>JAGQAX010000023.1:12362816-13562816 GCA_019142605.1 Cephalopholis sonnerati
GATGGTATACAGCATTTAGGACTGTAAAAACAACATGTCAGGAAAGAATGTAAGCATGGCGCTTGTGCCGGAACAACTTGCGTTTGACTTCACCCTGACAGAAAGGGGTCAAAGGGCAGTAGGTAGTAAACACTCAGCTGAAGGAATTGGTCACTTTGCCTTTCCTCAAGAATTAGCAGGCCATTAGCACCTCGTAAAAGGGCCACTTCTCTGCTTTACAACAGATTAGGCCCGCTTTCACACAAACAGTCCAAGCAAAGAGATTCAATGCTATCACAAGGAGTATGGAAAACAGGGTTCCAGCGTATGTAAGAGGAAAAAAGCCACAGAGGAATTATGTCGACATAGCCCACTTCAATGCACAGATATCACTTTGATATAAGCCTATGAAACAGAACCAAAAACATTTCTTCACAGTCAATCCCAGCCAATTTCTCCCAAAAACAAATTAGCATAAGATGAAGTGGGTCATTCTCATGTCTTGATTAAAGTAGGCCTCAGCTTTGCCCAAGTGGCCAAGCAGCAGACTGCAAGTTCAAGCTTTGCGCGCCGAAGGCCTTATCGGGCCTCTTTCGTAAACAAGAGGAGGAGGGGAGGAAAAAAAAAATAGCCCCGTGGAACATAATAAAGGGAGCATCAAAGCAGCTATAGAGGAGAAT
Organism: Cephalopholis sonnerati; assembly: GCA_019142605.1. Taxonomy (NCBI): domain Eukaryota; kingdom Metazoa; phylum Chordata; class Actinopteri; order Perciformes; family Serranidae; genus Cephalopholis; species Cephalopholis sonnerati. The sequence goes on from JAGQAX010000023.1 coordinate 12,363,476, forward strand.
CAGTCGCAGTATTAGGAGCCACTTGGGGTTGTCAACGTGATAGCTTAGATGTCACTGGAGAACATCTTCATGGACGTAAAGCGGGCAAACAAATTAAGAGGGATGAGCTCGCACTTGGTGGATTAGTTTTAGATTTATGGAGGCAACTTGGTGCCAGTGTAGAGCAGAGAGAAAACAAGTCCGTCAAAGCTGTAAAGACGTCCACACAGTTACAGTAACTAATAATAAACGACTGAAGTTAAAGCACGCGGCGCTATGTATGACTTATTGTAAAGTTATTTGACTGTGGAGCTGTTCCAACGAAAAGGATCTGAGGTACATTACAAACCGGCTTGACTCGACAGAGCACTTCACACTAATGAAGATTGTAACCTCATTTCCCTTAGTTAACCTTGGCAACTGTGGTACAGTCTGTTCTGTAAACTCAACTGTAAGGGTATGCGTGTGTGTGTATTGTGTGTCCTGGTAGCAGGTTATGTATACTGAGCAGTAGCCCTGCGGCAAGCACTCGCTCTCATCAGCACTTCATAAAACAAGGGTGTGGCGCAGGTGCCATGCGAGGAGCGTGGAGGAACCTATAGATTAGACTCCAACTGTAAAGGCCACGGAGTGCGTTTATGTCAGCGAGGAACGACAAGATGGTAACGATCCTCAAAACATTTCAGCGCCTTGATGGTTTCAGCAGATGATTTTCATCCCTGGCTGCAGGGACTCATACAGCACCGGGTCCAAGACACTCAGCAACCCAAATGTGAGACGATGGGAAATGCACATGCGAGGGGTATTTTTAGGCCAGTGCAATTTCTCCGTGACACATTTACTGCGAAGGACCTCAAGAGTGATAACATGCACAAACCGCAGTGTGCCGAGGAGAGTGACAGCAATACTTGGGAGCCACAGGAGAGACGGGCCAATTAATGCCAAGAAGTCCTCCGAGTGCAGCCCTCTGTATAATCCCACAACCCACTTTATGGGGAACGCTCCCCTCTTTCGCTGATGTGTGGATCATTAATCACATTTCGTATCAAACGCCTATCCCTCGCCACAAATATTCATTCCCCAAACTCAGAGCTATGTATGTCAAATACTCCTCTTCACCAGAGCAAGCTGCTCAAACTTTCCACAATCAATTACCAAGAGAGAGGAGCTGGTTAAAGTGTATAAAATGTGTATTTTTGAAAAAAATCATCCAAATAGTTTTTAGCTGAAGTACCTCCGCACTAGTATTTCTGTGCCACCACGTGAACAGACTGAAAACACACGTATGAAAGGAGCTTGTCATTAAAAGAAGAAAGAAAAAAAAGCATGATGGTTTTAACTTCAATTTAACCAATGCTACTTAAAGCCGAGCTCTCAAAATTCTCGCTCAGCACGCAGAACTGGCACTTGAGACATGAAAGGGCAGCTGCGACGTTTGGTTTACATTATATCTTAGTGGTTTCCACATTGTGGCCAGGGGATAAGCATCGGGAGAGGTTTATCTCTGTCACAGTGCTCTATGGAATATGTAAACACTATGTGTAATCAGTGCTGCAGTGAAATGGAGTGCAGGGGGGGGCGTGTGGGAAAGTGAAGTGCTTTAGGAATAAGCCGCCATCTTACTCCTTGAGCTCAAGGAAAGATAAGACATTGGAGGCAAAGCTGCAGAACCTCTAAGCCTATATGTTCCTTTTTACAGTATACAGGGTGTTTTTCAGTTGAAGGAGGAAACAACTGTACGAGTGAATCCACACATGCAACAAAATCTGAAAGGTTTATGCAGCCAGTATTGTTAGTAACTTGGGTGCAAACTTTCCCTCTGCTGAAGACCTTCACTCTCATCTGTCCTCATCTCCTCCGTGTCTTGGCTTAACTCTGTCAGCGTGTCTTTGTCCCCGTCATCCACCCTGTGAGGCAGCGCCGCTCCTTTTTTGTGGAGGACGCCGGGTACTCGTTTTAGACCAAGAGCCTCTCTCCCGTCTAGAGCCCAAGTTTTAATATGGTGTCCAATCAAAAGTGATTAAGCATCGCAGAGCACAAACAATGCTGGCCCTTAAATCTCTGTGAACCCTCTTTCACTGGAGCGAATGAAAGAGCACTCTGTCTGCAGCGGCAGATGACAGACGTGCGCTTGAAGATAAGTCTTCTCCATGAGCCCTTATCCCACCAACACCCGCTGTCCGACCAAATAAAGAAAGAAAGAAATAGATTACAAAACGCCAAATACAAACAGAGTGGGATCCCACCTTGAAGGCATCAATGGGGAAGTGAAGGGTGTATTTTTGCAAGTAAATGTTCCCTTTTACAACAAAGTGCCTTGACATGATACCTAAAACCGGTGGCACCAGACAGGCCGAGTTGAGTGAGTGAGCCCCCATGGATAACTCAGCTGAAAGGAATTAGAAGACAAACGCAGACTCAAGCACATATGAGCATACAAAGGCCGCAAACAAAAGCCTGTTAACGTACAGTACGAACATGAACCTCCAACAAGCAACAATAAACAACTAATTAAAAGAACCAGCTGCCAAGTACATTATCTTTCACATGAGGAAGAACTGTTTCAAAAAAAGTAAACCGGGCGAAATTTCCCGCAAAATCATCGCGTCTTGCACATAAATTACCAACAATCACAATGCATGATGTGTGCAGCATGTAACACAATACCCTGAACTAATGCATTAGATGCATGCGGTTCCTGCAAGGCATACGGCAGCATGAAGATTTAAGGAAAGCTGGATACCGGGGGCAGCTAACTAACGCCAAGGGGATACTGTTCTTACTGTGCCTTTTTAAAATGCCAAGGGCAAGAGTAGTGTTGCAGCTTACAATGACACCGTGGTTGGATGAATGTTTCATCATTAATATAATATGAACATGAGACAGTGTTGCCTAAATACAAGTTTTCAGCACATGTAATGCAATCTTACATCTGGTAAGCTTCCATTTGTAGTTGGACTGACTGGAGGAAAATATTGGCCGCGTACAGTCAGATCGAGGTTTAGCAGAAAATGCTTTGAGGAAAAAAATACCTCAAATTAGATGTTTGTTCTTAATACAATATAATTGTATTAATATTGCTTCCAAATGATCAAAATATTACAGAAATTAAATGACAATATTTATAGGGGTCTATTAAAAGATTCAATAACCACATACACATGCAGACACATGCAAACTCGAAACAGAAAGAAGCATATAAACATCATCACTGGGAGGTCATAAGAGGGAGGAGCTGGCGCTATGACAACAAGACATCAGCCGTCTGCAGCCTGCTGCCGTCAACAAGTCAGCATGAGCACTACCATCTGACTGGGCTTTCCTTACACTGCCCCCATACACTCAGCCAAAACTAGCTATTGCTGCTGCTGTTACTGGCTCCTGCTTTCAATTTCACTAGAGTGGGCCAAGTAATGGCTTCAGCATTTTGTGGTCTGCCGACACATATGGTCCGTGTAGCGATCTGGTCCTGTCCCCCCCCACCTCCCTATCACTCTGGGGCGTGCAAGGGAGATGTAGGCAGAGGGAGACAGACACAGCCCCAGGGGACGGCCACAGTTATGGCTGGGCGTGTATGGGTCTTGTTATGACTGCCATGTGAAAAGGGCTCAGTCGGGCCACCGCTGCAATCAGTGTGTTGCTGCGGAGTGTGGAGTCAACCAAATAGTGCTTGTTCATTCGTTTAGACCTTTTAGAAATAAGATGTGGAAAGGTGCTGCACTAAACCTCCTGTTATCTTATCTAGACTGCACTTGAATTTGATCAGATATCTATGTGATCAGGCCTAAGTACCTGTAGCAAGGATACTTTAAGGTTTTAGGGCTGGCCTTCTATTAACCCTTCAGTGGACAGTGGGTGAAAAATTGTCCACATATACTATCTGCGACTAGGGCTGCTTGATACCTTTAAGGTATTGACCAAAATAACCCAATATCAGGTAGAACCGAGACGTCTTCAGTCAAACAATGATCCTTTTTTCACCAGATCAGCAAACTTTCTGTTGCTGCCATGTCCAGAGCCGCTCTCCTCCCTGCAAGTCTGCCCGGTTAGCATGACCTTACACAGGAGCAGCAGCAAAAATCTGACACGGAGTCATTAAATGGTCCCAACAAACCGGAACAGCTCAACTCTTTCGTTAAACCTGTTAGGCAACTTTAACCGTGTGATGCTAACATACTTGTGCGGGTGCACTCTAACCAACTGTCCCTGGCACAGAGCTCACACTACAACCCATACAGTCTGCTGTGTGGTGTAGATGAGTGCAGTGTGTTGGCAGTTCAGCATGCCAAGATGCCACCAAAATGTTCAAGAATACGGCTGTGCTACACGCCACTTCATTCATATTACAGGTATCGCATGAACTATCACTTTAAGGGTACTGGTATTGTAATTTTTTAAACAATACCCAGCCCTACGAGCAACAGCAACATTCAGGGAGCCCATCAAGCCTTGAACAAGCCTAAGCAACGGCTTACTGTTGCTCTGAAAATAGGCTGAAGGCATGGAAAGCTTCGCAGAACAGTTTTTCAAACGGGCAACAAGTGTTTGCTGATGCAATATCTTCATTGGGAAAAACTAAAAAAATGTGATGCTCTTTTTGCATCACGTCCAGTTAAGAGGAGGCGTAAAATTCTCCAAAAAATGGTGTTCACTTTAAAAAGGAAACTTTTTAGAACTTGTCATAAGAACGACCACATTAACCTTCTCTTTATCACTTACGTCACCACAAAATACCATTGCTGGTAATCAGGCTACCACTACTGCTGCTGCTCCTATCTGGCTTCACGACCTAGATTAAAGGTTATTTGCTCAAGTCACAGAGGCAGCTCCTTCGGCTCGCCCTTGTTGGGTTTCCTTATCTGGGTTTGTCTGGACAAATCTTGGACACAAAGCGCCCATTTTGTGCTCCTCTCTGGAGATCCTGTTACAATGTTCCAGACACGACGCGGTCCACCAGCGGTGCCTCTGGGAGCATGGCGTTTTGGTAGGGCGGCGCGATTAGGTGCTTCCTCAACTTCAAGCATATGATACATGTGCACTCCTCTTACGTCTCCGAGGGCGCTTTTGTGCTGTGATGGGGTAAAATGATCGGAGAGGAGGGGGGTCAAATGATGTCATGCTGCGAGAATTCAGATATAGCAGCCTCATATCCCCGTTACCAACCAAAGAAAATATACAAGTGGATCAAACAGTGTTTCAGGATTCCCCAAAGTCAGTGCGCTGATTACTAAAATAATTGCATTATCCCTCAAGCACCTTCTGCCTGTTACTACTTGAGACATACCAGATAATTCTTACTGATTCACAACATGTTGCAAAATAATACTGAATCAAGAGAGATTTTATGGATTTAACAAAACCAAAAAACATTTTTGGAAACTGAGAAAAATATTAAGTTGTTGCTTGTTCATGGTATCGATGGTAGTAACTACACCGATGTACCCAACAACACACATGCACAGTGAGTGCGTGGATACAGATGCCGTAAAGTTGATCTAGTGGCCTTATTCCTCCTGTGCTCTAGAAGGACAAAGTACAACTAAGGCAGCGAGTGAGAGAGGCTGAGAGGAGGGAAAATGAGAGAGAAAAGAGTAGTGTTCGCTGACCTCATTCTGACAACAAGCCCGGGAAGAGCCTTTCCCTGGAACCGTTTCGCAATAGCACTGTTGTTTATACAGGTGGCGGGTGAGTCGAGCAAGATATGCAGAGAGCATGCATTTTGCAACACCTCATTATGAATACTAAACACATGCAGCATGTCAAATCACACAGGCGCACACACACATACACAAGTGCTTCATCCCTCATCCAAAGTGTGGCTTGAGTTTCGTTTTAGTTGTGACATTTGCACGGAATGCGTCATTTTGTAGGCCGTGGCCAAATCACCCCGTCTCTGTTTGAATTTCAAAGTCGAGTTCCTTTACGCGATCCAAGAGCTGTCAAACACTACTATCCTCGGGTAACGTCCAGTGAGTGCTCGCCTCCTGGAACGGAGGCCTCTGGTTGGCTCGTGTGTTTGGCTGCGGGGCCGTCTCCTGCAACAACATCCACTTGGCCAGAGTTCAACCCACGTGGAAGGCTACAATAGCCCAAAGGTGGCTGCCCAGACCATTGTTTATGCAACAGAGCACTACTGCCAGGTTAAAGGGAAAAGAGCAAGACAGTGGATAAATATGCAGAGCTCCTGCCTGTAACGGAGTCGTGCTTTCTGTTAATCTTCCCTGTAAAAATACAGCTTAACAAGAAATTTTTTTATTAAATTTCCACTCATGCATGAGAGATTTTTTAAAGATTGTTTTTAGCATCCTTAAAAAGAAGCAAATTAAAATACTCTTAATTCCGCTTCTTTGCACATTTTAAGTATTCCCAGTAAAATGCAGATGATTACAGTTTAATTGAACATGTTGCTATGTAAGAATAATGCTGTTAATTAATATTATATTGGAGGTAATGACCTATGCTTTTAGATTGTGTTTGTTTCTAAAAGAAGTGGCGCAATGTTGCGGTGATACAAAATGGAAATCTGGCACGCTAACCAAAGCCATTTAACTTTAATGAAATCTTACCCAAACTTAATAGATTTTTACGCTGTTATTTCTTTACCAATTGAAGCCTGAATACAAATCCATGCATAAGTTAATGTAGCGCCTATCTTATTTTCCCACTAACCAGCGAGGTGAACCAAATCCATTACATCTTAGAGAGAGGTGGAGGAAAAAAAAAGATCCACACACCAGCTGTTTGGTAAACATACCAAAGTAATTGTTCCAAATACCTTACTTTAACACAGATTAAATGCAATTAGAGGCTGTTTATCTAACCACAACAAGTCTCTCTGCCAAAAGAAAAACCTCTGTCATTGTTTCTAGCAGTTCTGCTCGGAGGCATTACAGCTGGGAATAGGAGGACTTTTTTCAAACGTAGCTTCCTTATGTACAGGAAGGAACTTTTATACACAAACAAAGCGTATGCTCATTGCATAGGGAGGCTATAAGGATGGAAAAAAACAGTTGCTTGGCTAAGGCAAAGGTCTTCTGAGGTGAATATGAGGAATTTAGGTCAGTGCAGCCGAGACATTTAACCAGCTCAAGCCGCTACAGCCTGGGTGGAAATAGCATGGGAGGCCAGGGAGAGGGAAACCAGTGCGTCACAGCTCCCGGCCCGTTTCCAGGCTCCCCCCCGGTGCAAACAAGAGCCATAACTTCCCTAATGATCCCAGATCATGTACGCCTCGGACATATCCCACCAATAGGGAGCGCTTCCTCTTCACCTTTGACCTCAGAGTGGGTGTGCCTACCTTTGACTCTGCATGAAGTTCAGAACATGTAGGCTCGGAGCTAGTGTGGTGGGCTGAATAGTTGGCAAAAAAAAAACTCATCTATGAGGTTTTGAATGTCCCATTGTGAAACTTTAATCCAAGTATGTACAAAATCTTACCGCAACACTCCTAAAATCTGGGAAAATCCTATTCTAAGACCTGACAAATCTCTTAATATCTTAAATATTTGCCAAATCTTGATAATCTGACACTCTTCTTGCTTTCATTTCGGTCTCCCTGTCACACACAATTGCGCCGTGATTCAGGAGTCCGACACCACACACACTCACACACGCACACACACATTGTAAACAGTCTTTATTGAGACGTGAGTGCTTGTATAAACATAGCCGAGCCCTATTGAGGGTCCGGGGCTGGGTCGAACAATAAGAGGGGGAAAGTTGCTGGACGTTCCTCACAGACGGTGTGTACAAAATCCAATTATCAGAGCCACGGCATTAACATTCCAGCAGTCTGGCAGGTGACGGCTCCGTCTTTTCAGCCCCCCCCACCCCACTCCTCCCCCCTACACCACCAGCATGGGATAGAGTCGCCCGGCAGCACCTCGACAATACACACACACACATGCAGCCCTCTTCAGCTCCCCCCTTCTAAGATCCCCCAAGTATTGAGACATATATAGAGGGAAGAAGGCAAAGAGTGGGGAGGCAGTTGGGGGGAGTGGAGGGGTCCACCAGCGACACTAGTCTTTTCTTCAGGAGATCAGCGCGACCGGCCTAGCAGGCAGTATCAGTCAATGGGGCATTCTTCTCCTCTCTGTCTCTGGGTGAGAATATGTTGATCGCTGATAACGTTGCTTTGATTGCCATAATAGGGAAACCACTTTTTGTTTTGAGCGTTTTGCCTCCAAACAGTGCGCGCTTTGTCAGCCCTGGGTGATGTTCATGGCATACAAGATGCTGATTAAAAAAAGGTTTAACGGTAAAACAAAAACATTGTTGTTGTTCTTGGCTACAGGGAGAGTTGATAATGGATTAAAATAAAGTCTGCGGGCCCCTCGGCGACAAAAAACAACGCAGCTAACCCCAAGTTTAACCCTGCATTCACTGAAAAACTTACAACACTAACAATTTAGACTTAATTCTCTGTCTTATTTAATTATACCCTCTAACTCCTGTAATTAGCCTCTTTACCCTTCTTTCAGCGTTAAACCCTCTGGAATCATGAAGCAGGCCTTCATGCATCATTAACAGTTGTTCTTCGCTTTACATACAGTACATGTGGTGTACGTGATAGGGTGCATGTGATATGCAACGCCTCTGCCTGGTGTCCTGCTCTGTACCCTTGTCAGGTCCTATATATAAACGTACATCTGGCCCCCATTCTGCTCTTTCCATCATGTCATCTCACAGAGAGGGCTGTAAGAGATACACAGAGTACAGAACATTATGGTACAGCAGGGCTGGAACAAATTATTATTTTCATTATGGATTGATTATTTTTGACTGATTGTTTTTTTTTTTTTGTCCACAAAATAAAAAAAATGGAGAAAATGTCCATCATAAATTCCCAGAGCCCAAGAGGACATCTTAAAATTGCTTGTTTTGACCAAAAAGAAGGCATAAATCCAAACATAGAGCTGAGCAAAATAGTGATATTGCATCAATATCGTGATATGATCTAAGATTTTGGCTATCGTTTTTATCGTTTTCACAGGCTGCATCGCAGTAGAGTGACACAATTTCCTGAACTTGCCAGAATGTTCTAACTGCTCTATTATTTGCCTTTACCTACGTGGTCATTATATTCACATTAGTGATGATTAAAAATCATTGTTTAAATATTTTGTGAAACCACCAAAAGTCACCCCTAAACTACCACTGCAATATTGCTATAGAGGTGTTTGGTTCAAAAAGCACATCCTCACATTTGAAAAACTCCGACGATTAATCGGCTACCAAAACTTAAACTTTCTTGTCGATCAACTGGAGGATTCATCAGCTAATCGCTTCAGCGCTACAGTACAGTACAGTACATGATCCCTGCAGATTCCTTAAGCCCCGTCACCAAACACCCCAAGCAGGGATTAAGTTAAGAGTTCAAAGTGTGTGTGTGAGCATATATAGGTTAGTTTGAGAGAGATATGGTCGCGCATGGAGTCAATGAAAGTTTTTATGTCTCGTGTTAATTGTAATCAAAGAATAAAAGTGCATTTTTGCTACCTTTTTTTTTTTTGAACAGGGCGTTTTAAGAAGCACCACTTGACAGTTTTGTGCTTTCACTCCACTTTTGGTTTCACCTGCTCTCTTTTCATGATTAACAGTAACAAAGAACTTTACTTTGCCTCCCAACAAAACTCCCTTTTTGCCTCTACCCCCCCCTCTCTCTGTGTTTCACTGTCCTCTGCGGTGAGATGTTAGTCAAGTGTCTTGTGGCTTTCTCCACCCTCACCAGAAGGCCTGCGCGCGGTTAATTATTCTTGGATGGCGGATGAAAAAAGTGAGTTCTTTCTTCTTCTTCTTTTTTTTTTTTTTCATTAGCTCAGCAGCGGTTTCCCATTCATAACAGTTGGCACTGGTTTCGCGCTGCCTGCCAGAGATCACACCCCAACCATTTTCATTTTCCTTCATCCATTTGTTTCATTCATGTCATAGATTTGGCAGGGGCCTGCATCGTTTTCCTGATGGCCGTCGACCCTTCAACACCCTTCTTTTGAGTCTCAAACTCCCGTTTGTGGCTTTGTTTTGCATCAGAGGGAGGAAAATGTGGAAACAACAATTCACACTGGTTTGCATCCAAGTGAATTTGTCCTGAAAATTACAGTATTTCAGTTTTGGAATAATTATTCGTAATCTAAAACTGAAATGAAGATGCTTTAGCGAGGCCATGTAAAGCACTGCTGACATGTTCTTGGATGAGGAGAAAGACTTCACACATTGAAACTTTTTTTAGGAAAGTGGATGAATATTTGTGTATGTGAGTAGCAGTGTTGGGAAAAATCCAAAGTTAAAAAGAACCATTAAGTAAGTGTGGGCTAACATCCCCCTGCCTTCGTAGTATATTATCCTATAAGACTGCGGAGGTAGTGAATGCACTGTGTAAAGCACTCTCCCCCCACACTTTAAGTGCATTACACAGAGCATTCAGCTATCTGAGGCCCAAAGAAACAGCAGTTTATCATCATACAACTACTGGAAATATGCCCACTGACAGGAAAGCTATATCACACACACATACACACACATTACTCCCACCCACCAGTTCAGCAAGCACTTTGCTAAATCTATCAAGTGCAGCTGCGTGCATGTGTTTTAATACACGTGAGTTCATATGTGCATGTGAGCATCCGAGTCCAAACCCTCTGAGGGCTGCAACCCAATCCCAGAGAACACCAAAGTGTCAAATAAAACCCAGGCTATTTAGCGTCGGGAACCATGCATTCCCAACATGGAAACAAACAAGATGGCTACCGTGTCTCCAACCCAAGCATGCCTTGCGGTTGTTCACCGGCTCCCATCTGAATGGAGTTACAGGCTGGCTAACAGGAGTGCAGAGGAGAAGAGTCTCCTGGGGCAGTTGGCTCGGCAAGCGGGACCAGAGGATGGCTGCACCGTGGATTAGGGCCCCACAGTGGTCCATTGTTAATTGGGCGCCATGTGTGAAAGCTACAGAGAGATTAGTTTGTACAGCTGCTGCCATTTGTCATAACTGCCCTTAACAAGACACACATGGCAACCCAAGTTACAGCCAGAGGTTTTACAGAAAAAGGGGAGAAAAATGTCTGGTGTGCGTCTAATAGTTTGTGAAACAGACCTGCATAAGCAGATGAAGATGTTCCTGGGAAACACCACGCAGACTCAGCTGGGATCCCATAAGAGTTGATGAGTTCGAGCATTACTCATTTAGCCATCTGTAGGTCAACTAGGGTCATTATCATAACTGCTCAAAAAGCTATGTTAAGCCAGTAGGAATCCCAGACCACAGGTTGCAAACAATTCTGTGAAAACAATCAGCGATTACATCACGGCCCTCAAATTAGGCAGGTCTGTGTTTTATTAGACAGGCTACAGAGATAACACAGGGGCTAGTGTCTGTTATAGCCTGATGACCTCTTGTTAGCCAGATCTCCTTGCTAATGTAGGCTACACAGTGAGATTTAAGAGTGGGATGGTGGAGTAGAGTTATTTTTTGGTAAGAATCCACAGTGTAATTGTGGGTTGTAGGTCTGCGCACATGTTGGAGGCCTAATTACAATCTTGACTTAGTAAATCCGGAACAAGCTTTTAAAGCACCCTCACTTTCAGTTTCAGCCTGCAGATGCTGGAGCACTGTTGTTATTGAGGAGTTGCGGTCCACTGAATCTAAATGCAGTCTTCTGAGCTGAAGTGCAGGTGAGCAATAATGTGTTCTTAGTTTTCTGCACGTATATGGGCATGTGAGTGTGAACATGTGTCCCCATGTGTGCGTTTTTGTGTCTGCATATAAAATTTTGGAAGGGTTTTCTGAAAGTCAGTGCAGAAACTACCAGCTGGAGCCTTTGCCAGGGGAGAGAGTGGGCCAATTTTGGAGTCAGATCATATAAGCTTTTAGAAGGCACCATGGTAACAAGCCCTGTTGTTCCACAGTAAAAATAACGGGCTTCATTAACCATCTTGTTAGTGCTGCAACGGGCTTTAATCACAGGGTCCAGACAGCACTGGACTAGCTCGTTCCTAACACAAATAGTTGCACAGTGGCAATTTCATCATTACTAAACCCTTTGACTCAGTGTTTCCAACTGGTTAGGAAATTATCCAAATATCTGAATTTAAATCTAATGAAATCTTTTATAATTGATTTGATTTGACCATGCTTCTGTCAGAATAACAGAGTGCTGAAGAAATGAATCCTAAAACCTGGACATGAGTTAGCATTTTAGTGCTCCTGGTTCCCCTTTTGAATGGGTTTTGAGTTAGGTGCCTGAAATAACATCAGTGGTTACAGGGATACTTTGTCGATTTTCAACCAGCTTTGTATCAAAACAGTGTGGGTAGTATGAGTAAATGAACTGTGGTAAACTTCCCTCCATCTAACCAGTGCCTGGATATACCTCCCCTCTCCCCCACTGGCTCTCCCAGACTGTTGCTTGAACTACAGGCTGTACTTCCGCATTTCCGTAATGCCCGCCACCGCAGACACAAAGAGTATATAAGCAGGTAGAGCGACAGATCCACACCTCCCTCTCCCTCTCTCTCAATCTCTCAAACTCAGACCAAAATCCGATTATTATTATGTATGTAAATCAAAATTATGTTACTGTATTGCCTATTCAATAATATAGCAACAGTATAATTCATAATATAATGTTTTTAAAAACATATTTTAGTGTCCTGTTTAGCTGTAATAGCGAGAGTTACGAACAGGAAGTTCATACTGTTTCCTGCACAGGCCGATAAAACTGAGATCAAACAGTAAAACGAGGCAGCGCTGATCAAATGTAAACCAAGATTCTGTTACTGCATTACCTAGTTCACATTTTAGCTCACCATTTAACTGTAACACAAGATCAACTGTTGTCAGCCGGCTGCCTTTGTATCAAACGGATGTGTTCGCATTACGTCAACCACCAGTGGCAGCGTTTCTTGGTCCGGTGCGGCGCAGTGCATTCTCGTAGTAGAGGTAGATTTTCTATCTCTTGAGCAAAAGCAAATGCCACAGTCCTTTTCTCTGTTTTCTCTGGTCACTTAGCACTATTTTCAAAAGTATATGTGTCTGTCTACTGCATAGACAGCCCAGTTTTATGAAAAGACCCTTTTCCTAGCAGTAAAAGACTTTCATATTTTGTTGTACAACTAAGTCAATAAATTCTGTGGCCTCAATGTGTCTGAAAAAACACAGTTGCTAGTAAGTGGCAAAAGGAGACTGCAGAGCGTCATCACAGCGAACACAGCTTAACTGCCTTGTTGTGGTGGTGACATTGAAGTCATGCCACTGTGGTGTAGTTCTTTTACAGCCTAACGTTAGCTTTTTATTTCTGGCGTTTGCATTTATGCTTCAAAATTACCTTGCTGAACAAAATGTGTAAATGTCATAAACTTTTCTGTGATAATCCAAAACCCACTAGGAAAACCCCACTGGCTCATTGTGGAGAGAACCAGGGTGATAACTTCCATGCCGACAAAATCATCCAGCATCCAGCGCTCTATTAGCAGCAGTAGAAATCCAAGGTTAACCACTGTTAGCAATACTAGTTGATAACAACTCATTACCAGGTATTTTGCACATACAAACACCATAGCAACACGTCTATAAATAGACTCTGGACAGTACTGTGTGTATGTCTGATTTAAGAGGACACAGTGTGACATAACTGATGTGAGGGTTGGTGAAGTTCCTTCAGCTTTCCGAGTTGGAAATCCAACTTCACTTGGTGTTACTGTTGAAATTTTCCGACTGGAAACTCGTCATTTCCAAGTTCCCCGTGCAAATGAAATGCAACATTAGTTGCTCACATATTTATGAGGAAATCTCTGAAGAAACGTGTGGGAAAGGTGCATTCCTTTCCCTTTTATTCACTGTTTGTTGTTTTAATGACTTGATGTAAAGAGGCACTATGTAAACCAGCTCTGTCTGTCACAATGGAGGAAGTAACTCTGTAGAAAATCTGTAACACCTGCTGGTTAGGTGATCCTGAGATATGAGATTTTCATGTTGTTCCTGCCAACAAGGTGTCCATATTTCCTCTCCTCCTGTCATCCCTCTATATGGCTCACTTTAATCACATACAGCCCCACTGCTCAAACATGCTGCCTGTCATAAAAGACTGCATGTTTATGTAAGTGCTAAAAATGTAAATGACTGATTTTCCTACTCTCCTTGCCTTCTCCGCCTGTTCTATGACTTTTCTTACTGTATGGGTCAATAAAAACCAACAACCATATTGGGGGTTGTATTGTTTATTACATTAACTATATGGCTCTTCTGTTGATCAAGAGTTAGTTTTTTAAATTTGGGAGCATTTTTGAGAAGTGAACCTGACATATGTGAGGGAGGAGTGGAAGCTCTTTTGGCTAGCTTTGACAACTCAATGGGGCGCTGATGAATCCGTCCCAAGCAGGCCATTCCCAAGCCCCAGACACCATATCCCCTCTTTGACCCGCTGCACTGACATTAGAAAGAAATCCTCTGGGGGATTCGCCCCACCACCCCAAACAGCAACACGCCCACCCAAAAGTACATTTTGCCCAGCACTGCGATGGCGGGCCTTTCTTTTTCTGTCCCGCTCAGGTCTTGTCGAGCCGTCACAGTGATGGGCCGTACTGTACCGCCAGACAAAAGAAGAGACAACCATCACTCTGGGCCGCTGATCGGCCCTGTCTGGACTGAAAAGACTTTGATGGGGCAAAGCAGGGTGGGGGGAGCTGCACAGAGAAGTTAGTGTCTCCTGGGCAACCACTCTGATTGTCTGTCCCTGCCCAAAGTTCCCCATCACACCCCACCTACTACCCCTTCCCATTTTTTTCTTCCCTTCATTGGTTGTTCACAAGGCTCCTTCCTGGGTGAAGGGGACTGGCTTTTGCATGAAAGTCTCAGTCTGGTACTCGAGGGTTCTTTTCTCCTGGTTGACTTCAAAAAACGGGAGGTCAAAAACATCTTCACAGGAATCCTCCTCTCTGCGCCTTCTTCACCATCTTTCTACTACAGACTCTGCTGTCTAGCATGCCCACTCTAGCAGATGTGACAACACTAAGTTTTTGGTAGTGCAATGGTAAAAAAGAGAGCAACTGGATGGAGAAACTCAGGCAACAGGGAGGGCGTGCTTTGTAAGGCAGGACAGTGAGGTACAGTGTAGTGCCTGGGATAGGGGGTGAATGTACCCATTTGTCTTCATTTGGGAGGACCGGCAGACAGGGTGGGGGTGGGGAATCTATCCGGGAGGAGTGGGAGGTGCCGGTCCTCCAGTCAAGTGGCCTCGGGGGGATTTGAAATGCATTTGGGGTCCTCCCCGAAAGCCTGGGAAAGTGTGGTGAAGCTGAGATCTTAACCATAGACTAATGACACAAACTGCAGTCCTTAACCAAGTGCAGCCACAAACACAAAATTAAGTCTCCTGCTGAAATACACAAGAAAAGCCTTTTCAGCACAATGCCCGTGCCTTAGAATGCCAAAGAAAGGCCTTGTCCCATTTTTTTTGACGGATGCAACAGCGCAAACTGTGACACAAGCAAATTAAACACACTGTAGCACAGCAAAGGAGGGGAGTTGTAAATTTAGTTGAGAAAGAAGGCATCCACATTTCTCAGTGGCCTCTGCTCCGAGTTGCCTTGTTTCCATGGAGATTTATGTACACATGGCACACAAAAGAGGGCCAAGGAGGTAACACGGCCTGTTTAAGCCTTGAGGTATTTGCTCGAGCAAAACCCCGCTGCTAATAACACAAGCTTCATACTGAGCCAGGCAACCTGGCTGCACTGCACCCAGGTTCGTGTTTGAGAAAGAGCAGGAGGGGGGAAAAGGCAGAGGAGAGTCAGATGGGGATCACAAACGACCAAAGATCTGGGAGAGGGGGTGAAGCCATTAAGAGAGAAAGAAAGTGAGCAAGAGGGAAAGCAAGAAAGAAAGGAAGAAAGAAGCAAGAAAGAAAGAAAGACTGCAAAACATAAATAGCTCCCGGGTTAAGAGAAAAAGGATCGGGAGGACATTTAGTGGGAAGCGGAAATCAATAAGGCAAGCGGTGAAGCTGGGAGGGAGTTCTAAGTGGATTAGATTGAGAGAATGTGTTCGATAGGTTATGGCTCTGACAGAGAGGTAGCCAGACACCGCAGGCTCTATTGCATACTAATAAGGAAGCCAGAATGGAAGCTGAGCACAGGGTTGTGCAGTTCAATCTGAAGAGTTTTTCTATATGGCTCTGGAGTCATCGGTTAAGGTTTTTCCCAGGAGTTGTATTTTACGGTCTTGCTGATTTTGTTCTGAATGTTCGCTGTTAAAATTCATGTCCCAGAATAAAATTCCACTCAACTTCCAAAAGAACCAGTCCTGAGACTTCCTACAGTTTCATTTCACCAGGAAAACTTAAAATTAAACACAGCTGAATAACTTGACTTTACGGAAAGAAAGGAAGACAAACAGTAGTGTCCTTAACGCTGTCTGCTTACAACAACTTTTGTTTCACACTTCTGGCAGGAACCCAGCCACCCTCTCTCTGGCCAAGAGCCTGGGCCTGGGACAGCTGTCATGGTCGGAGTCTCGGGCTTGAGGGAGAGCCAGGGAGTGAGAAAAGAAAAGAGACTGGGACAGAGAAGGAGTGAGAGAGTCATTTGGCCGGGCAGTGTGCCGCAGGGGTGATTCCTGATGGCAGAGGAGGATAAGGGGATGAGGGGAGGGAGGGATGGATGTTGTGCTTAGTCACAGACCTCCACTGTGACCCAGAAGGTCAGGCCTCCGCACTGGCCGCCTGACCAAAGCCTCTGAGGCAGCCGGGCGGAAAACAAGATGCAAGCAGCTACCCCATGCAGTGTGCTGGAGAGGCAATGACCAGTCTTGGAGATGGGGAACAGCCAGACTACCAGCCTGAGAGACTGGGGAGAGGGGGTGAGGAGGTGTGGGGAGTCAGTGGTACCTACTCCCCCTCACTTAGGCCAGTGAACCAAGGGACCACCAGCCAGACCAGAAGCAGTGGCGGGGGAGTGGAGACAAACAGTTGCCAAGAGGCCACCGGTGATCTCACGACCGCCGCGGTTTGACCCCGATTGAGGAGGTCAACAAGGGGGGCTTAGGAGCAGCTCCCCTTGCCTCCCCCCCTGACCACCACCAACCCCCCCTAGGCAAAAAGTCTTCCTCCTCCACGTGCCCTGGGCCCGCAACAGCGCGTTTTCACTGATCTGTTTTGCTCAATTAAACTTCAGAGGACACCCTGCCACATCTCTTTGAAAAGGTCACGACCCCGGGGGCAGAGGTTAAGTCTGCCGCTCGTAAAACAAGGTCTCCATTAACATGGCAGCGTGTATTCAGAGGTAATCCATCCATTTCCACAAACTATCATGACCGTGTGAAAAAAAAAAAGTTACGTTACTGTGTGGGGGGGGAGTCAAGGTAATGATGTTTTATGGCCGTGTTAACTTTCAGCACCAGAGTAATGGGAAAACTGCTTGACCTTGACTTCTTTACTCTCCCATTGGACTACCTCAGCAAATCCTCTTCTGTCTGGTTAGAAGGCAATGACAACTTTAAAAATATTCTTTGCAGTAATTTCTAATTTCTACTATCATCCCTACTTTATTCCGCTTAAGTACAGCTTGCTGAATTCATTTCTAATTAATGCAGACATCATTTTCCAAAACAAGATTCCTCTAAATTCTTCAATTGGTTTGCTTGTTTATCTTAATCACATATTTCTCAAATCATTTTATTTCCATATTTCAGTAATTGCAGACGTGTACTAAGAAGAAGACATTTAAAAATGCAGAGCTGAGAGCCTTCAGAGACTATTTCAACTACATTCCTGTATTTGTTGCGGAAATAGTGATGCGCAGCTTAACAAAGCCAAATACAAACGAGGCCTACAGTATCCTAACGTGTCCTAACATGACCATTATCTGCATGCCTTGTTACAACTATTCCATCAAGCTGTCAAACTGGATATGCAAAATATGAATCCAGGTGGGGAGAGGCGATGATTTGAAGAAGAAGAAAAAAAAGGCACTTCTTGTTTTATCAGATAACGATAAAACAGCACATTGGAGTACAACAGCCGTGTATGTGTGTGAGTGTGTGTGTGTGTGTATGTGTATGTGTGAGAAGCCAGGGCCCTGTATTGAACACGGCCTGCCAGTTGGCACAATGGATGCCACAACCCCCACTCCCAGCCCCCCAGCCTACTTCCCAGCGGGCATTCATCTGGGCATGCACATGGGTGCTACAGCCCTGCCTGGCTAAACGCGTCTGTGCCCCAGAACAAGGGGGCTGAGTGCCCTCTCTAAATTCACCCAGCACACTCGCTGCCAACCCGCCGACCTTTCTCAGGCAGCAACCCACCAGAATCAAAAACAAATACACTCCGAGCTTATTGATTTTTGCCACAAATAAAAAATAACTGGAAAAAAATACTGTTGTGGAAATAACGGCAGCATATTTTTTTTGTTATCCAATCACACAACACAGCAGAAGCGAGCCGCTGCCAGGTAGCAGGACAGAGAGAACAATATTAAAAGCCCAGTCCGGACCCATTTTTTTTCTCCAGCAGTTCGCACAAATACCAGATTCTGTTTCAGACACAGCCGTTTGCTAGTTTCTTTGTGTTTGATTGTATGTTTGTTTGTTTCGTGCAGTTGCAGCAGAACAAAGGCGAGCGGCTTCCATTCTGCCACTGTCAAAAAACTTTCCAACATGCCCACTGCATTGCGGATGCCAACCAACGAATCAAAGGCATGCTGCAAGCAGACAAAGAGGGTTTGATGCCAACCTCCAAACCTCTAACAACCATTACTGGTGATTTGCCTGCCTCCCTGGCACAGTGCAAAACAAAATGGCGCCGCACCACACGCTACCACAATATGGCTGCATTGTCTGGAGATGGGCACTGCTTGGTAACTTGAAGAAAAGGGAAAAGGCGCTTTCGCTTGCAAAAACGAAAAAGGAAAAAAAAAAAAAGCATGGCCGTCTCTGTGATCCCGGTAAAAGAATGCTATTTTGTATTTGCCAAAGTTTCAACCTTCAGAAATTTTGAGGACAACGGTAAATAACCGCTCTGATCCGCAATGCGATGCTGAATCAACGTGAATTTATTCTCCGGCGAAAGAGAACATTATGTTCACCGCTTATTTCAAACACTCAAATGAATCTTCTTGCCAATAATTTGCTTTCCCTCCGTAGCGGACACATTTTCCTGAAATAAAAGCTGATGAAATACCATCCATAATGTACAATACAGGCACTACCTTATCATTTAAACATTTGAAAACAGCACTAAAGAGCCGTTCTCAACTTGGTACTGAACAGTTAAAAATGCAGCAGATGCAAACTAGAGAAGCGGTGGCATCCTACAAAAGACACAAAAGAGGGTCTGATGCCAACCCCGGTGCCAGTGGCAACCATTATTGTCTGTGTGCTGTGCCTTCTGCTTTCCCTGGCACTTATCAAACACAAAATGGCGCTCAGGGTTTGATGATAATGAGCTAGCTATACCACCATTTCTCCCTCAATAGCAAAGTGTTGGTGGTTATTTGGTGGTGCTGCGATAGATTTAATACAGGGGAATTTCAACAGGGAATACTATAGGGGGGGATTCCTATGGGGTCAACAGATAAAGGGAGGAAGTTCACTGTGAGGGACATAATGACTGAAATGTAAGTATGTGCTTTAAAAACCTTATTTTTCATTCATTTTGAAAGAGCATAAATTCTGCAACAACTACATATTATGGCTCTGGTGTCCAAAAAAGAATAAAAATAGCACTGATTAGAAAATCTATCTAAACAATATTTTCTGCTGAACTTGTACATCATCTGTCCTTAATTAATTAATCTCCTCCTCCTTAAACTTTTTGTGAAATATCAGATTCAACTGTGCAAAAAAAATTTGTTTCTTCCTATTTGCAGTTAGGAAGAGGCTGCAAAAAAATATTTCTTTTTGCAAATGTTTCATATTTTATTAATGTGCCGCAGCCTTTTGGTTGTGTATCAATGTAAAAAAATAAATTAGAATACTTCAATCCTAAAAAATAAAAAGCTTTTAACACATCCATTCAAAAAAAGTGTGCATGTCTAAACCTATTACAGTACCTGGCAACACATTTTTTTTTTTCCAAACCTCTTACTTCACACTGTGCTGAAAACAAATGCACGATTCAGTGCTCACATCGAGCACGTCGCTGTGTCCGCAAAAGGCTTTCATGTAAAAGAAACCAGCTTTTGGGGAATTTAGAAAAGACAGATTTCAGCACAGACACGTTCACACGCATGATTTAGAGCAGACACATTATCTTATATTTACTGAAATGTGTTGCAGATATTTAAAGGGCCTACGCAGGTTTGCTCTCAAGCTGTAAAATGACTTTAAAGCAGCAATACATTTATTAGTACGATAATTACCTTTTTAAATGGTGGAAATTTTTATTTTAAACAAAATTGTTCTGATGTGATTTTTGACTGGAAACAGAAAAGTTTTAAAATGACATAATTTCACATTATATAATAGAGACTACTGGGACAAAGGCAGGTTTTTTTTAAATATAGTAAGAACAGTTTAAAAAAAAAAAATGCTGTTAACACACACCACAGCTAGAACAGCAAGAACCCTGAAAGAATCCTTTGTTACTGATTCATAAAGTCAGTTTTGGAAATATGAATTCAGTTTAATTTAACCAGTGTATACTGCAACTTTCCACATTCGTCACTACTTGAAATCCACATAAACAGAATAGGTGTACAGTGTGTGTGCAATTTTACAAGCCTGTGTGTGTGTGTGTATGTGTGTGTGTGTGTGTGTGTGAGATAATACACGGTGTCCTAATGATAGAAACTGAATAATTACTGAACATGAGTGGGAGCTGCTGCTGGAGTACAACAGAGCAAAGACACATTTAAAACATGTTCTACATTTAATATTGATTGCAGATTGTCTTTCTGTTTAGTTATGACTCATACTTGTGCCATATAAAAATGTACAGTATGCTGCACATATACAGCACTGACTATCAAGTTTCTCATGTTTATTTGTCTGGCGAATGTCGTGGTGATTTCAGCCAGTCTGAGCGAGACTGCCAAAAAGTAACACATGTGACCCCTGACCTTGCCAAGCCATCATTCACACATGCGCGTTAGCTCACACACGCAGTGAAACAAACACACACAGTATGAGCTTGAACCTACCTTGGTCCTGGACATAGTATGCTAGAAACAAGTCCAGCTCCTTGACCGATACTGTTATGTGGTGTGGCTGGACACAAAGTGCTGGGTTGGTGCAATGTGGAGACTTGACGAGGCGTTCGCCGTCTGTACTTTCCAGAGGGATGCCTTTGAAGAGGATGACCATCACCAGGTCCAGACGCCAAACTTTGTCGGCCTGCCGCAAACAGTCGATCCGGCGGATCTTCCCCTTCTGGTCCGGGTTGGATAGCACACAGCACGGGTGCTTCTTGCCCGTCACGCTGAGGACAAAGTCCTCCCGGTACTCCTGCCGAATGTCCTTACGCAGCTTGGCCAGCAGCCTGGATGCCCATTTCTGCTTAACCTCGGGCTTCTCGCTCAGAAGCTCGTCCTTCACCGCGCGCTCCTCGTCCTTGGACATCCGCTTCTCGTGCTTCTTGAAGTACTTGCGTTTTCTGGCCTGGAGGTTGAACCACGTGTAGGCGATGGCACGGACGTGAGGAAGAAGTGCCTCGATGAAGGGATGAAATTCATCCTGGAGCATCCAAGGGACACAGCGAGGAGAGAGAAGAACAATAATGTAATCAGAAACTCATGTCATTAAACATAGAGAAGAAATATGGGTTTAGTCAGCTACTAATCTGAGGCAGAAAGGAAGTCAGACCACAAACAAACAATTCCTCATAATCAGTCACATAATATCTTATTGGCAGTTTCAACAGTTTCGAGGCGAGAGGTTTCTCTTCACATAACAACACTGGTTTTACCATGCTAGATGGATCTAGGCGTACAGCAGGTATGACAAGGACATTCCACTGTTTATATCAACTGCCAGCACTACAATAGCACCAAGCCCGGTGACTGAATGCACTCTCCGCTCTCATTTCCCGAGCATGCTCTGAGCGGGACCCCTGTGCTACTGCTACAGGGAGCATGCGCCCCTCACAGTTGCATTTCTCTTTTCAAACTATCCGCATTCCATCGTGAACTTATCCTATGTTCACGATGGATGGAGGATAAGCTGGAGGGCCAAGGAGATTCCCTTTTCTCCTGGCACATGCAAACAGCCTCGTATACGAGCTGCACGCTCAAAGTGCATTAAAAACACAAGCAGAGGAGAAAGGCGGCGCATCACACACTGCAATTGTGCGAGAGGTATTTGCAAAGGTTGAATTAGGACTCAATTTTAAGTTCGTGCCAAAGCGTTGAGGTTAACACGTGGAATGACACTTGCCCAGCTTCATTCCAAAAACCTGAGTCAGTGATATTAAAATCATGGCCTACTCCTAAAAATTTCCATCTCTCTTTTAATTTAAAAATGCTCTGTTGAAACTTTTTTCTAAAACATGATTACAAGCTCAGATTATTATTAGTCAAAGTATTTTCAAAACTAAATTGACTTCTTCAAATGTTGCATTCAGTCAAAGTTTTCTGTGTTTTCTACTTTATGCTGTAGTGCACTTTAAACTAAATTAATTTTAATTCTAAAATTGAACTATTACAGCAAATATGAGCCAAAAAAGAAAACTTTCCAGTCATTCGGCAGAAATTCTCTTGATCTCTACAATTAAAAAAAGCTAAATACCAACATTTCTACAGCAGCTCACTGGCCTACAGGCTTCTACATCACTAACACTCCAGTAAGACTAAAACAAATTATAATAATCTCTTAATGCTTGTTTTCTGTAGGTGAAGGAATGTACAGGACAGCGTGGATGATTTAGGAGTCATCCGAAATTACAGCAGCTGCGAGTGACAAGTGGAAGTATTAACTTATCTGTGTTTTAGGTCATTAAAATGTCAAATTTAATAAGTATAAGCGGCCCCTTTTGAGCAGGCGTTTGAAGAGTTAAACCGCATATTGTTCTTTTTGTAGGCAGCCAGGCAGGCACGGCTATAGGAAACCACAGAAATCCACTCCCTATCTGCGCTCTGCCGCTGGTGCTCCTCTGAGAAGCCACATTTCTGGTCTGCACTTTCAGGCCAATAAAACTCTGCTCCAGTATAGTAATGTCAAATTATAATCGTTTATTACACAGTGTGAATAAACATTTTATTCTCTGCAGATTGAGTATTGAAATGTATTATATTTACTGTGGATACTATATCTATGTGTAGTCTTTTAGAAAGGTAAAAAAATAAATAAAATAAATTGAGAACTCCTTTAAATGTCATCCTCTCACTATAATGTTGCCAATTAAACTGACAAAAGTAAGCAGTAAATGCTAGTAAATGTGCTCGGCAGCAACTGTTTCTGAAATCCTTTTCGCTCCTAGTTTCCTGTTCAAAAACACTTTATATATTCCGTTAATTTTTTTTTTTTTTTCAACCAGGCTAAAGCCAAATGCTGTAAAGATAAATGACTTGGCCAGGGCCTATGCAGTGCACTTCAGCTGGGGCCATAAAAGCACAATCCTCTTAAGTACAAACTAAACCACATCTCAGTCAATCACTTACTTATGCCAAGTAAAATATAAACAGTAAAACTGAGTCAGCCAAAAACAGTCAGCTACTCTGTCCAACCGCTGAATCAACCTTATCATGCGTTTGATCTTCCTGCAGTGAAAGTGGCTTTATCTTCTTCCAACTTCACTTCCCTAAAGTATAGGGGTTTTACTCTAAATAAAAATATACACGTGGAAAAAAATACAAACACAGCTCAAGCAAGGCTGGGAGGTGTGTGTGTGTGTGTGTATGTGTGTGTGTGGGGTGGGGGGGGTTACTGGAGGACGCAAATAACCTAATTAACCCTGAGAGAAAATGAGCATACCTGCACCAATTATACAGGACGATTAAAAATGACAGTCTTGGAATGCTATCATAAAAATCATCTTTACGCATAACTTTACGCACACAAAGAGCGCATGGAGACTGGCACTTGGATGACTTTTTAAGTGCCTACAATGCTATTGAATGATTTTTCGATAGGGCTATCGCTGGAATATAACATCTCTAATGTAAAAGTCGCCACAATTGTGGCACAAACACGTGCAGTTTGGATTAAGAGCTTAAATTTTGGTTGCTGTTTTTTCACATACAAGGCAAAACTTCATTGTTTGTTATGAATTATCAAAGTATGAAATCCTGACGCATGCACAGAACTTTCAATTCCCTGGCCACCCTCTGTAACAATCCTATCATAAATATGCAAAACATATCAATTAAATGGAAATAAAAAAAGACACAAATACCTGAGTTAGACAAATCGGAGAATACATGACGAGACGGCTACACAAAAAGTGAATGTACTTGGACTGATTCCTCTGATCACTTTATCGCGCCATTCCTGGACCGATGTGCACCATGCAAGACTGTGGAGCAGCTATCCGCGTAAAACAATGAGAGATTATCCAAGAACATCCATGAATTTTTTGCGATCCAAAGATTGTCGTCTCCGCAGAGAAAATGCTCGTATTTATGCAGATTTTTTTTGTAAAGTTGACATGCACGGTAAGCAGATTGTACTCGTAGAGCCGGTGCAAACGGGGCTGCTGCTGCGTCCTCCTCTCTACTACACGGGCTCTTTGCGCGTCTCGGGTGCTGTGATATCTCGTTCATAAAAGCATTGTGGGAAGCTTCAGAGGGCGCCGAGTGTGTGATGTTCACCCCTGCTTTAACCAAACTTGATATGAAATCGACCGGTGCACCTTCGGTCCTGCGCGATTCCAGCAAATCAGACCCAACTTTTTTCTTTTTTTTTTTCACCCACGTAATTACACAGTCACACTCCTCCTCCTCCTCCTCCAAACACACAACCTCTATCCACCATCCAGCACCTTCTTCTCCTCCTAGGCTATCTGAAAACACAGCATACAATTCATTTGCCCCCTCACTCCTGCAGATTTTTTTTTGCTTTGGTTGCTTCAGGGACTTTGGACCACAGCCTCGGTCACATAGAAACGGAAAAGGGACATTTCCCCTCCGCAGCTCTGGCACCCTTTACCCCCGAGCTCCGCGTCAACAACATACTCCTTTTTCCACTACAGATAATTTAACGCAGTGTCTGTGGTTCACAGTAAAAACAAACTTTGGGGGCTTTTTAGTTTGTCTGCCACATTCTTGCAAGGAAATAAGCCTCAAAATGTTCTGGGAAAACTCCCTGAAATAAATCATAAGATAAATATAATAACAATAAAGCAAGTTTCACTAAAATATATTTTATAAATTGTCTTTAAATGACCCAAAACTAAATATATTAATTTACACATTGCATTATTTGCTGCAGAATTGGCTTGTGATGCTCTTTAAAGGTAAAAGTGACACCTAGATTGAAATTTTGACTTTAAAATTATCTTATAAAGGGATTTTTTGTTTACAAATATTTTTTAAATGGCCCTAAATAGTGTGCTGAATAAGTGTCTTTTTATAAACAGTCCTGTCTAAGCTGTGTGTGTATCATAACAGTGTAGCTTTAATGCTGAAAGCACTGGAAGTTACCGTTGTTACTTTGTTGCTGTAAAGTGTGTGTTTGTGTCCTGCAGAGCTGTCACCGGTCCACATAGAGTTCATTTGCCAAATTAAGGGGAATGGGATGTTAACATAGGCTGCCGGAGAAACTGTGCCAAGTTTAGTACAATTTTGGCCCGACCGTGCCAGTGTTGTGGTCCGTGTTAAGTTAACCCACTTCTCCACATTTCTCTACCGTCGCGAGGACAGGACAGTGTTACAAAAAAAATGGTATCACAAATGGTATCATCACAACATTTGAAAGCAATAATAATCCATGTTCACGTACCATTGCACTGTACTGCATGGATTAATAGGGAATCCTGGAGCCTGGTTGAAACACACAAGCCGGTAGCTTCACATTTCTCACGTTCAACTTTGTGCTTTGGAGGGTTTTCTCTTGCAGTGCTCGTAAAAAAAAAAAAAAAGTCAACACCGGAAGACAATTCTTTGCAGATAGCGGTGAACAGAAGTTGGGAGCACCTCGCGTTTTTTTCTCTTTTTTTTTCTTGTCTTCCTTCCTCTTCAAGCCTTACTTTTTTGGATCGTTTTTGGGGTTGTTCAGTGAAGTTGAACGTGATCCAGAAGAGGCTGAGTTTTCGGCACTGGGCTGGTCTCCGCCTTCACTTTCACTGTCTGCCTCACTGCCGCCCTCCGGCTCTCAGCAGCAACCGCCAAGGCGGATATAATGGGAACAAGACGACTTCCGGTATGACTTTTCAAAATAAAACCCGTATCTTTAGAAACCGCTTGAGTAATTTCTCTTTTAGTTTCTATTTTGTACGAAACATGAATAAGATCCCAATTTATTTGTGTAATTTGTGGACACATTTATTCTAACATATATATATATATATATATTTTTTTTTTTTCATGACACTGTATAAAAGCATGCCGCTGTCCAATGCAAACCATGTAAATTATATATATATATTTATTAAATAAAATTAACAGCAATCGTTTTAGCTTCATGACAGCACTTTTTATAGGTTTTAGAGGGAGGGAACAAAGTCTGAACCCACAAAAAAAAACCTTAAAAATAACCAAAAATGTTGATACCCAGTGGTTGGGATGGATGGATGGATGGATAGATGGATAGATAGATAGATAGATAGATAGATAGATAGATAGATAGATTGTACTTTATTGATCTCAAACTGGGAAATTCTTGTGTTACAGCAGCAAGTAATCAAACAGTATGTGGACAGTAATATACATGTAAATACCAGTAGACAAAAACAGATCAAAATAAAATATATTGCATTATAGAAAATAAACAACAATAAAACAAGAGGCACTAAATTAAAGAGAAATAAAGAGGAATAAAATAAAAAATATCAAAATTCAAGGAGTAAAAAAAGAAGTATATACACAACACAGTGAGAAGTGAGGTAGAGGTTGTAAATAAATGTGCAGCATAGCTAACAAGTGTGCAAATACTTCTGACCAGCAGTGCAAACAAAAAGGCAGTAATCATAATATATATCGAGGGGCACCATAACCCCCCGCTCCCACCCACAAACAGTATTTAACTAAAGCCAAACCCCCTAAAAATATGGATAAATAAAAAATGTTTTGCTACGACGAGCAACAATAATCATTAGCAAATGTAATGATAATCATAAATAAACTTAATAAATTGTCTTTATTATCTCCACTGGTTTTACTATTGTGGTGTACTGCAGTTCTGCATGTGGATTGTCCACCTGGTGCCCCGATACCCAGACCCCACCCGGCAAATTTGGGCCCTGTGCCCCCCAGTGTTGACTCTGTGTCTACGGCCATGGTTCTTGTGTCGTTTAATTGATTGTTTTGTAATGTCATATATTGTAATGTTATAGTAGCTTTACGGGTATTGATATAATTAAATGTGTAATAACCCTCTGTCATTCCAAAATTAACCCCAAGACAAGACAAACTCTACCTCTTATTTTGAAAGCACAAACTCCCCATTTCCCAGGTGTCATCTAGCTGTTTCTTTACAGCTTGACACAGCTCAGTTTTGTATTAGTGTTTGCATTCTTGTCTCTCATTGGCCAGAAGCAGTGGCCCCGGGACTCTCTACCCTGGGCCCCTCACTTCCGCTCCTCTGACGTGCTGTTTGGGGCTTGACAGAGCCGCTGCTGGGCAGTCGGCCTGAATAGCGATGTGGTCAGTGACTGATGGTGGAAATCACAACAGTGCAGTAATTACTGCTCCACAACGTGCAGTAATGGAAATGAGATTATGATTATTATGATGATGATGGTAATTATTATTATTAGGCTATTATTGTCATTATTTTTGTAGTTATAAGAGATATCATCCACACGTGTCTAGCAATACTAATATACATTTTACAAGTTAGATCAGACTTTCACATGTGTTAGTGATGAAGGCATTTTTTGAGGAATTACTGTGATTTTGAAACAACATGATAACTTTACTATGTTAAATTTACACCTACTGTTAACTATCATAAAATAGAATAGTAATTGCCTCAGTCAACAAAAAAATAACAACAAAAATAGTCTGAAAACACTAAAGTTGGTACTATTATGGTAATAAAAATGTAATATAATAGCATTTTAATTAAGTGATAAGAAGAATAATAGTAGTGTAGGAATAGGCTAACAGCAGCAGTGTTAGTAGTGTTGTATAGTAGTAATGGAATATGTTGTCTGTGCACTTGACTGATTTAAAAAGGGTAACCTTCACACTATTACACTATACCAGCATAATCACAATGAAAAATATGATTATGTGACTTGAATGGGGAGTGTGACAATAGATTTTACTGCTCTCTGATCCCTGTTATCATGACATTAACGCAGTATTCACACCACCTAAAAGTGTCAGTGCTGTTCAGTATCCTCATCACACACACACTCACACACACACACACATGCCTAGTGATTAGTTGTGATTCACGTCCAAAAAATAATTAAGCTAAGAGCATTCAGTTGTAGAGGAAATGGCTATAAATTGCTGATCAATGATCGTTTCAAGGCTAAGTTAGGTAAGATATTGCTGGTGCGTCAATTCACACCATGGCAGCCTTGAGGCAAAGCTATTTGCTGGGATGAGGCAGAATAGATCTTGTCCTTCTGACTATTATGTCTTTAAAAACACTCCTTCAGAGCCCTGCTAAATGGAAATTTCAAGCACACTCAAAATATTTGGGAATGCATTGCTATACACTCTGTTCACATCATCTATAATTTTTTTTTCCCCAAGTATGTTTTACTTTGAAATTCAGTGCATTTGAATTTTAATTTGTTAATGGATGAGACACCATGAAAGGGTAGATCATTATCACATACCCTGGCACCATACTCTCTCTGCCTCCATTTACCCAGCGTTATATCATGCCAGGCTGCTGGTGCACATGGCACATGAGCCTTCACTAATACAGCCCTCGGAATGTGGGCCTACCGCCCTCATGTGGATACAAACATAACTGCTAGGCACTGGTTTGGGTCCCACTGGAGAGTCAAAACAGGTCCTGTATAGCTCTAATATCAAAAGGTAGAGACATTTAGGACACATAATGTATCACATGTTTATATTAATATATCCTTTCATTACTATTGCAATCATTATAACTATTAACTATGACTCATATGAGCATGTGTTTGCCTGCTTTATGTATTACACCATCTGTGGAGATGTGTGTGGGTGTGTGTATTGTATATGTGTATATGAATAGGCCAACATGCTAATGGCAAGTCTAAATTTGTGGCCAGAGGGAGGGTTAGCATGACTACGTGGCCCCCATCGTGCTGTGTGTTGCTATATGTTGTGTATGTTATTTGTCTTAATAGAAAAAAAGGTGACTTCATAGCATTTTAAAACACAAGCATACTGAAAAGTCGCATAATCTAGTTCCTCTGTTTCTCTATTTAAAGCACGCTGGCACAGCTACGTTGTTATTAGGCACCAACAGGCTAAAAAAAACACACTTCAAAAATTTTTAAATGGTACAAAAATGGTAAATTTGTAAGAAAAAGAGTTGACTTATGACATGCCAGATATTTCCCAGCCAAATTTGAAAATATTAAGACTGAGCATGCTCAATGCCAGTGTCTTTTTTACACCATTAGGAGGTAATGTACCAGTGCTGTTACTGAAGGGACCACCTGTGCCATCTTGTCGTCGCTATTTATTATCTTAATATGCATGTCACATAACGACGCAAAGTAAATATTGCTCAGAGAATACAAAATATGATTTTGATTGTCAAAAAATGGATGTATCCAAAAAGCCGGCGTCATACTACTGCTTTCATTACCTGAGTGATCTTCCTACATGTGTGAACATAGATGCTTTTGTCCATTAGACTGTTAAAAGTAACACTGTAGGTACTTATCTGTGTGATTATGCAATTTCCCACCAATTGCACCATCAAGGGCCTTTCATAACAGCTGTGGGTAACTTTGCATGAGAAGACAGCAGGTCAGCCGGTCTCTGATAAATCCTTCAATATTTTAATCTTTAATGTGAACTTTTAATTAATTTCTGACCGTGATGTACTTGACATCATGTTCTGCTTCTGCTTGCTGAAATTGCTCTTAAAATCCCTCCTGAGTTCTTAAAAAAGCACTAAGGTTCCTATGTGTTGGAGCTGATTTTATTATATTTCAAGTTTCCTTTAAAGCAGTCTAAGTTAAGAGAAACATGTCGCAGTAGCAAGAGCGTAGAATAAAATTCATGTATACACAGACAAAATAGAGTTAACGCCAGCAGCGTGGCCTGAGCAGAAAGGGTCAATTCTCTGAGCTCATGTGAGGCAGACAAACAAACCTCAACTTAAACCCTGGTGACGGAGCACAATAAAAGCTCGCCTGTAGTTGGACAAGTAAATAAATATTCAGAAAGAAATGTCAGCCTGCGTTGCCTCTTCAGCATGGGAAAGGCGCGGGCTGGAGAAAGGGCTCTTTGTCCGACACTATCAAATTAACACTGCAGAGGGTGCACAGAGAGGTGCACTTGAGGAAAGCTCTTACACTGAAGGGAGGCTCAGTAGTTCCTTTAAGTTTCATCTCAGCAAAAAAAGCAAATTTTTATCACTCCTCGCCTTAAAAATCCTGGATTCCTTGCAGTATATCTGGGTTTGTTCACTGATCAAAGTTTCAGCTGCTAATTAAAAACCCTATCTTCCACATCTATAGATTTTTAACAGCTGACACGGCAGAAAATACCCTCCATGTAAAAGAGAAATGGGCATTAAAATTAAATATAACTACTGAGGACAGGAATAAGGGGGATATCTGTTAGAGGTATTAACAGGGAAAGAATTTGATTAGAAGATAGAAATGAGATTTTTCACGACTCCATTGATGGTGTAAATGTTTTATAAAGGTTCAGTATCAGCTTTAAACTGGAGGAAATGTGGGATGACTGGAGATCAGTCCCATATAGTCTGGGATTGTCCAATATTGCAAGGATTGTGGCTTTAAAGACACATAAGATATAAAAGAGTAGCTTGAAAAAATGATGAAATTTGAGATCCCTGTGTTGTTTTTACTCTGAGAACCACCCCAAAATGCAACAGGCAAAGACCGAACATACAGCCTACTATGTATGCTTCCACAGATTCAGAAAAATGACAGGAAAACAATCATTTTTTTATCTGAAAGCACTTTCACTCAGTGGACTCAGAGACATTTTTCTACAAAGATGGACTCCAGTTATGTTGTGCTTGACTGCCTAAATGTTATGATGTGGACAAGTGTACTTGGAAAATGTAAAAAAAAAAAGGAAAAGGAAAGAAAGAAAGAAAAGCTTTCTGTCAAGGACTGTTTAACAGTGTCTTATATTTTATGTTACTGATGTTGAAATTTATATAAAGTTAAAAATCTACTTCTCAAGGCCAGTACTTAAAACTTTTTTTTATAATTCAGAAATTAATGTTTGCACCAGGGATGCTCTTGAAAATATTTCTTAAATGAAAGCTGAAAAAAAAACACGTATTTCGAAGGCACTTAGCACATAGCAAACTAATTAGAGAATGTGACAATACAAGTAAAGTGCTGCAGTCAAAAGCTTTCATATTTAATAGCCTCCTCCACAATATCCCTCACTTCTGCAAATGTAGTTAATCTTGACCGGGGCACAGACACAAACAGCTCCCAAAAGCAATACAAACTGATGCTACCAAATTCAATTTCAACAGAGTAAAAAAAGCAGGATGTGATATTTGTGTGTTGCAGTTAGAGACTAAGCATGTTTTCCAGAATGTGAAATAACAGCCTTCTTTAAGGTGATTGAAGAGGAAAAACTCAAGACAAAGGAGCTCCACTCACCATCCACCACGTCCTCGCTGACATGTCATAACAAAGCTGCCATTTAATGGACCTCTCTGTGAGTTTCCCAGCCATCGCTGTGCTCCCGGCTGTCATCAGACGCAGCTCGCTGGAAGATAAGACACCTAATCAAAGGGGCATCAGTAGAGGCATGCTGTGCCACATGTAGGCCAGTCCCTGACAACGTTGCATCATGGGGGAAGAAGAAAAAAAGACAGCAACAACTTGACCAGTGACTTGAACCTGACTGTTGTAATTACAAGAGCCGTGACCCTGCAACCCTCACCATCCCCCTCCTGCATCAACCTCCTCCCCTTCTCCCCCCCTCCGCCACTGCACCACTACAGAGCCAGGGCAGCTTGATATCACTGTGTGGCACTGAGCTAAAGGTCATTAAAATTTTTGTTAAAGGGTTTCTCTAATGTCACTGAAAGCGACTGTTCTCATTCAAAGATCATCTATTACCTATGAAGCAGTCATGAAGATCGCGTAGTCTTTAAAAGACCTGCTGCATTCAAGGGTTGACTGAAGCCAACTGTATTTTGATCCATGAATTAAGACATTTGGCGCGTCCATGTAAATGTTATCTGAATGCCAGCTGAAAAGACCTTTTCTCTCCTGCCACATTCCAATCCTCCTCACTGAGGCCGCTCGATGGCAGCTGGATTTCCCCACAGGGATGGTGGGTGGACTTAGCAACAGTAACATTAGCTACAACAAATAAATGGAGTGGAAAAACAGGGCTAATGCTAATGGAAATGAGGAATTTCATTGACTATATTGTAGGTTTGGCACATAAACACTCAAGTCAGACGTTATTTAAAGGGACAGTTCACCACAAAATCAACAAAACATATTTTTCCTCTTACCTGTAGTGCTATTTGTCAGTGTAGATTGTTTTGGTGTGAGTTGCTGAGTGTTGGAGATATCGGCAGTAGAGATGTCTGCCTTCTCTCCAATATAATGGAACTAGATGGCACTCGGCTTGTGGTGCTTTCCAAACTACACTTGCTAACTGCGGGGTGCATCTACTGCTATCTCAGCTAGCACCACTAAGCTAACTGACGTTATGGCTCAGCTGCGTTCTGCATCATGATACGGTTGGCAGGTGTAGTTTGGCAGACAGAAAATAGTTCCTACATGAAACTGCTCACAACAAGGTCTGTGGATTATCTTGAGTAACAGGGTCATGATTTCTGGACAGAGACATTGCTGTTGAGTTTCTCAGTTGTGTTTTTTGGCGCTTTGAGCACCACAAGCTGAGTGCCATCTAGTTCCATTATATTTGAAAGGCAGACATCTCTACAGCGCATATGTCCAACACTCTGCAACCCACACCAAAACAATGTTGATTGATGAATAGCATCACAAGTAAGAGGAAAAATATGTATTTCTGATTTTGAATTGAACTGTCCCTTTAATGCTATTTCTTTTAGCACTTTCAGTCTCACAAAATACAATTGACGAAAAGCTGAAATATCATAGAAATTAAGTAGGATGTAAACACCATAATTAGACACCTGCAGTATAGACAACATGCTGTATGTTTGCCTTACAGCTGATTGCACTGTATGGCTGCTTTTAATAAGTGACTGCTCACAGCTGACCTTTTCAGCGCACCTGACTTTAATAAAGCACTAATTAGGAGCCTAATTAGGAGCTGGCCAATTTAATTGGTTCTTAAACGCAGAGAACAATCAGACACTCAGCAGCCATCATGGAAGACAAATGTCAGCTCATGATAGAGAAAATTTCAGGAAGTCTTTATTATTATTTTCAGCATCTCGTGAGGCTTTTGAACAGTTTGGACTCGCAAAATATTATCGTCCAAAATGTAATGAATACTAGAATTGACTTCCTCCTACCACCCAACCACCCACAAGTCCTCAACCTCTGGCTATTAAACATAAAAA
The DNA here is from genome assembly GCA_019142605.1 of Cephalopholis sonnerati. Lineage (NCBI taxonomy): Eukaryota > Metazoa > Chordata > Actinopteri > Perciformes > Serranidae > Cephalopholis > Cephalopholis sonnerati. The sequence continues at coordinate 12,397,224 of JAGQAX010000023.1, forward strand.
AGCAAAAAACGGTAACAAAAACAACCCACACATGAGAAAATGAAACCCAATAAAGGGAAAAAAGGGCAACCCACAGAGCTCAATATAAATAGTAAGAAACAAAATGAGGCACAAGAGCATGTGTATACATACAATAAGCAGTGAATACAATGAATATGAATATGAAAAATTAAGCACCATAAGGTTAAAACACTGTTAAGGTTTTAAAGCTGACATATATTTAAGGAACAATATAAAAAGTAGATTTTTTCTACATTTGTCCTCCCAATACAAACCTGAAAGTCGCAGAGGACTTTAACTGTGGCAAAACTGATGCAGAAAAGTCACAAATTGGTGCATAAAATTCACCAGAATGTGGGAAATTAAATGTTTGAAGATCAAAATTTTCGGGCAGAGGACACCGCAAACTCCACTGTGTCCCCCTGCTGAAACAAAACCCAAAGACCTTGATGTTATTCCTGCCTGTGTAACTAATTTCCTCCAGGTTCAAAAAGCTCATCAGGTCTCACATCCCTTGAATAAACAAAGGAGGATTCTGCTGTTTCCAGTTCGGAAGTATGAGACGCTTAGCCAGTAGTGTTGAAAAGGCAATAGCATTACTTACTTTAGGGGGTACTGAAGAGCTCCCAGTATGCGTGTCAGTATATGTTGTTAGATTTTATTGCTTAGAAACATGATTTTTGAAGTGCTGTTTCATAGGTCCACACAGAAAATGATACACTAACGCTGTAACATATTGTTAAATGTAAGGTATTTTCATATTCTCTATATCAGAGAGTAGTGTTGACAGAAGTTTTTACACAGCTGCACCCCCTACTGAATCCCAATAAGTTTGAATTTCTCTTAATAGATTTGTTTAAAAGAGGTCAGACAGGGAGTTCATCCTCTGGGGTTTAATTGACCCCAGACAACACTATATTTATTTCTTTGTCAGTCACTCACAGTATTCAGTTGACCTGAAGATGTGTCCTTCATTCTTTTGGAGAAAGGAAAATGTTCAGGGCCGAGCTCGCACGAGAGAGCGCTGCGTGCACCTTATTGATTTTGAGGGTAAAATCGATACATTTCATCGTCTTGATTGGATTAACTGTTTCAAGTTCAACTTTTAATTGGATTTCTACTTTCTACAATGAGAGCTTATTTGAAAATCAATAGGCCAATCAATACCTCCACGTTCAGGAAGTTCAGCCGCGGAGTTGAAAATGGAGAAACGTAGCAGACACCTGCCACTGGCAACTCACCCACATGACTCGCTGAGGTCTGAAAAATCTAATTATGCCTTTATGAACAGTGGAGAAGAATACAATGATACTTTTTACTGTGTCAAAGTGGAATCAGAGAGTCAGGCCAGTGAGAAATTCTTGTTGTAAAGATTCAAAAAGCTGAATGTTTTATGCACCATTTTATGGGTACAGAAACCCAATGACCACTATAAACTGTTGCTTGTCAAATATGTGGGAACTTTACTAAAGCACTAGATCACAAAAAGACTTAAAAAAGCGTAAATGATGTTGAGGACGACCCAAATCTCAAGTCATATAGAGTAGGATATAAAGCCCATATGGATTTAGATCTAAAAATGGTCACGCTATCCATAATTTGTGATCCGATCATAAATTCTATCTTCCATCTCGGAGACTTAATCCTTGTCTCGGCTTGGCAAAATGGCCGCGTAACACGCCAAGCCACTAACTCCAATCCTAGACAGGTAAACAGCCTTGTATCTGAGAGATAACTGTTCCAAGCACAGTTTGTGTTTATCAAGCATGAGGCTAATTATTTCTTTTGTTCAGCCAGATGTCATCGACTGTAAAAGTAGCAGGTGGTCACTTATTTAATTAGTCCAGTTGACCAACCATTACCAGAGATTAAGAGCACATTTAACCCAGGCTGCTGCAGACTGCTATTATCTAGACAGGACTCCTTAAATTTTACTATCCCAAAGCCCAGACTCACTAATTAAATTTCACCCCAGGCTCATTAAAACATACTGGCGTGTTTGTGTTAATGTATTTTACTACAAAAAAATATTGGTTCTCACAACAACAGAAGTAGAATTTATTCCAGAACCATATGTTGTATGTTTATTTATTTAGATCAAGCATCAGCCATGTAAGACATTACAACATTATGTAATTGTGGACTGCTATGCTTTGTAATATTTAACCCTGAGAGTGTTTTAGGGATGCTCAAAGTGTGGCCTGGGGATCATGAGCTGAAAAAAGGAGAGACATTTTCATATCACTAATATGTTGTATGTGAATGTAAAGACAAACTATATGAATTTAGATATTAGCATTTAACCATATTGGTTTATCAACATGTTTGAGAGTAAGAATGATCAATTTTTCGCTCACCCACTTGCTACTGAGAAAATTGCAGTATAAAAACTATCTTCATTCGTGACCAAGCTGCTTGGGGTTGCTGAGGGCAATAAAATGTGTGTGCGTGTGCATACAGGCGTGTGCCCGGTGTATGTTTAAAACATGTAACCATTTTAGACAACACATAGATTATGTTCACGGATCATGCACACATTACACACGCCTCACTGAGACTTAAGAACAGTTCAGGACAATGAGCATTTGGTTGGAGACAACTGCACTGCAGCTTGGGCTCATATTGAGACACACGGACACATTGTACTGAGAGAATCAAACTGCAGTTGATCCATGCAGGCTGTCTGACTGTGATGCTGCAGACTTGGATATTTTTGGCTGAACTTTGGAAATTTAGAATTAAAACTTCTGTCTTGTTGTTTAATGAGAATACCAACTTGTCCGTGGCAGAAACATTCGGCTGCATTTCAATATGTTAGGGTATTATGGGTCAATTCAAAACACTAGCCTACTAATAGTAAACAGCTAATTTCCCTTGGGATAAAGTCCAGTTCGGAAATATGAGACACTTAGCCAGTAGTGTTGAAAAGGCAATAGCATTACTTACAGCTGCAGCAAAAATTTCGGATGCTTAACAGCAAGTTGAAAGAGGAGAAATCAGAATCAGAAAAACAAGAATCAACTCAAATTTATCCAGAATCTAATTTATTAGAATATGAATACCTATATATATTTTATATAATCACAATACAATTTTCTAACATTTTATAGGCTTTCTAGACATAAAGAAATTGATAACATATTTATGGTGTATAATTTAATTCACAAAGCTTAACTGCTCCAGTGTTTGAGGTCTGAATAAAAAAAATTAAAGCTTGAAAACACATTCCAAAAACAGCAAATGAACAATGTGAACAAAACTGCACAGATCCAAGTTGAGAGCCCTGGGGGACATCAGATGACAGCTGTGACGTGCTCACACCTCCAGTCTTCTGCAGCTCTTGATTTTAAATCAAACGATTTGTAGCCTGTCTGTTGCTCTGTTCCTGACAACATGAGGTGTTGAGGCTGACATATTGTTCATTGAAGATTTACTGTAAAACTATACACAGCAGCTACAGTAGCAGTAATCTTTTCTGAAGTTACTGAAGTACTGACACGTTTAAGTCATGTCAAACTGGTTAGTGAGTAACAAGTGGAACTCATCCTTCCAGTTTACATACTTCACAATACATATCAGATTTTCACTACTGTTATAACAATATGGATGGCTTTACTCATACACAATGCTTATTGCTTTCAAAAATCATTTGTAAAAGAAACTGAACATAATCTATTAGTGCCCCCTTATTTAATGCCAATCACACACATCTCCCCACCAATGATCTCACCAACAAACAAACCAAAACATAAAAAACAATAGTAATTCACACAAACATCCAAGAACCTGAATCTGAGTTATAAAAACCACTGAGCAAAGTTATCAACACACACTCATGCAAATGCGACCAATCTGATTTAAGATATGAATAAAACAGATACACATTACACACAATAACTCTAAGTGGAGACTTTCAAGAGTACCACTGATGCAGTATAACAGTTGATGCAGTGTGCTCGTGTGAAAATCAGTGCATAATATTGAACCGCTACCTTCAGAAATTTGGTGAAACATGCATTTACTGAATGCTTTCTGACTATTGCAACATTTCCCCAGGTCTTTGGTTTTTATGGAGACCAACATATTGATGATGTACCGTGAGAGTAAAAAGAAGACCTAGAAAGGCACTTAAACTACTTGGATATTGTTATATTTCCCACACATGGCAAGCTTTGTTTAACATACAGGTTTAGCTATGGGATTGCCAAGTATTATAGACGATGACAACCACGCTATGCCAGTATTATTATGCACTGAATCATCTTCTCCTTAAGTATCCTGTTAAAGAATTCGATAAAATCTCTAAACAGTACCACAGCGATACAGCAAAACCACTATAAATAAATCAGTGTTGTGTCAACCTTTAACTAGCTGTACTGTATGTCACGACATAGCTAATCTGCTAGTTCTTATATTACTGATAAAGATACGCATTTATAAAGCCACTAGTTCAGAAACATTTAAGACCTAACTATGACAGATACAGCACTAAAATGCTAAATATAAATCACAAATTATACTTTCAAGAGTAATAAAATAAAAGACGTGTCCAAAAGTGATTTGTGCAAATGCATTGTAAGTGCTATGTTTGACAGAGCAGACTTAAGCTGGACAGATCGATTTAAAGGAACTGTTCTGTATTTTGGGAATTACAGGAACCAGCTTTCTTGCTTAGAGCTTGATGATAAGATTGATAGAGTATCGTTTCTCTCATCTTACTGTTGACAAGAAACAGTGGCGACCCCAGAAATTTTTCATAGTGGTGGCCAGATGGGTTTACTGAAAATCTTGAGGTGGCACATCAACACCAACACTGCCCTTTATTTTTTTTAATGAATATCACTAGTAAAATACTTGCTGCACCTTTTTATTGTTGCCAGGCAACCACCCCATCAACTCCTTACACTAACCTTCCTGTTTAATCAATCTACCATTTTTTCCCCCACAATAATTAGTAGCTAGTTCCTAAAATGTTCAGGCAGAGGGTACTTGCTCCAGGTCTTGTTTGGAAGTGAGAGGCTGTCAGCAAATATTAAGTTGCTCACAGGGAAACAGAGATTTGTGTGGGTACATGAGATCCTAATAAAGAGGGTGGATCACGGGGAGTACAACCGGTTGGTCCAGGAGCTTCACCTCGATGATGGCCGTTTCCAGGCATATTTTAAAATGACTCAGGGGCAGTTTGACAACTTGCTGTCTACTGTCGGGCCGTATAGCTCTGGATATCCAGCAACCACTACCATCAGTTTCTCCTCCATTGTTTATCACTTGTTGTCGTGACCACCACAGAAGGCCCGCCTCTCAAATCATACGATTAGACTATGGGAAAAAAAAGAGATGATGTGGGGTGCTTTTCCGCTCTGAGTTAAAGTTCTTTCAACTCAAGGAGTGTAGAGCACTCTGGCAAGAATGCCAGGGGTCTAGAGGTGTGTCGCTACGCAAAAAACGCAAGCAAAAAGCTTAATTCTCATTAAGAACTATTACAAAAAGCTGCTAAAATGCTTTCTGTGTGATTGGGGCCTTAATGTGATTTGTTTCGATACATGTTAAGTGATTTATTGTCCTTCAAAAAGGCAAAGCAATTGTATCAGGGAGGCCCATGCCCCCCCCTCCCTTAAGGGCGCCACTGGCAAGAAAGCAAAAAAGTGTATTTCCCAAAATGTAAAACTATCCTTTGACATAAAAATAATAATTAAAGTTGTCTTTGATAATAGTATGTGACACTCAAACCTCTTCAATAGGAACTACACAACAAGCGATGGTCAGGTCATAAAATTAATTGGCTGTGGAATTTTTGTTATACTCAGAGAAACAACTTTAATGTACAGCAGGTTTGACTACAACATATACAGCCTACGATCGATAATACGAACTTGTTTCTTATTTTCGATTTTTACCACAGCATGATGAAGTGTTAACTGTCTGCTTTCTCTTACACATCTTCATACCCGGTTGGTCATGTGTCATGAAAGTATCACATATCAGTATTCAAGTTGTGAACTTTGTTCTGTGGCCATGCTTCATAAAACATCACTTCAAAGATAAAACGTTCATAGAACAATGCACTAAAACATTCAATAATCATCAAATGCTCACCAATTAAAGGAACGCAGTTGACTCCAGATCCCTTCACTATTCACAAGAAATCTCCAAACTGGAGGATTGCCAACCAGAAAACATAAAAACATAAACACTGCTCATGCATGATGAAAAAAAAAGACATGTAAAAGAAACAAGGCACAAACTTTATACAAAAAATGCCTTTCTAGTAGACACACTGGTTCTGCCTGTAGTTGATTAAAGGTCAGTAGTGAAGGCTCTTTGTTAATGTAACCTGAGAGGGGTCCCTTTCGCCGTTTTCAGGTGAAGACTTCCATCCTTCTAATTCAATTAGCCATTAAAAGTGGTTTCCAAATGCTGAAAGTAGCAGTCACAGTGAGTAAAAAAGCAACATTTTCCCATCACTCCCTTAGGTGTTTCTTGACCCTGTTTACTGCCAGTCTGGGCCTTGTAGAGAAAGGCAAAAAAAACCAAAAAGCTTAGAGTATCCACAAACCAAGACTGCTGCCCAGCTCCCATAGCACAAAAGAGGACGGTGAAGGCGAGCAGATGGATTCTTAAGTGTGTATACAGTGTTTCATCATGGCAACCCCTACCATCTGTGCAGGCAGGAGGTACTGTAGTGCCACCGGCCTACACGTGGGTGCGGAAGTGGTGGCTGGCTTGGATCGGCTGCCTGCTTCGGAGCGGGATGAGCCACAGGAGTTTCCAGCGAGTGCCGCAAACTTCAGCTAGCGCCCACTGCCAGGATTTCTTTGAGCCATATCTTAAAAGAAGAGAAAGATTTTCATGTTAAAACTGAGTGACAATGATACCACCTTCATGTCTCTGTTCAAACTGAAGCTCGAGCTAGTAGCCGGTTAGCTTAGCTTAGCATAAAGACTGTAAACAGAGGAAACAGCTAGCCCCACTTTGTCCAGAGGTAACAATATCTGTGTACAAGCATCTCTAAAGCTCACTAATTTACACATTACATTCTCATTTGGTGTCTCTCTTGAACGTCAAGCAAACCTGAACTTATCTAGACATTACCCAGAGATGAATGTGGCACACATGTCCGAATCAGTTGGATTGGACATGAAACAGACTTTATCCTGCCAGCTCCCTTGTCCAAAGCTTGTGTAATGTCTGATTGAGCCCATGTGTGAATGAAGCAGGTGATCGTCTGGAGAATTCACAGTGAGCGAGGGGGCACGTTGATGCCATTTCTATCATTCTATCAAACAAACATTACAGGGTGAAGAAGAAGGGTCATTTACACTAAGATGACGATAAAATATCAAAGGGCCGATGCCAAAGTCGTCAGACAAATTCGAGAAATGGCAAGTGACTTTGTTGTTCATGACCATATTACGAGCCGGCTGATGTAATCGCCAGATGTAATTCGCGTCATGTCTTGTCTCCTGCACGCTCCCACCCAGCCACCCATCGCCTAAACCAAATGGAGCATTTGTGAGAACGCTTCTGACGCCAACGGTCTCCTGTTGTGTGCTACATGTGTGAAAATGAAACTCCAAATGATGTCACCCGATGATGGACCCGAACCTCCAGACGTTGTCAGAGTACAAATGAAAAAACGGTTGTGGTTTCCTGACAACCTCAAGATCTCAAGATGAAAGCAAAACTCCAGGAAGTCACTGCACCCAGCTAAGACGTAGCTCAGCACATAATCCCACCTAAAACCACAAGTTGTTGCTTATAAACTTTGGTTGTTGTGTGGATTTAACAAACAAGACATGGATTTTTAAATGAGTTTTGTTTTCCCTTGTTTCCGGCCCTTATGCTAAGCTATGCTAAGTGGCTGCTGACTCTTGGCATTAAGTTTATTTCCAAAAATGTCAAGCTATTTCCTTAATGTGATCTTCACTTAAAGCAGAAATCGAATTATCTCATTTCCAATAACGCCAACCTTAATGCAACTGCAAAATATTACATAATATCATTAAGACAGACAGAGTTAAACAGACTCACATTTCATTTGAGAACTGAGCCATTTTCTCAATGGTAGTAGTATCCTGCAAGGAGGGGAAAGGAGAGGACAATGTGAAATGAGAGGATCATTTACCAAAATAAGCTCCATCATAATGATTTGTGACCTTGACTAAAGTGTCATATGATCAGCCATTAGCAGCATTAATCAGTTTCTCTACACTGTAGGTTATCTAGTGTTTCTGTGGACACCTCCATCTGTGGTACAATTTTCTCTACAGCTTGCTGTATCCCACCTCATTATGGAGGCTAAGTACAGACATTTCAAACATTACAGCTCTGCCAAAATGCTTGATGAAAGCTTGTAGATTACTTTGGCTCGTAATAAAATGATGAGTGGAAGGCAACACATACACCAATTGCTTTATCTACTCTGTGGCGAAGGTAATCAAATCCCCTAAAGATCAAATTTCAAAGTAAGTAACAAAGTAACTAACTGTGTATATTCTATTAACCTGAAAAGATGTGCATGAACCTTCGTTGTATGCTCAAATAATCAAGGGTATCTTGAGTAGTGATTATGTGGAGAGACATCCGACACAGATGTGGACTATCATGCAATTACAGGCTCTATTTATGATTGTTCAGTATGTCTTGAGAAAGATCTTTGTAATCAAAGCGTTGATACTTTTAAAAGAAATCACTGCAGAGGTAATTCACTTTCGTCTTTGTATTAAAGTGATGTCACCAAATATCTAGCAGCAGAATGTTGTCATTGACAGGATGTACAATCACTTGCATGCCCACGCAGCCTGACCCCAGACTTTCTCTCTTTTCTTTTCTATTGATCACTCCATTACTGACATTGATTGTTTTATTTTTGTGTACTGTGTGATTTGTCTGTCGCTTTGTGTGCTGCTCCGTCATTTGCTAGATTGTTCTTCAACAGAACTTGCTTCTAATAAGACAAACAAGCTAAATTACACTGCAAACAAGCACCATCAAGCTTATTTTATAGATCTTACAAAGTGACACTAAACAGTACATTAGCTTGGAAATATTTGCTGCAGTCTGTTAACAGAAGACATAATTGCATTAGCATTATTACAGCAGTAAACGTCATTTGAAACAATATAATGAGTCTTCTAGTCATTACTGAGTACTCACAGAGAGGATGCCAGTCAGCTGGGTGTAAAACAAGCTAGTCATGCCACCAAACATGACCAAACCCATGAGCGCTGAGACCCGCAGCAGAGCCAGTTCATGGCGTGTTGTAAACTTCTCCTAGCAGGGAAAAAAAAACACAAAATCCTCTTGTTTTATAACCTCAAAGCTCGATGTGATGACCTTTTTAATGGTTAATATTAACATTTATACTTGTGTTATAGCTGATAGCTGAAGTATTTAGCACTGTGACATAGCACTTTCAGATAATTAAATAAAAACAGTGAATACCACTTTAGTCCAAACTGCTACACGTGCATGCCTGACATGCAGTTTGACAGCTCTAAAATATCTTCTGTCAACTGAGTTTATCATTTATATTCCTGTAGAGCGTACCTGATCTAGTCCTGTCAGTGGCTGGAAGTAATAGTACTGGCAGAAATCCAGCACCAGGGTGAACAAACTGAGGACCTGAGCGTAGAAACAGAGCTGCAGGAAGAGCCAGTGGTTGTCTTCTCCCACACAGTTATTGATCCTGGAAGGAAATAAACAGGATTTAAGATATTACCTTATATCATTTTTTGTCAATTTTCATGACAAAGAATTATATTTGTAGCAATACCTGCAAAACCTCTTATACAATTAATAAGATTTTCAAGATATTTATACAGTCATGGTGAAATTACTATATTTTACAGCTAAACAAACTTTCCCCCTGCCACCTAATACACGCATCACATTGGCTGTGTAAATTTCAGTTGTCTTTCTGTTTATTTCTACTTCATAACTCTGTTTTCAATAGGTGTCTAATATGTAAGTGTGTGTATATCCTTACCAAGGGCAGTGGTGGTCCATTCTGCGTACACAATGGCCACAACGACTGCAGTGGTGCGACCTTTTAGGTCTCATTAAGTTGCACTTATTGCACAACTCCCAGTGCTCTCGCTCTGTGACATAAAAACCACAATGAGTTGTTGATTAGTTATAACTGATAGTGACGCAGACATAGTGACACAGTAAAAACATATTTACTTTGGTCTAAAGACCAAATGAGACGTACTGTATTTACTGATATTAATTTCAAATGGCCACCAGCTAAAATGAATCAGATCCAATTGTGTAATACGAGGAACAAAAGTAGTAGAGAATAAAAATGTTGTATTGACTATGTTCAGTTATTTACAGGTAAACAGTTAAATGTGCACAATGTGATATACTGGATTCTGTATCCGTACCAGAGTGAGGTATGTGGGGGTCCACAGGAAGACGGCCAGGATCTGCTGTGGAAGCTCTGAATAGGGCCGCTATGCAGAGTGCTGATGCTATGTAATAACCTAAGAGAACACATAAAGTTTAATTCTACTTAAAGTGTGTAATCTATACAGCTTTTATTCAGTGTTCCTCCCCAAAAGACGAGAAATGTTATTTTCAATCTCTCATGTGTATCAACAAAGACATTCCCACAGTGGGAGCCAGGATACTTACAAACAACTATGGCCCAAGGGATGTGTCCCTCATTGTAATGAGGATGTAGAACCAGTTTCGGGATAAAGAAAGTGTTGTAGAGCCAGATCCCAAACACTATGCTGATACACAGCCAGCCCATGGGGTCCACCACAAAGTGCAGTCGAAGCTTCATGGCTGCTGGGACTGCAGGGAAACCTACAGTGTACACAATCACATTGACAGATGTAAATCTCCTTTTGATGACTGGCTCTCTCACACACAGTTAAGAAGCTTGACATTCGTGTTTTACTGTGATTACTATCTTCAGCTATTTCTTTGTTCCAGCCTGTGATGCCATCATCATCTTTGCATCACAAAGCTGTGACACTTTGCCAAAAATACAGCTACATTACAGTAAGTTATTGTGTAGAGATGACTAATGAATATGAAAATAATATGACAGAGCAGCCACACAATGGGAAGTGTACAGTGTTGTCTGAAATGGGTCATGAGAAGAAACCTCAGCACAGGCCTACTACTGTGCTATAAAGCAGGTGTATGCAAACAAGCTCAGCCTTAAATCACAACAGTAATACGGATATTATATTTTAGCATCATCTGCTGATGTAACCCAGCCTAAATAAGCACAAGTTCCCTCATAAACCCTCTTCTCTGCGTTACACACCTTGTTATTACAAAACCTCGCCTGCCCCATCATTCATACTACTGATAGCACTGACAGCCGCGATGGGCTTGGCTCTATAGCCTTACTGTGTTAGCTAACACCAGCGGGCTAACGTTACTTAATTCACCCGCGTTCATATACCTATGACTTAATTCAACATGTTTAGCGCCAGTAAGGGTTTCCTAGGTTAAAATGAAAAGATACATACTTTTTGTTGCTGTCCTATTCAGCGCACGTATCACTGAAACTAGCTACTTCCTCATCCGAGCCTCTGTGGGCTGGACAGGAGCGCTGCTCTGATACCTGCAGTAGATGAAAAAGCATTTCCGGTTGACCTGGGGTTTACAAAATAAAAGACTATTTGATGGGACTAAATTCGAGTGATGCACACACCGGTTTAATAATAACAAATAGCTCTCTGTATTGTGTACATTGTATTCTTTATACAAAGAAACTACCAAAAACAAACTTTATAAAAGATTTGTCAGTTTACGGAAAATCAATCAGCAGCAAGGATGATCATTGATAACTGATTTATCTTTCAAGCAATCACTTTTTGAGCAAATATGTCCACTGTTCACTGCATTCAGCTTCTAATAAAAGATTTTTGGAATGATAATAATTATAATAACTTCATCAGGGACACAGATAATCCATAGCATACCACACAAAAAAACAATCATCTATGTACAATTAGATAAGATAAGATAAGATAAGATAAGATAAGATATCCTTTATTAGTCCCACAGTGGGGAAATTTCCAGTGCTACAGCAGCAAAGTGGGCAGCAAAGATAGGGAACAACAATACAGAGACAATAAATAGTAGCAATATAAACAGTATATAAAAAGTATGAAAAATTAAAAGAGCCACACATGGAGTATAAAATATAGAAATAATACACAATATATACAGTCTTAGCAAATGTGCATTATAGTGCAGTCTGTTGGTGTGTATGTATGTGTGTGTGTGGTCTACTGGGAGCACTGCAGGTTGTAGAGTCTGATAGCTGCAGGAAGGAAGGACCTACAAAAGCGTTCCTTCACACACTTTGGGTGAAGCAGTCTGTTGCTGAAGGAGCTCTCCAGTGTTGTCAAAGTGTCCTGCAGGGGGTGGGAGTCATTCTCCATCATGGATGACAGCCTAGCCATCATCCTCCTTTCACCGACCACCTCCACTGAGTCGAGGGGGCATCCCAGGACAGAGCTGGCCCTCTTGATCAGTTTATCAAGTCTCTTCCTGTCAGCTGTCAATAAATACAATATAATAAATACAATATATAAAAAAGACAAGAAATACCCAACATGTATTTATATGTTATTGTATGTCCTGTTATAGTCTATATGCAATTCCAATTAAGCATCCTGCTACACAACTGTGTGACATGCTCTCTGTTTAAGTTATGTTTCTACATCTATTATTATTTTTCGATATACATACTTTCTTATTTACCACTTGAGGTTCCTTATGTTGTCTTTTGTGATGTACTGGCTGCTACAATAACATAATTCTCATAATTCTTCATAAGATAAGATAAAACTTTATTTATCATTATTATTTATAGGGAATTTGCCGAGCAGCAGTTGCAATACAAAGCTAGAGGAGTGCAGATACAAAGCGTGCAATATGCTAGGATTAAAATAACAAAGCAGAAAAGCAAGCAAGTAGAAAATACAATATATAGCAAATATGAACTAAATATAATCTAGATAACAGTAAGGTGCAAAATATAGAATGATACGTAGATATGGTTGCTTATAAATATCTTTGTATAGTGTCAGATCTGAGGTAGTTAGTGTAAAAGTGCAGAGAGCATGGTTAACACAGGATGTTCATGATCATGTCCATGTTCTATCTATCTATCAATGAGACTTCATGTAATGGCTGCAACAGACTAATATTTTTTATGGTTCACATAAAATCGTGATATTAGCTACCGGTGATTGCTCCACGTGTCCAAATTCTTCAACTCTTTTGGTGGGAGCTGACTTATGCATGGATTCTGATTCGACCCTCAGGCTTTTATTTGAACAACCTTCAAGTTTCCTTTTCTATCTCGGTTGTCTGCAGCAGCTTGATGCAGCTCTTGAGGACAGGTGGGCGGCGGACTCATTTGGAGCGCAGTGCACCAGCGGCCAACAGGGAAAACAGCCTGCTGCCGCCCTCTGGTGAAACATGATTAATACATGTAGAGGCAGACTGCTTAGTTCACTTTTGTGATTTTTGTTTTATTAAATCGAAATATGATATTTGTTTTATTTAATATAAATGTTTTATCAAATATACTTTGTAGGCGTTTCTGTTTTATATTAACCATAACGTATTATCAAATTAAATTTTATTTTATTGAAATTAAACGGATGGTGCGTTAACTGACGTAACATGGAAGTGACGTAACTCAACTTCCGCTAGCTTTAGCGGCCGGTGTTTGTTGACAGCAACGCCGCTTAGCACAACACTGCTGTGATAGTTTAATTGTGTTGCCGGGCAAAATGGCATCATCTAACTCATATAAACTAAGATGCTCCATCCCGGGTCATGAAATGGACGTCAGGGGACTCGCAAGTGCTGTTTTTCCAGAGGGAGCTTTTGTGTCGGTGTCCAGAGATCGAACCGGAAGAGTCTGGGTTCCAAACTCAAGGTAGCTAGCATTAGCATTGTACATGGTTGGGTGGAATTTATTTCAGTTTCAGAAGTAAATCTGTTGTCAGAAAATGCGCCACGACCAGTAAAAGCAACATGCCAATTAAAACCTCAGTTAAGTTACTCCATAGCAATAAAGTCACGTTAACCTAGGTAATGTTAGCTAAGTTAGCTTCCATGCCGTTTGCTAACGTTGACTCAAATTAGCTTTGTCATTCATTCAACTGCAATCGCCAATATACACAGCGCGGATAATGGAGTACGTTCTAGAGTCCGACAGATTTTAGATTGGCCTTTTGTTTTTGTCCGTTAGTGAATTTCCTGACTTTTCTTGCAATTGTCAATCACACAATTGTCAATCACACAATTGTCAACCACTTGTTCCAACACAACTAACCCCGTTCACGTAACGTCTTTGCTCTCTCACCCCTTTTCTTGACAGCCCAGACAAAGGTTTCACAGAGATGCATAGCATGTCTGGACACTCCAATTTCGTATCGTGTGTATGCATCATCGCACCCAGTGAAACATATCCCCGAGGACTTATCGCCACAGGGGGAAATGATAACAACATATGTGTTTTCACACTGGACCAATCTAAGCCCATATTCACACTCACGGGTCACAAAAACACGGGTGAGTTGTGCCTCACTGTACAGTTTCTGGATAATTACATTTCAATAAGCATCTAGTTTGCCCTGCTATGATTTCCCATTATGTCAACCATCTCAGCTGTGTATGTGGTCCTAGCTTTTTAACATTCAATCTCCACAGTTTGCACCCTGTCTTCTGGGAAGTTTGGGACACTTTTGAGCGGCTCCTGGGACACCACAGCCAAAGTGTGGCTCAATGAGAAGTGCATGATGACCTTGCAGGTATGCTGAAGTTTCTGGGATGTTACTCTGAACGTCTCTTTGGGTTTTCCTGAAGAGGCAAGTTTGTCAAATACTGTCTTTTCATTTGATTTCATCTATGCAACTATAACAAGCAAAAGTATCTAAGGTTGTCTGCTTGTTAATTTTGCTACAGGGACACTCTGCAGCTGTGTGGGCAGTGGTCATCTTACCAGAACAAGGCCTTATGCTGTCTGGATCAGCAGATAAGACCATAAAGCTTTGGAAAGCTGGTCGCTGTGAGAAGACGTTTACAGGTGAGAGATTGCAGGTGGTTGACATAAGTAAACAAATTGTTTTAGTCTGTTTTTTAATCAAATCTGTACAAATAAAAGTGTAACTGTGGCTGTAGGATTGTTAACTAAGATTTGTAATGACTGCCCCAGCTGAAGTGTTTCAAATCTGCCTCTGTTTGAATATGGTTGTTGTAGGCATTTTACCTTCAGTACTTTTTAAATGATTATAGCCAACAAAACCTGTGGAAATTTTCAAATAGTAAATGGTGTAATTATCAGGGGCATTATCCATAATTACAACCCAACCTGTTTTCTTCCATCTTAGGTCATGAGGACTGTGTAAGGGGACTAGCAGTGATCAGCAACACTGAGTTCTTCTCTTGCAGCAATGATACTAGTATCAGAAGGTGGCTAGTGACGGGCGAATGTGTACAGGTCTATTACAGCCACACCAACTACATCTACAGCCTAGCAGTCTTCCCCAATAGCCAAGGTTTGTTCATTTATATTGATATTTAAATGTCTATGAAAGAGCACAATAGAAGACTTGTAGTGTGTGTGTAACGATCTGCTGCTTGGTCATTTATTGAACCAGCATCCATTTGTTTTCCTGCTGTAAGATGGTAGCTGGCTCACTCTGACCTTAGACTGATGCTTTTCCTTATAGATTTCATAAGCACAGGGGAGGACAGGACTTTGAGGATATGGAGGCAGGGAGAGTGCACTCAGACCATCCGTCTGCCTGCCCAGTCTGTCTGGTGCTGCTGTATTCTACCCAATGGTGATATAGTCATCGGGGCCAGGTAAGAACTGCTTGTGTCATGCTAATGTGTGGTCATTTCATAAGCATTTCCTTGATGATGTCACACCACATATATTTAGATGCCTCATTGCTGACATCACTCCTGCTTTCACACAACATGGTGAGAGATTTTCAGTAAGTAGTTTGTGGCTAACCAGATGCTGCTCCTCTGCCCACAGTGATGGCATTATTCGTGTGTTTACTGAAGCTGAGGACCGCATGGCAAGTGCAGAGGACCTGCAGGCTTTTGAGGATGAACTCTCCAAAGCCACCATTGACCCCAAGACAGGCGACCTTGGAGACATCAAAATGGAGGACCTGCCTGGAAGGGAACACCTTAATGAGCCTGGTCAGAAAATAGACTGACATTTATGTTATCACATACATGTGTATAATCACTGAATCTGGTGTTTTTGGGTAAAACCAAGATTACACAGGTCATTCTAATATATATATATATATTTTTTTCCCCTCAGGAAATCGTGATGGACAGACGCGTCTGATTAAAGATGGACAAAAGGTGGAGGCATATCAGTGGAGTGTCAATGATGGCCGCTGGATGAAAATTGGAGATGTAGTCGGAGGCTCAAACCAACAGACCTCCAAGAGCGTGATGTATGAAGGAAAGGTAAGGCCGTAAGCTTACTGACAAGGCAAACTATGCACGAGCGTATGAGAGCAGTCATGAATGACTCCTCATCTCCCCTCAGGAGTATGACTACGTCTTCACCATCGACGTGAATGAGGGAGGGCCGTCCATGAAGCTGCCTTACAACGTCGCTGACGACCCCTGGCTGACAGCGCACAACTTTTTGCAGAAGAATGACCTCAACCCCATGTTCCTCGACCAGGTTGCCAATTTTATAATAGAAAACACTAAAGGACATGTGGTGGGACCAGCTCAGCCTGCTGCTGGTGACCCATTCACTGGTGAGGCCAAAAGATACTTGTTTTTCTACTTTAAGAAACAGTCAATGTCTTGTGCTTATATACTGTACATTTCAAATAATTTTATTACAATATTTTAACACTGAATTTGACAATGAATTTAGATTTTCCTAAAGGTGTTTTGTTTGTTCATCTGAACAGGAGGAGCCCGATACATACCCGGGGCTTCTGATGATAGGCCAGGCTTCGGAGCTGATCCCTTCACAGGTACAGTTGTTTTACTGATTTATTTTTTCACAATCTGAACGTCACCAGAAATGTTATTTTTACAGCTGTTTTTTCTCCCCACAGGCTCCGGTCGCTACATCCCTGGGTCAGGTCCGAACCCAAGTGCTCCTGTAGGTGTGGCAGATCCCTTCACAGGTGAGATACTTGCTGAAATAACCTCTGAATTTTGACAACCCAGTATAACTGTTCAGTGCACACATGCACACATTTCTCCTGTTTTTAATCCTTTAATGTAAAATGTTTGCTCACTGGACCTCTTCCCTACTCTGCAGGAGGAGGTGCTTACTCCTCAGCAGCCCTCAGGCAGACAGCAACCAACATCTACTTCCCCAAGACGGATGGTGTGACCTTTGAGCAAGCCAATTCCTCACAGATCATTGGTGAGTTTCAAGTAGGAGTTTGATGATGTGCCTGTAGTCTGCATTTGTTAGTTGTCAATGACAGACATTTCTAAGAACGTTATTAATGTATTTTGGGCTGTTTGAACTGCATCTGATTATGTCACACTGGAGACTTATGTATCTATGTATCTCTGTGCTCTTCTCATTGATTTGAAGTGGGTTGAGCTCAGTTTGAAAAAGGTCATTGAGCATGAATTAAAATTTTATGACAGTTTGGGTTAGAGTTTGGGCTCTGTCAATAAAATCTGACCAGACCACATCACTACAGTCCTAATGAAGCATAATAACTTTTTTGAGTGTTAAACTCTTAGTAAATGATGCCTTTATGATGCATATTTAGTCATGAATATTTCTTTTTTTTTTTTTCAAGGCCTCAGATTTTATACCAAATTTTCAGGGCTTTAAGCATGATACCGTGAAGATATTGTACCAAAATGCTTTGTTCTCTGGTTTATTAAAGCTTCCTTACTGTGTCAGGTCAATGATTTGTTCTTTCCTCACCAGCCAAGATCAAGGAGCTGAATGGAGGTGCCCCTTCAGAGCACAAGCTTTCTGAAGAAATTCTGGAAAGCCTTGAGAGGCTGCTGATCTCTGTGTCTGAGCCTAACTCCTCCACGTCTCCCCCAACTATCCAAGAGATCAACCTGCTGTGGAAGGCCTCTCACTGGCCTGAAGGTACAGTAGCACACCAGTCCAATTTATAATGTTTATTTGCCTTTCATTTAGCTTTGGGGGGTTGATTTTATGGTTTCTGGCAAGTAAAGATCAAAAACAGAAAGATTAACATCATATAAGGTTCTTCGGTTCATTAATTGTTCACTAACCAAACTCTCCTTTCCTTCCCACTGGACTTCAGACATCGTGTTTCCTGTCCTGGATATTATGAGGCTGGCAGTACGCCACCCACAGGTTAACGAGAGCCTCTGCGGAGAGGCCGAGGGAGTCCAGCTGTGCAACCACCTGCTGAGCCTGATGAGGCTTGAGGGGCGTCCTGCCAACCAGATGCTGGCGCTACGGACTCTGTGTAACTGCTTTAGTGGCAGACACGGCCGAGCCCTCCTCATGGCCCAGCGTGAAACGGTGCTATCACGCGCTGCCGACCTGGCCACCGTGTGCAATAAGAACATCCACATTGCTCTGGCCACTCTGGTGCTTAACTACGCTGGCTGCCTGCACCGCCAACCTGATCTTGAGGCCAAGGCCCAGTGCCTGTCTGTAGCCAGTCGAGCTCTGGAGACGGTACAAGACAAGGAGGCTGTCTTTAGGCTGCTGGTAGCCTTGGGAACCACTGTGGCCTCTGACCAGACAGCCCAGGACCTGGCTCGCTCCTTGGGGGTCAACTCTCAGATATCCAAGTACACATCCGTGTCTGATCCATCGAAGGTAGCCGAGTGTTGCCAGTTGGTTTTAAAAGAACTACAATGATGTGAATGATTAGGGAAAAAAAAGCACTTGTTTCTTACTATCACTCTGTTCTGCTTAATCGGTTGTGGTGGAGACTTAAATACTTGTATGTTCTGCAATAAAAAAGGACAAATTAAATCTCTGCTTGTGCTTAGCATGTGTTTTTATTACTGCACCACCTTTCCAAAGCCCCTTGACTAATTTGTGGAATAAATGTAGGAAGAATGCATCTAATAACAGCTTCTAAATATATGTGAAGTATTAATAGTGTCAAGTTATATATGTTTTGCCCTTAAACATGTCTTATTTCCTACTGCCATGATACACTTTAACTTGTGAAAATAACACCATAATAACCTATTATTACAGGGCAACTGAAATGCAAAATGTGGCTGGGTATAAACAAGTCTAGTAAGGGACATGTGGATATTGTGATTGCTGAATGTCCTGACAGTTAAGATGGCTACTTAGGGAGAGTAAATAAGTCCATGCTAAGCTGTAGATTTCGGTGGAAGAGTTCTATTTACAATGCAAAATTGCCTAAGCTTGATAAAGATGGTCTTCCAGTGGTTTATTAACCATTATGACCAGTGTGAAGCCTATAATGCTTTCCACTTGTTTAAGGGGAAACTGGAAAACCAGTTTGCCTCATCCAGCGTTTAATAACACGAGTCACCTTGTATCTGCATTAGGTGTGTGTCATAAAACGAAGCGATTTTTATCTTGCTTAGATGGCATAACTTTAAAA
This sequence comes from Cephalopholis sonnerati, assembly GCA_019142605.1. NCBI lineage: Eukaryota > Metazoa > Chordata > Actinopteri > Perciformes > Serranidae > Cephalopholis > Cephalopholis sonnerati. Next base: position 12,416,810 of record JAGQAX010000023.1, read on the forward strand.
AATTAAAACGCACCAAATAGAGCTATTTATAGTTAGAGTTGAAATATAGACGATTGAAAATGTTTTCCTTTCGCATTCGCCCACCGGAAGTATTTGTTAATAACTTCCGGGTGGTTATTGGAAAAAATTGGCGGTTTGCTTTTTGGGTGTTGTGTTTTCCTATCATCGACTAAAGTTTGTTAAATTTAGTACAAATGTGATTTTAAACGAAACACACCTGGATTTGCTCTTATAATATTTGTAACTTAACTGTTTCTTGTAGTGTTTGTGAATTTGCTAACAGTTTGTTAAATGTTGACAAACTCAAAACACGTTCGGAAGCTAGCAAAAGTTAGCCGACAGTGAACTTTGTAGCTAGCAGCTAAAGCTAGCTGGCTAGCTGTGTTAGCCAGGCTGGCTCTTTGACCAGTCGCCACCGGACACTCTCACACTGCTCTTTCAATCTCGGGAATAATGGCGAACCCCGCATTGATGCAGAAAAAGAATGGGAAATATCTGTGGTTTGCTCTTCTTGGTCTCGGACTTCAACCAGACACCGCTGTGTCGTTAATCGCCGGGAAAAGCAACATTAATGCGAAACACATCAACCTGGGACCGTGAGTCTGCTTTTATTGTGGATAAAATTAACATGTTAATACCGTGTGATGTTAGCTAACAAAGCTGTTCAATGTTTTGTCCTATGTAGCGTTGATTACCTCTAAAATGTGGCTGCTTTCACTTTAAGTTGCCATTCATCGTACATTATTCTAACTCGGTTAAATGTTTTGTGGCCAACAGGAATATGTTTGACAAGCCAAACAAGGATGCCTTCTACATAGTAATCAATTTCCTGCTGGAGAAACTAAACCCGACACGATTTCATGAGGCATACAGGTAAAGTTATACATAAACAACTATTGCAACTCATAGATAAAGTGCCTAGGATTCAATGTCAAGCAATGAAACATTTATTTTGGTTCAGGCACTGCTGGCCTGTTTTGAACCACAAAGCAGATGCTGATTTTCGCAAAGTTACCTGCGCATGGCTGCGAGAAATTATGGTAAGAATTTCTTTGTTTACTTATTATGTTATTATCTTCATCTTTTCAGGTAGTGCATACATTACAAATTACATACCCCATTTGTTTCCTCACAAGTGGGGAATTGTGTCCATCCTTTCTGCCTGTTGTTGCTCCATTCATTCTGGCTTTCCTTTACTCATCACTCTCATCTTCTCCCTACACACTTAGCATTAAAGTCTGTGTACAGTTTTCATACAACACAAAAAGACATAAATCCACATATAGAAAGAGTCATCCATTGAAGGTAAACAACAAACTTTTCAAGCAAATAATTTCCAGTTAAATTTTGCATTACGTAAAAAAATGTGTGTACACAATTTTTTGAATCATTGATCAAATATCCAAAATATGAAGGAGATGTTGAATTATGTAATATACTAACTGACATAAGCAGAACTTGACATAATGCCAGATAAAATAATCATCTGTTTTTAACTGTTTTTAGGATGAAACTGCAAATGCAGGATCCAAAGTGGTAGCATCCTTGTTCCTCTCACCCGGAGGCCCCAAGTTTGTCAGCTTGATGCTTCATTTGGCCAATTATGTCATGGTGCAAGAAATGAAGACATTCAAGACAGGTAGGTCTAGTTAGAAAATCTTTTTGTTGTTGTTTTTTTCCACCAGTGACTGGTATTAACAATCTCACAATGGTGCGGTGTTGTATCACTTTGTTTAATTTAACTCTCAATGGAGATGTCACTCAAAATACTATCAGGTAATTTTCAGTATTGTTATTGTCAGATGACAGCTGGGTTCCCGAGGCTGCAGCAATGCCTGCTTCCTCCCTGGACATGGCAATGAAGAGACTCAACCTGATCAATACCAGGTTTTTGAAAGCTGGAGTGGAGCAGGACAATTTTCTTCACGAGTATCAAAGACGAGCACAGTAAGTCCCTGGTAGTCCATCTTGGCAGCTGGACAGGGCTAGATGTTATTTCATATTTACATCAGTAGATTGAAGCCTTCTACCTCACCACTGCAGTAAACCCAGTAAATGTTGTCAGCTCAGTTTATGGCAATGAAGTCCCAATTTCTCAGACTTGCTCAAGTGTAATGTTTTGTGTATACAACAGTTAATAAAAATGAGTGTTGCATTGCCTACATCTATTCATCACAATAGTATGTTCACCCTGTAACATAAGAGCTCCAGTAAATAAATAGCAGAAGTCTATTTAGGATGACACTGAATTCATCCACAAGGGTAGATGTTTTTCATTTATTTTTTTCACTGGCTATTTATTTCAGGCCCCACCTGTTTCTTGGTAACTAATTGGTAAACCTATGGTAAGAGATGCCAGTTGGCAGCTGCTGTGGGTGTTTGCAATCTGTCCTTGTTTTAGACATTTTGACTTGTCATATCAGGAAAAGCACAGGTGAAACAGATTTTGTTAACGATGGCTCTATTCCATGAAGTGTCCCAATAAGCCAAGCCATGGAGCCAGCTCACCTCACAGTATCAGTTGCACCTGTGCTTTTTCTGCTATCACATGCCAAATGTCTGCTGTGAAAAAGACCTTCTGAAACTGTGTGCACAGACAGTTACGTTATGATTCTAGAAGTTTGGAGGAGTTTATTTTATGGTATTTTGTTTTGCACATTTAACTCATTTTCTTCTGTTACTATTTGTATTTTCTTTTTTCTTTAAGCTGTCTTCCTTTGTTTTCTCTCTTTTCAAGGCTCCTGGTGAAGTCTATGAGGGACATCAGAGCAGAAGGTGCCAAGTATGATGAGCTACTCAAGTATGTGTGACTTTTTTTAACTTAGTACATCTGGCTTCAATCTTGTTAGTCCAGTTTATTTAATCTATCTATTTTCAGGCGTCACAGCAGCGATTCCACACAGGAGGGAGCTTCTCCAGCTGAGAAGACCAAAAGGGTATGTAAGGCTATGTTATGTAAAACTTCCTACAAAAGATTAGGCATGGTTTGTACTCCCCATGCGTGAAGACATTACAAGAGTGCTGATGCTAAGCTTCCTGGCTTTCTAAATCAAATCAAAATCAATACCTTTGTCACTTTGACAAAGGTGTAGGGAACCTCTAAAATTGAGATGAATTTTTTTATAAGATTTGTATTGTTTAGCTCATATAGGTTTTTGGCTTTCTTAAGGTGCGCGCCTTGTGGTCGGACATTGATGGAATGCTGTCAGCTATCAAAGAGGAGCAACATGCAGTGGAAAGTGTTCTGAAGGGGGATGTAGATCAGTACATCCTGGATGGGACGGATCGAGTCCTCAAAATTCCTTGCAGTCTGCTGGAGAGAATTGAACAGCTTCCCCATCAGGTGAGAGTGAAGATATTAGGGCTTGTAAATTCTTACACAAAGCACACAAGACTCTTATTCACTTGAGTCGGTAGCGTCCGATTCCCTTGTCATTTTATTGCTATCCCAGGCTGTGAGGCACAACTGATTTGTTTGGTTGAACAATACCCTTTCTCACACTGTCACATTTTTAAATCTGCATTGAAAGCACATCTGTTTGGCCTAAACTTTGATGAAAATGGTTGTCATGATCCAGCTACAGTGTGTATAGGAAGGTGAAACAGTGTTGCAGACATGGACACAAATCAGTGTAGCTACAGGAAATGCCAAACCATTTTCAGCCCATGCACTGATATACAGCATGTGAATTAATATATCATCGCATTGATTAGTCTGACTGTAACTTTGGTTTGTGTGGATGTTTTCCAGCTGAGTTCAGGGAACGTGTATGAGGCTGGTCAGCTGAACCTCCTGTGTGTGTTTGAGCTGATGAACCATGCGCTGCAGCTCCTGAGGGAGGAGCGCTGTCGGGTCTCTCATGCCCCGAAGCCTCAGCTCAGTCCTGAGCACCTGCAGGAGAAATGTCAGCAGATGGCTCGTGCCCTGCAGAACCTCCACCTCATCAGGTATCATTTACCCTCACTCACATGATAGGATGCACTTTCTTCAACTGTATCGTGTTCTGAAACACTACTTGTATTGATATGTATATATTTCTTTAATTAAAGGATTTTCATCTTGGATTTTCTCAAATGTGCAGCTTCATATTTAGTTAGCTGAGGTCTATGTGTATCAACCCTCAAATATTTTCAGTGTGGAAACTGTGATGGTTAGTGGAACGTTTTGTAATCATTGGAAAGAATTGCCTCATTAGTATTTGCTTGCCAGCTGAACATCAGATGACCCTGAGTACCAGTGTATTAATGTCATCTTCTTTTTTTTCCCCCAGACAGAGAATTTCCAAAGAAGAAATTCCTGAGCTCAGGAGCACCATTAAAGAGTTGGAGGCTGCTTGGGACAGCAAGTGGATGAATACCTTGAAAGACACACCCCTGGTCTCTTTTCTAAATGAAGATCCAGTGAGTGGTCCTTGGGATTTCTGATCTTGGCTTGCTACAGTCACAATATAGTCTGTGTACTGTTTAATACAGAGTTCACATTACACGACTTTAGCCGTGATTTTCTGCTCGCCAGCAGTTTTTGAAACTCCCCAACAAAAGCACCACATCAGAGGCTCGACACTCGAGTGTTGGAGTTGGATTCACCAGGCTCAGCAAAGCATCAGACACTCTATAGATGTATAGTGTGCTTATATCTGGAGCTGTGTGGGACTTTGTTGGTGAGCTACAGCCAAGTAGAGCAAAAGAAACGGGACAGACGAGTGGCACTGCGGCACTTTCCATTTTGTGTGTATTAGAGAGGGAGAGAGAAAGTGACAGAGAGGGGAGGAGAAGTTAGACAGTGACTTATTGCACACTGTTTCTGCACGTTATTAGCCTGAAGACTTACTTTGAATGCTTTGTCATGTTTTGACTTTGCTATGTTTCAAATAAGAGAGCCCCCGGTTAAAAGATCTTGTGACCGCCTGTTGCAAGTCACAAACGTAGTGTGAAAACCACAATGACTTCAAGACTCCAGATTACTAGACAACAAGCTTACTGTGAACAGTACAGCAATCTGAAAAATGGGAACAAGAGAGGATAATTTGTCACGTTACCGTCTGTTGCTATCTGTTCTGGAGGCAATTGTAAACCAAATCACAGTGCCATATTTTGCAGTAATAACATAGCTTAATTTAATATTTAATTTGCTCTTTTTAGGCTCTTGGCTTCCTCTCACCAATGGCTCCACTGTCTTTCGAACCAGCAGCTGACGCTAGTTACAGAAGCAGTATCTTCTCACAGTACCCTGCAACTCTTCTTGGTGAGCAGAATGTGATTACATGCATATGAGGCCATGTGTTCATTTGGGTCTATCGCAACATTGCAGCTCTTGTTTCTAATCATGCTCCTTTCAATTTTTCAGAGGAGAAGCCTGCAGAGAGTAAACCACAGGAAGGTGTTCCCCCTAGTTCTCAACTGAAGAGGTAATGTAATCCATGTTTGAAGAACTCATAAGGGAAATGTAAGCTTATGTTGACACTTATGTTCATAATGTTTTATTTGAAGTGCGTTTGGTTTATTGGCTTCTGATGGGAGGCAGATACCTGGGCAGTCCTGAGCAATGATCTGTCCGTCACAAGTCCTCCCTACAGCATCCGTGCTCTCTGATGACCGCGGCGAATTGAGAGAAATCGCCACGGACAGATACGGAGCAGACACTTGTTATTTCTTTAAGTTCCAACCTCAGCTGAGCTTGTGTCACTGTGTGCAAACTGTTTTTGAATAACAAATCAAGCTTGTTGTCTTTGGAACAGCTCTTGCCCCGCGACAGCTGACAAGGCTGAAAGTCCTGTTGTTGCCACTCAAGCATCATCAAAGGCGAATACCTCTCTCGACTGGTTATTCGACACACCTTCCCCTCCTATGAGGGCTCCGTCAGAACCACCACCTCAGGCTAGTATTATATTTCAGTTAAACTCCTGTTTATTGGATTAACTACATCTTTGATTTTGTGTGCAACAGTTCTTCTGATAAACCATAGTCAACAAAGCTGTTCTTGGTGTTTAGGCCAGCGTGAGGAAGACGGCCCATGTTCATCAGAAGGTGGCTCCTACGAAAACCAAGACTCAGATATTGGACATGGAATGTGATAACCTCGCTGATCAGGTACAGTGATGACTTAAATACTGTCTTTGCTTGGTTATTTAATAGTTGAGCTGTCCTTACAGCATTTATGTAAGCTGTATATCTGTCTGTAAGCCTTGAATGAAGGGTTGAGTGTCCACATGAGATGTACGAATTGGGTTTGGCTGTTTTTAGAGAGACGCAGTCCTGATTAAAGGGTGTGTGTGTGTGGGTTAGTTTGCAGATGCTGTAACAACCAGTCCCCCAGAAGGCAGGGTCAAAGGTCTGGACTTGGATAGCCTTCTTGGTACTCTTCATGGAGATCCCTTCTCTACCAGAAAGCAGCTGCCACGTACACCTGAGAGCTTGAGTAAGTTATGAGCTGTTGCATTTGCCCTCAGCTTTATATTGTGGTGAATTATGTGCAAACGCATGAAGGGTTGAGCTTATTAGACTGAAGAATGTAGCCTCATAAAACTTTGCAGTCCATCACCTTTATCTTTCAATTGGTAAAATTAAAATATATTTCTCTTTTCTTCCTTAAGTTTTAGATGTGAAGAACTCGTGGCGTAAGGCAGTTGAGGAAGACAGAGCTGAGAAAATTGGGCGGTTAGCCAAGTTAAACAACAGCATAACAGGGCGGCTCTCTCCCCTCAGCGAGCATGATGTGCTGCTGAGTCCTGATGCTCCCTCCCAGAGTCACTCTTGCAGTGTCACCCCTCCTGTCACAAGCCTCAGCAGCCCCCCTGTCAGCCAGCAGGGAGTCTCGCTCAAATCCACTCTGTTGTTGGACACCTTCAGCACTAGCGGCATAGGCAGCAGCGCCGTCCAGTTCAGCCTCGACCACGAGACACTCCCTGAAATGTCGAGCTGCGACAGCCTGCTGAGCCTCGACGATGAAGCGGTGGATACGAAGAGTGAGGACGGAGATGAGCTTCTAATCCCCTCCCTGAAAACGGAGGCGACGCAATCGCCACTGGCCACACATCATCATCTGGGTCAGAAGCAGCAGGTGTTCGATGATGGCTCCTTCATGGAAAGCAGGAAGAGGACATCGGAGTGTCTTCTGACGGATCGCAGGGTTTCTGGCTTGGACAGAGACTGGTTACTGGAGCCTGCACAGCCAGTGGAAGCCACAGACAAGGTCTTTTCACTGGACTTAGACACACTAGAGACACCTTCACCCCCAAAAAAGCAGGAGTACAGCCTTCCAAAACTCATCACATTCTCCCCGATCGATGACATGAAGTGTTAACTACACTCATACAGAAACCACTTCTCAGCCGTCTTAAACTGTCTGCCCTGATTTTTTTTTTTTTTTTAATGTGTAGCAAATATTTGTACATTGTTGTAAAATAACCCACTCTCTCACACTTTACTTTTCTATGCTAACGTTTCTTTTAATTTAAAATAGTAAGACATGAACTGCTTTAATAAAATTGTAATGTCTCATTTACTTTTTGCTTGTGTACATAACATCAGTTGTGCCTGTGCAGTACAACATGGAGCTTAAATGGATCTGTAAATCCATTAAAAAGTTGGCCAGCAAAAGCATTTGAGTCCACTGTTTTCATGAAAAGCAAGTCTGTCTTTTACTTGTAACATTTCCATTGCACTATTACCATGACTTCTAACCACACAGTGTCTTACAGGATGTAAAATGTCTGTAGGGATGTGAACACAGGGACAGGAACCAAGCAAGGATGGTGAAAGTTGTAGATTTTCTTGAATGTTGGATTAAACTTGGAAAAAACATTGCTCACATTCTAGCTTTCTTGACAGTGTGTTTCACCTCCAATCTGAAACAAGTCTAGAGCTGCAAGGTGTCACATGATAAAATGGCTTCAGTGTTTTTGCAGTAGTATGTGTAGATCATGTGTTTATATTTGTGGCTTACAGTAAATGTTGGATACAAGCTACTGTTTACGTCCAAAAAAAAGTACACTTGCATTCTATGCATCAATAATTACAGTATAATTATGTGTCTCATTTGGTAAATCTTACAAAGGAGACAGACAGGGCCTGGAGCTTCAAGTGTTTTTCAAGAGAGCAGCAAAAAAATATGAAGATTTCCCTGCGCACCTGTTGCTTTTTTTTTTTTTTATATTGGTGTAACTTCTCTCAGTTTAAGATGGGGGGCGTCAGAAGCTGAGATAAGAAAAATAAGTGAGTCAAGGCAGCAGTGAAGATTCAGAGAAGGCGGAAATCAAACCATAGCACCTTCACAATAAAATGCAAAATTTGCCACGGGGTAATTTAACTAAAATTGTACCATGAGAAAGACATTGAAACTTCTTTATTCCATTCAGTTTATCACAGGTGTTTCAAATGCCCACTAAAAAAAGATAAGAAATGCAGCATATTTGGAAACAACAAGGCCATATAGACACAGAACAATTATGGAATTTAATAAATATCATTCTAACATATACACTGCAAAACTTAGGCCATATATAGGATTTACTTTGTACAAATAGGCTATATTAGATAATCACCAGTGGCCCCATGACACAATATTATCACAATACTTGAGTCACAGCACAATACTGTTGCAATTTTAAATGTGTTGCAATATGTTGAATATTGCAATATGCAGTGATTGATAACTTTTTTTCAACTGCAAATTATGTCCCCAAAGGAAATCTTGTCAACCTTTTTTTTTAATCTAAGAAGATGAAGCTTTCAGTCTGTTCATCTACAAAATGTATCTAATGGACTGAAAAAGAAATTGATTTAATTATTCTAGTAAGCTACCAAAAGTTTAAACTGTATTTGTAATATTAATAATACATATAATAAAAATAGATACTTGGCGTCTGTGTAAGCTATGATAATGCCACCCAAAAATATTGTGATACTATCTGTATTGATACCTGCGTACACGCACATTTTTTATTGGAAAAGGGGTACAAGGGGTGAGAGGGGCCCCAGAGAGCTGCCACTATTTGTTGTTTTTATTTACCTGTGGTAAGGCTATTTTAAGCAATACAAGGAGGCAAAGGAATGTTTTCACAGATCATTATGTAATACAGTGTGGATATAGCGACAGATTAGGCAAATATTATAAAAGTTAACAACTACAGCTTTAACCTTGACCATCTCCAGAAAACCCAATACCATCTAGCAAAAGGATGTTATGAAAGCCCATTTCTATCGATGACGACAGAGTAAGTGTTAGAAATATCTCTCAATACAATGCAATACATTTCATTTTTCACACACTACAGCCTCCATAATGATCATAAAATTGAAACAAAATTTAGTAATCAGTTGAAAGACTGAACTTTGTATAAATAATTAGTTATTTTAATTTAGGTATGGCACTATTTACTTGTGAACAAGACAATAATAACAACAACAACAATAATACTACCACTACTACTACTGCCACTACTACTACTTCTACAACTACTAATATTAATAATAACAATAACAACAATACTACTACTACTACTACTACTACTACTACAACTACAACTACTAATATTAATAATAACAATACTACTACTAGTACTACTACTGCAACTACTACTACTACTACTACAACTACTAATATTAATAATAACAATAACAACAATACTACTACTACTACTACTACTACTACTACTACTGCAACTACTACTACTACTACAACTACTAATATTAATAATAACAATAACAACAATACTACTACTAGTACTACTACTGCAACTACTACTACTACTACAACTACTAATATTAATAATAACAATAACAACAATACTACTACTACTACTACTACTACAACTACTAATATTAATAATAACAATAACAACAATACTACTACTACTACTACTACAACTACTAATATTAATAATAACAATAACAACAATACTACTACTACTACTACTACTGCAACTACTACTACTACTACAACTACTAATATTAATAATAACAATAACAACAATACTACTACTACTACTACTACTACAACTACTAATATTAATAATAACAATAACAACAATACTACTACTACTACAACTACTAATATTAATAATAACAATAACAACAATACTACTACTACTACTACTACTGCAACTACTACTACTACTACAACTACTAATATTAATAATAACAATAACAACAATACTACTACTACTACTACTACTGCAACTACTACTACTACTACTACAACTACTAATATTAATAATAACAACAACAACAATAATACTACCACTACTACTACTGCAACTACTACTACTTCTACTACTACAACTACTAATATTAATAATAACAATAACAACAATACTACTACTACTACTACTACTGCAACTACTACTACTACAACTACTAATATTAATAATAACAATAACAACAATACTACTACTACTACTACTACTGCAACTACTACTACTACTACTACAACTACTAATATTAATAATAACAACAACAACAATAATACTACCACTACTACTACTGCAACTACTACTACTACTACTACTACAACTACTAATATTAATAATAACAACAATACTACTACTAGTACTACTACTGCCACTACTACTACTACAACTACTAATATTAATAATAACAAGAACAACAATACTACTACCACTACTACTACTGCAACTATTACTACTACTACTACAACTACTAATATTAATAATAACAAGAACAACAATACTACTACTACTACTACTACTACTACTGCAACTATTACTACTACTACTACAACTACTAATATTAATAATAACAAGAACAACAATAATACTACCACTACTACTACTGCAACTACTACTACTACTAATATTAATAATAACAACAATACTACTACTACTACTACTACTACTGCAACTACTACTACTACTACAACTACTAATATTAATAATAACAACAACAACAATAATACTACCACTACTACTACTGCAACTACTACTACTACTACAACTACTAATATTAATAATAACAACAATACTACTACTACTACTACTAATATTAATAATAACAACAATACTACTACTACAACTACTACAACTACTAATATTAATAATAACAACAACAATACTACTACTAGTACTACTACTACTACTACTACAACTACTAATATTAATAATAACAACAACAACAATACTACTACCACTACTACTACTAATAATAATAAGTTTATTGACAAACAACTTTATTCGGTATTTAGTGGTTTTATTTTGAAGAGGCACACAGGAAGTTGCTGGTCTAATGCGGGCTGCCTTGTTGGCGCTCCCCGCGGCCAGGCGGCGTCAGCCTCTGTCAGTTGCAGCAGGGACTGAAGCCTCTCCTCTTCTCTGGGCGGTTCCAGTCTGAGAGAGACGTTTAGGAAGAAAGCCCACTAACAAAACTATCAGCGCAGACACAAACATGGCGCCTGCCTCTGCCGACAACTTCAGATGAAAGTGTGGCGAAGCAGCAAAGTTTCACAGGAGTATTTCCAAGTGCCTTTTTTTGCGCGCCGTCCCGTTTTAACCTGTTTCGGTTTGCACAAGAAGAACTACGGAATATAACAAGCGGGTAAAAACAGCAAGTTGCCTACATGTCAACATTGTCCCTCGCTGCAGTGTAAACAGCTGGTAAGTGCTCGTATTTTTGAACACGGAGATAGCTGAGACTTGGCAGAGTTAGTTGTGGGGATTAGAAATAGTAGTTTAAGTATTTAAAGGTGGCTTTAGCTGCGTTCAAGTAAGGTGAGCCGCTGTAAATACATTTTCCTGGTGTTGTGCTGCTGCGGTCAGCCTCTACACTTTTCCCCGTATGTTCTCCAACCACGGAAAGACACACAGCCACGTATCACTGCACAGGCTGATTACAGGAGGAAATTCACATTGTTATATCCGCGCTGGTGTGTGTTTCCTGCATGAAAGTTGACCTAATTATGGGTCGGATGCAACAGTTGGGAATATAACACCCTCCTCCTCTTCCTCTCTCCTCCCGGGCCCTCCTTGACGCCAGATAATCAGACTGTGCCCTCCTGGAGCCCGTCTAACCTCGCAGGTGTCTGCTCTCTGCCACACTACAAACTCAATCACCTGCTTGAAACAAAAGGAGAGTTTTGCAGTTTAATTTACTCAGACAGGAAACTGCCAACCTGACTTCCTTTTGGACATGTGGTTTGCTTTCATCCAGGGACTTTCTCTCTAAATATGCAATGTCTGCATTTGCGTGACCCTAAACCTAGGACAGAGTTGTGTAAGATGCCTCTGTTGGTTTTCTGTGGATGTGTGTTGGGTGAGCACAAATGCCATTGAATGCATTGCCAAGGTGCTCACATATCTATGCCTCAGCACTTGACCGTGTGCCAGCCAGCAGCAGTCTAACCCCTAAGGGCAGCAGAGTACTCCCAGCACCAGCTTCCCATCACCGTTTTGGTGATTCATGGCATGCATGTGATGTTCCTGTTATGACAGCCGTGGCACAAGTCCCAGCAGAGAATGGCACTTCCTCTTGCATTGTACTGACTGCACTCATAGTTTATTGCAGATGTTTAGCCACCTGAGATGACAGCAGGAATGTCAGATAATAAGAGAATAATCAAAGCTTGTGGATGAAGTAAATTGTGGAAATTGCTCTTGTAGAGTTGCATCAGCACTGAGCCGTTGACACGTGGAAACGCAGCAGAAAAATCTCTTCCTTGACCTTGGCTTGGCCTGACAGCGGCTGGAAAATGGGAGTGGAGTGAATGTTGCCTCCTACTAACTGCTACAGGCAGCAGGTATAAAGTAGGTCACGGCTTCACTGTGGCTTTGTGTACATTGAACTTGCGCTTTGTCACCGCCGCCGGTGTCCAAAGGTTTTGTCAGGTGACCAAGGAGAGGAAGTAGGTTGGCCAAAGGAGCGGCAACAGGCTGGTGAAGGACTTGGCGGTTGCCTTGGCAAAAGTCAAATAGGTTTTTGACGAGTGTGAAAAAAGGCGGTAGTTCATTCTGTGGGACAGCGAGAGAAGTGTTTCCCCAGGAGTATCAAATGTGACTGTTTCTGAAAAGCAGATCTCTTTTTAGTGAAGTCAGTCAACTAACAGCTCAACTGCTTTTATCTTTAACACTTCAAACAGCAATACAGCTGCTTACACTTCAGCCAACATTTCAACTGGCATCGTCTTGAACTGGCTCTAATTTCTCTCAGGACTTCCACTTCGTCTGACACATACAGGTCAATTTATCACCCACATTTTGACTGATATTTCAACTCACAAGTTGAAATGAATGATTGCTCTTTTTTCACTTTAACTTATACTTTAAATTTTCTCATAACTTACTTACATTGACTTGGGATGTTCCTAATAACTAACTGTCTTGACATTCAAACATCAGTTTAAACTTGAACTAGTCCCCTCATTTAAAAGAAGACACCCACAAAACAGTCTAAATTGAGTACAATTTCATTTTAAAGGTCAAACACTGTCCAAAAAAGTATTGCAAACATTATAAAAGCTATGTTAATTGTCAATCTAATTTTTCAATAACCAAATCATAATTTAAATTCTGCTGAAATGTGTGGCAAACAACAACAAACAACATTTACTGACAACAATATTCTTCAGGAAAATAAATCTTGATTATTACGACAGTATTTTCATTGGGGGAATGCAATCGCATAAGATAATAATTTTAACAACAACTTTTCGGGATAGACTGATTTTGAAATTCTTGGTTGATACCAAATTTAAAAATAGCAACTCGGCTGATAGCTAGAAGCCGATAATGATGTTTTTATCTTGTGCATATTTTGTTTTTGTTGTTATTTATTCCCCCTTTTGTGCCAGGTAAACAAAGAAATCTACACTCTAAAAAAAAATAACTGAACTGTTATAAAATGATGAAGCCCGTCATTACACTACTTTTAAATGGGCACAAATTCAATCATACATATTTATGAAACAACACTGAATGCAACCTTTCACGTGAAAACTTTTTTTAAGACTTATTGCTTCAAAAGCTTTTTTTAGTGTTCTTCTCTCTAATTTCTATTTTGTATTGCAGTGACATCAACAAATTTCTCCTTCAAACATCTGTATTTATTCAAGTTTCTCGCCAAAATCTACATTTTATAAGATTACATTAGACACATCATGTAAATGTTGTCATTTACCTTTGCCTAATCATCATTTTTACTGAATAGAGCTTGAACACATCATAATGTAACTCAGTGCAGCTTCCCTGAGCTTTTTGTTGCGGCCACTGACTGCTCAGAGCTAACGCTAGCCAGCTATCCTCCTGCTGATTTCTTTATTAGCAGGGAAATGATAGGGTCTTGGTGAAGATCTCTGTTTGTCCTAAATACGTTTTCTGTTGTCCCCGAGATTACGCGGGACATGCTGCTAACCATCTCGTCACAAATCAGATCACAGAGCCAGTTTGCCAAGTTTGTAGCCGTTAGTCTCGAGCCCTGCTCTTTAGCTTGCACAAAATTTATGTGACACAACAGAAAAGCATCGAAAAGCATGTCCAGCTGATAAATCGGTGCATCCTGTATTTCTGCGTTAACTCAACAAGTCAAGTCAACGACCCCACACATCCCACACTTGAAGTGACACTACCTACAGTGTTTGCGTTTTGGCCGACACTTTCAACCCTCACTGTTACAACGTCCTTTGTTTACACACTTCAACTGCTTTCAGTACTGACACTTCAACTGGCACTTAAGCAGACATCATCTTTTAGCTAAAGTGACACTTCTTGGTCAAGTTATTGCCTACAATTTGACTAACTTTGCAACTCCTTTCAGAGCTTGAAGTTGTATTTAAGCAGACTTTTCTAGTTAGGAATTAATTACTCATACAGAGGAAGTCTTCCTCCAGAAGAGGTCTGCGGTCACCATAGCATCCCCAAAGCTGGTAGAGATTCATTGTCCGACTTAAGGACACTTCAGTAACCCCGATCTTTTTTCTCACTGTTGCTGTTGCTAATACAAATATTACTTATTGGTGGTTTCTACTTCATTAGCCAGAAATACCTGCTGTTTTTATACCAAGACTACTGACGATGCAGGTTCTTGGGCTTGCTGAGCAAATACTTACCTGAAGCACTTCAGTGCATTTAGTAAAGCTGCCTGTTTGCATGTCTTAAGACATATTAACTCCAGATAGTTGTTTCTAGCCAAAGAGCAACAACAAGGAAGTTGTAAGCCAGCCAGAAAGCCTCTCAGGTAACCTATTTCCTCCCTCTGACCCTTGTACTTTGGTGTGATGTGCCAGTCAGTGTTATTGTCGTTTTCTTTCAGTAGGCCTGGGTCTGAGCTGGTATAGGCCCAGCTAGTTAGTAAGGGCAATGAGTTTGCCCTCTCTCCCTTCTCCTTAGAGTGGAAAGAATGCTCTCTGTCCGCCGGCCTGTCACGCTCCAGGAGGGAGGCAGTCTTGTGACGTTTCTGCTGAGCCTAGCCTCACTGCTCTCAGCTGCCTCTCATCGCCTAAACCTACTCAGGTTGTTTTTAAGTCCACAAAGTCATATTTACGGCAAACTATACATAATTTGACTAGATTTGAGAGTCTTACCACTGTCACTGTCACTGTCTAACCTTCTCGTCATGTTGTGGGAAACTTCCCGCTGCCATTGGCTGTGCAGGCAACAGTTGTTTATGACACACTTGAGCAAAGTGTGTCACTTTCTCCTGAAAGCACACCTGCCTCTTCAGTCACGTGCTCAGGTGTTTGTGCAGTGTAACTACAGTCCCGCAGTGAGCCAGCAAGAAAAGGGGGACATTTTAAGCTTCAGTTATTAGTCACTGGTTGCTACTGGCTGTTTTGATGTTATCGTCAGAAAACATAAAGCAGGAATCCAGGGCTGTTGGATTGCGTTAGTGGACGTCCGTTACAGTGCTGAAACAATTTGTTAATGAAGGACAGTTTTGATAATTACGTATCAAATAAAAACTCTTAATCTTTACTAGTTACAGCTTTTACAGTGTGAAAAACAACCATTATAGTTTGACTGCTTTGTGGTCTTTTTGGGCTGGCACATTCACAAGGCAGTTTGAAGTCATTTTCTGGCTTCAGTAAATGGGCATTTCTTATTATTTTCATTGTTATTATAGATTGACGAGATCGTCCCATCGAGGGCTGCAGGGGGCTGGAGCCTGTCCCAGCTGACACTGGGTGAGAGGCGGGGTACAGCCTGGACAGACTGCCAGACTATCACATGGCTGACACATAGTGACACACTCACATTCACACCTACAGCCAATTTAGAGTCTAGTTAACATAACTTGCATGTCTTTGGATGGTGGGAGGAAGCTGGAGAACCTGGAGAAAATCCACGCTGACATGACAGCTGGCTGGCTGGCACTTCAAACCTGGAACCCTCTTGCTGTGAGGCGATGGTGCAAACCACTACACCAACGTGTTGCCCCTGTTTCATTATTTTCATTTAGAATTCATTAATAAATTGATCAAAAATAATTTGTTGCAGCTTTAGCATATTAATCTGTTACTCTAATGTCAACATGTTTTGTTTAGTTATGTTACATTTTGCAGATAAAAGGGCTGGGGAAAAATGTATCAACAGTTTTATCATGTAAATGATCAATATTGCAAATACAAATTTAACTTTTGGAAGCCCTCTAGAATAATCTAGTGGCTTTTTCATTTCACTAGATACATTTTGCTGCATTAAAAACAATTGATGTGAGATGAACAGACTGAAAACAGATGTTGAGAAAGATTTCCTTTAGGGACATAACAGTTAAAATGAGGTAATAAACCCTAATATATCACAATATATGTCATCACAGTACTCAGCACATTGCAGTAATGTTGCATATTCTGACTTAAGTATCGTGATAACATTGTATCATGGGTAGGGTTGGGTAGAGTTCACATTTATACCCAAATGTACCAAATCCTGGTACCCAACCGTACCATTTTTTCAGCACTTTACTTCCTCTGTTGTTAAAAAAATTGATTTAAAAGCTCTTCACTAACCACATATGGAGCCAAGTCTCCTGTCTGTCTGCTTACTTGTGTGTATATATTTGTGTGTTTGTGTCTGCTCATCTCTTACACTCATCTCTTACACTCATGTGGACTAACAAACATCAGTGATGCTAGGCTAAACTATCAGTGCCGCAGGAATAGTTTTGACCTGCTGGAAAGCTGGCAGCTCTGCGGAGCTTTGTTGTCTCCACTGCAAAGCCGCCTTAAAGCCAGGAAGCTGGCCACAGAGCTCCACAGGTGGCTCCCCAGCCTCAATGTGCTTCGCAGTGCTTCCGCCTCCTGTCTGAAGTCAGCGTTCTCACCCAGGTGCCAAAATTTGGCACAAGTTGATTCAACTTGAATCAGTACTTGGTAGCACCAATGCAATTTGGTGAGTACCCAAGTACTGGATTCAGTTCCCAGCCCTCATTGTGGTGCCTCTTTGGTGATTCTCACCCCTAACAGATATCAGGACAGTGTTTCAGTATGACTACAGACGCATTATGCTCACTTTAAGCTTAGAAAATTCATGCAAAACTACCTGTGCCCAGAAGAAAACAACAAACATTGTCTGTTATCTGCGAGATTTGGCAGTCGGATACCTTTTTCTGAGAAGCAGTGACGGCTGTTGACGTCTATCTTCTGCCCGTAAATGAAATTTTTTTGTATTGCCTCTGTATAAAAACGACAGCTGCCAGGGTTAAACAAACATTAGTGAGGAACAGAGTTCACCACTGGTCTTTTGCTTTGTGCAGGCCGTTCAGAGCTAGAGAGGTTGTTAGCGTATAGATATGATAATGCCAGGCTATCACTCAGGTCTTATCTGGAGCCAAAAAGCAGATAGATTGTGAATGCTCCAGCTCTCACACTCTGAACAGCAAATATTGAACAGTTAAATACATTCCCTGCCTTTATCGAGTGCACTTGAGCATATTTTTTTCTGCATTTTGGCGTATTTTCTGTTTTGTAAATTGAAGGCTGATGCGGCTTGTTCCACCTAGTGCGGCTGTTAGTCTCATCGCAGCACACTGTTGAGATTAATTAGCAGGGTGAGGTTTTTTTACAGGCCGCAGCCAACTTTGCACACAATACTGTAGCTTTGCACCATCTGAATTCATTCAGACAGCAACTCAACTGGCTTCAGTTTGAGCTCATCTCCCCTTCAAACCCACGCTCCACCTCAGGGAAATGCACAGAGCATCTTTTATTTTTCTTTCCTGTGGTCGGTACCTTGTAAATTGGAGGTTTCGTCACCTCATTGGCACCTTATACTCGGCCTGGCCTTCACCACCTACAGCACACTGTGATGACAGGTGGCAGGGAGGGCCACTTTGCTCCTCAGATCCTCCAAAGCCCAGAGCTACAAAGTGGCACTTGAGCTAGACTCTGGTGCTGCAGAAGCTGACACACGGTGGCTCAGCGGCTGCCTCTGGAGCTGAAAGGGTAATGTGTTGGAAGCTATTACAGCCGAAATAGAATTTTCCTTTGCAGATTTTTGCCTTTGACTATTTGTTGTGTCACATCTGAGCTTTCAGAGATGATTTTTTTAGTGCACCTCAGCAACCCTGTTGAACGCTGATGAATAAGTAGCACTTGCATCCAAGCTCACATACATGTACATTTGTCACAATAGATGAGTTGGTGTGAAGGATCAGCCTGTCCTGCTATTTATAACCAAAGGTCATCCCACTCTGTAGTATAATTTCTGCATCTGTACACACTTAGAACACTCCTGTTTTTGTTCTCATTTGTAGTGTCCAAGGTTCAGTACATGACAGTTGCGTGTGTCATGCTCAGCTGCTGTTTCAGTCAAGCTGTGAGTGGATGTGCATGGCGGGGCTCCTGCCGAAATAACCGAGATGGACACAGCACTGTCTGTTGTCCAGCATTACACACACAAACACTCATAGACTTGTGCATGCGCACACACGCAGGCAGGCTCTTTCACCCCTGGGGAACAAGCCTCCAGGCTCTTTTGTGTGAAAGGGATGAGATCATTGTGGGGCTAGACCATGGGGGGATGGAGTAAGGGGTTCCACTCTGTTTACTTAAATAGAGAAATCTCTGTTTCTGTGTCTGTCTCTTCATCTTTCTGTCCCTCTTTGAATTTGGAAATGAAAGGGCTGGCCAGGTGAGTGCCGTTAACAGCAGATGAGTGCTAAATGTGAACTAACATCAGGTTTGGCACAGGCACACACGAGGAGAGGGACCTCCCTAGTTTTATTTGTGGATGTCGAAGAGTTTTCCTCCTGCCCTCAGGGCCTGTTGGGCTGCATATCCAACCTTTGGCACTTTTGCAGGCAAGTTACGACCAGTACCAGTGTTAAGAAACAAGACTTTCCAGTGCAGGGAAATCAGGGGCCTCCAGGAATGATCCTCTAAGGATATTAGAATTAAGAGTGACGACAGATTTAACTTAGGTCCTTAGTTGGTTCCTTTATGTATTTATTACAAACACAAAGTTACAAATTTCAGGAAGAATAGGCTGTTGTACTGGAGGCAGTGATTCATTACATCTCGCTGTATTGCATGACGCGTTCCAAAATGCTATCCAAAACGCAGCTCAAAAGATCAGATAATATTGCAAACAATTATTTATACATTTCTTTCCCACAACTGGCAGTAATGGCCAACAAGTGATCTCAAGTCACTGTGAGGATGAAGGACTTAAGACAACCTCAGATTCCCACCTATTAGAAATGAATGGTGGATTAGTAGGCAGTAAGATTGTGGTTTAAATGGCTTTACTTGTCTGAAATATTTCATCAGTGTTTTTTTTCTGAAAGGTGATTATATGGACCACAATGTTAGTAATTTATAATGAATGTTAGCAAGTTTGAGCATCTGTAGTGCTCTCAACATGGCAAAACATTGAAACCTGTCAAAAGAAAGATAAAAAAAACTAAAAACTTAGGAGTGGTCCCATCAATAGGTGCATTTATATGGACCCTAATATTCCACTGATAATAAAAATAATAACCAAATCAGAATAAAAATCCCTCATATAACCACCTCAGTCGGAAGAGAGTGGCCCGATCGCAAGGGATCTTCAATCACGTTGAGAGGGATCATGTGTAAAAAGACCTAATGAGATCGTGTACCTCCAATTCAAGTAAATATGTTCTTTCTGGGCATGTGTCGGTAACATTACGTGATGAAGCAGGTGCTGTGTCCAAATATACTTACTTCTGGCTTCAAAAAAACAAGATGGCGACAAGTGACATGCCGAACTCAAGGCTTCAAAACGGTTGTCCACAAACCAATGGGTTAGGTTACAGTAGTTACGTCCATTATTTATACAGTCTGTGATTCTGATTAAATGCTTTGGTGCATGTAAATGCACATTTGAATCACTTCATTTAGCGTCCATGTAAACAGCTAAGTTGGAATCTCTAATCAGAATGATTTCAATCCAGCTGAAGAAATGTTATCCATGTAACCACAGCTCATCGAGGCCCGAATGGAAAAAACCTGTTCTGCATTGTGGGATTATAACGGTTTGAACCGTTGGCTGTTATTGCTTGGCTGTCACTCTGTTTATTCACAGGCTTATGGCACCCACTGTAGTCGTGCCATATGTTGTTATATTCGGAGTAATACTCAGAAATGCTGTGATATGATGTGCCATTCTCTGTAAACATGCTGTGGAATAGGTGTTTTTTTACTCTTTCATTGAAAACAGGAAATCAAGCTGATTCCAGGAGTGTTTGCAGTTTCCTTCATGCTTTGCATTTGACTGGGTTCTGTTTCTTAGAAGAGGGTGTGTGAATTTTGAAACAAAGTTCAAAGGGCTAAAAGGTAGGCCTAGGTTCAGTAGTTTTTTGAACTTGGACCCTATTTTCCCATGTTTTTGTGTTTAAGTAACTGGCAGCGGCAAAACAGGCTGCAGTGTAAGCATTCGGGGCACGTTCACGCCATCTATTTATGTCTGCTTTAAGTGCTTGTTTTTGCCACTGAGAGGCTTAGATTATTATTTTAAGTGTCTGAAAAATTATGGAAAGGATCCCTGCAGAGATGGACCTTTTTGTTAAAGCACAAGATACTTTTTGTTCAGTTGGAAACAGCCTTGAAATTGCTATCGCCAATCCCACCAGACTCCACTAAAATAAACAATAATTTTATTATTGTAAAACACACTTAATTCAAAGTTGACAAAAACAAAATATCGCTTACAAATACTGTCTTGGTTTGTCTTTCCACTGTTCCCACAAACAGCAACTCTGGTTTGCTTGAAATCAAAACTTAATTCACCCAGTTAGATGTGAAAATATGCTGCCTCTATACACACTAAAATTACTGTTTGTGTAAATTGATTCTGGTGGAATTGGTGATGGCAATTTTGGGGCTGTTTCTGGTTAAACTAAAAGAATCTTACTCCGTAACAAAAAGGTCTATGTCTGTAGGGATCCTTTCCATAAGTTAACAGACACTTAAAGTAACAATCTGAGCCTGTCGGGGGGGAAAAAAACAAGCATTTTTATTGGGTGTAAATACGGTGCACAATTGCCCCAAGTGGTTACATTACAGCCTGTTTCACTGCTGCCAGCTGCAGCGCTCTCGCTCAATACTGCTTTAATCTCAAAAGTTGTTCCCGTTAGTCGTTTAGACACAGAAACATAGGAACATATAGTCCAGGTTAGAAAATACCAGACTTACTCTTTAAGGCCAAGGTTTGAGCCAGAAGTGGACGCTGTGGATAAAATCCTTTAGTAGCATTATGAAAACGTATCTTACAGATCATGTGATGTTACCGTAGTGTAAAAATGATAAAGAAATATTATTGCTGCTCATTATGCACCAGTCTTAGCTTGAGCTAATTCTAGTGATGAATAAACAGCGTGAACATCTGACACTCACTCTACACTGAGGCCTGAGCTTTAAGAATTCATAGCCACAGGGCAGTCACAAACCAGTTTCAGAGTAACCAGTCAGAACACATGTCCTCTAAAGCTTCATAGTATTCTCGTTGTGGTTCGTAGTGACCCTATTCCCTGAGTGCAACCCAGACAAAGAGCGTGACACTCGATCATCGGGGCCCAGGAGTAACAGAGGAACAGGTTTTCACATGGTAAGGGAGGGGCAGAGCACAACCTTTAGAGGCAGGGGCTCAAGTTACAACACACGACTTAATACACTGGAAATTTAATGCACCAGTTCGTCTGCCACTTTGACTCAGTCATTTTACCATTTGACCCGAGAAGCTGCGCAATTAATGCCTTGAGGTTTGAAAGTTTTCCTTAATATATTTTTTCCACCCTTCATGCTGTCACAAGCGCCGAACAAGATGGGCGGAAAATCCTAAATGTTATGTTCACTTGTGTTTACAATAGCATTAAAGCTTTTAGTCTAATCCACTGTCAACACCATCGCCGTTTATGGCCACTACCATGTTTTATTTGCACGCCAGACATAAAAGTGCACAATAAAACAAGCCATCTCTGCCATTTTTGGTCTAAAACAGAGGCAGCGGACTTAATTTCCGCCGTCCTTTGATGCTGACAGCAGACTGCAGAGAACATGTCAGCTATACTAAATGTACCCTTGAAAGACTTTGAGATCAATTTCCTCTGCTAGAGTAACACTAGTCGCAGCTCAGGGTCGCGCAGCCTGGCATTGTTGGGGCTCGGTTGTCATGGCAGCTTCGGTGTTTGTCTATCATGGGCTGTCACAAAGAGATATTTGTATGGTTGTGGCGGGGTGTGTGGTGGAGGCAGAGGGGACTGTCACAAATGGTTCCAGCCTTAAGAGTGTGTCCGTGGTTGTGTGCACACGTTACATCAGGGGCTAGTTGGCCATGCAGGGGAACGTGATTACTCATGTCAGTTAGCTTTAGTTCCCCCCTGTAGTGTATGGAAGTGATGACAGGTTAACTTGTAATGCTATACTGTCCACAGTAACGAGTCGCGTCACATCACTACCATCCAGCCCATTTTTCTAGATAACAGGAAATATGTGTCAGCATTTAAACTATTTTTATTGGTGGGAAAGTCCCTGAAATATCAATATATCATAATATTCCTAGGCAATAAAACAACCCAGCAACAAGTAAAATAAGTAATGTTTCTGTCTACGAGTCAAGCTGCAGATTTTGTTCAGTGGTTGGGGTTTTATATGAAAGCAGGTGCAGTTATGTCACTTAAAGTGGTTCACATGTAGTTTCTGGGTCATGTAGAATCTCAGATAATTGCATAAAAACAATCCCAGTTAATATAATGAAAGATTCAGTGACGTAGTTTGGGAAGTTGATGATGTGTTTAATGTCCTCTGTAATTGGTGATTCATCAGCATGGCGATCATTCATACGGCAATGTTCAAAGCACAATCAGGACCAAAGAAATCTGCTGCTTGCCCAGGATAGTGTTTGTTTTTCTCTTTTTTTTCTCTGCTAACATTGCTTTGTACCCTGCTGTGGCACTTTCTGGCGATCTGTGCCGATGCTTTTGGGAAGCTGTATGACTCACAGCCTTGATGTTTTTATACCAGCATTACCATTTCTGAGCAGATGAATGGTAGAGGCCAGTGTTTGTGACAGAGGGTAAAGTGTACATGTTACTCAGCAGAACAGAGATGTTAAATTAAGAATTACCAAAAATTGCTCTTTTTGTGAAGTGAGAAAGTGAGACACTGCGCTCACATTCAGTCATCCGACTAAGAATTTTCCTAGTTGACCAGTAGTCGTTATTTAGGGCCATTTGTTGACTGTCGATTACTTTCATTATTTTATTATATATTTTTGGCGGAGCAACACAATGGTTTGAGTTCAAGGTCTGAGAAAGAATAGTATCAGTAACATTGTTAACACTGTGCTACGTTACAGAGAAATACAAAACCGTACTAATGAACCTTCATTAATATAGGCCTATATTTTATCTACAAGTGCACGTCACACACTGAGCAAGCTGCCTGTTAATGATGCTGTTGACAAAGCAGTAATTGTGCTAAGTGGCTAATGGGCATGTAGCTACTTACATGCTTCAGATGATACGTCATGTTTGTAGCTGATGAATGATAGGCAAATGTTTGCTTGCAGAGTTTACATATCACCTTTAGTTCGTGCTTCACCTTCTCAAAATGATCCAACACTTTGGATTTCCTGCCCGACATGCAACTAGCATGTTTAACAACCACAGGTACCAGCCCTGTAAATAAACGTGACTCCTGTCTGACTGCTGAGCGTGGCCACTTCATGTGTCTGTCCTTTCAAAGTAAATTTCCACCACATGGTCCTGTCATATAGGTTTATTTTGACAATAGAGTTTCACTTCTTTCTGATGCCATAGGCCTGTGACTAATAGAGTTTCATGTTTGTTTGTTGTTGTTTTTTTCTGCAACTGAGCAACCAATGAAATCTTTATGACTAATGACCTTTCTGGTCGACTAACGTTTGGTCGTCTATTAGGGAGCAGCATTAACAGCAACACCCTGTTATTTTTCATATTGTCCACAGCAGCGCATTATTGCTTTACTCCTTCCTTTTTTACCTCACACAGTGAAAGACCTGCTTGAATTCCTTAGGGTATTTCCTTTTTTGTTCTGTCTTTGCACTGGTGTGGAGTCATGAAGCCTCAGGTGCCCACAGACGGCAACATTAAAGTTGTGCTACATCTCTTATTGTCTGTATCGTCAAGAGAATGTCAGCCAGATCTTACCGCTGATGGGCTATGGCGATACTGTCATGCAAATTTTTTGCTCAAGTATAAAAAGCTTTATATGATGTTCATTTGCTTTACTGGGTACAAATATTACATCTGTTTGCATTTTTGCATTGACTTTGTCTGTAAATTGCTGCAAAAATCGCTGGTTTCACATTCAGTGTGAACACACTATCAGTATTAGCCTGTTAACCTGAAGGACCATTTAATACCGAGCACCTGAGTGTAGCTGTACAGATGATAAAAGTTATTTTAAAACTGATATGCAAAGCTAGAGACTAACTGGTAAGTAAACATAATGAAAAGCATCAATAAGCTAAAGAGCCAAATATTTTCATCAGTGGTTGGTGTAGACCAAAAACAGAGCTAAGAGGAGAGTAAGTATAGGTCTTCTTTCGTCAGGCAGGATTAGACACAGCTCCAGATGGATGCTTATGTGGCAACATGTCTGCTGGATGTGTAAACAAAATATTATTCACTAACAAGTTTGCCTTGTCAACTTAAAAGATAAGATGTCAACGTTGGAGTTGTTTTGCTGCCTCAACAAGACCAAAAAAGCTAATGTATACACTGTAAATACAATTGTCAGTTTAAATGCTCCTGGGTCAGCTAATGTGTGACTTAAACATTTGAATCAGAGAATGAAATCCTGAGTATTGCTTGAGAAAATATTATTAGTGGATGTGTCAGAAAGAAGTGTAAATGCACTGCCTGACCCACGCTAGAAGCTGAAACTCTGCTGGTTAGATGTCATACTTTCACACAGATTGGAGCTCTGTGTGGTTTGTGGGCTTCTCTGTTTGCGGTAATGTAGTAAGTGTTGGACTATATTCCATGCACAGACATCTGCACTTTACAGCCATCTTTCAAATCTCATAAAGACCCAGATACATGAATGCAGTGAATCATTTATTGATTTAATTAAGGGGCTGCCTTATTCATACTATAGTGAAACAGGTGCGTTCAGTTTTGTTTTCGCTACAATTAATTCACCCACACATGAAGACCATCAGAATACATTTACTTGCCAGCCTTTAGTGAGAACACATTTTAACAGTGTGGTTCAATATAAAGCAAATATAGTCTGAAAACAGCATTTTGCTTTTAAACAGGGCTTTGACCGATGAGATGTAACCATGGATACAGTGCAGTAAATCTCTAGCAATAAATCATGCAACGGTTTTGTGTCTCTGGATTGCTGTTGTGCATGATCATAAACTAAAAGCTGGATCCAGCCTGCTTTTTAAGAGATTGGGACAAACATTTTTTATTGTGTTGCGAAAAAAGGCACATCTGGAATCATTTGGGTTTTTATGAATTTTAGTTACAAGAACAAAAACGTCTCAGTGACATTCCTCAGACTCAGTAAATGTCCCACTTTGGAAGCACAACACTGACATAAAGTGAATTTAATGACCAGCAAAACACAATGGTGATCCGGTTTTATAAATCTCTCCCTTGTTTTACCTGTGACGCCCAGTGTGTCCTTATCTGAGCTTTTCCATTCTGCGATACTTCAACAGCTGACTGTCTTGAAAGATTTGTGGAAGTGAGCCTGGATTCATCCCGTCTCCATTGATGCACTTTTATTACTGTTTTTGTTTATGGAAAGTCATTCAGTCTCTGCTTGGATATGACATAAAACTGTATTGTTTTTGCTGCTCGGGGTGTTCATACAGTTACGCTCTCTGCTCTTTGATTTCCCGACATTGTTTTAAAAAGGAAAGGGGGAAAAAAAAGGGCCCATATTCTGGGCAAATATCCAGCTGCAAGTCTTCAAAGCTACCTGGATTGTAAGGCTGGCACTTGAAACACTTGAAACAAATACATTTTGGCATGTTCACATGGGCAAAATGCCAAGTTTCTAACTAAAAAGCAGCGCTGCATTCGTCATTCAATCAGATAAGGGTTTAAAGAATGACACATTAATTAAACCGTTTTTCACACACATCATGCCATTGTTGTGCGTGTTGTACAGTTGATGGAAATCTAAATAGCACGCTGGAAGTCTAGAAAAGATTTTTGTTTTGTGTGGAAAGTGTGTGTAATGTGTGTGAGCTGTTTGCCGTCTTGCTGTGGCTGAATAATTTGCTCCCAGGCAGGTCAGTCTGCCTCCTGCCATTCCTTCCACAGCACAGGCCAACGGATGTCCTGCACTTTAATACAGCCAGTAGACGTTAGCATGCACTCGGGTCTCCAGCCTACACTGCTAGAAACAGCTTCACATGTATTCCTTGGATTCTCTCGGCCTTTTCATGCAGAACCGCTTGGTTGCCTTACAAAATGCGTGCACCGTGGCTTCACCGGTTTTTGCAACACGCTGTTATCATATTATCTGGTGGAAATTAAAGTCCAAAATAGACATTAAAAAAAAACCTATTGTGGACAGTATTAAAATGCGTCATGAAGTCCAGGGTTGTCTGTGCTCGCTGTTGCTGTACAATGAGGCTTCTTTTTCCCCCTCCTGCCATAGCTGACTCACCACTGGAAAAATTGAACTTCCTGTGCAGGTCCCTAACAGCCCTTTGAAGACGACGTGGACGTGTTTGCTTTGAGTTTCTCTTTCTCATTAGACAACCATTTGCTCTCTGTTGGTTTTGGCCAGGCTTGATAAGTCAAGTGCTTTTCATTGGCACAGGAAGATGATTTCTTTTCACCATAAAATAAAGAGTATAATGGATGAGCATCATTTTTAAAAGATATAAGTTAGTCATGCGGTTATTTTATACTCATATTATCTGTTTGTACCAGAGTTATAGTTTTTTTGTTATTAACAGTTTTATTCTTATTTCTTTCTTTTAAATTTAACACACATTTAACAAAGGAAAATCAGATGGGGTGGGTGATGCAAGAGCGACAGTTATGTAACATATGTGACATACAACAGATCTCATACATCCATTATGTATATAAACTGGGGGCTGCCATTTTAAAAGTGTAAGGACAGTGTCCCAGTGGTCTTCCAGCCCCTTATCAAAGTCTTTTAACAGTAAGGCTGCCTGTTCCATGTTTAGTAGGTCCAGATATTCCTTCAGCTAAGAGTCCCTTGTGAAGCAGGCTGCTTATTTGTCTCTTAGTAGATGGACAAGCCAGTGTCCATAGACGCTCAACAGTTACTCGAACATTATAATCCAACTTCAGACCCAGCAAGCATGCTTTAGGGTACACGGGGAAATTGACATTGAAAAACTCTATCACTTCTGACTGTAGTGTTTTAACAGAGCAAGTGAAATTTAGAACCTCGGTTGCCACAATTATGCCAGCATAAATCTTGATGTTTGCCATCCATCTTGGACAATCCAACAGGAATAATATATGCTCTGCACAAAGTCTTATATTGTATAATCCTAAATATAGAAATCGAGCTCTAGTTTTTTATCAGTTATTATATTTGTTTCATTTTTTATTCAGTTTAGTTTCAGTTAGATTCAAGAATGGGTTTGCTCGTTTCAATTTAGTTATAATCGTTTTGTTTCGTTTATTGTATAAGTGTCAGTATGAGTTAAATGTTTATTAGTTTCAGTATGAGTTAAATGTTTATTAGTTTCAGTATGAGTTTTGTTTTTTGTGATTATAATATGTGAGGTATTTGTCGGGCAAAATTTAAGAAAAATAGGTATCTCATAGGGGGATAATGATGCATTGATCTAAATCTATACACCAGTTCAACAATCAATGATTCAATATCATCGATGCAAAGTAAAAACATATCATCTTTAAGATATGCCTTTATTTTAAAACATGGCATGTCTGTGGCACCTTTTACACTTCCTTCCTCAACATTCAAACAGTGCTAGCGGCCTTGTGCCAAGCAGACTATGGTAAGCAGCCAAGAAAAACACAATGCGGATATTTATCTATATCGTCTCATATTGACTGGGGGCCCCTGAATTGAATTGAATCAAATCGTATCATGCCAGACTTAATCATATCTGCAAATGTCTTAAGGTTGTCCTGAGAATCAGTATATCGTACTGTGATGAAACTTGTAATTTATACCTTTTGTGTTACGATTCAAAGATGGCGCTCTGTGAAGGCAGTTGGCTCACAGTCATGTAGACATATTTCATTCATTCATTCATTTAAGCTTTTATTTAAGTCTTGGGAATTGAAGGTGACCCTCATTTTTAATGATGCTGAGCATGAACAAAGACATTAAAAACAATCAATGAGCAAACAAAGAGCCAGTTAAAACAGAAATGAAATCACACAAAACAACAAACAACATTAGCTGTAAATGATCGCTAAAGTAGAAATACAGGGTGATAAACATACTAAGGTGAAGATGTATAGGTCAAAGCATTAATACTCCATTAAAACAAGATCAGAAATAAGGCACTTAAACAGCCGTAAGGGTGGCCAATGCCTCCTCATGCTTGTGTCGACAAATTTAACCAAACTGACAAAGTCTTAAACTAAAGACATGTCCTGTATATTTTAGTTATATTTTATTGTAGTTAGTTTTGTAAGTACAGAATATAATTTCAGTAAGTTTTTGTTTATTTCTTACGTTTTTATTTTTACGTCAGTTAAATACATTTATTTTCACATCCAGTTTTGGGTTTTTAGTTTTACTTAACTGTTATGACTGTGCTTTGTATCCTCACTGCGTTCGTTACTTTATGAAGAAGAGATGTCACTGAAAATACAACATGGCTGCTTTGCATTGTAACCTGTAACTGAGACCATGAATGCTAAATCTGGTGTCATGACTCAAAAAATAATTAGAAAACAGAAGCTCAAGCCGAAATTTAAAAATAACTTGCATGCAGTATACACATACTTTTAACTTTTATAGATTGTATTGTAGCAAAAAGGACATATTTTTATATTTTTTACACACTTAACATACCCAGCAAATTATACAAATTTATATTTTTAATATTTTAGATGCTAGTGTTAACATTGTAGCATTTTTGACATACTTCTTATTTCTACTTCCATAATTCTCTACGCTTTAAGTCAGAGTGACTGTAACTTTAAGTATTTCTGATTCTGATATATTCAATTTAAAAATGATAAAAACACATTTTCGCAGCTTCAACTGGTAATTTTTAATTTTATTTATTTTTTGTCATTCACATTAAATTTGCAACAATATTTCAAGTGTTTTGCAGACTTTGGTGTCTCCTTGATTTACGCTCTCGGTGGCATTTCTGAGCATTCCTCCGGGCCCGGCTGCTCTCCCTTGGCTCTCTGTAGCTGCAGCAGCTTTAACTCTCTCCACATAACTGGAGCAGTGCAGTGATATACAATGACAAGAGTGTTTGTGAATGTCAACAAATCCAGTCCCTTCCTTGTGTCTCCCCAGTTTGTTTGCTTCGTTGTGGTGCAGCACTCTTAAAGGACCCTTTTATTGCCTTTGCCACAGTATTACTTAACATTCTGTGTATGCTTGCATGTTTTATCCATCCCACTGTCCCACAGTGACATGTAAGAGCTTTCACCAACATGCAGTGCTCTCCTTAGCTGAAGCCTGAATACAGTATCTGTAGCAAGTGTTGAGCAACAGACTGTGCTTTGCAGGAGGTTTAACCACAGCTGAGAATATTTCTGTGAATGTGGTACGGGGGGGTTTATTGTCTATTAGGCAAACAAATTTACTCTGAGCTATATAAATGTCTTTCTAAATTAATCTCATATCTCTGTTTTCCTCCTTCCAGGTACGCCCAGCCATGATCGAGGACAAGGGTCACCGTGTGACCGACTACTTTGTGGTGGCCGGGCTGACAGACAAGTCCACGCCCTTGGAGCAGGACCTGTCAGAGGCCAAGTCCAGCGGGCCCAAAGCGCCCATCACTGACCTGGCCGTCATTAACAGGTCAGCAGGAGAAACGGTGCCCGAGGGCTTCACTTGTATCGACACCACCTACAGCGGCCAGCCAGCCAACCTAAATCATGGCAGTCTTAAGAGCCCTGAGCTGTTTCTGTGCTACAAGAGGGGTCGAGGGAAGTCTCCGCTCATTGACATTGGGTGAGTCCACAGTTTGTTTATGTCACTGTTTGTAATATGGAATGCTCACATGCCTGCAACTGCAAGAGACTCATTATTAGTGGCTTCACTTATCAGTTGCTGAAGCTACTGTAGGTTCCACTGAAACTCTTCAATAACCAATTTAAAGTCTGTTTTTGATAACAGCTTGATCTGATTCATTGATTAGGACAGCAGAATTTTGTCGATTGACAATGTTACAATCAACCAGTCTGCCTAAAAGTAGACATTTAAAATACATGTAAACTGTTAGTCCAACTGAAATTGTACTAAATCGAGTTTCTCAATAATGCGATTGGTAGTTGAATTACTTCTCCATGTAAACAGTCAGTTGGACCCAAACTAGCCTGCGTGCTCTGCACCTGCTCCACAGTTTCTCCCTTGGGCTTTGACCTGGGTGTCGAATAGCATTATATGCGTTAGAGAAGAGAAGAAAAAGACAAGGTAAAGTACAGCACACACAAAATGTACAGAGCTACAAAGTTGACCACCATGGTACCAGTTTGCCACTAGCTTACCGTAGCTAACTAGTTTGTCGATCGTGTGAGGTCGAATATTAACAACCTGAAAGGGGGCATATTGCCACCTATTATAGCTGAGTCGGACATACTTCGTCAGTAATCAACTCACCTCCTGTGCTTGTATACTAGGACAAAGACAGCTATAACCGTAGCACGGCTTAAATGTGCATGTAAACATACTGACTGGTATGATCAAAGATCCGCAAAGTGTCATGCAGCAGGGCTAATCACTAGCCAACGTGTCATGCAAGCATATTCTAAAATCATGAATCATTGGTGTCTTTCAAGAGGCCTTTTTCATTGGAGCAATTTTGGCGTGTTTTTGGAGGAAAATCACATGTGTGAATAATAAATTTAATGATCTTTGAATTCCATTTAGCTGCTCTAGTTTCAGGATCCTGGTATTGTGCGTGCTGGCTCACTGTCACACTGTCACAGCTTACTGGAACACTTGAATACAACAGAGCCGTGGTTAATATTATTAGCAATACTTGTGGTCTTCTTACTGAGAAGTCATAAAGGCCTTGCCTGCCGTGCACCACTCCTACCATTTGTAAGGCTTATAGTAATACATGTATCATAAGCCTTATTCACATGGGACTAGTATAACCTGGGGACCTCGTGATTTGTTGTAATTGTAGTGGTTGTCTGTGATCTGAATCCCGTGCGAAGCTGCCAAGTCTGTAATTTGTCAAGTAAAAATTCCACCACAAATCACCCTCCATATTTCACCAAACACTGAGGTCATGTGATAATATTAGTCCCACACAAATCGGCATCTCAGTGATTTTGGGTCCTATTTTAGACTTCTCCTTGCTTCTGCCCCTTCGGTAAAGACTTACGGAGGCTGCATTGGCAATTATAAATAAAGGTTTGACAGCAATTGGGTGCAAGAGGCTCATCTTGCTACACAGGATGGAGACCGGTTTGCAGAAAGAGAAAGCTTGATGGGATGGATAGGATGCGACAATGTGAGAATCGGTTCTGTTTGTTTAACCTACATTAAAAAGGTAAACACTGTACATCACCGGCAGCGCTGCTGTGTTTTTGTGTCGTGCACAGTATAGTTATAACTGACTGTTTGCATCATATCTGAAGCATAATGTCAGTAAATTTGAGTAAAATACAGACTTCACATGTCCCGTGCAAATGCACCACAGGGGGTGTAAGGGACTGGTTTCTAAATTGCCAAGTCCCCTGGTGATACTACTCCTGTGTGAGAAGGGCTCTAGTGAAAAATGTCTCCTATATTTTGTATTTGTTGTGTTAAATTTAACTTGTGTGGCAGGACGACACATGCTGTCAGAGGTGTAAGGAAGTCACTTGCTGACTACTTCAGTCACTCCCTTCGTCTCAGCCACACCTCTTGACTCCTGTCCATTGATACAATGTCCCCGCTCCCTTCTATTATCTTATAAGAGGGAACTCCGTTATGATTCACCTCATCAAATCCAGTAAGCCTAAAGCCACAACCACTCTTACTTATTCACAGAGCCAAAAATGTTATCTACATTTCATCACCAATGCTTTGTTAACTATGCTTTATGAAGAACAATGACGCAACTGCCCGAGGCATTTCAGTTCTCCACACACCTTAGTCTTTGTCTAAAGCCTTTCTGTGTCTCCCACTAACAAACCGGAGTTTCCAGTTACAAGTGACTCGGCTCTGCTCTCTGAAAGAATCCCCAGCAAAGTCCGGTTTCCAATTGAAGCTGGTGTTGCTGTATAAAGATCGCAACGCATCACCTGATGTCCACCTGTTGTCTCATGAACTTGGCTCATTTCACATGTTATTAATGTGATTCTCTTCTGATAAATGTAGCTGTAAACTACAGAACCACGTAAAACCCTCATGAAACCCTGCTGCCGTCAGTGCACTGAGCATAAACAGAAGATCATATGTCAAGTCAGGTTTCCTTTAAGTGGTTGCGCAACCCTGCTTAGCATGCTAACGGACATATGGGGTGGATAAAATAGACTCAAGGATTCACAGTCGCTGTCGAGCTGCTTTATGGTTTGTTTTTTTCTTTGGTTGAAGCACCAAATCAGTCATGCAGTTTAATGAGACTGAATAACAGATTTCAAAAGCTTCTTTTCTGTGCTGCTGCGAACAGAGACGTTATTAAGAGACTCCCAATGTAAAATTCATGACTGTGTGGTCTGTTATTAATAATGATAGGATGCTTGTGTGTTTTAATAAAAATACCATAAGTAAATGCATTATGACGTTGGCTCACTTCCTGATGCTTCTGTTTCGGTTGAGCTGCACAGAGGGTCAGTAAATATTTTTGGCCATGTTGCAACACCGGCATCTTCCCTTCCCATCAGCTGATTTCTGTCCCACCTGCTATCCACCGAAAGAATAAATGAAAAACCAGGAACCTGTAAATCATTCATTCCTCCTTCTGCCACCTCTGCTGTCAGTGAAGCTAGCATTCCCAGCCCGGGGCTCCACAGCGTCACGACTCACTGTGCCCATTAGGACTCTGTTTTTGTTGCCTAAATGAGAATTTGCTGGCAGCTGTCCTCCTGGCCTCTTTAGGTTTGTCCTGCATTCTTTTCAGAATAAATGGAGTGTTTCAGGACTATTATATCTGCGATGGCTGCCCCGTAGTCTGCACAAGATGAAAAAATGTGTTTTGGGGTCTGTCTTAGTTTAAAGAGGGCAGCAATCACAGCTTTTGGCCTCCCACATGGCATTGTCCAGATGGAAAGGGAGGACATGGAGCATGCTGCCATGGAAGCCCTGCAGTCATGCAAAAAAAAAAAAAAAAAAAATCCAACACAGTAGGACACTGATTGCTTTCCTGTCTGCAACTTTTAGCTGTGTGATACTCCACAGCGGGAGCGATAAGAAAGCTGAGACTGGGAATGCACAATTCATTTTGGCAGTAATCCATATTGTTTTATTACATTCAAAGTGCTTGTTGGATATGAGCATCATGATATGAAAGTTTCCCTTACTGTCTGGGATTTCAGTGAGTCAGCCGGTAAATATGTCTGAATCACATCACCCATTGAAGGCAGGCTTCTCACCGAGGCCTCAAAGAGAAACCAGAGCTTTAAGAAGAAAGTCGGTGGTGCTGACCACACACTG
The DNA here is from genome assembly GCA_019142605.1 of Cephalopholis sonnerati. NCBI lineage: Eukaryota > Metazoa > Chordata > Actinopteri > Perciformes > Serranidae > Cephalopholis > Cephalopholis sonnerati. The sequence goes on from JAGQAX010000023.1 coordinate 12,451,014, forward strand.
TAGAACAGAAGAACCAGAGATTATCCTCACCATAGAGCCACGCATTCATCCTCTTACTCATTGTCTCTAAATCTTTCCTAAATCAGTCTGACTGTGGTTTGATGTCTTAATATGGCAGCATTGCAGTGCACACTTTTTTGCCAGATTTTTACACCAGTGTTGTAAATTACAATGGATAAAATTGTTTTTGAGAAATTTAAGAAACCTTAAAGTCTCCTTCCACATACTTCACGTAAAAGCAGATGGAAAGTCTGTGAAAGGCAGAGCTTGAGTTTGTCTTTTTTTGTGAGCATAATGTTCTCTGTAAACTTGAACGACTTAAAGCTGCATTAATCAATAGCTTTATGTGTTTAGTAAATAATAGAGGAACAGAATGTGTTTTAGTCTATTACATCACCCCTACAGCTTGTTCAGAAAGTTTTGTTATTACAGAGAGAAAGTTGAGTACCAACAAAAGTTACCATTACAGGTACCGGTACTGGTATCGATACAAATGTGAACGGTACCCAATCCTAGTGATATAATAGAATTCTCACTTGACTCTGCAGTTCCCCTTAGCTGTACAGAGCACTGTAGCATCTTTAGAGCCTGTTTGGCTAACATCGTTTCAGTGGTCTGAACACAAGTGGACAGCCTTCACACCTGTGCCTATCACGCATCTACAGGCGACCACTTGAGTTCCGATTGCATTACTTCCCAGCGCACAGTTATTACCTCCACTCTTCCGCTAGCTGCTCTGTAGCATGCTTGCTAATCACGTTAGCAATTGTGTCAGTTCAGCTAGAGATATCGCAGCAGATTTCATCCCGTCTCCTTCCATAGACCAAAACGAGGCGTCCAACTTGACATAAAATAGCTTTAAGTGTGCTGTCAAATGCGTCCCAGACCACCTTAGTAAGTGGATCAAGTAATCGGATCACAGTGCATCTTGGTGGTCGTTTAGACTTCTATTTAGCACTGTCCACTAGGGCTGCAACGATTGGTCGACTAATCGATGACTAATCGACTATTAAAATAATCGGTGACTATTTTAGTAGTCGACTAATCGGTTTGAGTCATTTTTCATAGAAAAGCTTGACACACTCTCCCATGATGGTGAACTAAAACCCTTTGGCGTGAGTACGAAACAAGACATTAGATGACATAATTTTGCGGTCTGGGAGAGACAGACCAACATTTTTCAACATTTTAACACATTTTTCAATAAAATGATTAGTTCACTAATCGAAGAAATAATCGACAGATTAGTCAACAATGAAAATAATCGTTAGTTGCAGCCCTACTGTCCACTTGTGATCAGATCACACAAGACGCATGTTAATACCAGGTCTAAACAGGCTGTTAGATTGTTGTTTTTGTGGTACACTCTGCAACTTTACTGGTTTGGTTGAGTCTCACCGCCTTCAGTTTTTTTCCAGCTCAGCTAAAAAAAATTCTGACAAACCCGTTATATGCTTCCTGCCCAGCAACAATCCACACACACAAAGTTATATAGTGACGATAGTGGAGTATTGGCAACTAAAGAGTCAGATGTGTCCCTCATTTTCCCTATTACACTCAACAACTTCAACACATGTAAAAATAAAACTAGGGTTTAATTAAAGTTTTTATTGTGTATTCTGTTGTCTGCATACTGTCAGGCAGCATGACTTGGTTCATGGCTGATGGAAAAATAAACCAGACAGACGACAATAAGAAAGCATCTTTTCCTTTAAATATCAATGTGATGTTTTCCCTGCAAAATCCACTGGTAATTCCGCTTCGGAGGATTCTCTGAAAGCCTTTGCTTCAGACTGTTTACCTCATTATTCAGGTTGTGGTTGACACCTTCACCATTTGGGATAACCACACTAGCAGGAAACATCCACTATTTGTTGTTTTGGTTGTTGTTTTTCTTAGAAATTCCCAGATGATTTATGGATTATTTTGCTGTTTTCTTTCTTTCTTGCCGTCTGTTTCAACTTCTAATTTGCTGTCAGCTTCAAACATGAATGCCCTTTTGTTTTGCAGTGTTAACTAAACTGTTGCATCATTAGAATGTGAGTTATGTGTCTTTTGGCAGCGAGGCTTGTTTAAGAAATGAAAGCCATGCCTGACAGCAGAGCTGATTCCAGGACAGCACTCTTTCAGAGCCACCTAATTGTCTGTGAGAGCTTTGTAGTAGATGCAGGCATGAGTCATTGTAATACCAGCCTTAGCGCTGCTCTGCTGTCTGCCCTCCTTATTTTTGCACTGTTTTCATCACTGTTTTCAGTCACGTAAAGACAGCGGTGCATATTTACTGAAGGATTACATCTTTATTTTTCTCGGCTGCACTCTCTTTTTGTGCATATCTCATCTCGCAATACGCGTCACATCATTTTCCAGGTGTCGAGCTAACATCTTTACCCACTGTTTGTTGTGTTTATCAGGGTGCTTTATGAGGGCAAGGAGCGTCTGATCCATGGCTGCGAGGTCATCCAGGCCACACCGTACGGCCGCTGCGCCAACGTCAACAACAGCTCTGCCAACTCGCAGCGCATCTTCATCACTTTGCGCCGAGCGCCACCCGTCCAGCCTCAGAACTCCCTGGCAGTGACAGACATCTGCGTCATTATCACAAGCAAAGGCGAGACGCCACCACATACCTTCTGCAAGGTGGATAAGAACCTCAACTGTGGAATGGTACGTCTGATTTTTAGATACCTAAACTAGTATTCATGCATCATCAGTTGAAATTCAGATGTGTAACATGTATGTTTTTAACCTTTCAGTGGGGCTCCAATGTGTTCTTGTGTTACAAGAAGTCAGTATCTGCGTCCAACTCCATCAGTTACAAAGCTGGTGAGTAAAAGTTATTTTTCTGAGGTGCACCATGTTAGAAATCGACAGCAAGGAGGTCTGCCGTTACCTTGATTTTATATTGCACATTAGACAATAGAGTGTTTATGAATTTTTCTTTTAACTTTGTGAAAAAGAAAAAATGTATATGATTTACGGTTTATTAATTATTGTGTCTAAAGCTGAGAGGTTTTAATAATGGAAGCCCAGGATTAAGGAAAAGAAATTCATTCTAACATATTCATTTTTATTCTGGCGTTAATAGGCTTCCATACATGATAACAGTTGGAGTTAACAATGTTTTGCAATAATAACAACTAGTCTTAAATGATATGATGTATTGTTGTCAAAATGCAGTGTTCAGGGTGTCTGCAGGTCCTTAAAAAGCCTTCAAATGTATTAAATTTAATTTTTTGAATATTAGGCCTTAGAAGTCATAAAAATGGTCTAAAATTTGAATTTCTGAGGTCTTAATTGACACAAACATTTTATCAAATTTAATTTATTGTCAGAATAAGTCACCTAAAACTGTCTTTTTACCTTATACTTGCACAAACCTGTTGGGGAAATGTAGATTAACCTAACTCAATCTAATAAACATATTTCCACATAATACCTTCCTCTGAACAGGTTTACATACACATATATATTACAGTCAGAAATCTGTCTTAAATCTGGTTAAACATTATCTTGAAATGTCTTATACAGCTTTAAATATCAGTGTAGACCCTGGTGTAATTCGGGAAGGTGCAGCTTTGTATGCTGTTGCAGTCAGCCTCTGTTATGTCTTTGTTTCAAAGTTCAAGCAAGCGGCACCTTCAGTGTATATTTGATCTCGCAGTAGATAGCCAGTGCTTATTACAGCCGGCATTTCTCAATTTTCTGTGACATTTTCACTGACTGAACGCTTTTTAAACAGCTTGGCCTTTGGAACAATTCACTAGCACGTGTTTAATCAGTGTTTATATGAGTGTGTGTACAAACACACCCATGCAGACGCACACGCTGGCTTTATCTTTTTGGCTGGCCTTTTTCCTGTGAGGCAGCTGTTTATTCATCTCTGACAACGGCACTTCCTGCCACGCCCATTATTTGTGTGTCTGCAAGCGTGTTTGTGTATGTGCGTGTTCAGTTAAGAATGTGTGTGTCTTGTCAGAACGACATCTCAACAAACAACACTGAGGAGCAGAACAGTTGTTTCCTGCAAATGAAACCAGAGTGCACTGATGGATGACTACTTCTCATCAGAACTAAAAAACACTGATCTCTCTTTTCTCCGAGCCTCTTTTGTTTCAGTCTTGCAAAAAAAAAAAATAAAGCCAGAATTGTAGCCTGTCAAGTTTGAGCCACTATGTAAACCTTTGGATGTACTTTGTTTGGTTCAGGACTAGATGTTACAATCCCTGATGCACATACTCGAGACTATAAGTGGGAGTGATAGTGCCGTCTGGGGGTCCGAGTGGGAGCCAAAGGGTTAGATGGATAGAAAAGTAAGGAGCATAGGGACGCAGAGCCAAGGAAAGACGTCTGTGTGGACTGTACTCTCGCCGCAGGAACGGGCTGTACACTCTACCTCCCCCTAATCCTTCACTTTGATGAGGGAAGAGAGAAGAAACTAACAGGAGAAAAACATACCTAACTTTAATGGAGGTAGAGTTTATACTGGTTGATTGTTGTTGCACATACTTGCGATTGTGGGTTAGAGTTAGGGCCATGCTGGGGGAGGGGGGTTTAAGGAGAGTAAAAGCTTCATTGTGGTCATCAGGTGGGCATCCTCCTTCATGGGTGTTGTGATGATAGGCCCACAACACCTCCACTGCATCATGGTAGCACTTATTATTATATTATTTGTTTTTCCCTTTGTTCTCCAGGTCTCATCTTTCGTTACCCAGAAGAGGACTATGAGTCTTTCCCTCTGTCAGAATCTGTCCCTCTGTTCTGTTTGCCCATGGGTGCCAAGATCGAATGTTGGGCACCAAACACACGAGATCCTCTGCCTGTCTTCTCCACGTTCGTCTTAACCATCTCTTCTGGTGAAAAGGTGAGACGCAGCTACCAAGAGCACGCTGTCACCGATGAAGAAAGAAACAGGGGCTACAGTTGGAAAGATTGACACCTGATTTAATGTACTCTGTGAAAGAAGTAAAACTGGCTAGTAAGCCAAAAAGTTTGATAAATGATTAAAGGACTTTGTCTCTGCTTTCAGGTGTATGGATCAGCCATCCAGTTCTACGAGCCACATCCAGTGGATCAGTTGAGTGAGAAGCAGAAGATCCAGCTTGGCTTACTCACCACAGTGGAGAAGAAGATGATCCCCAACCGGCCTGTTAACACCAATAAATGTATCTGCCTGCTGTCCCGCTGGCCCTTCTTTGAGTCCTTCCGCAAGTTCCTGATGTTCCTCTACAAGCTCTCCGTCTCAGGCCCACACCCACTGCCTATTGAAAAGTAAGACTCTGCCTGGACTGTTATATGATTTGAACCCCTCAAATGACCATTTGCATATCTCATCTCATGTTATGTTGAATGTTGTGAAATAACAGGATACACATGCTCCATTAGCATCCGACTCAACGTTTTGATCTACATTTGATTATACAGAGCAACTAGTCGTCTCTCTTTCTCTATGTTGTGAAATGAACTGTTTTTCTTGCATGTCTCCTGCAAATGAAGAACCCAAAACCGAGAAAATTCTTGATTGAGTCCATGTTTATGGAAGCAAAAGTATCTCAAAATACCTGTTTACGAACTCTGACACAACTAGTGCAATACAATCCAAGTCTCATTTATCCAGTCATATGCTCGGTACCCAAACAGGCAGCCCTTTTGATGGGGAACTTAGGTGAAAGTGAAACTGATACTCTCTTTAAAGCCAGACTCCATTGAAAAAAAGCAGTAATTTTACTTAGCTGAACACTGGAGCTGCTGGTCTACCACTGCCTCGATAAGTTGGTTTGTTTGTTTTATTGTGTAACTTTGTTGAATCTGAACTAAACCTTTAAAATACCAAAGTCACACAGTAACACAAACAAACTAAGTCATCAAGGCAGCGGTAGACGAGCAGCTCCTGTGTCCAGCGAGATAATATTACTGTTTTTGTCAGTGGAGTCTGGCTTTGAAGAGAGCATGTGAAAGTCATTTTCAGTTCAGCTTTTAAGAAAATGCATGTGTTTGGGAAGTACTGAGCATATGACTGGAGAAATGAGACTTGGATTATTCTGCACAAGCTGTGTGAGAGTTTGTAAATGGATGTTTTGATGTTATTTTGCTGCTGTTAGATGTGGACCCCAGTGACTTAAATAGATCAAGAAATTTCTCTGTTTTTGGATTCTTCGTTTGCCTGAGTCATGATTGAAAAAACAAGTTTTCCTCACAGATTCAACTTATCATGAAGTGAGTAACTGATATACAACTTTTGATTTTTGGGTGAAGTATTCCTTTAAGCACCGTTCACATTTCAGGTTTTGTTAGTTGAATGTAGTTGCTGCTTATGTTTGAAAATAGTGTGACGACATATAACCATATTTTGAATTATTCTCCCAACAGGCACATCTCGCACTTCATGCACAATGTGTCATTTCCTTCCCCTCAGAGGCCAAGAATATTGGTCCAGGTGACATGTTTTTTTTTAATAATCTCTTCACATTTGTAATTGACAATCTTGTCAATCGAAAATATGCTTTAATATGTGCATTATCTTATATGAACTTTATCAAATGTTTCCTTCCAGCTCTCGGCACATGACACCTTGATCCTCTCCCAGCCTGTGTGTACACCGTTACCCCTCAGGTACTATGAACTTTGCAATGCTTAACTAATATGTTCTGCTACTTTTTCAAACACAGGGCGGTACATTCAGTTCGTTCCTTATACTTTGAGAATTTTATTCCGTTTCAAGCCAAGTGGACCTGTCCTTTACGACATATTCTCTGCTTTGTATAAAAAAAAAATAACTGAGCAGGTTGAAAGAAAAATACTAGTGAATTATCTCAGCAAAAGGAAACATTCAGTCTTAAAAAAACAGCCTCTGGCATCATTATTTTTGACACTCTTTCCTCCACTACATTGCATCATTCGGTTAATAATGTTTGCAGTAATATAAGCATTTCAAGCAGTGACTCTCTGGTGTCTTTGTGCCTCTGCATGCTGCCTAATGTTTCCTTGAAAACCCACAAAAGTGGAGATTGTCTGGCTTTTGTTAAAGCTAACACAAATTGTTAATTGGTATTGAACTCAACGTGACCCACTGCTGCTGCTGCTGCCTTTGTGTTCGCCATTTACAAAGCTTAGACAAAATCACAGAAACACTACATGAAATAGGAAATTAGTTTTGCCCTCTAACTGGTTGTATTAGGTTCTGAAAAAGTCTCAAACAGCTTGACAGCAGGAAAACTGCATTAGTAAATAGAAAGAGGGGATCAAGCTGACTCTTAGCAGCACTGACCAAATGACACTTAATGGCCATGTTTTTATGGCAACGTTAGAAAGTACCTCACGTCCATATTTAAGCTGAACACAGTGAGTATGAGAAGTTCTCTCTGTTACTTAACTTGTGTCCGTCTCTAGTTACAAACCCTTTTTCACACTCACTCCATCCTCTGCGTTCCTTTCTGTTTTGCTTGCTGTTCTCTGCCCGAACTCATCAACTCATTCATCATCTCCTGTGTTGCTCTCCCTCCCTGTCAGCGGGGCAGACTACGGCACTCTGCTGATGAATCTGGGCTCGGAGAACTGCGCCACACTGCTGCACTTTGTCCTGCTGGAGAGCAAGATCCTGCTGCACTCACTGCGGCCTGCTGTGCTCACCGGAGTGGCCGAGGCTGTGGTGGCTGTGAGTATGCTCACACACAGTATTTATTACTGCAACTTTACCTGTTTAATCTGCTTAGATTTTAAGTTTACTTCATTTTGAATAATGTTCCATAGTGGTAAAAGATACGATATTACAGCCATCATTATCACCCCTTCTCTGCCTTTTGGACGTCGAGACCTTCACTGCACTGACCACATTATAAATGTATGTGCAGATATTTTGCCCTGAGAATTAAATGTCTGTACAACACACCATCTAAAAAAAGGGGCCCAACTGCTAGCTTTAAGAGCATCTCTACACAAGTAGAACTCAAGAAAATACTACTTTATAATCCCTTTTATGCATATTTATCCTTTCATCATTCTTGATGGATGCAGCAGCTCTGTAGGGATGAAAATATAACCAAATCATCTGCACACATAAAAGCATTAATCATGAGATGTATTTTTATTATATAAATTATTATTAATATTACAAATACAAATTAAACTTTCTGTAGCTTACTAGAATGATAAAAATCAACTGCTGTTTCAGTCCACTAGATACATTTTGCTGCTGCAAAAAATGGCTGAAGTGAGATGGACTGAAACTTCATCTTGATAGATAAAACAGATGTTGACAAAGATTTTCTTCTGTGACATAATTTGCAGTTTAAAAAAAGGCATTAAGTCACAGTATATCGTATCGTGGATCCTCTGGTGATTCCCACCCCTACTAACTTCATTACTGACATCACTGCCTCCTCTGATTATTTTTGTGATATTGACATGTTGGTTACAACAGCATAATAAAATAGCTGAAATATAACAAGAGCTAAGGCAACAAAAACTGCTTTGGTAAATCCACTTTTTTACAGCCTTCAGGATTAGTGCATCTATTTATTATTATTCCAGTCCAGTGTCATTTTTTTGAGTCTTGTATAGAGTCCATTTTTTCCCATTTTCTTTCTAGTTGTGCTTCTTGTAGTCTCAGTATGTGTCAGTTTCTCTAGTAAAAAGATTTCTTCCACAATTGTAGCCGTTGGTGGTGTTTTTTTACCCCCACTAGCAGAAACATTTTCCTCAGAAAGTTTGAATAGATAAAGCACCGAACAGCTGCTCTTTACAAACCATTTACCAAAATGCAGTTATTTTCTGACATTTCCAAAAAACGTGAGAGTGGTCTTCATCAAAATGCCTCTATTTCAACTGTGAGATAGCATAAGAGATGATACAGGGGATTTATGGGTATTTATTCCAAAATTCATTCATAATCAAAGTGAATTAGAGATGATAAATGCTTCATTTTAAGACTTTAATAGCTTTTCTATCACTTAAGTTTTTATACCCATCACTCTACTGTTACATCTACGCTGTCATAATATCTCAAATTAAATGCTCAGCGTAGCTCAACATTGGCAATTACATTTAATGTTCCAAAAATACTGCCTCTCCTCCAGGTGTTTGACCTTTGACTTATTTTTAACCGAGCTTGATTGTTGATTCTGCAGCTCCATGAACATAATTGAACTGTGCCAACCATTTCTCCGAAATACACAGGATGTCACAATCCTCAAAAATCCACCAAGTGCCTTTAAAGTTTTGCAATAAATCAGTTACGATAAAGTAAAGAAGCGTATCATGTTTTATGACCTTAAATGTGTCCAAGTTGCCCAAATTTAATTCTGAAGTTTGATGCTGACATACAGAGATAAAGAGGAATTTCACAAGGACAAAAAGCTCACCAACATCAGCTTTTTTAAATTTTTACTCAAGTATAGCCTGCAGGGTTTTGATTATTCATACCTCTGGAGGGTGTAACGTAAACCCTTAATTATCCTCAGTCTTGAAGTAATTGTGCCTTTCTCTCGTCTCTCCTCAGATGATCTTCCCCTTCCAGTGGCAGTGTCCCTACATCCCCCTGTGCCCGCTCTCCCTAGCAGGCGTCCTCAACGCTCCCTGTCCTTTCATAGTGGGCGTGGACTCCCGCTACTTCGACCTTTACGACCCCCCGCCTGATGTTGTCTGTGTGGATCTGGACACCAACACTATTTACCTGTATGCTGCGCTTTGATACTGAACCCATGTGGCTGTAGTCTATATTTACAGCTTGCATAATGTTGAACTGTCTCAAATATTGCAGCAGCACATTTGTTAAACCATGAGCAGGCGGCAGATTATTTTATTTCAGCTCCCTGTGTTACTTCCAGCTCACTACGTTTGTGGTATTATTATGTGTTGCAGGTCTGATGAAAAGAGACACAGCAACTGGAAGAACCTCCCAAAGAAGCCCTGCAAGAGTCTCGTTAACTCACTGAGCAACTTGCACCACCAGCTGGCCACTGGTACACACTGCACCTCACCTCCTCTTGGAGCAAAAACCTCACTACAGAGAATTATTTATTTCTCACCAGATTAATTTACAAGGAATGGAGAAAATCTCTGGTCTGACATTGCTGTAAACATGAGCTTTCGGATATGCCTGTTTCCAAGGCTACAACACAAACTTTGAAGTCAGAGCTGAATCTTTATCACAGCCTAAAAAATACTTTGGCTGTTGCAATAGATGTCATCATCTTGTCGGCCCATGTTATTCTGTCCACCCCTTGTAGTTAAATGTGGAGACCCAAAACTGATAAAATGTAGTTAAAGTCTCAGACAAGTCAAAAATATATCTGAAAGAAAGAATCATATTATTAGTCAAATAATTACAATTGAGTATAAATTATTATTAATAATAATAATAATAATAATACATTTGTGTAGCTTGCAAAGTGCTTTACAAAAATAAAAGGCAATAACAGTCAGCAAAAATTAAAACAACATATTAATATACAAAGAAATTCAAGATATAAGAATAAAACAAGATAAATGAAGCTAGCTGAACGACAAAAGCACATTCTGTAGGCGTCAGATTTTATAATTATGAGATCAGATTTAAAAACCTTCAGTCAGCTGGATACGAAAAATTTATGAAATAATTCTTTTTTTTGTTTGTGACATCAATGGGAGGAATCAGGAGGACTGTGTGGTGAACTAGCCTAACTGAAAACACTGTTAGCTAAACATGCTGAGCACATAGATTTTAATAATGACCAGAAACCAGGTGCCTAGATGGCGCCTTACTCAGTCCTGAATAAAGGTGCTCTCCTGGTGCAAATGCCAAAAAAGTTTCCTAGCTTCCAGGTTTACCTCCACGGTATGCGGCCCAATGAATATGTGCAGTATTTTCTCCCACTGCCCCCACCCATGAGTTCCCACTGGGCTTTACATTGTGATGACATCACAGATTTCCAGATTGCTTTTCTTGCCTTGAGGAAAGTTTTACAATTGTGAAACCTCCATAGCTCAAAAAATTTGGAATAGAAAAAGTCATAATTGAGCTTGTTAGCACTTAGAGGTGTCCTGTCAACAGTTTCATACATTTTTTTTTTACAAATTTGGTCTACGGGGAAAATACTTTTTGGGCTGCAGGGGTTTTTTTTTCATTGCAATACTGCAAGTGGCCACTGGGAAAAATTTCCTGAGGGCTTGTTCATTGAGGGCCACTTGATGAGGAAAAGACAATGTTGTGTGGGAAAAACAGGGAATACATAAATAAGTGAATGTGTTCCAAGAAAAACAGGAAAATGCAGGAGTTTAAAATGATAAAATTGGCTTGTGAAAAATAGAGTAAAATAAATCAAGTTTTTAATTTTTTTATAAACTGATAAAGGAAAAAAAATAAATGGCTTTTTGCTTTTTTTTTCATCTGAAGTATTAACAATAATGATGATCTGTATTTATAGAGCACTATTCAAAAACAGCGTTACTAAGTTCTTCACAAGGCAGCAAAATAAAACAAGTCATAAAACCAACAAGAAGAAAGAAAGAAAAAAAACTGGTGTGTATAACCGAGGAAATGAAGGACAGTTTAAAGGAAATAAGAACTGAAGTAAAATCAGGAAAAGCTCTCTGATGAAAGTATGTTTTGGAGGGGACTTAAAAGAGATGACCTGATTTCCTCAGGCAGATCCTTCAGAGCCCCGGGGCCCTGACTGTAAACACTTGGTCTTCTTTAGTTTTTAGCTGGGCCCCTGAAACAGACAGACGGCCTGTGCCCAAGAATCTCGAAGCATGTACCTGTGTGTACGGTACTGCAAGAGGTCAGAGATACGGCTCAGAAAAAGACCATGAAGAGCCTTAAAAGTAATCAGTTAAATCTTAAAATCTATTCTTCAACATACAAGGAGCCAGTGTACAGAGGCTTTAACTGGAGTCTCTTGGTTCTGGTTAAAAGCCTGGCAGCGAGTTCTGTTCAGTCTGCTGTTGATTAATAGAGTTTTGATTCAAGCCAGAAAGGCTGTTGCAGTAATCCAGGCGTGAAGGGATGAGGGCATGTAAAATTGTCTTTGTGTCAGTATAGGCACATAAATATAAAGTATAAAGCTCTATATCTGTATACTTCATTTAGTTACCAATGTATTCAGTCATGTTTTTGACATGTCTGATAACCCTTTTACTACATTTTGTCAGTTTTGGGCTTCCATACTTAGAATTTTAATCAAATGACTAGTTTCATAATGTGCATTGTTGTTACTGACATGCCAAATTCCTGCCCAAAAAAACACCATTAGATCTCATCTCAGTTTTTGTGTGTTTTAGTTTCAGTGCGTCAAACAGCGCAGGAAAACTCAGTGGTGAACTCGGCAGTGGACATGACCCCCATCGAAGCAGACTTCACCTGGCACAAGAAGAAGACAGCCCTGGAGATGGAGATCCAGGAGGCCTTCCTTCGCTTCATGGCCTCCATCCTGAAGGGCTACCGCTCCTACCTCAAACCCATCACCCAGGCGCCTTCCGAAAAGGCCACAGCTGCAGACTCCCTCTACGACCTGCAAGGTAAACAAGCGACTGACGGCTCGTTTTTCAGATGCGTAGAAACCAATTAAATCACATGGATGCTGTGTGAAACAACAGAAATCAACATGTGGGATATGGCTTTGTTTATGCGCAGTCTAACACTATGGATCCTGGCTGTGTTGAGCTTCTTGGCTTCGTAACTCATGCATAATTTACAGCCTTCATTTAGCTTCGCCTAACGTTTAATGTTATTGGCATTTCTATTTCAAGGAGCATCTCAACTATCACTCAGCCTAAGTGTTTTTACAAATCAATCACCTTTCTCATCGGCTATAATAAGACTCCTCTAATGTCCGCTGCTGGGAAATTGGTTCTCATCTCCATTTAGCGTCACTGTTAGAGATCAATTTTAGATACAGGTAGCGTGATGGGAAAGGCACATTTTAACACTTTTGTCTTAACAGCCACACATTTGTTTTTGAAGTGAGAATAACTGTGGAAATGTTAATTTTGAAATGTGCATTTCATTGTGACACCACATCCTCTCCTTGCTTTCCTTCAGGGTTTCTCAAAAGCAGAGACAGAGCCCACCAGAAGTTCTACTCCCAGCTCACCAAGACCCAGATATTCATCCGCTTCATTGAGGAGTGCACCTTCGTCAGTGACAAAGACACCGGCCTGGCCTTCTTTGACGACTGCGTGGAGAAGGTGATTACCAGCCCAGCATCAGACTGGTCTCAGATATCTACTGTACACACCACACACTGGTTTTATGGTGTTCTGTTTTTCCTCTTCCACCGGAGGTTTCTTTCCATGAGTGGGGCTTTGTGTTATGTTTTATTGGCAAAATAACATTCGTCCACTGGGAGAGTAAGGAAGCCAAAATTTCCTCTGATTCATTCTGGTCCCTTTGCTCTCTTTCCTCTTCTTGCAGCTTTTTCCCTCTGATAAAATCACCGACAAGGGCACCAAGGTAATGCAGGGCTTACACTGTAATCAGATTTCCTCGCGCTTTTTTTTATGTTTGTGACTAACTTTAAAATGGTAAATAAATTAACCTTTTTCTCCCTATGATAAATGTTCTCACCAAGGGGCATGAACATTTCCTGCTTTTCTTCTGTCCTTGAATCCTAACCACAATCAAATAAGCATGTCTTACTGTCTAATTGGAAACGCATAATAGATTGTGATGTGCTTGTAGTTGTTTACTTTCTGCCATCTGTCAAAAATGACCCGCAGACAAACTTAAGTCATAGTTGTCACTATTGCTAAGGCTCTGGATCCTCACTGCAGGTCGAAGGAGAGTCATCTGAGGACACGAGACTGTTGGAGCTGGACGAGTCCCAGAAGAGCGAGCACACTGTCTTTGTCATGCCTCCCGAACCTCCAGTTGACGATGGAACTGAACCTGCTCCCAAATACACGTGCGTCTTTTAGCTGTTATATATTATACTCTCTCAGACAGAAAAATCGATAACAAAATAGAAAGTCTTATTGCTCATGTGACCTTGTAACTCTTATTTCTCCTCCTCCAGCTATAAAGGTTTCCCCAGGCTGCGCATGGAGTTGTTTGACCGTCCTCGGGAGTTACGACCAGCACTCAGCAGCAGAGCAGCAGGGGCCAGTCTGTCCAGCAGCCCCGCACTACTGGCTAAGAGGACAAAGCAGGTGTGTACACACTCACACAGTCACAATACCATGTTAGTAGAACACACCCGCCCTGCGAGGACTGGATGTTGTAACCCTTCCCTGTGTCAAAAATAAACTTACCACACTCCTTATCCTCCCTCCTCCATTCTTAAACCATTCATGCTTTAAATGTTTGCCTGATCCAACAGGAAATCAAGCTAGCATACAAGATGGCCAAGCGTTTCTACTCCAACCCTCCGCTGTGGGCGCGCTGTCTGTTCAGTCACTGCTACAGCCTGTGGTTCATCTGCCTGCCGGCAGCCGTGAGACTGTCTAAGTCTAAAAGCCGTGCCATGCAGCAGGCGTACAACGTGCTCCTGAAGATGAGGACCACTGAGGTGGAGGTGCTGGATGAGGTACAGTGAGACTATATCTATATATATATATTTTTACCAAGAATTTTTATATTTTTGTCATGTCTCGTGGTGAGGGCTTTTGTTTTGCCTCCATGCCCGCAATCCGTACGTACATCCGTATGTCCCATGATGTATCAAGATCACATTTGGCACAAATGACCACTTGGACTCAACAATGAACTGAATATTTTTTGTTGTAAGAGGTCAAAGGTCAAGGTCAATGTGACCTTGTCTGTCTCGTCCTTGTAAATGTGAAATATTAAGAATGCCTCAAGGGAATTTCTTTACATTTGGCACAAATGTCCACGATTCAACAATGAGCTGAATAGTTTGTGGTGGTCAAAGGTCAAAGTCACTGTGACCCTGCCTGTCTCATGCTTGTGAATGTGATATCTCAAGAATGCCTTGAGGGAATTTCTTCAAATTTGGGACAAATGTTCACTTGGACTCAATGAACCGATTAAATTTTGGTGGTCAAAGGTCAGCGTCACTTTGACCTTGGCTGTCTCATTTTGTGAATGTGATATCTAAAGAACACCGCAAGGAAATTTCTTTAATTTTAGCGCAAACATCCACTTGGACTCAGCAATAAACTGATTGGATTTCGGTGGTCAAGGAATTTGTCTCACTGTCATGAACACGATAACTCAAGAACGTCTTGAGGGAATTTCTTGAGATTTTACACAACCTTCCCCTTGAACTACAGAATCAACTGATTAGAATTTTGTGGTCAAAGGTCAAGGTCAGTTTGACCTCACAAAATATGTTTTTGGCCATAACTCAAGAATTCATATCCTGAGCATAACAAAACTTCTCACAAATGTCTAATAGGATAAAATAGTGGGTTGTGATGACAGTTTATATCCAAAAGGTCAAAGGTCAACTTCACTGTGACATCATAATGTTCTGCATAAAACATTTTTCCGGCCATTATTAAACATCATATCTCAGGAACAAAAGAGTAAATATTTGGTCAGATGCTAATTTGGTGACTCTAATCTTGGGTGTCCACCTTGAACCTGTGCAGACTGTATAAATCTCCTGTGCTGTTGGGGGGAACAATGGGTGGGAAGCATCCATGTTTTCCCAGGCATCGTAAAATTGTGAGAGAAACGTGACTGGTGCATTGAGGCACACAACCGCAGGGCGATAATTCTTTTTTTTTTTTTCTTTCAGGTGTGTTACAGAGTGGTGATGCAGCTCTGTGGTGTGTGGGGTCTCCCTGTCATGGCTGTTCGAGTCCTGGTTGAGATGAAGAAAGCCGGAGTACATCCGAACGCCATCACATACGGATACTACAACAAGGTCACATATAGCCTTTTACATTGCCAAACATTTCTCTAATGCAGCTCAAAGGACAGAAAGCACTTAAATCTTAAAGGGGACCTATTATGCTTTTCCTTATTTTCGTCATATATGTTATGTTACAGTGTTAGCTGTTCATGGTGAATATGGCTAAAGTTTCAAATACTCAAGTAAAAGTCTGTAAGTGTTCACATCACACTGCTACATGTAGCTACATGCTAACATCAGGAAAACATGTAATAGTGGTAGCTGATGCTAATTTCTCTCAGATTTCAGATCATATTCCTGCTGTCATTTTTCCAGCTGTTATGATTTTGGTTTAGAAGCTTTTATTGGGGAATGCTGCTATATGCTTTACATTCTTTGGCTGTAATGATGGTGCTGAGTTACGGAGGACCCGTAAACACTGAACAATCAGAGCAGACTGGGCTTTTTCGGGAGGGGGCTTAAAGAGGCAGGCGCTTAAACGGAGTGTTTTAGATTGAGGCTGAGTACAGGTGTTGTAGCACGACAGTACGAGGAAATTTAAGTGTTTTTTTGAACATTAAAGCATGTAAACATATCGTCATAGAAACCCAAAATATAAGTATGAACCTGACAAAAAGCACAAATGGGTTGCATTTAAGCCACAACAGCAACCATTTGAAAAATTTTTGTCTCATCCTTCATTCTGTTTCCGTCTGCAGGCTGTCTTAGAGAGCCCGTGGCCGAGCAGGAACCGCAGTGGCCTCTTTATGTGGACAAAGCTTCGTAATGTGCTTCGCGGAGTGGCACAGTTCAAGCACGCTCTACACCGAACCTCATCCAAGAAGGGACCCACAATCAGTACCACAGGTGGGAATGGAAAAATAATGTGACAAGGCTGCATAACAGGAGACATTTTAGTAAAACTGAGCTGTTTCCTCTCGTCATGTTATGTTGTTTCTCACCCACTTTTTGTCTTTTTGTGTCCTGTCTTTAGCTGCATCAATAGGTGGGTCAACAGTCAGTGACGCTGACCGTTTAAGTCATGGAAGCGCCGACAGCTCAAATGAGGCCAACGGTGAGGAGCACAATCTGTTTGCCCACAGTCACGGCATTGAAGATACAGCTGAGAACCACTGTAGCACAGGTACTCATCCCCTAAAGTTAAGAGGAAATTACATTTACTGATATTTTTTTGAGGCTGTGACCATTACTGACATCTGGAGTTGCTGCGACACCACTGGCCACAACTTAACAGCAGTTACAGCGTGGTTTGTGTGATTTTTGTGATCCACAGGAAGGCAGTCTGATCAAGGCTACGGCTCCAAGGATGAGCTACACCAGGAGCTGGCGGAGCCTTCACACACAGCTGTCCTTGCTGCTGAAGAAAGAAACAATTCCAAAGCACAGCATAATGGTAAGAAAGGTATTTCAATCCCACCCAAAGGTTGTGTGTGCACCAGAAAAGCCCTTTCCTCTCTGTATGCTGATGTGGTTTTGTTGACAATGTTTATATATAACCAGGTGGTGACATTGCCGGCTCAGTGGACAGTGCTGTAGCTGTAGCAGAGCCTCCCAGTCCTGTTGATGTGTCCTCGCCTGTCCCCAGTATTGTGAAGCTGTCCACAGGGAGCTTTGATGGTGGCAGGGAAACGGGTGAGGCAAAAGATGAAGTCTTTAAGATTAAAAAAATGATTTTCAATGGTGCTATTTAACTAGAAGTTGAATTAAAACAGACAACTTTCATTCTATCCGTACGCATTCTGCAGGAACAGGGAAGTTGTTCAGGAGACACAGCAAAAATGAAAACGTGTCTTTTCCTGACGATGACGCCACGCTGCCATCAGGGGATGTGGCCCACCAGTCTCAGCAGCAGAGGCAGAAATGCTTTGCTGAACGCAGCTGTAGCTTCAGCGCTGAAACCCGTGCTGGGATGCTCCTAGAGAAAGGCGTGGACCACATGGCCAGTCAGATGGGTGCCGATGCGCGCATCCTGACTGCAGCGCTCCAAAGTCCACCTGCTAATAGTGTGTCCAAAGCACTTTTTAAAGACCTGGAGGAAGAGAATGAAGATGATCAGGGTTTGACACTGGTAAAGCTGCAAGAGGAAGAGGGGCCAGGAGCATCAGAGGAAGGGAAGGGAGATGATGAAGAGGTGGAGGGGACTGAGATAAAAACAGAGAAACGACAGAGGAAGCAAACTGAAACAAATGAAGAGGACTCTGGTTTGCGAGGGCCGACCTTGGAGAGGGAGGACGTAGAAGTGGGCGCTGACCCGCTTTCCCTTCTTGTGACAGAGAGTGAGGAGTCGGCCTCTGTCACCAGCCAGGAGCCGCCGCGCTCCGTGCCTGCTGTGGTGTCCCGCAACCTGGCCGAGGAAATAGAAATGTACATGAGCCTGCGAAGCCCCCTTGGTGTGAAGTCCTCCAGCATGGAGCTCCAGCAGGCCCAGGGAGACACTGTTGACACCCCGCAGCCCAAACAGTCACTGGAGCGCAGGTCCAGCCTTCCCGTGCCTCCTGTCAAAACTCCAACTGGCTCCCCAGGAGATACACCCAAACGCAGCCCCAACACTGTTACTCGCTCCAAGACGTTTGCAGCAAAGACAAAGACCCCCGGCAGCACGATGGCAAGCCCGGGTCCAAGATCATCCTCACTGACAGCGCTGGTCAAGTCCTCACAGGGAGGGTCGTTGGGCTCAGTCATCAATACCATTTCAGGCATCAAGATGGACACCCTCTTGTCGGGACCTAAAATTGACGTGCTTAAATCGGGCATGAAACAGGCGGCAAATGTGGCCAGCAAAGTGTGGGGAGCAGTCGCTTCAGCTTACTCCTACTCAGATGACGAGGTGAGTCATTAAAGGATTATTCCTGATATTTTATTTACTTTATTAGCTCTGATAAATTCTGACCAGAATTTTGTCTAAGAGCTGATGATTTGAAGCAGTCCTCTAAATCCCACCTAACTTTACCCTGCAGGATGAAGCTCAGGGTGGTGGCGGCTTCCCGTCCCATCTGGATGAAAACATGTTAGCTGCACATGACGTAGATGAGAGCCCTGAGAGAGGAGCGATTCCCGGGTTGGTGTCCAACGGCCTCAACCAGAGCTGCACCAGCCTGGGCAGCAGCAGTGGCAGCAGTGACACAGGCCGAGGGACCCACCAGACACGTAAGCACTCATTCTGTAGTGTAAATATATACTTAAATATAAGTGGAAAAAGGGCCTAATGAGGTTAGTTGGCCTGTGGAATTAGATTTTCCAGAGTTTATTTTTGTCTCTATGTGCAGATCCAACTCCAGGACGAGCAGGCAGGGGTCCAGACTCTGAGCAAGGCTCTTCACATCACGCTTCTTCCACAAGCATTTACCAGAACTGCGCACTGGAGGTCAGACATACTGTACACACTTCTTTTCTGCTGCTGTGCTTCCACTGCCAACACATACACTTATATGACTCCTAACTGGTTGGATGTATTTCCCTGCTGACAGGTTCTGATGTCCAGCTGCTCCCAGTGCCGCTCATGTGAAGCCCTGGTGTATGACGAGGAGATAATGGCAGGCTGGACAGCTGACGACTCCAACCTGAATACCAATTGTCCTTTCTGTCGCACAGCCTTTCTCCCCTTACTGCATGTGGAGTTTCATGACTTGCGCACAATGACTGGGTACTGAATCAGCTGTCATAGAATGAAACATACAGTGTATCATCACTTTAACAGAGGCAAATTGACTATTGTGTGATTTTCCCTCTCAGGTTCTACGTGAATCCCAGCGCCTCAGGAGACAGTATCCACAGCACCAGTGCCCAGCCAACAGCCAGCGGCTCAGCTGATATAAAGACACCAGACCTTATTGCTTTCCCTGAAGAGGAGCCGAGGGAGACTCCAGATAATGTGCCTGGAACACATAGGAGGTATACACCCAACACCTCATGTTTGAGATGTAAAATCAGTTTGACATTTGACTGGAAAAGCTGTGGCCAGGACGATGATAAAGTGTCAGTGTCTTGTAGCTCCACCTTATCTTGAGTCCTCTTTGCCTTTCGTGTTCCTAGTCTGATTCCAGAGCCAGTGCAGTCGGACCCCCTGGGTCTCCTGGAGCACCAGGCAGCAGGGAAGCAGCAGAAGTGCAGTGGGACGTCACTGACGCGCAGCAACAGTGTCGGTGGCCCTCTGCAGAGCCTGGACTACTCCCAGAGACCTGGACACGGCGTCTCCACCACCAGCCTGCCCTGCAGCCTACAAGAGGTGTCGGTCAGTGCTCCTTAATGTCACAGCACTGACTCCATTGGTTTAAATATTGCAGAAACCACTGTGTCTGCAGTGTCAAAATGACTGGTGTGTGTGTGTGTGTGTTTGTCAGGACGGCATGGGGACAAAACGGCCAAACCCCAAGCCTGTGTCCGTACCATACCTCAGCCCGCTGGTGCTGCGCAAGGAGCTGGAGACCCTGCTGGAGAATGAGGGAGATCAGGTAAAGCACTCACATACACATATGCTTCACAGCACATGTTTGCCACACAGCAACTCAGCTACTCTATCATGTCCCAACAGGTGATCTACACCCACAAGTTCCTCAACCAGCACCCCATCATCTTCTGGAACTTGGTTTGGTATTTCCGTCGTCTGGACCTGCCCACTCACCTTCCTGGTCTCATCCTTACCTCTGAACACTGCAACAAAGGAGTACAGGTTAGAGGCTTGACATGCCATCTGTCATTCTTTCGTCAAGGCTTTTCTTCTCTCTGCATAAAGCTTAAGGTCTCTGCTTGTTGCTAGGCTAATTTATACAATGTAAAATGCCATAGGCTTGTGCTAATAACATTAGCATGATATATTTGTGGGGAAAATGTGTCCAGATTAAGACAAATGTTTGTCTGCGAATGCTGCAAGTTATAGTGAAGCCAATTTGTGTACTTGTGTTTGAAATTGTCTCTATTAAGCCATGTTTGATGTGTGTTTAATGTGTGTTTTGGGTGTGTTTAAATTTAAAATACAAGTATAAATCCTGCTCATTCTGTCCCAAACAAGCTACTTCAGACTGTTAAGATGTCTTTCCTTTGTGGACTCTTTGACAACAATATAAATAATGGTTTTATCATTGCAGCTGCCCCTGACGTCACTGTCCCAGGACAGCAAGCAGGTATACGTCCAGCTCCTGTGGGACAACATCAACCTGCACCAGGAACAGGGAGAGCCCCTCTACCTGCTCTGGAGGACCTTTTGTGAGTGTACACACAGACACATCAGGCCCCAGTATTCACCCTACTGTGTTAGCCATTATTGCTGTGGCTGACCTCCCTAAACACGATAAGAAAACACTTTTAATGCCACTAAATGAAGACGTTTAATGTGACTTTTTTTAAGGGCATAATGTTCTCTATTGTAGAAACCACTTGTACCACTAGGGGGAGACAAAGACAACTATTTGCAGTGTCATACATAAAGGAAGCGTGCAGATGTATTGGTGATAAACTTAGCTAAATATGAATGTTTCATGTGGTAAGAAAATGACATCATGTAGTTATTTTACCTCTTTGACTTGAGGCTCCTTAGTAAAAAGGAAAGAAGAACAGTCTCTGATGGCATGTGTTTTTTCCAGTGGAGAAAAAGGGAACATTGGCGCCGACAGACCACCAGGAGATTCGTACCCTCCTCAACACAATTGTTCGCAACATCCAGACCAATGACGTCTACGGGCCCATCAACCTGTTGATTCGAGAGATCAAACGGCGCCCGGAGGGTGTCAAACGGCAGAGGTCAGACTTTGTCATCCTTCTCAGAGATGTGTCTTCTTGAAGCTCTCTTTACTTTTTTTCTGCAAAGCTTTGGACATTTATATTCTTGCAATGTTAATGTAAACATCTCTTATGTCTCATTTCTGTGTCCTTTATTTCTCTCAGGAGTATCTATAGAGAAATATTGTTCCTCTCACTGGTGGCCTTGGGGAGGGAGAACATTGACGTAGGTGAGTAAATTGTGTGACAGACACTATAATCTGAAGGCTGTGACAAAAACTGAAATGTTCCTCAATTGTATTGTGTTATTTTGATAATTGGGAGTACAACTGCGTGCACTTTTTTTTTAGTTTATTAAAAGGGAAGCTGTGTCTTTTCTGACTTAGTGAATCTTCCCTTTCTTTCTTTTCTGTACGCCTGCAGAGGCCTTCGACAGGGAGTACCGCTTGGCTTACGACGAACTGAGCCCCGAGCAGCTCAAGTCTTTGCTCCGCATGGATCGACCGCCCAGCCCCAGCGTCCAGTGGTGCCTTAAATGCTTCGGCAGCCCCATCATCTGACCACAAACGCCTGCGGCAACGATTCAAAAAACTCCACGGTCAAGTGCGACAGGTAGCAGGAGGGAAGGATAGGCGGCGAGCGAGGGTGTGAGCGAAAAATGATTTTGTATTCAAACACCACCAATCGCCCAGACGCGGTACTTCTTCTTCCCTTTGCCTTGGAAGATGCCTCATCATCTGCTTCTTTTTTTTTTTACTACAACCTTATGATGCTTTTCATGGGCTTTCCAAGCGGCTACTTACAGGTGGGACTGTTTCTGTAAATGGCTCGGAAAGCTGCAGTGAATCCTTTGGGACTAGTTGAGGTGTGTTTCTTTAAAGATGGTGTATAAAATGATTAATCACTGTACAGAATGTATTGACTGCCCTTATGGTGTAGACATATCTGTGTGTCTGTGTGTCTCATAGCCTTTTGCCTGCTCTGCTTAAATCTGCCCTAACTCTCCCAACATTAGATCAGAGTTATTTGAGAGCGTGTACAGATCCCGACTGTTCCTTTGTGCACTTTCTAAAAACAACAAAAAACACAGTAACACCTGTCTTTTGTACATATTGTTTACTTGGGGGAGAAATCTGAAACCAGGGTTGCCTATTTTTTGGCGGCAGCACGTCTCAATGACTGTTTGTGTGATCCAAGTCTTAATGAATGTTCAGGTTTGTTTCATTGTAAATGTACATGTATGTGTAAATACACAATGGAAGCACACGCGTGAATGGGAGAGGACTGAGGACAATCACTAATTATCAATCACTAAAATTAATTCTGCAACATTCCAGGTGCCCTGCAATCAAAACAGGTCTTAAAGAAACATTGATCTCTGCCCGCGTGTGATTAAAACCAGGCGACTGGAGGGCGAGATTATAAAACAAATGCATCAACGGGAAGTGAAAAGGCATGCCACACTACTGATCCCCACACTTTAAAACAAAGACACATGTTCTGTTGCAGGGAAAGGCGGCTCGGTGCCTCAGCGACAGAGCAGTCGGTCCGACTTGTGTTTTTAATATCAGCATTTTTTAACAGTAACATACTTTACGTGTTCAGCTAATAAGCCTTATTCTAATGTTGAATTAGAACTGTAACTCACATGTACTGGGGCTGTTCCTTACTCTAGCTTAGAACAAACCAGTAAGGTTTTTTTTTAAATTGGGTATTTGCAGACAAGATTGCTTTTATGGTTTACACACAGTAGCTTTGCAGAATATTGGTAGCAATTAGAGCTTTATAATGCAAAGGGCTTCTTCAGTACTGCTGACACTGTTAAGAAAGACAGAGTTTCACAACATGACATTCCACTAAATGCTCCGACTAAAGCAAAGTGCTGTTGGGATGAACTGTTGGGAAATGTGCGTAGGTGGTCCTATTGTAGCCTTGGGAGAGCGACTTGTACAGAGGCGATGATGTTGTGAAATATTCAATTTGCACTGCAGAGATGAAAACCCGACCTTTATCCAGAAAGATGAAATGAGACCACCTCAAAACAGTAGTTTCTCCTCCAAAACAAGATGAAATTCTCAATTATTTATTTTTGTATCGTTGACATTTGGATTGCAGAAAGTGTAACTTTAGCATTTGTACGACTAACAATCCCCACTTTCCCTTTTAGTTTGTTTGAAGGGATCCCACCCTGTACTGACTTTGTAAATTTGACCTCCTTATGGCAGAGGATGTACAGAAGAGACTGTTCTTTAACAATAGATTAAGTGATCTCTTACCGTCCTGTGGAAAGGAATTGAATGTCTACACTTAAGTGCGCTGCAATAAATGAGTTTGTGAACTGATTGAAAATGAAATGTGTCCCATTTTTTGTGGCTTGGTCAGCATCAAATGTCCTCCCAACTCTTCCTCTACATTATGGAGTCCTCCTCCATCTCCTTCATCTTGTCCTCCCAAGGTCTGACAGTCAAGTGTCATCAGCTAGAACCTCAACTGCAGGGCTCCTTTTACATCAGACTCATATTTTCCACTTACATTTTCCCTGAGGCCAGCTTTTGTCTTCTCTCTGTGTGAGCACATGTAGGACAACAATGGAAGCAGGACACTCTTCCGTGATGGCTGCAGCTTGTGACACTCAGATGCCAACTTTTGCCTTCTTCTGTGGTTTCTATTGTTTAGTGTAGCATATAAGAGGCTGCCGCTGTGGATTAAATAGTGAGGTTGCATTGTCATGCTGCAATATCCTAAATCTTTGATACAAAACCTAGTACACATAGCTCTCAGAAAGCATGGTCCCATCCAAACAGTGGATACTTAAAAAGGAAGTTTATCATGTTTATACTCAGCAGCACAGATAAATAAATTTCAGCCATCTGGGAAACAAAAAACTCCAAATGGTTGAGAAAAAAAAATGTAGAATGGAAGTGTATTACTTAAGCATCTTCACTTTTTATTTGATTTTTGATTTTTTTAATGAGAAATAATTTACTTTTTGTATCTTTAAAAGTTACATCATTTGGATTTAATAAACAGTGTGAGAATGGCTTTAACTTTGGAATAAGACTGGAACAGTTAAACCTCCTGAGACACTGCGTCGTCATATGAGGGCATCACATTTTGGATTGACTAGATCTTATATATTATACTCTACTTTACTTAGACCTGCTGTCTTTGTTCGTGGACTTTTTTTGTGACATCTAGTGGTAGTAAGACCACAATACAGTAATTAATGTGTAAACAAGATGGCGGCCATTTCTGCCAAGCTAGTCTGCAGCCGATCCTGACAAAAGTGGACAAAAGCTGACGAAATTTTACTGGCTGAAACTTGTTTTTTTTAATGATTAATAATGTTTGTAGTTTGATATGGCAACAAATTTGTCAAATTTTAGCAACAGCAACAAGCTAGGAAGTGTTCATTCAAAGGCATTAGGACTTTATTTTTATTTTATTTGAGGATGTTGGGACTTTACTATGTCTCATTTGAGGACATTGGGACTTAATTATCGTTGACAGTGTTTAGTTTTGTATACTTATGGGGTCCTACTGATCCTAAATAGCTAGGAAAATTTCAAAATGCATACCAAACAAAAGTTCAGGTCTCAGGATGTTGATGTATTTTAGCTATCTGGGAGTTTGTTTGTTTTTGTTTTTTTTTTTAAATAGAAATAATTTACTTTTTGCACATTTAAAAGTTACATAATTTTGCTTTAATAAAATGTGAGAATGGGTTCAAGTCTGGAACAAGAGTCACCTTTTTACGTGATCTCACTTTATTCACAATGCAGGCATTTATTTCCTTAAACAATGAAAAATATTTAAGACCAGTTATTTTTCCTAAATAATGGACAGTCCACCTGCAGTTAAATTAATCCATAATCTGGTTTTAACTGCTGCATTTTCAGAGATGGCCCAGAAAGCCCCTGTTAAATTTGCTCTATATTGAATCAAGCCTGTATCCTTCCGCCACGTTACGCAGCTCTCACATAACCGCATGACTCGTTTCCGGTAGGCGCATGGATTCTTAATTAAATATAGCGCGCTCCCAGGTGTGTGCCTGAAGGTAACCGGAGCTCCACCACACACAGGCTGAACTTCAGAGCAACAAGATGCCGGTGAGACGGACGAGAAACGCAGGAAATAACCTGATGAAAGAGAAGCTGAGCCGAGAGATGCGACAGAGCAGACTGACTCTCTTCATCCAGCAGTTTGAGAAAGAAGGTTTGGAGGCCCCTGGAGGCCCCATGTCAAGTGTTTCACATCCTTTTATCGCCCCCATTTTGGTCCTCGTGTAATAATGTGTTTTGTCACAGCACAGGAGCGTATGAACGAGTTAGAAGCCAAAATGGAGAACATGTTGGCAACAGTGGACAAAGTCTTCAAAGTGGAGGTGATGAAGATGCCTCCTTCTCTTCAAAAAACGCTCATAGGCGATTTAATAAGCGGTGAGACATTTTAATTTAAAGATAATAGCTTGTCCGAGAGTATTTGAGATTCATATCTTGTGTATTTCCATCACCCTTTCTACTCTGTTAGAGGAAATATCAGCAAGTGACGTGTCAATTGCCATGAAGGTGAGTTCAATTCCTTGTTTGTGTCTACAGCTGCTATTATAAAAAGAAAAACAATATATGTAACAGGTATAACTATCATGTTTTTACAGAATGAGTCACTCGAGATGTCACAGCCTCTCAGGAGGGTACACAGTAAAAGAGGTGACGTTACTTTCTTAAACCAAGATGGCGTCAGTTTATTGTGACCATAAAGGGCAGGGTCAAGCCCTGCATGAAACGCCGTTATTCTTATTACCATTTAAGATTAAACTATTATCCTGTTTTAACAGCCATTTTTGTGCCTTCTTATTTCAGTGAAATCAACTGATTCTTCACCAGGGCAGTCCAGCCCAGCCCAGAGGTCCTCATCCAAGACCTCTAAGGTCAGTAATGTTGCAGACAGTGTTTGCACACATGAGGGGAATAACTGGGTTTAACTTGCACTTTGGTGACACGACTCATTAACAAAAATAGCATGTAAGATTATATGTAGTAATGCATGGTCTTATGCTGAAACATGTCTAAACAGTGCTTTTTTCTGATGTTTTCAGGGAGGAAAAGGGACAAAAAGGACCAGAACATTAGTTGGTAGTAACAGCACTGGAAATCTCACGTAAGATTGGAGGTTAAAGGGACAGCTCACAGCAAAATCAATAGTGCATATTTGTCCTCTTAACTGGAGTTTATCAGTCTAGCTTGTTTTGGTGTGAGCACCACAAGTTGAGTGCCATCTGGTTACCTCATATTTAAGAGAAGGCAGATATCTTTAGAGCCGATATTTCCAACACTCTGCAACTAACACCAAAACAATCTACACTGATAAACAGGACTTCAAGTGAGAGAAAAATATGTTTGATTTTCGGGTGCACTGTCCCTTTAAGGCGTAGTATTCACATGTGGTGAAGGATTACAGAAGCCTTGACATTGCTCTTATTTTCCTACAGCGGCTCCTCTGTCACTGTCAAAAGAACTCAAGGCCGCGTAACCAAGACCAATGAGCAGACCAGATCGACCAAACCTAAACTCAGGTTTGTTACGGCCTTCAGTTAAGCAGAACATGTGTGTAGCTGTTGCATCCATACTGAGATGCATCAGGGTTCCAATGGTCATGAAAGACCTGGGATAGTCATGGATTTTGCACCCTCTTGCTGTGAGGCAACACCTTCACCGTGCCGCCCACCCTAATGCATGAAGATGATTTTCTTTGGAATAGTGTGGTAATGGACTTGATGAATTTGATATGTGAATGTTGTGCTGTCCCAGGTCTGTCGTCTCTGCTGGTGATCTGCACTGTTCAATGCTTGGCTCTGCTGCACACATCACTGTCACCACAGCACTGGGACAGGTATGATTTTTTTCTTTTGTCTTTGTCACTTGGTACAAGCTCTTTAGTTAGCGACGCTGTTTCATTATTTTATTATTATTTCACGCCTTTTAAAACTAGCATTAAAT
This sequence comes from Cephalopholis sonnerati, assembly GCA_019142605.1. Taxonomy (NCBI): domain Eukaryota; kingdom Metazoa; phylum Chordata; class Actinopteri; order Perciformes; family Serranidae; genus Cephalopholis; species Cephalopholis sonnerati. Next base: position 12,478,519 of record JAGQAX010000023.1, read on the forward strand.
TAAAGCACTGAAACTATTAAAACCTAAGGAGACAGTTTACCAATTGCCATTAGTTTAAGTTAACGTTTAGAGTGTTAAAATGGACCAGGGTTATTATCAGATGCCACACTCTTATATGTTTGTGTTAAATGTGGTTCTCTTCCTTCCCAGACTGTCTGCTTTTCTGAAGAGACCAAGGATGAAATAAACTTGGACTTGCTGGATGACGTGGCATGGTGTCAGATTCAGAAGCTCACGGTAATAACAAAGTTTCATTTATAATGTTACTAATGAGTGTCATTTTCATAACGAGGGACTTGATACATTTTTAAGATATATTTGAAAATGTACAATTGATTTTGTATTTTCAGAGTTTGATGGATTATCTGTCGAGGCGAAGTCGCTGCCTGCAGTGAGCAAAGATCCACTGTGACCAGGGTTTTTCTCACTTTGGATTTGATTACTTTTTAAACTTGTTATATATGAAATGTATTTATAGAAGTTAGGTTTAATATCAGATGTGCTTATAAGATGAACAGTTGTGCTTTGATTGTCTTAAAGAGTTTTAAAAATATAATAAAGATTATTTGTATTATCCTACGTGATCGTCAGTGTAATTTGTGTAGTCTGGTAAAATTTAAAGTGACAAATGCCCAACACAAGTTTAAGAATGTCTTAAATTTGCTTAGTTTGACATGAAAATTATATTTTTCCATTCATAACTTATGATTAATCGATTCGTTTTTAGCTATTAAATTAATTGCCAAATAATTGGGTAACGAATTATTTGTTGTATAATTTTTTTTGTGGATAAGTCTGCTCTTTAAGTGTGACGAAAACTAATTTGAGTTGTGATCTTGCCACATTAATTTTAAGACTTTAAGGTTTATGTTATTCTCACTTTGTGAGAATTTCAAAGATGTTACTTTGAAAGAAACAAAAGCACGTTTTTTTGGTGAGGGTAAAAAGACTCAGTAAACACAATTATGAATTCCAGTAAAGTTTATGTAGAAAGCACAGGATTAAGTTTTGCCAACTGGCAAGCAAATACAAATTTGAGTAAGAAATACAAATTAAAAAAGTATAAAACAGCATGGCTTTTGACATCAAACTATAGTGCAGTTAAATGTATAGAAGAGTCAAATCTTGGCCTACGAAGCAGAATACATCAATTAAAACTCAGAACATAGAGCTGTGACGGATCACTGTTGCTGCTGGGAATTTAGCGACTCCATCTCGACCTCCATTGGCTCCTCCTGATGTAAACTGGCGGAGGAAGACCTGGAGGACGTAGCTTGTGTGCTGCTGGGGGCAGAAATGGGCGCAGGAGTCGGCTCTGGGGCGATCCGGGGGTAGAAAGGACCGACCAGCCAGTTGAGCGGCGTGTTATTGACCAGGTAATCCATGACGTGGTCGAGAGAATCTTTCATCTTGCCCAGCTGGATTCTGCTGCTGGTCAGCACGCTGTCTGGCAGGTCTCCCAGTGCGTTGGCCTTGCTGAAACTGGTGTAGACCTGTGTGGCGGAGCGGCCCAGGGAGAGCACCTCCTGCTGGATGTGGCTGGGGAGACCCTGCAGGCTGGAGACGAGGACCAGACAGGTGGTCTGGAGCTGCTGGGTGAGGGAACGTGCCAGGGTCAAAGTGCGGGACTCGATGACCTGAGAGGAGGGGATGAACAGATATGAATAACTTGACACACTTTTAATCCAAAGAAACGTGTGTGGTCTGACTCGTGTATTCAGAAAACAGCCTGATGAATAATGTGTTCTGGTTAGATAATGTTATCTTTTTAGATATGTGTGTTGTCCACCTTCTTACCTCTGCCTCGTGGCCATTCTCCTGGTTTGACCCATTGGACCTCCACGCCACCAGAGAGTTCAGCTTGTTGTTTACCATCCTGTTAGCCCCGTCAATATTCTTTCTGCCATATTCAATCTAGAAAAACACACGTTAAAAGCTTATTTTCTGTCCATAAGAAGTAAAAATAATGTTTTTAAAAGCCACTTTGAGGCAGAATCCTAATAAACATATAGCTTATTATGTTCCTGGGATGCAGTTCTTTAAGTTTGTTCCCATTTTATGTTAAAGGAATACTCACAAAACACCCATTTGTAAATCAGTCATGCCGTGTTACCTTTAATTGGAGATTTTTATCACAAGGCTCTACAGAAAACTGCAAACATATTGATTGGCTTTGAATAGGGCATAGATAAGCTTCTCTTTCAGTTCAGTTTTAAATGTAAAGGTCTGTGAGAAGTGCTGAGCATATGACTGAATAAATGAGACTTGGATTATATGGTATGAGCGGTGTTAAAGAGTTTGTAAATGGATGCTTTGATTTATCTGTAAAACTTTGTCCCCAGTCAGTAAATAAATATGTTCACTGTTTTCTGTGGAGGCTTACAAAAAGTTCTCTTGACTAATTCGATGTAACGCAGCATGACTAATCAATACACAAATGGTCATTTTGTCGGTGATGTATTCCTTTAAGGTCAAGTGTTCTGATTAGTGCTACGAATATTATCACTGAGTACATCGACTCACCACGTCAACAGTGGAGTTCAGCTCAGAAATGAACTCCACGCTTCGCTGCTTGCCATCTTTGATTCTGGCCACGGCCCTGGTGTAAGCCCGCTTGCGGAGCTTGGTGGAGAGGGAACCCAGGCGGACGTAGTAGCTCGGCTCCTTGTTGTCGAAGCCTTTCACGGTTTTTGCCTCCAGCTCTGTCACAGGGAAGGAAACGCGAAATGTCACATTAAGATGGGGACACGTAACAGCTGATAACTTTAAGTTCCGTTACAATTTCGTCAGCGATGCTTGACTGACTTAAGGTTTGAGGTAAAAGTGATACTGCTTAGTGTTTTATTTAATGAGAGAATGGAAAAGTCTGCTACAAATTGCTGTAGAGTTCTGCATGTTAAAGCAGCTGGAGGGCTTAAATCCATGGCAAATGTAGTTTTTCACTTGTGTATCCCTTTTAACAGATCCATTTAAACTTACACAGTGTACATGACTGTTTGTGATAAAGCTCTGCACGCAACAATTTACTCTAAACAAAGACTCCTTTAATGACGGAGAAAAACCAGCCGCTAATGCAAATTAAGATTCTTAAAAGAACATAATCTGTTAAGTCCTGTTTTCCTGGAAACTGGACCACATCCATCACTAACAACATGCTCCAGCTGCCTGTTGATTACTGACCCTTGATACAGCTTGTTACAGAAAAACAAGCCTAATCTCATCAGCCTTTATTTGTGTATTCTGTCTTAAATCATCATTTGACACCAAAACAGCAGGCAAAAATAATCTTTTTTTAAAGTCTTCAAACAGCCAATTAAGAAGATAAATTGCTGGTTGAGCTTTTGACTACACCAGCAAAATTAAGTCCCACTCACCCAGCTCGTCCTCTGTCAGCGGCAGATACTGCTCCACCAGACTCTCAGAGGTGCTGAGGGCCGTGTCCACTCCGCTGCTGACCAGCCGGGCCACTCTGCTCTCCAGCACGGTGCTGACGCTCCCACTGACAACCGCCCTGGTCTTGTCCATCCCATCCTGCACCGCACCCCGAGTCTTCTCCACGACGCTGGTCAGAGTGTCCGAGACTGTGCCCTTGGCACCGGACACTTTGCCTGTCACAACATCCTTAGCGGTGGTTACCACATCCTTGGCACTGGAGACAATCTGGGCAGGGAGAAAACAATTAGCAGCAAAGTAGGTGAGGAAACAGCAGTTGAGAAAGACAGGACATAGGTCATGATTGAGCGCTCAGAATATTAACTCACATCAACTGTTAGTTACGACATTGTGCAATGTAGCTTGATTTTAACTGCTCAGACCTTTGACACAGAATGAAAGCCGTTGCTCAATACTCTAGTACATACCTGCTCGGATGGCTGGTGAAGAATCGGAAGCTTTTTCTCAATCTTGTCCAGACCTTTACAGGCGAGGTCATTGGCGATGGCAACTGGAGGCAAAAAAAAAAATCAAGTAAATATAACCAGGCAAGCTGAAACAAAATGGTGACAGATACATTTACTCAGAAAATACAAGGGAAAAAAGTAATGTTTCTTTAAGTGAATTCTTTGGCTCAAATCAGGATGATTATGAGTAAACAAAAAAACTGGGTGAAAGATCAGGATGAGTAAGAGCCAGCAGCGTGACCTCAACTTCCTGTTTCAAGCTCTGTGTGACTCAGCTGGTCAGCATAATTCTAGTTTCACTTCTGACACACTATAAACTTTGAAGCCACGTCTACAGATGATCTCACATGATATCTAACATGCACTAAAGGGTTCTTACTCTGGGGCTCCAGCTTGTCAATGATGGGTGACGCAGTGGTGAGGGCCACGGAGGTGATGGTGCGGACCCCCTGCTCCGCCGCCTCACACACAGTCCTGATGTAAGGGTGGGTGTCCTTGGTGTTGGTGTACACGCTGGACACCAAGCCGTAGGTGGAGCTCACCAGAGGAAGGCTGGTCACCCTCTCCACCACATTCTGTAAGGAAATGCAAAGTGAATAAATGGCGTACAGTACTTAAATTTAATTTAGCTGTTAATGTTACTAACTTAAACAATGGCTTCCTATTCCAGTGAGTTTTTAAATAACAGAGTAATATTAGAGAAAACTGGACAATATCCCAAACTTTTTAAATGTAACTGTGATTATTACATTCAAAAATAAAGTTTTTTTTATTCCTGAGTGTGTAAATTACTTTCTAGTGTCATTCCTTGTCTTTTAAAATGACAAAAGCAGATTTTTCCTCCAACACAAATAAGCTAAATAACCTTTATTAGTTAGGAGTGTTCAGTCTTTGTAGCAAACTCACCTGATTTGAGATAACTGCAGCTGCTGCCATGTCTGCTGAAACAAAACCTACAGAGAAATAACATACAACATGTAACGTCTCTTTTCAAAAGAACAAAATAAACTTGATATGACTAGAGGTCTATTACTTCCGTATTACAGTGGTTTTTCCTTGTAGCTTAATAATAAGTCCCCTAAATTTGTCACAGAGACAACTAAACTACAGCTGTGACGCAGTTTACAAAGTAACTTTAAAGAAATAAAAGTAGAGACTCACCGATAGCTGAGAGTGAATCCAAACTGTCACTGAGTTGACTGATACCACTGAAGCGCAGCAGCTGTATTTATATTCTATAATTATCGCGAGATGTGGCGGCACTGTGACGTAAGCGACTGTACAGTTTCTAGGGCAAAGGTAAAAGGGGCAAAAGTTGAGCCGGGGAATTCCTCTCACACCAGCCGTCACGTCACCCATAACAGCACACTGATTTCTTAATATTTCGTGAGCCAGTGACATTTGTTGGTTGAATAAGGATTATCATGTATATTTTTTTAAATGACGGCTATCAGCAGTGTGTATGAAAAACATAAAATCCTACATGAACTGATCTGCAAAACATTCAGTGAAAATTTCTGTAAATGTATTTTGGGATTCAATAAATCAGGATGTTTTATTTTGATGTCATCGGTTTTGTTCACTCTATTAAAGGTATAGTAGGAACTGTTGTTAACTTACAGGTGGCAGGGGTGGGATTTTTTTTATTTTATTTTATTTTATGTTATGTTATTTTGGCCCTCTCCAAAGCGACTCATATTTTCCCTGAGCCTCCCTGAGTGACTGGTGGAAAATGCATGACCCTCCCTCCACCATAAATTAGTAATCTAATTTTAAAAACGTACCCTTTGTGATTGAAAGTTAAAAATTATAACTTGATGAATAAATTCTCGAGTTGAAAAAAAAAAGCCTTGTTTTCCACTCTCCTCGTTAATCCTGGTTAGTTTGTGCAAATGATTTATTTTTGGCCAATTTTTAAATGAGACACATTAAAATTAAAAGTGATTTTGGTAAACTATTATTATTTTAAGCTCAGATTTGGTTATGTTTTTTTTTCTAAGGTAAGCATCTGACACATGATGTGTTCAAGGACTGTTGGATGTTTGAAAATCCAACAGTGAGTTCTGTTTTTACAGTTTCTGGCTATTATAAATGGTACGGTGAAATAAATGCAAAATACAGCCATTTGAAGTTGCACTGCCCCCTCTGGCACATATTAGGACAATCCAATAAAGAATGACAGCTTAGCTTCCAGGGGGGGTCGGTGATGGTCACAACACATGCACAAAATATCAATATATTTTGTTGCAAGACTAAGAATATGCATCAATCTCATAAAAAGTTGACACCCCTTTTGTGGTGTTATACGATGAGAATAAATGCAGATATTAAAGAAAAAAAAAAAATGAAGTTGAATATCCCTCCCCTTAGCAAATATAACAAACACAAGTCCCTTCCCCTTGCTTAAAAAATATTTGACATGCCTCCCCCTTTTTTTGCACCACCCCTCCCTCCTAACAAGTAACAAACAGTCCCTTAGGGTAATAAAACTTTTAGTGCCATTACTTTATTGAAGGTGTTTGATTCTAATAATTAAGGTGGGAAAAAATGTAAAATAACATTGTGCAAAACCTGTACTGAAACTTTCTGTAAATGTATTGTTTTTGCACTTTATTCTAATTAGGATATTTTACTTTAATTTTATGGGTTTTGTTTGTCAGCTGCCGCTGGCCATTTGTCCTCTTTATTATAGGAATTTATCATAATAATTCAGGAAAAATCTGTAAAATAATGGTGTTTTTCTGTTAAACTTTTAGTGCCAACACTGTATTAAAGATGTCTGATTGTAATAATGTAGGAAAAAGCTGTAAAATAACTTTTTCTGTTCAACTTTCAATGAAAAATTCTGTTAAATCTATTGATTTGCTTTGGCATCCACAGCTGCCAGTTATTTGACCATTTTTTTTAAAGAAAAAATATAATTTATTTATTTATCTTTACAGTGTACAGCTCTAAAATTATTGATAGAAATACAAATATGGCCTCACTAAACTATAAGTGGACCCCAAGAAAACATCTGAGGGCCCCTACTTGACCTGCTTTCTTCCCACTCTCTGTTCAGTAGTGTATATCAGCACAATGCGTTTCCATGTAAAGACCTAAACACCAAGTAATGCAACATTTAAACGCTATTAACTGAGACATTGCAGGTCTTAAAACTAGATTTTTAGTCTACTATATTTTGGGCCCTCCACAAAAAGGACCCCCAGTCAATGCTGTGGGTCTTTATTTGTGCTTTAGTGGCATATGTTCTTGAACTACTCTGCAATTAATCAAATTATCATAGACGACTAACACACAGTGAAGCTATGTAAAACATGGCTTTGAGCTATAAAATGAAAATGACAGTTAACCCACATGGGTCCCAAATTATGAGCCCCTGTCTGAGCCTGTGCCACACAAAGTCCTGAGTACTCAAAGCTGAATTTAATCTGACAAAGCAGACAACTGTCTCATAGATCAGTCACTCATTTTGCTGGCCATCTAGCTTTGAAGTTATGCTTTGATGAAATCAAGGCCTCAACATAGGTTTATACTGTATATAAGCTCTGTGTAAACACACTGGTATTATCTGTAAAGATGACATTGACCAAGGTCACGAAGAACAATCACTTTGTTACAACTGGATCATGTATTTTCAAAGTAAAAAGGAAAAACTGTAGGCCGTTTTCACAGCAGACATTTTGATTTGTCACAGTAGGAAAAGCACAGGTGTTACTAATAACAGTAATGTGATGGCTCTGTTCTGTTCAAGTGTCCCAGTAACACACAACAGCTTGACAGCCTGTATAATGGTGCATTATTACATCACAACACAAAAAACTGTAAGTCACTTTATATGTTTTTAATCAGCCGCAGCAGTTTTTTTTTTAACCAAATATGAATGTTGACATTAGGATAATGTTGAACACAAAGCAGCCAGTGTAGCTATATACGTGCTGTTATGCTATTTATGAGAAACATTTGGTGATATTTTTAAACAAATGCAAGAAATTTGACCAGCCTAACACCTCGCTTAATACATTTCTGATTACTTAACTTAATGGCCTGAGTAGTACCATACGTCAGTGGTTTACCCGCAGATGAACAGGTCTGTGTTTGCCAGTAGCTCATCAGAGCCACATGTGTGACTCTGTTTCAAATTTGAGAGCATTTCAGTATTTTTTTCTTGTGTCACTGCTCATTTCTGCAAAGAATTTTTGTGTTATTAAAAATGTAAATTAAGTGTTAAGGCATTTTTTTTGTAGTACACATTTGGAGGCCAGATGAGGAAACGGGCTTTGGGCTTTGCTCTGATTCTCCAGTTGGCTAACACATTGGGGTCCTGGATTCTGTAGATGAACCCGTTGGGGCCCATTTATCAGCCCTTGTATAACTCAAATAGACCCCATATGAAAATGTTGGCTGCAGTAAACCACAGACTCTAATTTTTAATGAGATTCTGTCCGAAGGAAGTCCACAGAAGACGATTTCAAGTTAGCTGTGATTTATTCACTATACAGGATATAGGCCTACTTCCACACACGCACACAGATTCCACGTTGTATTGGACATTGATCTGCTCATATTTTATTGTCCACATTGTGTTCTTTTAATTGCCTCGATCAGCCTTATGCGTTGTGATGGCAGCCAAAGTACAACCAGTTGATAAAGAATTATGACTCACCAAGATCATATGTTGAAATCTATAATACTCCTACTGGGTTTTCAGTTGTATAGTATTTGTCTTACAGTTATTCTGTGATGGGGTCAATGGGGTTAACATATTTTAAACCTGGATATGGAAAGTATTGTGTTTAAATGTCCAGTTTTGAGTGTTTGAGATCAACAGTTTCAGTGAAGATGTGTTAAATGTGCACAGTACTGGTTATAAACTAACTTTGACTGGCTTCAGAGCACATTGTTTTCTGATGGATGCACTGTTTACAGTAATTTTATGTTATTTGTGTGAGCAAAATTCCAAAATAAAGCCAACCTGAACTAGTTTGAAGACAGGTGGGTTATGGCTCACACTTTAAGGATGTTTGTAGCCAAATCTGATTTAATGGTTAAAAACAAAATATTAGTTCACATATAGCTTTTGAGAGGATCATTTGATCTTGGATGGATTACTAACCAGGGGCCCAAAGCATCAGGGCCTGCCCTGGCCTTCAACTGCAAATTGTCACTCAAATTAACATGCACCACAAAGAAACATAAAGTAAAGAGACACAAAAAGACCACAAAAAAGACACAAAACAACTCCAAAGAGAGGCAAAACAGCTGCAAAGAGACACCAAGAGACTCACAATGACTATCAAAGGGGCAAAACAACCACAAAAAGAGACAAAAAATGGCTACAAAGAGATGCAAAATAGCTGCAAAGAGACACAATGACCACAAAAACATGCAAAGCAACTAAAAAGAGACACAAAACAACTACCAAAAAGGAGCAAAACAACCACAAAGAAACACAAAATGGCTACAAAGACATGCAAAGCAACTACAAAGTGATTCAGAGTAGCTACCAAGAGACACAAAATGACCACAAGAGAACACAAAACAACCCCAAAAAGAGGCAAAACAACCACAAAGAGACACAAAATTGCTACAAATGGATGCAAAGCAACTACAAAGAGAGGCAAAACAGTTGCAAGGACACACAAGGAGACTCACAATGACTACAGAGAAATGCGTAGTGACTACAAAGACACCAAAACAACATAAAAAAAAATGCTAGACAACCATGATATCAGTGTGTCTAGCTCCTGTGTAGGAGAGGTGGTGAGGTCACCGTCTCATGATCTTCCCATTTACATATTTCATCATCCCAACTTGTACCACACACACACACACACACACACACACACACACACAAAGACAATACAAAGTGACAGAATCTCTGAAGTACTGAGTATTTAAGTTTTATCACGTACTTTTGAACAGCCTACTTTAATGAAACCACAGTTTAGCTGCGTAGTATGTACACACACACACACACACACACACACACACACACACAGCTGAGCAGTACTCTGATTGACCCCTTGTGTAAATACAGCTCAGCTTAGAATAGTCAGGGTCACTCTGGTTCAGCGTCCTGTTTGACTTGTTCTAAATCACCTGAGAATCTTGTCATCCATCAAATAAAGCGAGCACGTCAAAAAAATCCCAGTCCGCCGTTGCTACACTTTGAGTCTTAGGAAAGATCATTTCACAATACGAGCACCAAATGTTGGAAGTCATTCTTTATTCAGTTTATAATGCAATTACAGACCATTTTGTGTGAGCAGGATGCCATGTAAATGCTGGTGAAGCGACACTGGAAAATAATACGCTGCTGCTCCTTTAAATGAGGACAGAAACTGAAACGTATTCAAGTCTAAGGCCATCTGTTTAACTGAGCTGTTGGACAGCATTATACTTGCAGCTTTCCCCTTATTCTCCATTGATAAGAAGATATCAACCATTAGCATTAGTCAAATACAGTTGGATAAATACAAAGTATATGTAAGTGATTCTAACATCTTAATATTGATTAGCTTATTTGGACCAACTAGGCTGTGTCTTTATTATAAAGCACAAATATGTACTGAGGCTCCAGGCAAATAAAAAAAATCTGACTGAAAATGGCTCTCTTGATAGTAAAGGTTGTTGACCCCTGTCTCAGCCAGTCATCACGTCTGTGCCTGTTGCTGATATTTTATGATCATACTTCCTAGTATTTACAGATTCAGGCCACTAGATGACACCAAAGTAGACAAAGTTCTCACTCACAAGCATGTGGCATCACAGCCTGTGTTTCCCCAACTTTTCCAGTCTTTGCCACCTCTTGTAATTTCAGGTCGGGTAATGGGCCCCTTGGGCACAAACACCTCTCCTACATAAGAGCAAGACACAGACTTTGTAGTGGTTTTGCCTCTTTTCTTGTTATTGTAGTAATTTTGTGTCTCTTTGAGGACATTTTGTGTCTTTTTTGGTCCTTTTGTGTCTCTGTAGTCATTTTGTGTTTATTGTAGTCATTTTTCCTGGTTGGTACATGTTCATTTGAGTGACATTTTGCAGGTGAAGGCCATGGGGGTCCCTGACATTTTGGGCCCCTGTGCCCATTTAGTAACCCTCCATGGTCACTTGTGATGTTCCAGTAGCAATGTTAGCTCCGGTTATACCCACCTTTATAAAGTTAATTTATTTATTTAACTACTGACAAACATAGAAATATCAAGATATTGGAAAAGAATAGTAGATAGATCTTCTTCAAATTATTTTTACTGGGTAAGAATGATCATGCACAATCAGGAAAGCACTGGTTTTAGTGTGGCAACAACAAACCCAAGGGAAAATTATTATAAGAGGGGCATACTGTACATACAGGATCTAAAAAGAGGTTTAGGAAACAGGAAACAGAATTAGTGCACAGTTAAATCCATACTTTAAAGACATTTTCTGCAGAGATGTACACAGTTCAAACAGGACCGAGGTGGTAATGATCTGAGCCAAGTCTTCACTGCTTCTCTCATTCCACAGACAGTGGAGATGAAAAGAAAGATCAGTCCGGAGGCTCTGCCCTCCTGTTTCCCGAGGGGTCCGCTGGTGTGCAGGTGGCAGCAGGGGTTACAGAGTCTGGCAGGAAGAGAGAGGAGATCCTCACACGGCATCAATCTATTGTGCCCTCCGAGACAGGTAGGGCTGTGGGCAGCGTGCCAAGGCTCCTGGCTGGGTAACGGATACCTGTGGGCTACTGGGAAAGTGTCACACCTCCGGATCACACACAGTCAGAGGCGCTGCAGGAAGAAAGAGAGCAGACAGGAAGAGAGAGACAGTGGGAGAGTGGCTGTCCTTTCATGCTCTTTAGATCATGAGGAAAAGAGATGTGGCTTTAGAGCAGAGGAGAAAGAAAGTGACATGTCTTTGGTGCAGCGGTATGCTTTGGTTAACTCTACCCTCAAACACTGCTGCTGCCTTAAATACATCTGCTGTCAGACAATGTATTCTGAGCGAGGACCACTAGTCTGCTGGACTAGAACTGGTATTTTTCAATCTGGATTTTATGCAGTGGCGGTTCTAGACCATTTTGATGGAGGGGCCAGGCTGGAGCCACATTATGTAAGGAATACTAAATATATTAAACCCAAGTGTACTTACCACAACCACCTCAGAGGTTTGGTTCTCCAAAGAATGAATGATACACTACAGGAATAAACACAAAAATACTCATTCATTGTTAGTGTCCATTTCATGCATAATTTAAATTTACCCTTTCTGGCCATAAATGTGGGGTGAAAATGATGAAAATATTCATCACATATAGGGGGACCAGAGGGAAGCCAAGGGTTAATAAAACGGGGGTACTGGCCCCCCTTTGCCACCCCCATAGAACAGCCATTGGTTGTACGCTTATAATTGCGGCCATTCTGATTGCGGGTCACGTAGCTGCTAAATGTTCCATTATGCTCACCGGCTAGCTAACGATTAATTCCCTATGATAGGGAACCAAAGCAGTAAAGCTGAAGCGAAAAACCAAAACAATTAGCTGAAAGTTGCTTTAAAATTCTGTCGAGCTGAAGACAGCTGGAGAGTGTGCTGATAATTCTCTATGAATTCATCACCATGAACAAAACCTTTCACACAACGAGTCATGTGATCCATTGTTAATATAAAAATATTGACTATAGCAGCTTTAAGTTAAACTAGGCAGTCTTCTGCAAAGTGTTTGGTGTCTTTGAGTGTTTATTTGTATGATAAGACACATTTTCCTTTAGTGTTTTGCAACAGCAAATCTTAATGTCACTGATGTTTTTGCAGACACAGCCATGATTGCAGCTGTTTGCTGAAAGGCACCCATTATCTTTTATATCTGTGAGTCAGGTTAAAGAATGCCTTCTTTGTTTTTTTATTACATGTGCACCATAGCAAACAGCGCTAAAAAAACTTAATACAGTACAATTTTTACCGTATCACCAGACCAACATGAAATGAATAGCCATTGAGAGAACTGTCTGGCTGTCATTTTGATCTAGTAGGGGTGGACTAAATATTGGCTGTATTCTTGTTGTTGGAGGGAATTTACACCAGAATTTCAACATCTGGGACCAAAATAGCCGCAAAAAGTTTAGTAGCCCTGCTGCTAAATTTGGCACTAGAATTCTTCCCAGCTTCAACCCAACCCTGGAGCTGGAGAGGTCGTGCATGAAATGAATTACTTCTTAACAAGATGATGCTGGCCCTCTTGAAATAACCATTACTTCAGCCTTTAATAAACAACGGATCTACGCAGACAATGTGTGTATAGCGGGGCAGTAACTGTAGATTTATACCTACGATATAGACAAACAGACAAGACCGGAGCCTTGTTAAGCAGGGCTCTGTGCACCTGTCGGATGTAATCCTCAGATAATGACTCCGGCTCATTAGCTAAGACATCCAAGTTAACCGTCTACGTTTCCCACTGAGAGGATCAAGACAGAAAATGAGTCAACAACTATACAAGGTTAAAAGTGTGAGAAAAGGTCAGCATGTGCTCGAAAATTAGATCCTCTGAGTTCCTGTGGGACCACACCCTGACCCACTTCTGCCTTGATGATTTTTGGTAATGATTTTCTCAATAAGGACAAAAAAAAAGTCATGTAGAAAAGCGTGTGATACATGAGAAACAGATATAATTACTAAGCCGTTCAGTGAGCGCATGCTTTGAATGGGTCAGATGGGAGGTGAGACAATGACCGCAGAAGGCGATCCGTCGTGTGGGTCGGACACCATCCCTCATGACCCCAACGTGTTTCGACAATATCCCGTCACAGGCCATTTTCACAGAGCCGTGCTGGGATTAACAGGCCGGCTGTTTACACTGGCAAAGGGGCAGCAATTCACAGCTATATTTTCTGGTTGCTGTTGCTGACAACCAGACCGAGTCCTGGTAATTATGATATAATTGAGAATGATCTAAAACCAAATGTCCGAGCCCTGCTGTCCAGAGCCAGTGTTTACAGAAAACAGCTGCTTAAATAGGCACTTAGAAGGAATTAGAATAACATTTTTTATGTCCCAGCGTGAGTGTGTCTCTGTCTGTGTGCAAGTGTGCATATATGCGTGGGCTGGCTGTTTGGGCACCTACACAGACAATCTCTTTGTTTTGGAAGTGTTCGCTTAAGTCTTCGGGGGCAGACAGGAGCCAAGAACAACGTGGGAAATGGGCCCTTGCTTCATTTCTGCTTTCTCTCCGGGCTTCTCCTTTGCAATCTCTCTGTCAGACGGACATTCAGCTGGCCTCCAAAACAGTACCTGAGGCATGCAGGAGTTTGGAGAAACCAAGGGAACGGGGCTTGGACATTAGAGAAGTCGTAATGGGAAACGAGTGGCAGCTGACAGCCGAGCCAAGCTGTCTGTCATTTCCCTCTCCCTCTCTGTCTTTTTTCTTTCACACACACATGCGGTGTCAACAGAAGACATGCACCCAACCAGACCTCTGCCCAGGTGGTCTCCACGGGTAGCCAGTCGGTACAAGATGCTGAAATTTGAATCATCCATGCTGGCAGGAACAGAATCAACTGTTAGATCCGGGCTTACAATGCTTAAGTGTTGCATGACCCTCGATGATTGTCATCATCCATTCGGCAATTAGTTTTTTCATATTCCAGGAAATAAAGGAGATGAGTCATGAATTGTGATGTTGTTACACAATATTAAGCACACATGTTTTTCGGCATCCCCCAGAAGCCTTACAGAACACCTGACTAATTACATGCAAGTATTACCTAACCGATGGCATGCATACAGCACAGGGAAAAGTTAAAGATGTGAGGACAATGCTGGGACAATGCTGCCCTGTAAAGACTTATTAAACCTTATTCTCTTTAGCTGTACCTTTCCACTAGTGTTCACCATGTATTTAAATACAAACAATCTACAAACACTTTTTCCCAAGCCCCTCTCGTTAATGTTGTACTGCGTGACCTGACATTGGTTTCTGCATGATGACGTTGCTACATATAAACCCCAAAGTCCGCCGAGAATTGCATGTTATTGATCATCCAAATTAGCTAAATTTCTCTTACCCTGTAAAGCTGGGCATACACTATACAATTTGAGCCTGTTTCTGACATGATTTTTGAGCTGCAGAGAGAGAGAGACAGACTTGTTTTTGCAGAATTGGACTTTTAAGCTCTAAAGTTTTCTAATTTCTAAAAGGGGCTCAAATTGTAAAGTGTATGCCCAGCTAAACCGGCACGGAACATAAGCAGTGTACTGCTGTGGATGCCACGTTAGTTTGGATCTGAAAGTCACACAATTACACAAACAAACGAATCGATCAAGGCAGCAGCAACTCCCATGTTCTGCCAGGTAAAATTACTGTTTTTGTTTAGTGAGTCTGGTGGCTTTGAAGAGAGCATAGTTGACGGCTTTAGTTCCTCATCAAAAAAGGCTGTCTGACAGCAAGGTTAAGTGGTGAAAAATTTGCCCGATCCTTGTAGATAAAATTGATCCCAGGGGATGTTTAGTCCTCTTTACCCTTAATGACGCTGTTCAACTCTTCTGCCAGCGATCAGCCTGCAGTAGATTTACTGAAACAATAGACGCCTTAATCCACAAACATAACAGTGTCCTTTTCTGCTGCTCTGTCTCTTTTTTTAATAGCCACTTGATTATTTTCTTCAGATTTTTGCTGAGCTGTAATATCCGTGGAAAATCTGATGAGGATTCATCAGATACTGTATCTCAGGTTAACTTTGTCATTAGATGACAGGAAATCCCGGATTTGTGTAGTATGATGCTTTATTCTTGTAGTGTGCATCTCATTGCCAGTTATTCATCGCTAAATACTTTCGTCAACTTCATGAATATTCGTCCAGCAGCACATTTGGTTTTAGCTGAAACCTAGGATTTGTATGTAATTAGATACTTCCCTAAAGAAAGAAGAAAAAATTATACCCTTGGGTTTTCAGACAAGCTGACTGATCATTGGCAACGGTGTGAAGAGTGTTGTGCCCACTGTCTACATTTCTGACTGGTGGTTTGTGGCACGATGCCCTCAGACAGCACGCAGTGGATATGACATGTCTGATGGAACGCGATGCCTGCAGCTGTAACAGATCCGCGCTGACAGACACGCAGGTTACTGTACCCTTTGCAAGCCTGGCATTCCCCGGGACACTGCGGCCCAGCAATGGCAAGGGCTTTCGTTTCCTCCGGAGTCTCAAGCATGAGCGGACACACATACAAACACACACACATTCGGATCGTGTGCCAAATTCCACAGAGCCGTAAAGGCAATCAGGGACAGATGAGAGAGGCAACCAAGTGGCGGTAAACTGCATGCCGGGGGGCTGGAAGCCATAACAAGGTGCCACAACAACACTCTGATGAGTTTGTGTGCTTTATGTCAAAAGAACAGTTTTGGGAAACATGCTTATTAGTTTTTCTTGCCAGGAGTAAGATGAGAAGATCCATGGATGGATTACTGGACAGGCCTAGCAAGCACAGGCCTTTACTTGCTAAATGTTAAATGTCAAATTAGACCAGGAAAAGACTTAAAATGACCACAACGAGACATAAAAAGACCATAAGGACATGCGAAGGTACCACAAAGATACAGAAAACAACCACAGGGGACACAAAATGACAACAAAGCAACACAAAACCACCAAAAAGACACAAAATTACTTTGATAGGGCACCAAATTGTGTCAAAAATAACCAAAATACTTTTAATTTAAGGAGACAAAAACAACAAGAAAGGACTAAATTAACTTAAAGAGACATAAAACAACAACAAAAAGACACACAAAATAACCAAAATAAGACACTAAATTATGTCACAATTAACGAAGAGATACAATTAACCACAAAAAAAGACACTAAAATTACCTAAATAATACACAACATTAACACAAAGAGACATAAAACTACCACAAAGTCTGTGTGTCTTGTTCCTATGTAGGAGCGGTGGTGGGGCCCTTTGCATATCTGTGCCCAGGTGCCCAATATCTCGTGATCCACCCTTGAGAAAATTGATACCACTGTTATATATGTACCCTAAAAATTAAGCTTAATACAGCCAGCAGCTAGTTAGCTTAGCTTAGCATAAAGGCTGGAAACAGAGGGAAACAGCTAACCTGGCTCCATCCAAAAACTAATTTATGTTGAAAAAACCTGTAAAAATGAACAATTTTGTTTTTTTGATGGACTATTTTATTTGCAGATGCAGTGACTTCCTAGAGACATGACATCACAGTGAGGTGAACCTAGCAGAGGTGTTAGTGAGCTTTGGAGATGCTGGTTGTTTTGTTACTTTTGGACAAAATCAAAATCTGTTTCCACATGTTTCCAATCATTATGGTAAGCTAAGTTAATTATCACCCGGCTGTAGCTTCATATTTAACAAACACATTAGTGCTGTTGATATTCTCATCTAACTCTTGGCCAAAAAGTGAGTAAGAGTACCCCCAAATGGTATTTCTTTAATCCCAAAGTTTCTGTTGCTCTGGGAGAAAAACAAACTGCATCTCTAAATCTGGTCGCTGCCTCTCTATTGCAAAAACAAGCTAGCTCGTGTCCCGTGAAGGGCATTTTCTCTAGCTGGTATCTGGCAAATTCCTCCGCTCTCTTTGAACACATGTGACAAGCAGCGCTTTGACTCTCAGGCCAAATATCACTGATCAAACAGCTATGTTTGGGGTCAGCCAAAGGGAGACAACCAGGTTACTCATATGGGGGGCACTGACCTGCTGCAAGTATGTTTAGCTAGAAAACCGACACATGTACTGTACATACTGTGGCCCTATTTTGCACTTGTAAAGTCATACTTACATGCTTGTGTGTCCATGCATATGAAGTGCAGAGTGAAAAGGCAGTAGCTGCTTCTAAAAAGGCCTGGAAGCATAAAACAGTGTCATTGGGCATCTTGCATCCAGCCCTGCGCTGCACTCAAACAAAAGATCTCAGCTAAAAAGACTGTCATTAGCCTCTGCCTCAACCCCTTATTTGTCTCCCCACACAGAAAAGTCCCTGAAAGATCTGTTGAGCAAACAACTGACAGATGCTATTTAAGCTTGTAGAGTCCCTAAAAATACATTTGCACTCAGGGCAGTGATTTTGCAACTCCGCTGATGGGAGCTTTGAGCGGGTGATCCCGCTGAACATGTCCATCAATAAGAGCAACAGCATTTGTAACATGAGGACGTGGCTTAGCTATGCACCGCCAGTCACAGTGAATGTAAACTATTCATGTCTTGAAGCATTATCTACTGCTTGCTCCGGCTTTGTGGGGTGTCTACGGTGCTCTAAGGGTGCCGGGGGTGGTCAAAGTTCAACATGAGACTCCCAGAGTCTTTGCTCTTTCAAAAACACTGGATTTTCCATGATTAGTGGCATGAGCAGGTAGGCTTTGAATTTCAAGGAGCTATTAAGGACGATAATTTAACCCTGAGGTGGAGAGGAAATGATTTCAACCCCCATCTTCAGGTAAAGATTTTTTCTTCCTCTCCTGGGGAAATAAACATTTACATTCCAGTGCTCAGTGTGTTAATAGAGATTAAGCTGAATTCAAGCCTGCGTGTCAGGCAGCAATTCAGGTACCTCATACCATACATACCTGTACTATTGTGTGGCTCTCAAAGGGCATCTCCCTCAACCCTTTGAGCTTGGCTGAGGGCAGATGACATTCTCGAGGAACGTTGTTATTACGGTGGCCCTGGACAGCTTCAAAAGCGACAAGCAAGTCCTAATGCACTACCACTGTGGGCTCAGCTTCAAAGAACTTAATGTCTCTTACTTTAATGAAGGTATGGGATCAAAAGGAAGAGGAGTTGCCGACCCCAGCCATCAATTATACTCTAATGCAAAATTCCTTTCTCACTGAAGTGGAAAATGTTGTGGTCCCTACTGAATCACCGAGAAATATAGTTTATTTCTAAATATGATAGAATCACCACAAAATAGGTTTTCAGTTACAGTTTGTTAGCACAGTTCATTTATTGTACTCACAAAAGTGAAAGACATCAGGTCAGGGCCGCATTTGACCTCTTTTTGGACACACATCTAGGAGGTGTGGGAGGCATTCATGTCCAAAGATACAATGCAGACCTTCATTAAATTGCACAAAAAATATGATCCTCACAAAAACAGAGGGAACCTCTATTTTTATTGGAGCCGGAAAGGAATGACATGGGTCTCATCAAGGTAAATCAGAAACAACAGTAGATTTCAATCATACGCCAGTAAAGGCCAAGAGTATGAACGTTTCATTCCATCCAGTTGATCTCAGTTCATAAGCAGTCAGAGCTTGATTCTGATAAAACTCCTCTTGACCTTAAATGGCACATGGCTGGCAGTGCTGGGTGTCTCACTTGAGAGACTAATGCATTTCATACTTGTGACTAAATCTAAAGCTGTGAAAAAAGTAGGCGAAATCCTCAACTGCTGCACAGCCGACAAGACGTGGATGATGTTCCTGGGGTCCACGTGATGCAGGAAGCAGGGCATAAAGAGGAGAACTGGGCCTTTCTTGTATTGTTTCACTGTCAGGACAATTAGATTCTGCGAGCAATTAGCAGGATTGGCATCCAATGTTTAGCTTATCTGAGAGAGAGACCACAGCCACGACAACTTTCCTGGAGATTTAGAGGGTTTATAACAAAGGGGACAATTCATATTTATTGGCAACTGTTGTAAATCAGGCTGCAGAAATTAAAGGAACTGTTCAACTTATTTGCTTTTAGTCAAGAGTTGGAACAGAGGATCGTTGCCACTCTATCATTTGTACGCTAAATACATAGCTGGACACGCAGCTTAGCATGAAGCCTGGAAGCAAGTGAAAACAGCTAGCCTGGTCCTGTCTGAAGGCAACATGTTCATTTGTGAGTTTTAGAGGTGCTAGAGACTGGTGTTTTGTTTTGGACAAAGCCAGACTAGCTGTTTCCCTTTGTTTCCAGGACCTTGTGCTAAGCTACATGGCTGTAGCTACATATTTACCATACAGACAAGAGAAGTATCAGCTTTCTCATCAGCTGGTAGCTGATTTACGTAGCTTAATATCTTAGAACAACAACTTGTGATTTCTAAACTTAAATTTTGTGCAGATTAAAGGGACTCGACGTGAAATTCGGATCGTATGAGTTGTTCAGACACCGTTCTTAACTAACAGTGCTATCTTCGTAGACAGTGCTAAACAACAGCAACAGTGCTAACAGAGCTTAAAGGTGTTTACCATAGACTGAATAAATAATGGTTGCAGCTACTGTGACATCATCCATTGCTTTGTGGACTTCCATTTTGAAGCCCGGAGTTCGGCTTTTTGGCCGTTGCCATCTTGGTTTTCAGAGCCAGAAAAGTGACCATACTTGAACTTTGGGCCTTAACAACATGTGCGCTGAGGTGTTGTCATGAAAACTGTTTTTGAACCAGGCTGTAAACCTGTTTATTTCCGCTGTAAAGTTGGTCATTATAACATGGGTGTCTATGGGAATTTACTCTGTTTTGCCGCTAGCCTCAAGTGGCCATTCACTGAACTGCAGTTTTTGGCACTTCCGCCTTGGCTTCACTTTTCAGCCTCAGAGGTTGCCACTTGGTGTTAACCAGAACTAACCGGAGGGTGGCCACTGGCCACGCTTTCATGACAACGCTGTCCTGGTATCAGCGGTATGAGTGCAGTGCAAAGTAGCTCTCCGCTTCCTCCCAATGTACAGAAATGAAGCTAAAATATCCCACATACAGCCACTGCCATCTTGCACTTATGACATCATTGGAACCAGAGTCTGCGCAGTAGTGATCTCTGCTGTATTGAATTCCCAGTTTTAATAGGAACCATATAGATGATTTTGATAAAGTCCTGTTGCTGTCACTTGAAGCCCTCATGGATAAAGGTATAGTGCTACACTACAATAAGACTATCAAGGTTTTCAAGGGTTCAAAAAGTTATCCTTGACCTGAGAAGACCCTGTTTTTATCTCTCCTTCATGAAAACAAGATTAGACACACACCTGAGCACACATGGGCCTTAAAAATAGGACCAAATGTCACAAGAACCTGACGTTTCAGTACGTGGACTCGGCCAAGCATCACTTAAACGCCGCACCGAGCAGCCTGTGAGCGCGTCACGGCCCGGGACTGTGTTTCTTTAAGAATGTAAGGTGGGTGAGCCCCTTTTCCTGACGCACGCCTGGTATGCAAACATAAATTTAGCAGCAACGTGTTTGCTGGGGGAACAAAATATCTGGAAGCGACCGTGAAGTGTCATGTCGTCTCCGGCAGTTCTTGGCTGACTTTTACCTTTTTTTTTTTCCCTCTCCCCCTCTCTCTCTGTGCGTGTGTGCGTGTGCGTAAACTGGAGCCGGAGCGCAGCGCGGAGAGGAGAGCAGACCTCTTTCTGAGTGACTGGACAGACTGGGACAGACGGACACAGAGCGGACAGTCACAACTGTCTCCCTACAGTTTGAAATTACACTGAGGTTACAGCGTCAGAGATGACGGGGGGCTGCTTGTTGACGACTGGACTGCTTCTCCTCGCTGTTTGCGTGAAGGTAAGCTTTAAATGAACACAGGCTCTGATTCAGTCATTTAACATGTGCGCGAGGAAGGCGCGTCACAGATGGGTTTGTGAAGTTGACGCACAACGAAACCGCAGATATTTTGACAGTTTATCTAAAGAAAACCCACATTATTAAAGTTACTAAGAAAGAAACGAGACAGATATCTTATGTCTTAAAAGAAAAACTCACTATTGTAACTCAATTGGGACCCAAGAGACATTTCTATTATATCCATACTGTGTATAATTTATTACAGGGTTGCTCCAATCTTACAGATATAAACAGGAGCCATTATTGGCAATTATTTTAATGTCAATTTGGGATGTGATGAAGTGCTCAGTGGTCATCCTCTTCCTCCAGTGATGCTGCAGCAGGTCCAATGCTGCTGCAAAGTGCATGAGATGAGAAAAAGTGTGGCATTGTCTGCAGTGAAATGTCCTGTCATAAAGTATCAACAGCAAACAATTACTAACAAGAAACTGAGAAAACAAGAGATTGTTTAAATGTACTCAAATGCTATGATAAATGTGCTCTGCTGTGTATTTAAAGTGTTATGTAACTGATATACTACAGCCTCCCTCCTTTTACCTTGCAATGTCAGACCTGAAATTTAATAGAGACAGCACGGGTCATCCTCTGAAAGGTCAAAGCTTATCAGTCTGGCATTGAATTAAACTTCTGACACAAGCACGCTCAGCTCACACTAATCGTTACTGGAATACTTTCACATGTTATCTCGTAAAGGCCTCCTGGTTCATGCAGGCAAAGTTGTGTAAAAGCTGACACATGCTGCAAAGAGCTGAGCAAGAGTTTTAGCTGGAACACAAAGCAGTTGTTTGGCCTGCAGACAGATTTTAGGACTCAAACAGAGGGGCGGGATGCCACTGTCAGCATGTGTAAATGACCACGACAGGTGCTAATAGCACCTCAAGGTGATTTGGGCTTTAGACACCCTGGCTGACATATAGCCCCGCTGAGCATGTAGACGCTGTAATCAGTGAATGTCAGTGACGGAGAAGCGCTTGAGGCTTTGCAACTCTTTTCCAGGCCACTGTCCAGTGCTGACCTGATTATGTTTCAGTTTAAATAGGCCTGTTGGGAAGAAAATCATGAATTGGCACATCCATGGACTTACTGTGAGCATCAATGTGAAGCAGCTGATGTTAGACCTTTTGATTATGTTTTCATGATTTTCTGAAGAGTATAAACGACTTGTCTTTAACTCTTCCACACTAACAGAGAATTGCCTGAGATGAAAGTGCATTATAAATGCTTGTACTCAACTCCAGTCCAGAGTGTTTGAAATGATACGCCCTCACACCCACTTCTCTGTTACAATAACTGCTGGTGGTTTGATTGTTTTGTGTCTCTGTCACATACTGAGACTGCATAATGACTTTGTTTTTTTGCTCAAGTGGTAGTGACAAGCTTTCCCATCTGTGCAAGCATGAGTCAGCACTGCACATGTATCTGTTCACACACACCAGAGTGACCCAGTGCTTTGTTTCAGACAGGGATCAACAAGTGCTGCCTCCTGGGGTCTGCTATGCGGTGGCCTTTTTCTTTTCATCCTTTCCTCTTAGGTCAAAGTCTCTGTGTTACTATTCGACTGAAGAATGAGACTCTATATTTGTGTGTATGGCTGTTGGAAGTTGTGTGACTTGTGTGTGTGGGCCAAATGGCCTGTGGCTCCAACCCTAAATGGAATAGACCTTCCTTTGTGGGTGACATAATGACATACCTCAAGTGATTCTTGGAGGGTCTTGTTGCTCTCGCTCTATTCCCTTGATTTGTGCAGCAAAGTGGAACCTTCCAGAAACACTTTTTTTTCTCTCTTTTGCTGGATGGGGATTTAAAGGTGGTTGTGTGCACAGGAGGCTGTGCCATCAAAGACACTCAAGCATCTCTTTGAGCACCAAGGTTAGTCCTGTTGACCATTTGGCACCTGCCAGGGTGATGGAGCAAAGCAAATCCTTTTTGTATGCTTTTGTTTTTGTCTGTATTGGCACCTCTTAATGCTTTTTCCTTTTATACTTTTCTTGTTTTATTTTTCTCATTGTTAAATCTTAAGTAAAGGTAGGAATGCACGGATCCGTTTTTTTTTCTCCTTTGACTTTTTCAATACCCAAACTCAGCCATAAACTTGTTCTAGTCTATCAGTGCTTTAAAGAAATGACTTATTATTGTTTATTTATAATTTTTTTTAAACACAAGTTCAGGTGAATATATTTGGTTAAACTTTGTAAAATAGTTGCTGCAGATAAAACACAGCAAACAAACAGACTGTGACAATACTACCTCTATTGAAGTGGGTGAAATTGCTCTCCTTTTGGGAGTTATTGCTAAACGACATGGTTTATTGTCTTCGACATGTGATAGATTGAAGTCAGCTGCCAGACTTCATCACATTGCATGGCTGCCACACTCAGCTGGAATTCAAAAGGAAATTAGCCGCAAAAGCAACAGATTTTGATGTTTATTCAAGGAAATGGTCCCTCTCAGAGTCTTAATGCAGCGAGCAGAGTGTATTGAAGTCCTCAGGATGGGGAAGCTTTGGGGTCTAACGGCAGGATTAAGTGGGGTCACGGCGTGCAAATGGTCCCAAGTGATCGTCCGTCAACAACAACATCTCTTGTTCTCCGAAACACGCTCCCTGGCTTGATTGCTCCATCGTAAAGACCACAAACTATCCAATTAGCTTTCATGAGTGCCTTTGTTGTGGACGCAAGTGGAATGGGAAGTGAATTAATTTTGAGAGGGATTGGTCCCACTTGAGGAGAAAAGGAAAGGGCTTCAGAGAACATCTGGCCAGTGATGGATGGATGGAGCAAGTTTTTGGAGTGCGTTAACAAACGCGAGTGTTTTCAGTTATGCTGCAAAAGCCTTCATACTCATCTCATTGTTCCCATCTGGGCTTAATCTCTGGAGTGAGACCCAGAGCTGCTTAGTGTGGAAGTGTATGTGTGCAATGTTACTCTCAATCCAAGGCCAAAATTCACTGGTACTCATGTTTGCATAAATTGCCAAGGTACCCGCCGCGAAATGTTTCACTTTTCATTTAGTGCTCTTAGTGTTCCTGGCACAGTAGCAATGTTTCCTGTGTGTCCTACTCAGGTGTGCTGGGATGCTGCTTTTCCAGTAGTGGAAATCCAGAGAGCAGGCATTCATCCCCATAGAGCTGGGCCAAAAGGAAGTAGCTTCACTCCATTCTCAGTGGGCCAATGAAGGAAAAGTCCTGCAGAACAGAACAAGATATGGCAGCTTCTATTGGATGCTGAGTCCCAAAGAAAGTTCAGTTTCAACAGTATTTACACTAAGCCAATAGCTTGGCTAAGATCTACCACTCATCTCCAATTTGTAGTTTTTTCTTTTACTTTATTGAAAATCCTGAAAGTCCTTCAGTTCAAAGAAGCCATTGTAGAAATACAAAATCCCCAATCAGGGATTTCACCAATGGGGCATGGCCTGAGAAGAAAATATAAAATTAGATCTGGCTTGCTGTTCCAGATGATGAGCTTGTCTCTGGTATTGTATTTTATGAGAGACTGTTTTCCCCCTTTTTGACCATCCCAGTAGTGACACTTGCTCCGAGTCAAGCAGCAGACAAGTCTGACAGAGTGCTTTTGTCTTTAACTCCTGATCTTAATTTATGGTTTTATAGCCAGGGAAATATGCTTATTTCATTTTTGGCAAAAATTCGATAAGGAGATGATACCACTTTCCCTGTCTTCATGCTAAATTAGGAGCTGGGCCTAGGGAAGCGAGGGCTTTCGAACTGTAAGCTTAGCATAGCACTAAGAATCGAATTGGGGAAACGGCTAGCCTGGCTTTATCATTTTGTCTTTACAGTTTAACTTCCAGTTTAACAGGATATAACAGCATGTATATTCCCCTGTCTCCAGTCTTCCCCCCTGGCCCACGCTTAATTTTACCGTACAGACATGAAGGTGGTATCGATCTTCTTATCAAATTTTCAGTGAGTAAGCAAAATAGAGTATTTCCCAAAATGTCAAACAGTCTTTTTAACATGCGGAGCTGATTTACAAACCAGACCATGTGAAAATTGAAAAGATGTGGAACGGGGAAAATGGCTTTTGCCATTTCCCCTCCAAAATCATGAGGAACTTGATAGTGTTGTTTGCCTTTCAATCACTTGATGCCAGATTCTAATAACATGCTGTGACTGACTGCCCAAAGCAGCCTGTGCCAGTAAATGGCATAACTTGCTGGAGTCATGTTGCAGTGTTGTGTGCAAGAGGGCATGATGTTCAGACTTCAGTATCAAAAAGCATAATGAGTTTTTGTGGTTTCATGCGGCTCTCAGGAAATGGAATATGTCTTAATGTGCCACACACTGCAAAATTTTATATCAGGCTGCTGTCACGCATTGATAAAGAGCTGCCAGCAGATGGCAACATTACAGCAGAGGGACTTTTTGTGTCCAGTTCAGCAGTGATGGCCTCTGCAGGTCTCACGCCCATCACAGATAGTCAGCTCTATTGTGATTTTGCAGGTGGCTGCCCTCCATTCCCTCTCTGTTTCCTCTGGAGCCCCTTGTGAATGTATTTGTTCCTTCTCCATGAGGTTTATTTGTCATTGCCGGGCTTGAAAGCCGACCCTCTGGCATCCTGTTCCTCTGATGAAACATCTTGGGCTCCATCTGCAGCGAGCCCACGTCCCTTCCGTCAGCGTGATTGAGCGTTGTTGTTTTATCCTGTTGTGTGTTCCTGGACGCCAGCTCAAACTTCATTTGCAGCAGCCGGGGCCTGCCGTGCGTCATCTGGCTTGCACATTTTTCACACACAACCGATCTCAAAAGCAGCAGAACCTCGCAGTCGAGCCGCGCTGCCTTGGCTTCAGCACATGCGTCTAGCTCTGTCTGTTCTGTTTTGCCCCGGCCTTGACCTCAGATCCATCCCAGGGTGGGATTGCAGCGGGAGTGCCGGGGAGTGGTGCTAACG
Source organism: Cephalopholis sonnerati (assembly GCA_019142605.1). NCBI lineage: Eukaryota > Metazoa > Chordata > Actinopteri > Perciformes > Serranidae > Cephalopholis > Cephalopholis sonnerati. The sequence goes on from JAGQAX010000023.1 coordinate 12,504,882, forward strand.
AGAGAGGAGAGGGAGCACTCGGGCCCCTCTTGTGACGCCTAATTAGAAGGGAGGGCAGGTAGGAGGTGTGTGTGTTTGTGTGTGTGTTGAAACAGTGCTGGGGAGGATTGTCAGGAGAGAGGAAGCGAGATCAGACTCTGCAGAAGGAAGGAAAGAGGAAAGAAAGAAGGAAGAGGGGAGGATTCTGGAGGCGAAAAGGTCAAGAATGGTAGAGAAAGAGAACCAGGGCAGGAGAAGGAATCTAAGAAATGTGCAAGACAATGGTTAAGCTTTGGCCCTTTAATAATGAATTCAAATTAGGACTGAAGGAAAAAAGTGTTGTTTTTTCAGGAAATGAAATGATAAGTATTAGGGATGGACATGAGTACTGAAGTACCTGATTTGGACATCAAAACATATGGAGTAATCACTGCCCAACCTCCCGCATCAAACATGACTTTTATATCTTTTATTTTACTGTTTAACTATTTAAATGGATAAAATCTTATTGCATTGTAGAGCTGTGTGCAGTATATATATATGTAGTTGGTGAGAGTTCGCCCACACACACACACACACACACACACAGTGACAGGACTAACTGTTTGCATTAAATGCCGTTCTGGTGTCAATGTGAGATTTCTGGATCTGTGTTATGGCTCACTGTTGGATGCTAGCCTCTGCTGCTGTGTTAGCTCGTGCTAACCGAGCAGACGTTGAATCTCTTTAAGATGTTGACGTGCTGCAGATGGCACATTCATACCAGTGTGTGAATGGGTGAATGTGGTCGAATGACTAGAAAGGCGCTAAACAAGTGCATGTCCATTAATGGTAATGGCAGCAACAGAAAGTTTGCAGAATTTTCTTATGTTAACTTTGATTTTATGGCTTAATAGGCTAATGGAGACCTGGTTGTTGCCCAACTCCTACTCTTATGGTAGAGTTTTGTTTTTGTAAGTACTAGCCCAGTCAAGCGCTCCAAAATGCCAAACTTGAGGCTTCAAAACAGGAGTCCACAAACCAGTGGGTGATGTCATAGTGGCTACACCCATTATTTTTATATGGTCTATGGATTTAGCAGGAAGAAAATAATAAAATGTAATAACATCTTTCTCGATGAACAGGTTTAAATAAATCGTAGGGAAGAAAAGACGAGTGCCACGTTAGAGAGTACAAAGAAGGAGTGGAATATTAATGGAGTGATATTGATGCGGATTTAGGAGAGAGCAAGAGGAGAGGGGGACACACTCAGAGACAAGGATGTATGTAGAAATAGGAAAAAAGGAGCAATATTGATGGAGTGAGAGTGGAAGAGTTGTATGAAGCGTGCATGGAGAGCAAAAGGCCATGCAGGAGTAATGTAAAACAAAGCCACCAGCATAAAGTTGGAAAGGAAAACATAAATATTCAACTGTAGCTTCTTGGAGAAAATGGGGATGCAGTAATTCCAGATCCACTGACTGGTTGACAGGCATGAAAAACAAATACTAGATCGGTTATCTCCCTCACTGACCTCACTCCTTTTGGAAAATGGAGGTTGCATAGGAGTGTGAGAAAGGTTATGCGTAAGGATGGACAGCTAAATCCAGTGGAAACATGATTGACTGAGGGTCTGCTGTGCTGGTTGTCTGATGGGGTCTCCACGGTTGGCTGCGGCGAATGTTTGCGAGGCTAATGACGCTTTCTGCATCTGCTTCCCCCCGTGGCCACATGTGCTTTGAGTAAACGCTGAGCCGCCACGACTAAACACTGGAGACCCTGTTACAAATGATGTGTTATTAGGATTACTATGCATACGCCCACAGGAGCAGATTGATGAGCATGTAATCATGCGTGCTCCCAAAGTAGGTGTGTGTCTCCATGGTGTGTGGATCTCTGTGTAAATGTGCGTGCCTAAGTGTCCATGTGGACCATTTTTCATGCTGCTTATGGCTGACATGTATCAAGCAAAACCAATTTCGTGTGTTCACGTTCTGTATTTGCCTCTCTATGTATTAGTTTTCATTGCTGCTTGTGGAGTATCCATACTGAGTTCAAACTGTAAACAGTGTATGCACAAGGGATTCTCAGAAGTGATGCAAACACACAACACAGTTGATTATAATTGTGTTGGATGACATTGTTGGTGACAGGTATCGGACAGCTCAGCCAGGAATGGAAACTTAAAGCGACAGTCAAACATTTTGGGAAAAATTCACCTTCTTCTTAGATTAGAAGATCACTACAACTGTCTTATCTGTCCTGCAAAATTTATAGCTACAGTTGATAAGCTTTAGGTTTGCCACAGTGGTTGATGTTACTAGTGTTCCATGGTGTTCGAGCAAACTGTGATTACAAACCGATTACATTAGGGCCCAGACACATCAAACTGATATTAAAGAACTAGTGCAAGAAGGCCGGCTGTTGTGACTGTTTCAGCCAAAAAGTTGCACTTGAACACTTCACAAAGACTACAGCCAACAGCCATCTAGCATATACATTCTGCGCTTGTGTCAGAGGAAATAAGTCTTCATACCAGCAGGTGGCAGTTGTCTGTATCCGTCATCCAAAAAGGGAAACCGAACAACCAACTGGACTGATTCAAGATGCTAGTTAGCCAGTTAGAATATTAGCAACATAACTCAGTGTTTAAGGAACAAAGGATATTTACTGTATGCTAATGAAAAACAACACAAACAATTACAAATTGGCAAAAAAATTATCTATCGTACGCCATCTTGACTTAAGTCATTTGTTTACGTTCCTCACTTGAGTATCTCCTCTCATCCTGAGCTGCCAATCAAAGAGATTTCATTTACAAACCTGCTCTGCTGTTTCTGACACCTATTCAACAGTCTGAATCGCCCCCCAAAAAAGTAGACAAGGGATGACTAGTGCCTACAGTGCGTGACACAGTGCAAAAACTAGAGCTACAGACACTCACTGACAGCTCAACATTAACAATTTGCTGACCATCGACATGGTCTATAAGGGCCCTTACTTTGACAGTGTGCACCCACTGTTGTTTTGCTTTTTGGAAATATAAATAGAATCCATTTATTTATTTTCGCGTGTCAGTTCTCATGTTCATCAGATAAAATACTCTGATTTGTAAAGTACTAAATGTGGTACCAATACTAAGTCAGACAATAGATGCTACAATTACAAAGTGACAGCAGCAGTAGCAGGGTCACAGCACAGAGCTCAGGCAACAGGCGCCAGGCAACATTCATGGCCCCACACAAGGTTAACTATGACCCAAATGTTGAGGAGACCAAGAGAATAGTGGAAGGGGAAGAGGTCGTCATCGGGTGGAGAGTGCACCCTAAGAGAGAAGAGGGAGATGAAGAGGACAAGGGAGCCATTGCTGAGCCTGAGCCACAGCCCCCTCAAAAAAGATGTAGCGTTTAAGATCAAAGTAGGCACTCTACAGATTTCAGGCGTCGTGGATGAATATCTTTTCTTGTAAAATGTCTAGTGCAGGGCTGGCATGGTATTAGTTTTTTACTACACAATTATTGTACCCTGAATGGTTCACGATAACTCTCTGAAAGTATTCTATCAATCGTATTTGTCTTTTACTTTGTTCATAGTGGCTCTTTTTTGGCAAATGAATTTCACTCAAAATACAAGTACAGAGAGTGTAACCGTAACTGTAGCTACAAACTTGTAGAAAAGCAGCAATTACACTTAATAGATGGTGAAAAGGGAACCAGATGGTGTTGTGGAACGACAACTAAGCGGAAACGAAAAGAAACGGAAATGATTTAAGACGCGCTGGATTACTCATACAATATTTAAAATTTAATTTCCAAATATCACGGTTATCCTTAATATGAGTATGTAATGACACCCCTACTCCAGTGTACTCACGTGGCTTCTTTAATTAGCTTAGCTTAGCATAAAGCCTGGAAACGGGGGGACACAGCTAGCCTAAATCAAGTGGACTAGTACCTCGAAATGGCACATAAGCACAGTTCTTGAGTAAATACACTCAGTTACTTACCAGCAAAGGTGTGTGTGTGTGTGTGTGTGTGTGTGTGTGTGTGTGTGTGTGTGTGTGTGTGTGTGTTTCTTTAGTCTTGTGACTGTTCGTGTGTAGTGTGAGCATGGGGCCATTCCCAGGCTGCTCACAGGGATTACTTAGGCCACAGTGTCCTCTATGAAAAGCACCAGGACACACGCACACACACAAACACACAGTGTGCTAAGCAGTGACACAGCACAGATGCAGCGTCCGCAGCACAGACTCTCTGGCCCCTGTGAAGCGGCCTGGGTCTCCCCTTTTGCCTGGGGAATCTGTGTGGTCTTGCAGCTTGTTTGTGTAAAGTATGAAGCGTATTTTAAGTGTGTTTATGTGTTATTTGTAAGAGTGTGAGGTGGAAAATGGGAAGTCATGGAAAATAAAGGCTGTTTTAAAATATACAGTGATCCCAGGAGATTTGTTACAGCGCAAGCAGGAAAATTTCAGATATGTGTATGATGGAGATTTGTGATAAACATGCATTGCTGGGTTTAAGTTTGTTTGGTTACCTAAAAATATAACATTACTGGTTTAAGAGGTAGCGTCTTGACTTTAGAGGCAGGTCTGAACTAAGAGTGAACTTGACTGTGAACTTTAAATGACCTTTATTCAAAATTTTATGCTTTCAAAAAGCCTGTAGAGTCTTGTTATTTGTATGTTGTGCAATGATTGATGTTTGACCTCTGAAAATAATTACCCCTATAAGAAAAATGCACCCGCAGGTCACTGTTGTTTTACGGTCTGTGGCTCGCTGATGGCATTTGTCTCACTGTGGCGTCGCATTTGAAGTTACCACTGTGGAATTTAGTCCCAGCATACCTCTGTGCGGTGACATCATCCACGCTGGTGTCTCGCTCTGAACTCTCCAGGGGAGACATGTACCACACGCAGAAATGCAGTCTCAAACGCGCCCAGCTTGTTTGAATCTGTTGTGAATTTGTGTAGTCCGAATCCTCTCAGCACTCCCCCTCCCCCGCCGCCGCCCCTCCCTCTCCTCCTGTCTCAGTGATGACAGGTATGCAGCTTGAAAAGTATTTGGCAACCATGACCTGGAAAAGTGCACATTTGACATTGAGCATGTCACTCACCCTTCATTTTCCCCGCTCCTCCTTCACGTCAGCAGGACATACAGTAATGCTCTTTTTAAATAAGGCCGTCTGTGTTATCGGTACAGTTTCTTCTCTCATCTCAGCGTGATTTGCTTCATAGCTGGAATAGTTGGGATTGTGGTGACCAGGTGGCCTGTGAAGCCACCTCGATGATATGACAGATACTGGATACTCGGCTCCATATGAAAGATCCTAAACTGTGTGTTAAGATCATTTAAGCTTAACGTTGAGAGACAGACCTTGCATATGTCTTACTCCATGTTGACTGTTCTTATTAAAGTTATTGACAAGGTCTCTCAACACAGTCAGCATCTAAATCTGGGAGTAGTTGAGAATTGATATGTATCAAAATATGATGCACAGAAAGGCTTGTTGAAAGGTTAGTGGAAAGGTCTATGTATAGATTTGAAGCAGTGATCCCTCATCACAGGGTATAAAAAAATAATGTTTACCTTCAACATTGTAGATTTCAATAACCGTTAGAGGCCCGAAGAAATTAAACAGTCCAGTATTTTGCAAGAAAAAAGTCTTAATATGAGAAGCAGAATATTATTTTTCTTCTTTCCTGCCCTGTTAATCATCTCGTGACCCCTCAGATTTATCTTGTGATCACAGGTCAGGGTTTTCCCACGTTATATGTGGCTGCCCGCCAAGATAGTAGCATTTGCCGCTACATATTGATTTCCTACGTTTGGAGCGCTGTTGAATACTGTTTGGGGCGGCTGTGGCCCAGGAGGTAGAGTGGGTCGTCCACTAATTGGCGGTTTGATCTCCAGTTCACATGTCGAGGAATCCTTGGGCAAGATACGGAACCCCAAATCGCTCCTAATGGCTGCTTCATCGGAGTATGAGTGTGTGCAAATGTCAGCCACCAGTGTGTGAATGTGTGTGTGAATGTGTCATGTAGTGTTAAAGCGCTTTTAGTGGTCGGAAGACTAAAAGGAATTGTGCAAGTGCAGGTCCATTTATTCAGACCTTCACACTCGGAGTGCTGAGCGTACTCTGGGCACAGACGGAGCAGCAGAACACCAGGCACAGTGAAAATGAAACTTAACTGTTTATTAATTCATACAGACGTACTACCACACTAGCTCTTGGAACACTAGCGCTTTCATTTTAGTGTCGTCCATCTATTTATCCAATCTATTTTCGACAAAACCGGCTGTGTTCCAATGAAAGTGCTCATTCAGTGCCAGGTCTAAGTGGGATTTTACGTGCCTCTGCAGCAGCTGCTCCTCTAATCCACTGATCTAATCTGATAAGCTTGAATCGATCCGACCACAAACTAATTGGCTGATCACGATAAGTTCCATATGTGCTGCGTTGGCAAAAACCTTAGAATTCAGAGAGGGGACAAAGAATGATCAGTGGGAAAAACTGCTGGTTGGGAACTGATACACTTTATTCATGTCAAGTCTGTGACTAATGATTGCTTACATTCTTGATTTATCTATTATTACATGTTTACCTTTGCCAATCAAAAGAGCATTAGACATTCTTTTGTGTTCAACTAACAGCACAAAATGTAAAGATATTACATGGATGAAACTGGGTAAAATAGAAGATAGATTTTAAAGGCTAATAATGTAATGTCATGTAGACCCATAGATTAATTAGCTACAGTTTCATGAGTAACCTGTCTGAAATGGTCTGAAAGCAGCTTTGTTTAATATGTTTGGCGAAGCAGAACTGTTCAGTATTTAGCACCACTCAGTAGAGATCCCAAATCATGCCTCAGCGAAGTAATTATTCTTTTTGCGTGTTTGTTTTTCACTCTAACCATAATTCACCACTTATGTTTTTCCTCTTAGTTTCTCCACTCGAACTTTAAGTGGTTTCTAAGCAAAAACCGTTTTTATTTTGGTCAAAATAAAAAGTGTTACCTAGTGAATTCTTGCTCCTGAACCCAAGAAATAACATCTCATTTGATAAACGTGCTGACATTTTAAGTTCCTGCAGGGAAACATCTGTCTGTTCATCTGTCACACTCAATATTTCATACAATATTTACTCCAGGTGCATGCTACATCATTTTAACTTCACACCACCAAATAGATTTTGATAAACCTTCATGAAATCATGTCATTGAATTGCAAAACAAGGTGACATAATGCCTGAGGTGGACCTCACCACTCATCAAAGACATTCAGTTTTATGTCGACTTGTTTTGTTAATGCGGGAGGAAGATGGAATGAGGGAGAGGCTTTCTGGATTTTGACGCAGAGAGAAAACAGGGATGTTTTCACTGACAAACAATGGCAGGCTGTGTGTGTATTAGTACAAAGAGTGAGCAAGAGCCATTTGTATGTTTAAGTTGGTGAAAGATGCGTGTGTGTCAGTGTGTTAGCTGACGTTGATTGGCAGGAGGGCGCAGCAGGAATGTGCCTGGCTGCAGCTCTCTGCAGGACAGGTACAAACCGCTCTATCATCGCATGAGAGAGTAATCGTTACGGGCAAATCATTACATGATCAGAGGGAACCAGGTCTGTGCCAAATATGCACAGCCTTCGAGAACTTTTTTTTGTTGGTGGTAGGGGGGTCAAAAACAGTAAGGGAATGGAGAGAAAAATGTATGATACTAACAGGATGAAGATTTTAAGACAGGATTAGTTTAACAGGAAGAGTGACTTAGATTAGTTTAGTCTCTGTGATCAGTGAACAGAATGTTCTGATGCATGGTAGCTTGGCACTGGAGCTGCAGGCATTGGAAGTGAGTTTGTGTTTCCTAGGATAGCAAAGCCATGACGCGCCCTTCTCTCCCTCTGATTGGCTTGTACTTGTTGCCTTTGTTGATTGGGGTGGTTGGGTTTAGGCATAATGAGTAAAACCTGATTAATGACAGGGCACTTGACACACTTGTCGCTTGACAGAAATTATGTATTTTGAGCAAAAAAAAGTTTCGCTCAACACTTTTTTTTTCATGTTGTGCACCTTGAGAATTTTGTCACATCATGGACGATGTCATATATTGGGACTGGCGATGTTGCTAATGTCGCCATGGAGATAGAGGCTCCGATCTTCATTTAGCCTCTCCGTCAACAGAGGTAGCCGTCTGTCAGCAGCAGCTCCTGGGGCACTGAGAGCACAGTGGCCGGCCAAACTGCCTTCACCAGGTTGACTGATAGCAGACATTAACTGAATCAAATTACCTTTCATGTCAGCGCCACTGGAAGAAATCAACTGTTTGTATGTGTTGATTTATTGATTCTAATTCCCAGCTGCATTCACAGACAGACTGGGTGCTGGTTGATAAACTGTTAATACGTTAAAAACATATCCAGCGGGAAACAGCTGTGTGTGTGCAGGTTATGCTTCACTAAACACGACGGATATAGACTAAAGCACAGGGGGTCTCTGGTTACCATGGAGACAACGTAAAACTTTTTGCTGAGGCATAATTTTAAAAATGGCTTGCGACTGTTTATTTTCTATCAAACGACGCTTGTCAAAAGTGTCACTACAATATGGCTGCACAATTAATTGGAAAATAATTACAATCACGATTTGGCATCCCACAATTAAGGGAACATGGTCGACTGAGATATTGACATTTAAGATGTGTGCTCCGCTCATGGAAAACTCGACTGCATATTCAAATTCAGCTTTTAATTAAGCCAGCCACCAGTTTGCAACTGCAGAAGGGCAACATGAAAATCATCCATCATCATCCGTTGTTTGGAAGTTTTTTGGAGAGGCTGTATCACATGCAAAGACTACACAAGACTTGTGTCTGCAAAGCAACACAACTAACTCGTTAAACCAGTACAGTACGGTTACTATTAAGACTCATTTATACTCTCTTTAAGCAACAAAATTACTGTTTAAATCAGTAATTTGTATGGTTATGGTAAATTACTGGAGTTCAGAGATGTCTTCACACTGTAAGGATGCAGTCTTAAATGGAATTTATTGCAGCAAAACTTCACAACAAATATAATAAAAGAGAACGTTTAGTACACATCAGTACTCGGTGATTAAGCACTTACCCGCAGAATGCGATGAGTAATGCTCTGATCTTATCTGATCTGCACTCTTTACACAAACTGCTCCGGTGAACTCAGTTTATGGTTCATTAATCTGTCCATCAAACTCACATTTCCGCATGCCTGTTAACCTTGATCACGGTCAAATGGAAGTAATTTTTTTTACTGTATTCACCATCCAGTCTCGTTAGATGTGATAAATGATTCTGTCAATAATAATTTTGGAAATGTTTTGCGTATAAGATATGTCGTTTCTCATACCGAAAATTGCACGGACGTAGATTACTTTAATGTCTGTGAGTTTTACTGAAACTGCCACAGACTCTGCAGACTGCAGCGAGAAGACAAATAGGCCCATGTATCCAGAAGAGGTGACATAAAACCTTCATAAAACAAACTGCATAATGTAACTGGAATAAATCTGTAAAAAACTGACTGGTGAGTTTTCCCACAGCACACAACATGTTAATGAGAAAGCCAAATTCACGACAGTTGGTCGATCAATCACTGCAACATTTTGTCTCAGCGCATTATAGTTCCACCTAAATGTAACTGGCAACCGGCCTTTTTTTTTACATAACAGGTTTGGAATTTATTGCACTTGCCCAAAGCTAACAAAATGCCAGTCTCTCACCTCATATTGAATGATGCTCACACGCCTGGCGTTAATATTACAATATGTGGTTGTAATTGCAGCGGCTTAATCTAGGCTGACAACAAATATTTTTGCAGGGGAATATTTTAAAACCAGACTGAGCTTGCAGACCGCTAATTTATACAACAGATGTGGAATTGGGCAACGCTAACAAAACATTTAGGTTTACAGACCACGGTGATACTGAAAGACAGCTGCAGTAAAGTAAGGTGGAGCTTTTCTTTATGGTAGTTTAGCGACTTAAAAAGTAAAATAGTAATGAATCAAAGCATGTACAGCAGAGGTATAGAGTTATTATTTGCATGTTGCACCAGCTGTTAAGTAACTGGATCCGCTGCTGCGTGCAGGTGTGTCAGACAGACACACACCGCCTTGAGGTGCAGCGGAGGATGTAGGTTCATGTTCAACAATGTGTGCCAAAACTGTCTCGCTTGTCTTGAACTTTTTTTTTGTGCACTTTTATCTGTGCATCCATGTGTGTCTGTAATGCAACCTTAGGTGATTCTTGCTCCAACATGCCATTATCTTTTGGGTCGCTCTGAAAGTAAATATGCAAGTGTGAGCTTCCACGTCTATCTTTTCATTTTATTGTCTCTTTTTTTTATCTGCTTGACATATTTGATTTATGTCTTGAGCTTATTAAGAAAGCCCAGCAAGCAGGGTAAAGGTATTGTTATATCATAAATCCCTGTTTCATTTCCTCCTGTTAATCTTTGTACGCTCATAGTTTCGGCTTAGCTCCGCAGTGTGGCCTTGAATGCCCACTGGCTGACTCACTTAGCTCCTGCTGAGCCCTGCTCCTGGGTCTGGGGGTTCATCCACAGGCCTCTCCCTTTTCCTGGCTCTAGCATACTTCAGCTCCCAGGCTTCCTGCTCCTTACAGGTCAAACTCAGAATGTGTAGGCGAGAAAGCGGGAGACAGCTGACCAATGTATGTATGATGAATGCACGTGCATATAGGCCATAGGTGTGTGTGCACGCCCTGCAGGGATCCCACCCTCTAGTTCGCCTCTTCCTCCTGCAGTGCAGTGCAGGGTGTGAAGGTGTGGATCAGGGCCACTGAGGGCAAGATGGTTTCCTCCGCCGCAGTGGGAGAGAAAAGAGAGAGAAATAGAAATATGGTAGCAGTTTGCCCAGAGGTAAGCACATTCTCATGTCAAGTTTGTTTTCAAGAGAGCGAGGAGCGCTCATGCTTATTTTGCACCTGGCCTTAAATCTGTTGAGTGTGTCATTGTGCAGTAAATTTTGTGCACTTCAACAAACATTACAACCTGATTTTATCATGGTATCTGATTGGAGCTGTACCCCCTATGTGCATTAAGCTAGTTATTGACAGAGTTTCCAACTGCTGAGATAAATTTGGAACGACATTTCCCTGCTTTTATGTGATGATCCAGGGCAGAGGATGGATTGCTTTTCTTTCCGCTGCACTAATCCAGGTTGTTGCAGAGGCTCGGCCAGTTAGTTCCCAGATTTAAGAGTGCAAATGAACCCACTAATCACATGCACAGAGCAGCAGAACTCCCATGTAGGTGGGACTTTGTGACTGCCAATCATTGTCTGACATGTCAAAGGTTATATTGGTCAGACTGTTGGATCCAGCTGTGCAAGTCAAGGAGTTTTACTCTGCGTAAGAGCTTGGCTCCTGGACGCTCACCTAACTTGCATGCCCCAGTTATCTGGATGACGCAAGTGAATCAGGGCAGATCCACCACTTGTGTCTCATTAATATCAGGCACACCCAGCTGTTGTCATAATCCTGCTGTGTGCACGGCCCTGTGGTGCTTCCATCCTCTTCTGCTTCATCAGAATCACTGGGTCAGCTGCTCAGTGGCAGTAATTATCTTTCCGTCCCTCTCTTGTGCTGTGTTAGGCTTACAGTTGTGATTTTCAGGATTGTTGATTATTATTCCAAAGTACTCTTTTAAATAAGCTAGATTTACTCTGGCACCAAGGTGCAGATGACAAAAATTCAATAAAAACAATTTAAAAAACTCGGACACAATGTGAAACACAGACTTGAGATTGCAAATCAGTAAAGTAGCTGTGTGTAAAGCACATATAGCAACACACATACTATAGCGCAGTCCTGATATAATAACAGGTTTCCCAGAGTAATAATAGTTTAAAAATTCAGAACCAGAAAATATCACAGCTCATGGTGCCAAACTCACTCCACAGTTTATTAAAGTCTTTTTTTTTTTTATTCATCAGATGGAAAACATTTTATTACTCTTAAATTTATTGAGCTCTTGATCCAAAAGAATGTGACCACTAAATATGAGTTTTAAATGAGTTTTCACGCCATAAATGGCCTATTAACATTTCAGTTGATGATAGAAATGGACAAAAGTAGAAAGACTGAGAGCAAAATGCCCTGCAAAAATCATTTTGAAATGAGCAAAAAACTCGAGTCATGGTTTTGGAAAATTTGAATGATGTGGTTGTATGTCCGCAGAGGCACAAGATGAGTCCAGTTAAAACCAAGCACAGATGCTAAAGAAGTGTTTTTGTACAACATGAATTTAACATTTGTTTGGTAGGCTACTAATTTTAGATATACACCTCATTTTCTACTCAGTTTGTTTTGTGTTTGGATTTCTGTATAGTTTAAAGGCTACGGCCCTGGTGTTAAATGTATTTCAGCTTATCATTTCATAAATGTTGGCATGCTGGTTGTTTTGATGCAGCGTCTTGTTTAATTTTGAGTGTTACACTGATTCAATTAGTCCATAAATCAGTTACTTTTTTCCTGAATTTGTAACATTAGCTAGCGTTAGTGTTACCTTTAGCCAACTAGCTAGCTCAGAGGGCAACAGGACAGTCATCTAATTCAACTTCTGAAAAAGAAAACAGTAATTAGTTCATTTGCCCATTTGTTTTCATGTAATTTTATTCTTTGGTGAAACATTTAAAGAAATTTGGTTACTAATTAAGAAGTTACATTTAGTTTTAGCCTGGTTTTAATTGTGACAAAAAGGTCAACGAATAATGTCGTAGCTTTCATTAGTGAAATTCACACTAATGGCAGATTGGTTTTACTACTACTAAAAAGTACCGGACATAGACCCAGGTGCTCAAAGGTTAGGGCCCCCTGGCCTTGATCTGCAAAACGGCACTGAAATTTTCATGTATGGACCAGGAAGAGACTCAAAATGACAACAAAGAAGCAAAAAAGACCAAAGAGATATGAAAACCAACCAAAAAAGACACAAATTTAGTTCAAAGATACACAAAACCACAAAAAATAATGACAACAACAACAACAAAAAAGATGCAAAACCACACAGTCTGTGTGAGAGGTGGTGGGGGCTTTTTGCATATCTGTGCCCGGAGCCCCGCTGTTTCATAATCCGCCCATGCATGTATTTCGAGAGGCAGTTGTGATCTGTATTAGTCTCAGAAATTAATAAAATAGAAAGGTCAAAATAAGAAAAGCAATGAAACACCTCCGTCATCACTATAACACTGTAGCTGGTAGCACTGCTGTCACTCACCAAACAACTCCTCCGGTCCAGCACGTCTTTACTTCTCTGTCCTTTCCATGACCCATAATTCCCTTCTTCCTGCCCACCTAACTCTTAAAGATTAACGGAGTGCTCACTACCTGTCCACCTGCTAGAGGCATCACATTTACGGGCACCAGGGTAATCTCAGGGGTCCAGTTGGTTTTCTAATCCTTGGAAGCAGAAATGGAGATCCCGTCCAAGGGCAGGCTGTTCAGTTTCCAAGGGGATCTGTTATTGGAACACCCATTGTTCAGCTTGGGAGGCCACCTGTATCGATATCAGAATTTACTGCGCCAAATGCAACTTATTTGGATATCGTGTTTTCTTGGCATCACTGAGATGTTAACATTGTCTTGATTTTACCTTGATTATGGGTTGGACTTTTGTCCATGCGAAAAGGCATAGAAACAAGCTGGGGCTGGCTCGTGCACTGATTTGTGGCAATGAAGGTTTTCATAGAGGTCGTGCCCTTGTTCCAGAGCACGCAGGGGTGTTTGGTAGCGGCACCAGATCGCTATAAAGCCGTACTTGAAGCTTTCATTGGTTTCACCCCCGCCTCCCTCCTCCTCCTGACTTGATATACCCTCAGGATCTCTCAGTGTCACCTGGATATCTGTAGCCAATGTGAAACCCGCAGAATGCAAAGCCATCTCTGTTACACACGCCGACAACAATGGAAGGGGGTGCTTGGACCACATTTTGAAGGTTTTGGTTGCAGAGGCAATTTTGGAGCTATCAGATTGAAACTCAAGATGCCAGAGCAAGTCAATTCTGTCAGGAATTTCTAAGAAGGGTGTGCGCCTTTTTTGAAAGCCACTTTCTTAATGTAAGAAAAAAAGAAACCCTTTTCATGGTCAGAGATTCTCTGTCACAATGGAGTTGAGGATGCCACTGTTGGGTTTGAGCGTCTCAAATGTCTCCAGTATTTAAAGTACCATGTCTTTAACTCTGAGGTTATCTGTAACAAAGCTACTCAGGTATTTAGGTGGCCTGAATGTCTTTGATAAGAAGCATGGTATTATATTTCCATAAGTAGATAAGTTGTTATGTTGAGGTGTAATACTATTCCATTCATTTTAGAAGCACTGTTATCTGTTCTGTCATTGTGCACGGTCCAAAACTCAATGGACTCTCTGATTTTCAGTTTTTAGGGTCTGGTAGCTACATACTGTTCTATATTAACCTAAGATTTTCCACTTCTGACTGCGCGTAAGTAACACAAGCGAACCTAAATGATTTATGTGATATCCTCCCGTCTTTGTGTGTCTTAGCACTGCAAGTCGAGCATGATCTATCTCTCCAAAACTTCATATTCCTGCAGGATGGAAGGAGAGAGAGAGAGAGCACACACCGCACACTCATGTCCTACCTGTTCCTCCTGACAGTGAACTTTGATTCAGTGCCTCAGCTTGTGTAGATTTTAGCGCTGCTGAGAGACAGCTTCCAACCACTTGGATGCTCTTAGGTTTCATGCCACCAGGGGTTTGCGCTTCATTCTGAAAGAATAACATTTCTTACACAAACTGAAGCCACAGCCAGCAAGTTTTCAGAGACAGATCGCTCATATCATAGGGTGAAAGTTACCTGCCTCAGCCAGCTAGCCTGTCAAGTTTGTCCTATTGAGAGCAGAACTGCGGTTGCTCTTTGGGGAAGGCATCGATACCGTAATACCATCAGGGCTGTCTGCACTAACAGTTCAAAAGAAAGCCATTGGTAATGTTTTTTAATGTATTTAATAGAGTGTGGTGAATACATGAAATGATGAATGATATCCAGTCTTCATTTCAATCAGCTGCATGCTCGTGCTGTCTCCAGTCAAACCTAATTAATTGGCGCCCAATGGAAGAGGCCTAAAGAGCTTAGTCAGAATTTATGATATGATAGAAACCTTTTTTTTGTGAGTACCATTATGATGCCAGAACAGCACAAGAGCCAGGTCAGTGTGCCCCAGAGTTGGAATAGGAAAACATAAAAATGTCTTCCCATAGCTGTAACAGTGTTTTTTCAGTACACTTCTGTGAGCTTTGTGCTTTTTTGACTGTTTCTGAAAAGGGAAGGACACGGAGAGGGAGGCGTCCAGTGATTCTTCAGCAAGCTTGTACTGCAGCTTTGCCCGGCAGTGCCAAACCCTGCTCCCTGCTGAGATGACCCTGGGCACACGCTCCAGCTGTGCAAACACAGCCGCATTGCTGAGCACACACTCACGTTCAGGCTGAGCCAAATCCAATTATATGCCTTGCCTTGAGTTTTTTTTTTTTCTCTCTTTTCGTTTCATTTCAGTAGCGCGTATTCAGCCACCTTCCTCCGTGCATATGAGCCGAGCTGCCAGGCTGAACAAGGCTGACAAACGCACCACTGTGGCTTCTTTATTTCTCTCGTGTGAACATTCCCCCGCTTGTCAGCTTAATTTCTCAGCCTTTTGCTCATTTTTTTTTCCTCAAAACTCTGGCGTGACAGTGGGTATCCGTTTAGTTTGAAGGAGAACCACCAAAGTCAACACGGAGGGGATGCGAGCCACTCGATCGTCCGCCAGTCGACACAGACAGCAGGCAAAAAAAAAAATGTTTTTGTCAGTTGGTTTTTGCCCACATGAACATGAGCACCCAGCCAGCTATGTTACCTCCAGTGACCTGGGGTGCTCCAGGTCATCCTGGAATCCAAGAAACAGTAGAAGTCAGACGATTAGACAGGCTTTAAACAGATCTGTTTTAAGACGAGAAAACGAGAGCAGTGGAATCATCCAAACTGTCGGCGGTACTTGTGTGTGCACATTGTTTTCCTTTTGCAGCTTAGTTTTACTGACATTAAGGATGCACTCAACACTACGTCTGTTTTGGTCTCCACCAACCTCTGAGGGAAATATCCCAGCTGGCCTGAATTTAGGTTGTGACGTCAAAATTCAATGCCAGGACAATGTGCAATAACAGCACGATTTGTTTAGCTGCTAAATGCTTCACAGTGTTCACTGGCTACTTGCTAACTTTGTTGATCTGCTGTTTGGTGTTGGGCAGGTAGTGTACAGTGGTTTTATCTGAGCTTTTTTGTTGAAAGTAGCAGCAGTTTTAAACAAGGCTGATGAGAGCCGTGAGAGTGAATCGAAAGAGTGGATGTTATCAGTGGCCAAAACTATGAAATCAAGAAGTGGTCCTATACTGTTTCCAGTAAGCTCCCATCTTGCAACATTGTGTAACTTCCCCTTAATCTTCAAAATGTTTCCAGGCAGTAGTGCACAGATTTTCACTCTAAATGACTCACAAGCTGAACTTACAAGCTTGGAAGCTTCAACCCCACTCCACTGATAAAGTCATTAAATGGAATACCAATTGTGTCCAGCTATGTGTCACTATGTGTAGCTGATGTTCATTTGATCTGTTTACCAGTGTCTGCAGACAAAAGCCTGCTCCCTCGCCTGCTTCTCGGAGAACAAAAGCGGCAGAAGAAGAAAGTGCGGCCTATCACGTTGCCATCAGCTTGACGAGAAGAGAGGCTGCAGACACGAGCTGACATTTTAATGGCTGCAACCTTGATTCTCAGGATAACTCAGTCTTAAATGTTGAGTAGAGAATATTACCACAAGTATCTGATTCCAGCTACAAAGACGCTCACTAGAAGGCGACGCGTTTTGCATGCCGCATGTAAAAATCACACTTAATTGAAGTAATTCTTCCCACATATTTGGAAACTGTCACTGACTGCACCACTGTTGGAGCAAGTTAAGCGTTATCTTAACTGACAATAGGTTGTTTGGGAAAAAAATCCTCAGTAGTTTTGGGTGAGATGACAGTAACACCCTGATAACTGTGTCTTTCCATTTCGCTGAACTCTAGTGCCCTCACAGTGTATATAAACTGACCGCCGACAGCAGGAGAAGCTACTTTTGGCTCTGCTGTTGCTTTGGAGCTAAATGATTTTCCTGAGATAACAGAGCGCTTGTCGGCTGAGCCTACAGGGAGCCCTAATGCAAAAACAAACACATGATATGCTGTCTCTCGCTGTCGCTGGGCTTATATGGGAATGACCTGCCATGCTTTGAATACAATGAACAAACAGAGGTTACTCAAATTTGCACAAGTGTAACAAAATTAGAAGAATACACCAGAAACATCTCAGCAAACATGGAAAGCCCTATAGGAACATTACTATAGACACAGTGAGTAAACACTACATTATTTACATGACAGTGTCACACACAGACACATGCAGGACATAAAGTTAGACAAACAGTAGTGGGCTCACACATGGTGTCAGATAAATCTCCCACGGCGTGTTTAAGAGTTCAAATGGCGCCTCCGATCTGTCTCTTTAATACAAAGGGAATGTGGAGGACAAAATGTGCTGCTCACCCACCCAGCAACCCCCCCCTTCAAACGCCACTTTGGCTGCGTCCCAGATGTCAGGGACGTCACTCATCAAACCGCTCCCTCCCGCCGGCAATTACACAAGTATGACAGGGATGTTGGAATAATTTTTCTTGACGTGCTATCATTGTCGCAAGTCTTTGCAATCATCCTTCATTATTGCCGTCAACTACCGGAGCTCAAGACACTTGTTTTGTGCGTGTCTATTTTTTTAGGCTTATGTAATTAAGGTGTTCTTGATAGCAGATTGACCTTCCCTTAGAGATCTTTTTCTGCTCTTGTGGTTCGTAAAGCATCTTTCAGGGTTGTTGCCTGTCAGTCTTCTGGGATAATTGCACCCTCTGGAATCGCTGCATATTGACAAGACAATGGATGGATGACATTAAGCTGTCACATTATGTTGACTGTGTCATCGTAGACCGGTGGGGAAATATATTGTCGCCTCTGATCTTTTCTGTGTGTCTCAGATATGGTTCCCTGGGGTGATTGTCATATTTAGAGGACCCTAGACAAATCACTGGGTTTCCCCAGCTCGTCTGTCAGAGCGATGATGATGTTGTGGTTTGTTTGGCTGGAGAAGAATGTCGAGTCAAGTGGCGATGTCTGGGAGCGTCTACCAGACGGAGACTTGGACCCTTTTAAAAAGTGAATCATGTGATTGTCATCTTTTGTTCCGGTATTATTTGACAATCTGAACCTGATTGTTCACAAAAACAGGACACTTTCCTGGCCAGAGTTGTCTGTATATGATAGATTGTCACTCCAAATGAAATTGCTTTGATGATGATGGATATCTGAGAATGCATTACAAATTAATTAGAGATTATGTGTAAAACCAGTGTAAGAAAATGCAGGAGACACTTAACTGCACTGAGGCTCCTATGTGTAAGTCATAGTGTACTGTAAGAAAGAACATGTCCTCATTAAATAGATCTATATACTAGGGTGAATAAAAATGAGGGAAGCAAACACTTTATGTAATAATCATAAGTGTAGGTTTACCAGCCTAAATGCAGTGATCGTGTATCATTCTGAGACTACAGAGTAGCCTGCGTTGGCTTTTAAAAACTTGATCACCAAACAAATTCTTAAAGAAAATCCCTCCAGGCCATAATTTGATGATTTGGGTTATATAATTTATAAAAATTATGGCTACAGCTCCTGAGTGTTGAAGGATGCGGTCACTATGCACACACTAAAGAGAAAGCGATCGACAGAAAAGTTTAGGTTGAAGTAACAGGCAGAAAACTTACTGGTAACCATCCAAAATTCTTTCCACTTTGTGCCCAGTGTGCAGCTGGCTTCTAGCAATGCAAAACACAATTGAAGAATGGAGTGTGGATTATAGAGCGGAGGACTGGATAGTTAAAGATGCCACGCTACAGGCAGGGCAGCATTTCATTATTTGCCTCGCTGCCAGCCGGATGAGATCAGGGCTCGAGAATGCCACAGAATATGGAAATTAAGATTGTCCGATGGTCAGGCAGCTCCGCAAATGAGGGGCTTAATTTGGGTGCAGGAATGCAGCGGCGATTCGGTGGTAACCGCAGACGGCGCTCTGGAGAGGACCAGGGCTTTCATGGCGCATGTTGATGTCGGCGAAAAACAGTTTAGGAAACTCGGCGGAACAAATTTGTTGGCCCTCGCTGTGGTGTGAGAATGGGGTCTTCACAGATTGCAGTTTTTCTCTCATGTACTAGTAAAGCGTCCTTTGCAGTACCTTGTTGAACACCACTAAGGTTTAATCTGTTTGGCCCTCAGCGATGTGCGGTCGTGATTCAGGCCAACAGCTTGCCAGGTTTGTTCTTTGTCTATTTAAAAGAAAACAGCGATTACTGGATTGGTCTTCTGGGAGGTCTGGCATGGACGGCTTTGCATGCATTTCATGGTTGGATCCATGTTTGGGACTTTGCCACTGTCAATTGTGCAGAGGCTTACAATGGGATGTTATGTTGAATAAATGGGTAAAGTGGGGAAATGAACAGATCTGAGGGTGCTACTTGATTTTTGTCCACTGAAAAACAGCCAGAAGGTTAAAAATTCATAACATGCTGCACCATGGGTCAGTATTCAGAGGGAATATTGCTGAACACATTTTTGTTTTCAAGTTTCTGAGTGACTTTTTTGTATGTTTTTTGATATTGTAGACGCTATACATAAAAAAATGTGGAATTTCCCAAATGTGTTGCAGCAGAGGCTGTGCAAAAAAAAGTTATTTGAGATTCCATTTCTGTCTATTTTTGAAGACTGATGACAGAAAAATGTTAGTTTGAGCTCCCAGGTCAGTATGACCTTCAAATGAGCTGGTTGACTAATCTCAAACTTGTACTCCTGCTCAGTCATGATGAGATGTTTGTTTTTATACTAAAAAGGGCAGTTTGGCTCACAGAAATTACACATGCTTACTAACTAGAGCGTTATATTGAGTGTCATATTATAGTAAAACATGACTGGAGTAAAAGTAATAAATTGAGCCATATCAAAATCCTTTTTTGATTTAATGGAAAGTTGTTAAAAGTATTTAATTTCATTCCTCTAATGAGGAAAATGACTAAAACCTGAGAGGAAAGTCAAAGGAGAATTCCTGGGGCGCCTCAACAAAAGCCTATATAAACTTTTATCATCAATCATCCAGTGACAGTCACCTTTATGTGTGAAATTACCCTGGTGTTTTGAATCAGTTGTGCAGCAGCACACATGTACTGAACAGTGAACTCGTTGGCCCGCTACGTGTGGAACATTGTGTTGTAATTGTGCCACCCAGCTGTCAATTTTAATCCTTCTACGAATTGATATGATGAAGGACGACAGATGTTTGTATTTGTGTGTGTGTGTGCAGTATTATGGTTACTGTACGACTGAAACACTGAATGGAAATCCACTGCATAGTTATGGCTCTCCTGAACACACCACCACACCATCCCTCTTTGTAGCTGCTTTTGTCAGGGCGGGCGCTCTTGTGTTTACACACTTGCCATCACACACAGCTTCATTACTGATTGAAGTCGGCGGTCACGGTTACTTAACGCCACTGAGAGAGCCACAGTTCAGCCAATGAATTGATCAGACTAATGAAAAGCTGTGATGGAGAGCTGTAGCACAGCTGCAGCAGACTCCAGTCTGTCCATGTCTGATGGTTGGACTGCTGCCAGTGTTGTGTTAATGTGATAGTATGCAGCGTTCACTCTCACTATGCAGCGGGCATGGTTCTCAGTGATGCTTTCAGTTAGTTACAGTGTGCGTATGTGCTGGATATTAGACTGAATACAGGTGTTATACATGTATTTACACTAAACATACAGTAGTGTTTGGCAGATAGATATCAACAAGAATGTATAATGTTTACTGCGTTGCCGTCTTAGTTAAATGTGATAGCATGCTGACATTTTCCAAGTTGCATTTACCACAAGCTCATCCAAAGGTTATTGAGTTAGCAAGAAAGTCACAAACCAAAGTATTGGACAAAATAAAAATTTGACCTGATGATGGCGCCTGATTAAAGGTCAATGGATCTCCAAAGTTATTACAGTTCATCCGAAGGGGGGCAGGAATATGTGGACCAAATTTCATTGCAATCCATCCAATAGTTGTTTGGATCTTAGACTCAAACGTCCCCAAATGTAGGTCCGATTCATCCTCTGGGAAACACGAATGTCTGTACAAAATGTCATGAACCCAGCCCATTAGCCAGAAGAAAATGTTTTGGCAAACCATGCATACCTTACGTTCGTACATTCCATACGTGGCATACAATGTCTCTAAAAACACAGTATATGAGCTGGTTTTGTCATTGGGAGGTGGATGGGATGGAGCAAGGAGTTGCCAAGAGGTACAGGACTATGCAAGATGCCTGCCAAGCTGCAGACCACTGTTCAAGACTGACAAACAACACCGGTTGTTTTTTGGTGACCCTTCACATTTCCACCAGTGTTTGTGGCACTGAACCTGGGTGTTATTTATCTGACCTGGGCGTTTTTAGTGGCACATCACGGTGTTTCCCAGTGGCGTTTGTGGCACAGAGCTTGGGTATATTTTACCAACACATTGCAGCATTTCCCAGTGGCATCTGAGCCACCAAATTTGGGTTGTTTTTTTACCGACATACCACAGCCACTGAAACTAGATGTTTTTTGCTGACCTGTCCCTGCTTTTCCAGCAGCGTTTGTGCCACCAAACTTGAGTATTTTAAGCCAAAACTTGGTCTTTTCCTAACTTTAACCAAGTGCTTTTTGTGCCTAAACCTAAACACCCCTTCACCAGTGCCAATCGAAACAAAAAAGTTTTGGACATACCTGCTACAATTTCATGCCCAAATGTAACATATCAGTGGACTGCAGAAACATACAATGTTAAACTTGCTGGTGGCCCAAGATAAAAAGTCACACTATCACCAAATTTATAGGGATTCATCCTTTGGGGATCATTAATATTTTTACCAAATTTCATGGCAGTCCATTGTATTGTTGTTGAGATATTTTACCCTGGAGCCATACAGCTAGCGTGGCTTGTTAATGGTGTTACTAACTTAATGTTACTTACAGGGACTTGGTTATATTTCATTTCAATATCTTTGACTTTAGGCTTTCCCTGAGTTAATGGATAGGACCCAAAGGCTCTTTGTTACAATTGCATTCATCACACATGATGTAATAATAAATGTGTGTAATTTTAACTTGTTGCACTGGTGCAGGGAATTGGCCACAGACAGAAAAGCTTTATTTAAAACAATCCTGCTGTATTCATTTTGCCCAGATTTCCACAGATAAAGTTGCTGTATTTGTCTTCTTCTCTTCATCTCTGAAACTTGTATACCAGCCCAGATGGTTTCTTGAGACAACCTATCCCTGCCCCCCTCATTGTAATTGATAACATTTGGAAGCTCCTCTTTGTGGGAAACTAAATGATGGATTCGGGCAATCTGCTTTTGAGCCTAAGGTCAGTAAGACAGAGGAGGAAAAGATGGATGATTTTGGGAAACTGACTCTGTCTCACCCTGTGTAAACGTGATTTGGTCATGATTGTCCACCCTCGCTTGCTTGAGTTTCACACTCTTACATAACCTTCCCGCCTGCGTTACAAGCTGGAATCAGCTATAACAAAGGGCCAAGGCCATCCATCATGAGCAGAGGCAGTAGTCAGGGAAACAAGTGGCTTTTTTGTCTTTAAGTGGGTGTGATGGAAGATGCAAACTGGGTGGATATCTTAAAGCAGAGCTATTATGTCAAAGCTGTGTCCAGCTGAGGCCTCTCAGCTGCTCCTTTTTCTTTCGCTCATTGGACGGGGAGCTTGGTCCAATAATGCTGGACCACAGGGAAATAACTAAAAGAATTTGATGATTCAGGACCAAAATCCATGTCAGTGTTTGTCATTTTTTTTATGTAATCTCCATGAGCTACTGTATGTTTTCCATCTACATCAATGTGTCGGCTTAAAAAATGTTTTTGGCTCTCTACTTTCAAGCACTGAACATTATGAACATGAATCCTCTTGGCCACAGCGCTCCACTAAACAGCTTTTGGTTCAACGTTTAAGTCCTGCATGACATTCCCCCTGTGTATGGCACAGAAACTTGCTCCTGGAAGAACTGGCATGTTTGTGATGTGTCTGGATCTGCTCTCTCCTCCCCTGCTCCGTCACTTTGCCCTCAATAGCATCAAGATGGGAACCTATGTGGGCCTGTCAGTGTTTTCTTGCTGGCACTGTATACAGTATACTAGACTCAGTGTGCCAGGTGTGTCCGTCCTTTCTCAGAACCCTCTTATTGTGTTGTGCTGTATCTTTGAGGGGGCCTGCTGTAACCTTATTTTGACAAGGTTAGAGCACAAACGTATACACCAATTAGTTATTTCTCAGCCAAATAGCTGCCAGTCACTCAGTCTTACTCTAAATATGAATAAAATCAGTTTTTGGCTACATACTTTAGGGGAAAACTGCAAACAAAGCTGTTAATCTAACTGGGGCTTGATATTGGTACCTGATACCTTTAAGGTATCGACTAAAATAACCCAGTACCAAGTAGTATTGAAACTTCTTTCCTGTGATCCTTTTTGTGCTGGGGGTCTGATTCCAGACCGTCCGGATTTACAGAACATTCTCTGTTGTCGCCATCTTTGGAGCTGCTGTCCTCCCGGCTGAAGGTCAGTTTCACATCTGCCCGGTTAGCACAAGCTAACACAGCAGCAGAGGCGAACATCCAACACCAAGCCTTTGATATTCACTCTCTTTTTAGCACTGTTATAGTCTTAATTAAATCCTGAGGTAAGTATGTGGTTCTTTAGTCGCCATGTTCTGCCATTTCCTTCTTTTTGGCGCCCTCTTTGGCAGTTTATTGAATTGTGCAGACTTCCCAACAGGAAGTCCCATCGACCGGAAGTCCTACCAACAGGAAGTTATAAAGCCTAGATAGGCCTCAGGCCTCAGTATCATGCCATTCCTGCTATCAGAGGGTTGTCTGCTGTGATCTTTTGTTTGGCCTTGGAAAGCATTGACTTTTCACTACACTGTCCTACTTGAGGTGTAGCAACCACAATTTGACAGCAAGCCAAACTCCTATTCACAGAGACATCAGAGTCAGGATGTAGCATTCAAGCTCCTTTATTTATTGCCGATTCAACTTGTGAAACTGAAATAACAAAAAAAATATAATGCAATTACTGAAAGGTCTATTCAAAGGGAAGGCATCTGCACAGGCATGGTTAGCTTAGCATAATTAGCATTAGCATAATTAGCATGGTTAACATGAACAACATTAACATTAGCATTTTTACCATCAGCACTGTTAGCATTAGCACCTTTAGCACTGTCGCTGTTAGCATGGTGAAATCATAGTTAAGACAATTTAACGAATCAATCAAAAAGGTTAGCTAGTTAGCATGTTAGCTAGTTGCTATGTTTATTTGTCTGTCATTTGGCACTGGATAGTTAGGATACAGTGGGTTTATCAGAGCTTTCTCGGTTAAAACAGCTTCCTAACGCTGCTGGAAAAAGGTTGAGGGCAGTGTGATAAAACCACAATAGTGTCGGGCCCTAAAACCAAAACAATGAACAGAAAGATGCTCAAATGTGCTGTAGAGCTGAGCAGAGCTCCAGAGTTGAGTGATAATTTTTTGTGTTTTCCTCGCTATTGGTGAAAACTTTTACATTATTCATATTAATTTGATCAGTTATTAATAAAAAATATTGACTGAGTGCAGCTTTAAAAAATCATCAGATCTGAAATAACTCTGATTTATTTGTTTGATTTGTTTTTTGCACTAACTTTACACAGGGACTGTTTTTGTAGGAACTATGATTGTATTAAGTTGTGGCAGTTATTCTCCAATAAGACACATGAAGCGGCAGAAATGTACACTCAGCCTAAAGGTTTAAAAGACATTTTGCATCGCCCATTTTGAAGTTTAATTAAGTGGACTCATTCCCTCTTGGTTGTGTGTTACCAGTGAGTTCGATGGTGGATTTGACTGAGGTGCAGTTGAGACGAATAAATCCATCAGTGAGGAAGCTCAGTGGTATTGTGTATTTCCTGGAGGGAGTGACCGGCTACTTCCCTTTGTCTAGTTCATACACCAGTCAGTTTAAAGTTGTTGCTCATATTCCTTCAGGCAGCTTGAGTATTTCTTACATGGAGAGAAATGTTGCAGCTTCCTAAGGAGGCCTCTGACCACTTCATCAGAATAACATTTTCTGCACAGCTGCTTTGCTTGTGTGTTTTCTTTCATCAGCTCACCAGGGACCAAACAGGATCTTTGCAGTCCACTTTTTCTCTGTATCAAATCAACACCTTTACTGTGGCGTTCCAACATCACAGAATGATCCCATTAGCTTACCAATCAAACATTTAAGTGATGTAACTACAGCCGAGGGAGAGTCATGTCAGCACAGTGTCTGTGGTACACAGTATTGTATTTAGAAAAAAAAAACGTTTGCGGTCTTGCAGTATTTTCCGGTACTGGCATTGTCACAGCGCTCCATGCTGTTCTCTAAGCTGTCAAAAATCTTTTGAGGGCCTCATTAAAAACCTCCACATTAAATATAATAGCAGTCGTTACCTGAGCGGGGAAACCGCACTGTGTCTGGTGCAGAGATTAATGTTAGTGGTGGAGCTATTTTTGAATTGAGATGTCTCCCTGCTGGCTAATGGGATACAAAAGGCTTCGGCACTGGATTTCATAGCTCCATCTGTTTGTACTGTAAGCCAGGAGAAGTCGGCACTGGGGTATCCCACCACATAATTAGCTCCATGATGAGCCCTCGTGACCCCACACATGGTCAGCAGGTGGACTAACCTGTCTACTTAGCAGGAAATATGCTACTTGCTAATGCTGCACACTTGGACCGGTCAAGCGCTCAAGTTGCAGTCAGCCTGTGGTCAGCTCGGGAGTGAAGAATCGTGATTTATTGTAAGGGCACAGCCGGTGTGAGCATTACAGTATTTGGTCTCTGTTTGTGTTGCAGGCTGATATTCTGTGGTCAGAAAGGGATTTTCACAAAAGCCAGCGGATAGTTAAAGAAAAATGGCTGGTGACAACTATGGTATAAAATGATCGATGATGACCTCTTTAGATGAGTTATCCTGTTGCCTCGTACAGAGAAACCACGGGACACGGTTAGTGGACTCAGACCCGGAATATCACTCACATTATAACGGGGGCTCTTTCTATAACCATCTATTTTGCTCCTTGTTATTAACTAAAGACACATATACTTATCGCACAGACATGAAACTGGCATCCTCTCATCTTCGCAAGAATAATAACTATTCCTTTAATGTTAAAGGATTTGTTCCTCTTACCCTTTATACTGTCATCATCACACATGTATGTCAGTGAAAAGGATCCCATTAATAATCACATCATTTATGAGTAGTCAAAATATATTTATTAAAGATGGAGTAGTAAAAAATATTATACATATTTACAAAGCCTTAAAAAGTCCACTTAATGTTGTAAATGTAAGGCTTTACATTTCCCTTTCACATTTTCATCGATGTCACATGACCAACAGTCACATTGGCAGAGTCAAGTCTGGGAGGTGTACGTGTCTCGCTGACTGCTTCCTGTCAGATGATGAACAGAACACCTACAAGAGGAAAATATAAACAGTTAGAATGCATCTCATCATTTAGTGTGGTTTTTCTGATGTTGGTTGATGTTGCAGCGTGCAGGCTAAAGTTCAGCTACGACTTGCGATTCTTGGACTGTAAACCATGTGTAAATGTTTACAACGTGCGTCACTGACACACCCGTGGCATGACGTGCTTGCGTCTTAAAGAGCCTTTGACTAAGCCGACATTGATGATAGAAGCCATGTGAGAATTTTATTGTTCTGCTTTGACAGAATAGTCATGGACTGCATCATCAACACCTGCTTTACTTTTCAGTAAGAGACTGCAAAATGAGAATTTTTCTGAAAGCATTTTTTTGTGTTTTGTTTCTGCACTGCACAACATTACATAAAATGCACATCATTTTTCAAACATAAGTATTAATGGGTACATACTGCATGAAACACACATTAAAACACCGGTAGGGTGCCATTAAAAAGTTAAATTACAAAATTTTTAAAAAACATTTTTACCTGGATTATTATAAAATTTTACTTTAAAAGATTACATTTAGTGAAATGAATGAAAGTATTTGAATTTGAACAGTGAATGATGGCTCTCACCTCTTTCTCCTCATTTGCTAACTTGAAGGCAAATATGTTCTCCAAGTGCTGTAAGTAGCCTTCAAGTTCCTGGCAGGTGTCAAGCGCGTCTTTGTGGCCTGTCCATTGAGGTTCTCTGCCCATTATCATGCTCCTGATGCACAGCCTGCTCCTCACAAAGGCCATATCTGGAGGGAACCAGTCTTTTGAGCTCCTTTTACTCACACTCTGATATTTTTTGGTTTCTTTCCTCTGTCTGCGCTGGACAGATGGGAGGCTGAAGTGTTCAGGTGAAATGGTCAATCCCACTGCCATGGCTTTTAACATGCAGAAGTAAGCCCCTCACATGCGAACGTGCTCTTTCTTCTGTCTGCTTGAGCAGAACTGCACAGCCTGTCATCCAGTGTCTGGAGTGGAGTGAAGAAACTGCCTTGCTGCAAGCCAAGTCTTAAGCGGCCAAAGTCTTGTGTTTATTGAGGATATTGACGCCATCAGCACTCTTATCCTCTCTATCTCAAGTTTATAAGACGTCAGTCCAATAGTATCGTCTTTCATCAGTGATAACCATATACGGATATGGAGCACCCAACACGTCATGCCGCTGTTATCCTCATAACAATCTTGTAAAAAATGTGATTTGTCGTATAATCTACGTAAAGCAGTTTAAGGTGAATGAGTGACCTTTTTTGGAATCATATGCAGATTAGCAGCAGTTTGTTGCTGTTTGGAGCAGACTGCACAGTGTTTACTGGTAAATGGAGGGAAGACAAAAAATACAGATAGTACTGTCAGAGAGGTACAGTAGGCCTCACCATTTTGTGTTCTTTGCCTCATTGTGGTGCCCAAAATTAGGCAATAAAGCCTAACAATGCTATATATGATATACGTCCTGTCCAGACAGTACCCAGTTCTACTGAATGTGAGCTGAAATGGGCTCCATGACCCTGCACGGAATAAGTGGGGGTAGATTATGGATGGAAGGAAATTGAAAGTTTAATATTCACTTACTCTCCTTTAAGCTCTTGTTTGTTCTTCACCAACTTCTTAGGGGAATATCTTGCTCTTTTGCAGATAAATGCTCCATTATGATCACTAACTAGGTGCTAACTGTGCTTTTGGCAAATGTTGTGTCAGTGTGTTAGCACCATCATTGTGAGCTTGTTAGCATGCTAATGTTAGCTGTTGTTATGCCCCCGCACCGGCGATCCTTGTGAACATGATATCTCATGAACTTCTCAAGGGAATTTCTCCAAATTTGGCACAAACATCCACTTGGGCTCAGCGATTAAGTGATTAGTTTTGGGTGGTCCATAGTTGAAGGTCATGGTCACTGTGACCCTGTCTGTCTCATTCTTGTTAACGCGAAATCTCAAGAACACCCTGAGGGAATTTCTTAAAATTTGGCACAAACATCAATAGCTCTTTGGGGACAAACGAAGTTGAAGTTGAAACATTCATTTGGACTCGGTGGACTGGTTAGACTTTGGTGGTCATAGGTCAAAGGACAAGTCTATGTGACCTTATCTGTCTTGTTCTTGTGAATGTGATATCTCAAGAATCCCTTTAAGCATTTCTTTAAATTTGGCACTAACGTTCACTTTGACTCAAAATGAACTGATTGGATTTTGGTGGTCAAAGATCAAGGGCAGTGTGACCCTGCATCTGTAACAGTTTCATGAACACGATATCTCAAGAACACCTTAAGGGAATTTATTTAAATTTGACACAAACATGCACTTAAACTAAAGAATAAACTGAGCAGAATTTTGAGGTTGAAAGTCGACAGTCAATGTCAGTGTGACCTCACAAAATATATTTTTGGCCATAACTCAAGAATTCTTAAGCTAATTATGACCAAACTTATCAAAACAAATCTCTCAAGGATAAAATGATGATCAAAAGGTCAAAGGTCAACTTCACTGTGACATCATAATGTTTTGCATAAACCCTTCTCTGGCCATAACTCAACATCAGGAACAGAAGAGGAGACATTTGGTCAGATGCTTAATTGGTGACACTCATCTTGGGTGCCCATCTTTAAACTGTGCTGATTGTATAGATCTTCTGTGCTGTTTTGGGGGAAATAAGTGTGAAGCATCCATGTTTTCATGGATGGATGTAAACTGTAAGAGTCTTGACTGGTGTAATAATTCGAATTTAAAGTTGTTTGTAGCAAAGTGTGGCAAAGGTTCGCTGTTAATTTGAACATGCACAAATGTATGAGTGTCATGTGTAATATTAGTGCTGTCACGATGAAGGAATTTCCCCTGCAGTGGCTCAACATTGCGATATGCAGTAGTACCGCCATTTTTTGTTTGCAAATAACGTATTGTTTCCTGATTTTAGTGCTTTGTTAGTCACATTTATTGTTAGGCTATTATTAAATATATTGTTGCTTTTTAAATGACAAAGATGACACTTTTAAAGCAAACTAAATACTTGTATACTTGTACATTTTTAATGCAAAACACATGAGGACAATAAGGTGCACTAAGGGTTGCAGCATTTTTCAGCTTGCTTACGTCTGAGGCGTGACATGCTTGCGTCTTGAGGAGCCTTTTATTAAGCTGACATTGATAATAGTGGCCATGTGAGAATTTTATTGTTCTGCTTTGACAGAGTAGTCATGGACTCTTGCAACACCCCTTTTATCACCAACAGCTGCTTTCCTTTTGAGTAACTTTTCAGAGTCTGCAAAATGAGAATTTTCTGAAAGCATTTTTTTTTTTATGTGTTTCGTTTTTTTTGCACTGCACAACATTACATAGTATTAATGGGTACATACTGCATGGAACACACATTAAAGTACCACAATTATAAATTTAAATTACAAAATTATAAAAGTAGGCAGCAATTAAAAAACATTTTTTATCTAGATTATTATTAAGTTTCACTTAAAAGATTTCATTGAGTGAGGTACCTTAAAGTATTTAAATTTTGAAGCATATTCTGCCACTAAAACAAGAAACAGTGAATGGTGGCTCTCACCTCTTTTTCCTCATTTGCTAACTTGAAGGCGAATATGTTCTCCAAGTGCTGTAAGTAGCATGCACGTACCTTGTCAAGAGCGTATTTGTGACCAGGCAAAATGGTTATGTCTATTGCTATAATACAGAATATCCGCAGAAGGAAAACTGTCTGCATAAGGCAAAGTACCTGCTCTGGATGAAGGGAAGACTAAGACGTGTGAAAAGAAAGAGGACGGACCCACCGGTCTGTGTGGGTTCAGTATTAATTTCTCCTTCGTCTTTGTTGTTCAAGGATGTGGCAGTTGGTCTTTGTTGTATTTGTCCTGCTCCCCCTTGGCTGGGTAAAGAGTGAGCGATTTACCCAAAGTTGGATATTTTTCAGCTGACCAGGACAAAACTGCAAACTGCAGCGCTCAGCGCGGAATAGACGCTCAGCATCTGGTCTCAATGGCATTTCAGAAGAGTGTGACTACATCGTGCTCCCATTAAAAGAAAGACAAAACAGCCTTTTTAACTATAAATGAAAATCCCATTTCAAAATCCCGTAAAAGATTTTTGTCAGCACTCCCCATCTCCCATCACTTGAAACTGCCTTCCTCTTCCATTCAATTTACACTTTCAACTGAATTATGTTCTGCACCAGTGTCCTGTTTTAACAGGAAATACATCAAATTAAACAGGTAACGTGCTGTTTCATGAGGACTTTCAACAGCCGTGTCAAAGAAGTCTCATGCATCATTACGATGATGCCACGCATCGTTATGAGACATTAAAACACGGGAGTAAGAGAGCGTGAACGCAAAGGGATGTGCTGACAGCGCCAGGAATATTCTCCATCTATCAAAGGTAGATTCCCCCCCTCGAGGCTTCATTCCTTGTGCTGCTCAAGATGAGAAGTGTTCGGAGTTGAAGAGGACAGCAATGGAGACAAGTTGAGCTCCTTGCCACTCTTCTCCTCGTGCTCGCCAGACAGACTGCACTTGGGAGACGAATATCAGTAAATCAAGTTGAGAGAAATCTGGCAGAGAATCTGGGGAGAGAGTACATCTTCAAAGGCAGTCGGAGGAAGAACATTGAGATAACTAAATAATCCATCAGGAATCAGAGAATGTGATGAAAGTGGTGTTTCACTTTTATTTAGTTTCCCAGAGAGCTTAGTCATGAGCTGTTGCATCGCAGGTATCCTGTGTGAGCGCCTGAAGTGAAAATTGCAACCATCAGTGTTTTCTTCCTCTTTTACACAGAGGGGTGTCTTGTTGCCACAGGCAAGCCAAGACTCTGTCATGGCCTTTATGACTCCTACCTTTATCAGTCCCGAAATCCTGAAGTGGCCGTAGGCTTTGCTTTGTAATGAGTAAATATTCAACTAAGTGCCCCATAATCCCATGGTTCCTTTATGGCGAGCAGAAAAATTCTCCAGTGTGTCAAGGTGTGGGGGCCAGGGACAGATATGGCAAAAGTCCTGGGATGAGAAAAAGGGCACCCTTTTTCCTAGCTTATGAAAAGAGGAGCGGAGAAGGAGAGGAAAAGAAGGCCACAATGTTTCCTCCTCCAAAATGTGTTAAGTGAAAGCTCACATAAATCCCCTTGAAAGTGGATTAGCAAAAATATCTTTTCCTCTTAGGTTTCATTCAGACAGGAGCCAGTCTCTAAAACGGGGTGTCCTTATCTAAACATTGGACGGAATTTTATTAATCAAAGGCAGCAGTGCGCGAAACATAAGTCTAGGTTTTGGCCTAGTGCAGCATAGTAAAAGCCACTCGCTTTTCACAGTTTCCACCCAAACAGTGGAAGCTGGCACCACGTTATAGGAAAGCTCAATTATAATATCAGGTTGGTGTTATTACTGTTGATTATGTGCTTTTGAAGACCCGACTTGCCCCTGAGTTCACTTCCTCTCCTCTTCCCTGGCTGAGACGTGCTCTTTGAAATCGAACTCGCCTCGGAGGTTAATGAATCACCGGCCTGGTTCCCTGTTTTACTTTCACCCTTACCCTTTGTCACATTGACACACACATACACACTCACACACATTGGATTTGAGCCTCACTTGTGTAGTTTTGTAGATCGGGATGCCCGTTGGAATTGGTTCTATCAATCACAGATGGCCGAGCATACCAGGAGTGTGTGTTTTCGTAACCCCTGTCATGTTCATTTCAAATAAACTCAAACATTGCTTGAGTTAGTGCATGCTTGTACAGATCTAACACACTCATTAGATCAGAGAGGGAAAAGACTCCATTTATCTTCCACCATCAACCTATAATTTACAGAACTTCGAATTATTGCTATGTCACCTAAAAATATGTTTGTCATGCAACTTTATAGGAAACATAACACCATTTAGATTAAATATTTTCTAAGCAACAAGTATTTCTTTCCCGCAAGTTCTGCGCCCAGGACCCCCTTTCTTTACATGATACCCTAACCCAGCACTTGGACCCGTTTTGGAAATATCCAGTCCTCTGTCAGATTGTAATGGTTTAGTCCAGTGGGGGTGTGCAGGATGCTTGACACTGGCACCGGACAGCCAGCTTGTTTGCTTAGGGAAACGAGTTTGATAGATCCCCCTTTTAAGACTCCATTGAGTGAGAGTTTAGCTGTCATGCACCATTAGCCCGCAGCTCAGTCTGGTCCCGGCGTATCGGAAGATGGATGCAAACTTCAAAATGACAAGGAAATGGTTGTCAGATTTGTCTGGTGTTAAGACACTAAAAGTGTGAGAAAATAATTTCTGTGGACGGCGGGGGGAAAATCTCTTGAGAAAGACACAATCGGCATGTTCATCTCGGCCAGGCCTCCATTTAGCCTTGAGCAAGGACATCTGGTCACTTAAGTGGTTTTCAGTACATCCTATCCAACACACACACACACACACATCAGCAAAGCTTCTCTTAATGTTCGTATGCTTGACTTATGTTTGCTTTACCCCTGGCTTGTAGTTGTGTAACATTTTAATTTTCAGCCTCGATGGCAGAGAGGACACGCTTCAGTGCAACGCAAGTCATGTCAGCGGAGATCTCATGTTATATTCAGGCACCTAATAGTAGGCTGTATTTGGATAAAGCTTTTTCATATCAGTTATTTGGTTTCCCATGCTAAATGCATTACAGTCTCTGGGGTATACATTTTAGAAGTCTTTAAACTGTTGAGTCAATCTGAGAAACATGTGCTTTATTAAATTCCCAGCATTGTATTTAACTAGTTTCTCACAGGTATAAAATTAGTTTTCCGTCTTATTCATCTCATTCACTTTGCAGTTGGCTAATTACAAATAGTCCAACATAAAATATGATATTTTATTTACCTTTGAAGTTACAGATAAACCAAAACTGTGGTCCAACAGCTGCCACATGTGCAGATCCATACCCAACAAAAATGTGCTGATGATCCTGGTCATCTGAGGAGGCTTTTGCCCACATTGTACTGCAGTGACTTATGTGTTGTTACAGATGCTCCCATAGTCTAAGTGACTGCAGCCACGCAGTGCTGAGTGTAGGGCTTTAGACCAGATTTGATTTGTCTTATTTAAGAGTCCACTCTATGGCTGTTTCCCACACAAAGCTGGTGTAAGTTTTGCTGCAGTTGCTTAGCAGCATTTTTTTTGCCCCACAACTTAAAATCTGCAACCCCCTACAATGTGAAGAACCTCAAGTACCCCAAACCCACATCCCCTGTTCTGCCTCGCTCTGCCTTGGCACAGGCCTGGGAGGCAAGCAGTTGACCCCGGTCATTACAGGGTGTTTATGACCCACGGAGAGCAGCTGAGGGCCCCCGCTCTGTGAATTTGTGCATCCTCGAGAATGCGGGCCCTGCTGTGCTGCTAATGGGCCCTATCCAAGATGCCCCTCAACCCCCACCCTTCTCCCCGAAGAGGTGGGTTACTTACGACGTCTTCTGATATCAGATCTCCTCTGCTGTGAATTCCTCCAGAGCCCGTAACGATTGCCCTCATCAAGAGGGACGTGCGGTTAAGAGCGCAAACCAGAAGAAAAAACACACAATGCAGGGTAAATGATTGCAAACAGAAACACAAGTTTGACTATAATTTACTTCCATTTCCCACCATCACCAGTTGCTCCAGAGTGGTGAAATAGGACGGTCCAGTGGAAACACTGCAGCATTGATAACAAAGAGCCTGTTGTATCACTATTTATTTTTTATTCAACGCCATACAGAAGAATCCATGCGTCAGCAATAAGTGATAAAACATGGTTTTGTTTTGTGTGTTAAAAACACCTCCCTCCTATATGGGAACGGTAGAAATCGTCTGCTTCAGTATAATCATTAGTATAACAGGGTTCCTACAGCTTAAGAAAAAACAGAAATTGACATCAGTTACGGGGGGTTATGGACACTTTTGCCCAAATGTTTATTGCAACACAAAACCTTACTTTTGTCACATGGCGGACACAATGATAAAACAGAACTGGTAAAATTCCTGCCATTTGTTGGTGAGTTTTTCTGGGCAATTCTTTTGTTTCTTAGTCTGAATGTGGAATTCCACCTTCTTGATTACCACCATGCCAAGTTTGAAAATTTTTTTTTGCAAAAATGCACCGAGCCTAGTATGAATTGCCTTGTACTGGTTTCAGCCATGTTGTAAAATCTTGGTTAAGTTGCCAGTTTTTGTTTGTTTGCGCTTCCCCGAGTTATCCAGGGTTCAGTGACAGCTAGCTAGCAGACAGTGGATCCTCCGAGCTGAGCATCCTGCCCTTAAACAAAGTATGATTGTTGTTGGTTCTGCTATCTCGATCTGTGTTATGTTAATGCAAGAGGCATTCAGGATATTGTTTTGATTTAATTTGACATTTTGACAAAGCAGCATCAGAAAAGAAGATTCAAAGATTCCTACTTCCCATGTCTTTAAAAAGATAGGTTTAAGAAATTTCAATACAAACAAAGGCCTTATTTTCAGACTAATGTTTTCAGTGCCTTCTAAGAATTTTTTGTGATCTGCAGTAAACCTGTTCCTTTAAATACTCTTAAAATTCTCCTACAGAGTCACTCTTTAGTGGCTTTGTTAGGCACTATTGTTGAGCATGTTAGCATGCTAGCATCAGCAATATTTAATGTTTACTATGCTCAACACCGTAGTATAGCATGTTAGCATGCTAAGATTTACTACATGGCACTAACACAGTTGCATCAAACCAAAACTTTTGACGGTGTGCTGCAGCTAGATGTCAAGTCAAGGGGTCAAGTGTCAAAATGAAGCCAATGCAAAAGTGCCAAAAACTGCAGTTCATCGTATGGCCACTTGAGGCTGACTCCAAACAGGAGTAAATCCCCATCGACCACCGAGTTAAAATGCCCAACTTTACAGTTTACACCCTGATACAAAATATAGTTTGGGTCTCAATAGCTAATTCCAGCATTCATGACAACTGTTCCTTGAGTACCTGCAAGATGCTGAAAAAAATTACGCTCAAATATATGAATATTGGAATGTATATTCAAATGCATGCCCATGTTCCACAATATGTTTATCTGGAGTGAAAGAAAGGCTCAAATCTCATGGTTGAAACATTCTTTTAGATTGATATAACATCATTTCATGGCTCCAGGCTCTTTCTTGCGTCTTTGAAATGAACAACTTTGTATGAAGTGTCGTCCAACCACATGTAAAGGCAGAAGTGTTTATATCTGATCCAGTGGCAGCATGCAGACTGTTGTAGCCTCCTCAGGCTGCATCACACTGCCTCCTTGATCTTTCTCCAGGAATGCTGTGGCTTCATCTTGTACGTTGGAGACAAAATGTGGCGCATTATCCTACAAGACACCTCTGATTGGATCTTTGTTTTTCAGCTTGCTGTTTGGGCCAATGATGGGGACGCAGTGTTCATCAGGGAGTTCACTCTGATTCGACGAGACCACCTTGCAGAGGAGCCTCTCCATGAAGGCAGCCAGAAACCAGAGGATCCTGTAAGTGCCTGATCAGAAAATATGATTGTTGAACTCCACCAGCGTGCTTTTTAATTTCAAATCTCAAACTTTTTTTTCCTTTTATTACTTAAATAAGAAATTAATTGAGATGTCAGATAAAACTA
The DNA here is from genome assembly GCA_019142605.1 of Cephalopholis sonnerati. Taxonomy (NCBI): domain Eukaryota; kingdom Metazoa; phylum Chordata; class Actinopteri; order Perciformes; family Serranidae; genus Cephalopholis; species Cephalopholis sonnerati. Next base: position 12,541,142 of record JAGQAX010000023.1, read on the forward strand.
AATCAGTCAATAAATCTATTGCAGTGTGTTTATGTAACACACCACACCAGAGCAGGGAAAAATCAGCCATATTACACCTCCGTAAGTGAATGATGATCGTGGGACACTGGGAGTGGAGGGCGGGCTGACCTCGCTTGATGTGAAACAGGGCAGCACATGCAAACACACGCACTTAACACGTTGTAGGGTGGGGTGGCTTTTTTGCATCGCATTACTCCCACTCTGTCATCACCTTTTGATGAGACACGAGTCCTGGCCGCAGCAGTTTTCTTAAGCCGATCTCTCACCCAGATGTTTTATCTAATTGGGCGGGAGGGAGGGCAGAGCTGCCGTTGTCACGGAAATCGATGTCCAGCTCGCCTATCTCATCATTCCTTTGTGATGGGATTGGTCCTGGCGCAATTTGAGAGGAAATCTGTTAGAAATGATCAAAGGTTTTTGAACAGTAATATCTTGAGTTGCATTTTTCTTTTTGCTGTGAGGACATTATGTAACTCTCATGTTCTGGTTTTCATGCACTTTCCTGCATATATGACCTCCTCTGTCAGGTGAAAGGTGAAAAGTCCTTCCTGCACACGTTTCACAAGCCTCCACGCCTCAGTAAATGACCCTTTGACCTTAACATATAGAATATTCAGCAGCCCTCACACTCTTTGAACCCTGATCAAATATAGTGACATTTCTTTTGAAACAGATGATCTGCTTGAACTCACCATCACACTGTAAAGCAGGATCATGAGGGCTCATTTGAACATTCACATGTGCAGGATAGCCTTACAGATCAGTGGCGGACAGAGGTCATATTCTGTTTTAAGAGGGGATCAGGGAGGGAAACTCTTTTATTATGAAGTCTTATATTCATGTTGTCCTACCTAGTGTCTCGAAGTGACATATATTTGACAGTATTTCATTCCATCTTTGCTTTTTACATGCTCTTTTATATCCATAAAGCAGACTTAATGGAAAAACCATTAAAAAACTATCAGAAGTCAAGAATGTAAATGCCGTGGTACATGCTTACAGTGCTGTAGTTAGAAACCACAAACAGCTATCTTTACAGCATTTGGATTTCATATTGTAACCAAGCAGTGATGTGATTTATGATTCACTGACCTCAAGCAAATTTTTGAATTTGCATCAGCGAGTGGTTTTCAAACCAAACATCACACAAACGACATTTATACGTCCACTCCCACATACTGAATTTATGCCATCCAGGCCTCAGTTGCTCTTTATGGGTTTCATTATAGTGAATATGGTTGCATTATTTTTGCCATCACACAGGTGCACATGAGATGTCCTGGTAGTGAGAAAACATCGCACTCACATTTACTGTAAATTAAAGGAGCAGTTCAACATCTTGGGAGATTCACTTATTTGCATTCTTTCCAAGACTTGGATGAGAAGAGCTACAGCCAGAGCACAGTTAGTATAGCTTAGCATAAGCTAATCTAGCCAGCTGCTGGTTGGTGCCTCATATTTAAAGGTATACTATACAGCAATTGTCGGCTACTGTTTGTAAACAGTATCGCCAGCGGAAGTGATAGTAAAAGCCAACCTCAGCTTTGTCCACTTGGGATTTTACCTTGTTATATTTGCATTTTTTACGGCACTGTTTCCACTATTTTTGTAGCTTCCTCTTGGATTAGTGCTACTTATGGTCTGGCAGCTGGCAGCAAAATAAGAGGGCACGGTCTCTGAAAGGGGACATATTGATTATACTTGAGTATTATGGCTTGTTCCATGTGGGATGTATGAAGTGACTGTATCGTATCACATCGAGTATAAATTGTCATCTTTTTTTTGCCACCAGCATTAGACGTGCATTGGCATTTTGGTTTTCAAGGATGTTTTTATTCCTCCATGCTGGCGATAGCTGTAGCCAGAAGTATAGTGTTTTTGGGTTGTTAATGTCCACCTGTCCGTCTGTCCCATTCTCAGGAATGTGATATAAGAGGGCATAAGGGGAGTTCTTCTACAAATTTGGCACAAGCATCCCCTTGCACTCAATGATGAAATTATTGGATTTTTATGGTCAAAGGTCAAGGTCACTGTGACCTTGTTTGTCTCATTTTTTTGAACGGGATATTTCAGGAACATCTCGAAGGATTTTTTTTTTTTTAATTTGGCACAAACGTTCACTTGGACTCAATGATGAACTGATTAGATTTGGTGTTTGAATGTCAAAGGTCAAGGTCAGTGTGACCTCACAAAGCATGTCATTAGCTATAACTCAAGAATTCTTAGGCTAATGATGAAAAAAGTTCACACAAATGTCTAATAGGATTTAATAATGAAGTGATGACATTTTAGATCCAAAAAGTCAAAGGTCACCTTCACTGTGACATCATAATGTTCTGCAAAAACACTTTTCTGGCCAGTACTCTGTGTCATATCTCAGGAACAGAAGGGGAGACATTTGGTCAGATACTGAATTTGTCACACTAATCTTGGGTGCCCACCCTGAAACTGTGCTGATTGTTAAGGTCTTCTGTGCTGCCGGGGTGAAGATGTGTTTGAAGCATCTGTGTTCTCACAGACATGGTTGTAAACTGTAAGAGAAACTTGACTGGTGCATGGAGGCATACATCAAGAGGGCAGTAATTCTAGTTAGTGTTTAGTGTCTGTTTTTAGTGATAATGTCCTCTCAGGATGATGTTTATTTTTGCATTTTGCACCTGAGATCCTTGCGAGGTGCTCTATCATTCTGCTTTGCACACATATAGCAAAATGACAATAAAGCTTATTGTACACCTTTAAGAACATATATGAGAGTGGTATCGTTCTTCAAACTCTCAGCCAGAGGGCGAATAAACATTTCCCGAAAATGTTGAACTCTTTCTTTAATTAATGAGCTTTAGAGGTGTTGGAACTTTGGAGGGAGCCAGGCTGGCTGTTTGCCCCTGCTTCCAATCTTTATGCTAAGCTAAGCTAATTGCCTGCTGGCTCTAGCTCCACACTTAATTCACAGGCATGAGTGTGCTATCCATCATGTCATCTAGCTCTCAACAAGAAAATTAATAAGCATATTTTTCAAAATGTAAAACTATTTATTTAAACGAGTTATTTGGCTAAACTGTCTAACTTTAAAGAAGAACTTGTGCACTTTATTTCAACCCACTGCAAGCTGCCTATTGACCTTTAAATCCAATGCCATTATAATAAAGTAAAGATGGATAAAGATAGTACCTAGGAAGACTTTTACAGGATGATGTGGCTCAAAATATTATAGATTAACAGTTAAATTTGATGTAACAGCCTGCAAGTTTTATCTCATGTTAATTAGAGCGACAAGACAGATTAAAAAGTGGTTCCATAAATAGAGTTGCCATCCTACGCTACATGTATGATGCCAGCATGTCTTCAGATGGGGAGCTCGCAGACTCCCAGGAGCCACACTTGTGATTCCTTTCAGCACTCAGCCGATTTTCAGTCTTTGTGCGCCTGTAGCGCTGTTCTGTGTTGGATCTTGGTTCAATATTAAGCTTGATTCCAAGCCAAGACAAACGCAGCTTAATTAGCAAGCAACCCAGGAGGCGGATCTCAGACTCCAAAGTGTATTCGCTTTCTCTAGTTTAACTTTCAAGAGTGTGTGCCAGGGTCGGTCGGTGGGCAATAAGACTGACCTCCCCAGCACCCTTTACCCTATCCCTCAAGAGGGCCACAGATGAATTGTTCTCTCCGAAGGAAAGTGTTTTTCCTGGCAGCCTCGGCACAAGCTACTTCGTCGGAATAGAGCTGTCTTAAACAGCTTAGGTCTAACATACCTTTGTAAATTAACCCATATTTATTATGTGATGGCAAGTACTGTAGAGCTTCAACAATGTCAGCATTCATAAACAAATATCAAGTTAGTTTATTGGGTTGAGAGGTTCCTGAATCAAAGTGTGCGGGGGGTCTGATGGCTAAAATGTTGGCTGCCGGGTCTGAGAAAGTCTTTTTTTTTCCCTCTGTAACTTGACTGAATGAGTAAGACTGTGAAGATAAACAGAAAAGCTGATCATAAATCTCTCTACAACTATTCCCACTCATTGTTTGGCCATGAATGAAATTTTCCAGCAGCTCTGAGAGCAGCAACTAACTCAAAACCTGTAAAATATGTTTTAAAATGTTTAAAAAAGTTTTGTCAGATTTATTTAACTGCAGGGAGATAACTGATCTGGAACTTTTTATCTGTGTAGAATTTAAACTTTAAAGGTTAAAAGGTTTGAAACTTAATGTCTTGAGATTTAAGTTTCTGCTCCAAAGGTGATGCGCAGGTGGCAGCTACCGCTCAACCTCAGGCTGATTAACAGAAAAAGAGAAAGAAGGACAGAGAACAAGTTTTTTAAACTTCTAATCTTGGTCAGAAAGTGAAATTTAAAGTTGGTGGAAGAGAAAGGAACAGCCTTTGGAAAAAAGAAAAAGTGATACAAAGAGAGACACACGGTTTTCTCCTCAGCTGGCTGCTGTCTAGACGGCAAATGTGATCATCCTGTCAACAGACAACTTTAAAGTGGGTTACTGAAAGGTGATCCTTCATTTACCAGATGGGTGTGTGTGTATGTGTCGGCTTCTAGTTGTATTTGTGAGATAGTGAAGCTGCACTAATCTTGCTAACTGTGTGTAAGCTACTCCCTGTATGCTTTGTGCATTGATCTATTTAGTTAAAAAAATGATAAGTACAGCTTTAAAGGGACAGTTCACCCCAAAATTAGCAATACATATGTTTTTTCTTACCTGTAGTGCTATTAATCAATATAGATTGTTTTGGTGTGAGTTGCCAAGTGTTGGAGATATCAGCCGTAGAGATGTCTGCCTTCTCTTCAATATAATGGAACTAGATGGCACTTGGTGTGTGGTGTTTAAAGTGCTAACAAAAGACATTTAAAAAAGACTTAACAGCAATGTCTCTTGGTTGAAGATAATCCACAGACCTTGTTGTGAGCAGTTTCACGAAGGAGCTATTTTCTTTCTACCAAACTACAGCGCGCAGAAGGAAGAAGCGTGCATCTACTCATGGACAAAAGGCTCGTGTTTGTGAAAGTGCAAGATGTAAAAATTTATAGTGTCCTCCTCGGCTGAGCTGTAGCATTAGTCACAGTGATGGTGATATGGCATATTGATGATATTGGTAGAAAGAAAATAGTTCCCACATGAAACTGCTCACAAGGTCCGTGGATTGTCTTGAGTAACTGGGCCATGCTTTCTCGAAAGAGACATTGCTGTTGACTATTTCAAATGTATTTTTTTGGCACTTTTAACGCCACAAGCCGAGCGCCATCTGGTACCATTATATTGAAGAGAAGGCAGACATCTCTACGGCTGATATCTCCAACACTCGGCAACTCACACCAAAACAATCTACATAGATAAATAGCTCTACAGGTAAGAGGAAAAGTCTGTTTTTGATTTTGATTGAACTGTCCCTTTAATATAAGTACTTAGTTACCTCTCAATCTGAAGTTACTTGTATTTCGATAAACCTTTGTACCTAAATTAGAGGAGGTGGTGGACACACAAACGCACACAAGTACTTGTAATTAGCTCCTTTGCTCTGTTAACAACCCTGCGCTACACTGAGGGTGAGGATGTACTGATTGCTTCTCTTGGTCATACTTTGTGTTATCCACACCAATAATGGCCAGGATATTATGGGTTGTGACAGCTAAGTGTTTGGTAATGACAGTTATTAGAGCCCCACTTTGCAGCAATGACTTCAGGCCTGGAGTGAGGACACCTCTACTTTGCCTGTCCTCACATGTTTCATGGAATGGTGGTTATGTCCCTTTGCACTGTTGTTTTATTTTCTCACCTTTTCTCCCTCTCGTCTATCTGCGAGATGTTAGATGTTTTGTTAGACGTCTCTTCCTCGCTGCCCTCTGCCTCTCTCACTTCATCACATGCCAAGCAAGTCAGGATTTAATGTTTTTACATGCTCAATTGCACCTCAGGCAGTAACAGTCTGGGGCATATTTTTTTTTCCTTTTTTAAAACCTTCAGGGTGAACAAGTGCCGAGACGGTTCCGCCTTTTGGCAGGGTGTCAGGGTGCGGAGTAATTGAGGTTGGGCGAGTGGGGCCAAGGGCCAGTCAGGGTGGCAAGCAGGGGGAAGCACTCAGTGGCCGGGGCAGCAGCAGCTTGTAGAAAGAGAGGCTCAATGCTCAGCTGCACACCGTCTTGGCAGCTGTGTTTTGCGTGTAGCGCCAGGTGGAAAGGGCAACGGTTTTGCACAATTAAACACTTCATTTGTCTTCATTAGAAGGATGGGCATGTTAGTTTTAGCAGGCTGAGAGGATGTTTAGGCTCAAGTTTTTTTCCGCTATGTGCTGTGCCCCCTGGTGTTAACACCACTTCAACTTAAAGCTTTAGGGGATTTCTGAGCTTTTAATGTCGTAAAATCGGTCTACTTTTAGCCGTAAGTTTTATTGCCTTAAGACCCAGCCACACCAAACCAACATCAAAGAACTAGTGGCGACGAAGGCCAACTGTTGCATTGCATCATGTCACCTGTGTCTCAGCCAAAAAGTTGCACTCGAACACATCATAAAGGCTACAGACATCAGCCAACTAGCACATACGTACTGTGTCTGCCTGAGAGAAAATAACTCTCCATACTAGCAGGTGGCGGTAGTCTGCATTCGTCATTAAAAACGGGATACTGGAAGACTGACAGGATGGATTCAAGACGCTAGTTAGACAGTTAGCGAGTCAACAACACGACCCAGTGTTGAAAGAACAAAAGATATTTACCTCTATAACACAAAAAATAGAAACATTTCTGTTGAGGAGCTCAGTGTCCCAAAAATAATCTTACCTAATATAAAAACTTTGCTTCGATCTCCTGCCCTCTTGACTTCAGTTGTTTGTTTAGTGTGTCAGAGCACTTACAGGTACCAGGTGGAGGTTTTGACCACTAGTAGTGCCACAGAGCAAAGTTTGAAAGAGTGGTTGTCAGTTCTGCACATGGACAAGGATGCCCTTGGTTTTACATTCTTCAACAGACTGACAGTTTGTGGTTTTAATGAGCTTAGAAATGTAGAAATGTGCCAACAAAGGCAACGAAGAAGACTGTTAACATGCAAACATGGATGGTGTATGGACTTCTAAAAAGGAAAGGAAGTGGATGCAGACTATTTGGGTTTGATTTCTTCCAAAAATAATCTGCCCTGAAAAGGTTTTTTGAGGAAGGTAATGCACTTAACACATTTATTCTGTTTAAAGCCCAGTTCAGGCCAAAGATTCGCAACGACACAAAACCGTTGTAGAACATTGCAGAGAAAAGTTGCAGTGGTGACTGTCTGGTTGGAGCCGACTGATGGTGTTGCCTGCAACTTCTCTGGTCAAAGTGCCAGCGGCTGATTTTAGAACGTAAAGCACATCACTTGTTTTCGTCAGTCAGTCGGCTTGTAGTGAAGTACATTTACATGCTGTGGCAGATGCTCTGCCGCCACCAAGCCCTCTGTTTCAGTCCTTGTGATGTGCCGTTGTTGGACAATGTGTGCTACCGCTGCTAGCTGTGTGTGCTTAACACTGGTACTATCCTCATTCATATTTTTAAAAGCCTCAAATTATATTCAGCCTCAAAATGAGCCTAAAAAACTGGCAAACAGAATGGAAGTACAGAGATTTGTTGCATAGAGATGATACACCATCTCATCTAGTTGCATTGGTGTGAACCGGCATGTTTTTAGAACGTTATAGAGGGGCGTATTGCAAGTAGATGCCTCATCGCAAATCTTGGGTCTGAACCGGGCTTTAGTTCTTTTACAAAAAAACACCACAGGTTATTTAAAAAAAACAAAAAAAATTTGACATTTTGGGAAATTTGCTCATTCAGTATCTTGCCAAGAGTTTGATGAGAAGATTGATGCCAACCGATTGGCCCGGACCAGTTGTCAGGCAACCAGTGCAGACTCAAGGAAGGCCCATAACCCTTGCGGGAAAAGGTGACAGGTAGCTAAGGTGGGCTAACTGGCTGCTGACTGTAGCTACATATTTACCGCACAGAGAGATTGGTATCAGACTTCTAATGTAATTCTCTCCAAGAAAGCCAAGAAGCATATTCCCAAAATGTCAAACTATTCCTTTGACATAGAAACGCCTGGATCAGGTTATTTCAAGCAATCATATACAACCATATAAAGATCTGTCTTTGTTAAAAAATAAACCAAAAAAAATGCGTCATTGTCCTTCCCTTGAACTTTGATGAACAGATACTAAGAGGCTAAAATTCTTGAAATGTGGAAAGCCTTGTGCAGATATTGACAGGGTGCTATTTTCATTGACTTATAACTAATCAATACATGACATGCAGGAGCACTGAACATTAGTGGAGCAGAGGAGCATTCACTGACATGCTGGTAATAAAAAGCACAATATGTCCCATCACCATTTTGTGAAATCATTGTTTTTGCTCATATTTATTCATTTTCAGAGATGTTTTCTTTAGAGAAATCAAATTCTCTGGATCTGTCCTCGTTGCATGCGATTGACTGGGTTGTTTATTAGAAACACTGCCTCTATGTGAAGCCGCTCATGCTGTAGTTGGATTGGAAAACCTCGGGTCCAAACAGCGAGTTAATAACTGCTTTCGTGACGCCAGTTAGCCATGAATGCCAGTGTTTGTTTCTGCATAGCCAGCTATCTGAAAGATACCCTGACTCCATTGAAATTAGCTTGCGAGACAGGCCAGGACAACCCTTTTCTTCACCAGAAATGATGTCCATCGTGCATTTGAAACAAGAAAAAGAAAGAACTGAACAGGCAAGCAGTGAATTAGGAGACATTCGCCTCGCTGACTTGTGCGCTTTGGCTGGGCTGACTGGTGTTTGGCACATGCGAGCGCTGTTTGGAGGCTCGGTCCCAGCGCTCTTGAAAAAAGTGCTGAGTGCTGGTGAATGTGGTGTAAAGCCACGTGGCTTTGGACTGGGGATCTTTCTCTCACCCCTGTGTTTGTTCCATCAACATATGTGTTCAGTAAAGCCTTGGCCCTCACAGTGCCACATCGAATATCTCCCCCCTTGCTTGATGTGGTGTCACACCAGCGCGCTGTGGGTACTGGAGTTGTGCTGCTGAGGTAATACCACCAGGGACAAGACCTCACCACAGTACCCACATAACAAATGTGGGTGTGTGTGAATGCATGCAGCCAGTAGTGTGTCTGTTGCTGGCTACCGTTGCGCACACACTCCCATCTGGAGAGGCTCTTGCAAAGCATACCCTCATGTAATCCCATAGTTGTTTGTATTTGCATGCTGACATGTACATGCGCTGTGCAATATGGGAATCCATATGTGATTTCTGCGCCTTTAGAATTCAACGCTATCGCATGTCCCCTCGCACATGCACAGCATCCAAAACTGTGTCTTTGATTAATGGATAAAACCTGCCCCCTCCCTTTCCTCTCCCTCATCATCCTCACACTCTTCTCTCCTCACCTCCTGCAGTATCTGCTCCTCCTCGGCGTGTGAAGGCACGCACACATTTTCTGGGCAAGTGATTGATTTCTAATTGTTTACATTTCACTCCCTGTTGCAGATGTTTGTATTCTACTCCATGCTCGGCGATGCATTTACGCAGGCAAGCACAGACACAAACAGAGACACACTTGTACAATAGGGACGGGTTGATGCCAAAAAGTTTCATCCAGGAATTTTTGGATGTCTTCGCTCTGGGTTTTGGCACTGTATGTACTAATTGCCTCCAAGCGGCGATTGTTACTATTAAGCCTTTTATTTTTTTTTTGGTTCTGCGTGTGTGTGTTTGGGCACGTGGGCAAGATCAGTCGAGGCCATGAGTGCGGTTTCATACTGGTTGAATAAGAGACATAGAAGAAATTAAATTTTGCTGCAGAATATTGCAGCCAAACATCTCAATCGAACAAGTTCTTGTTCTGGGTGGGAGTCCCACACCCAAACTCTTGGACTTGGAGCTGTTTATAAAAAAGTCAACAGAGATGTTGCTTCAAAAGAAAAGAATATGTCCAGTACAAGTTGTTTTTCACCTTGTGGTTCTACATGAAATAAACAGACTAACTTCAAGGTAGCAGTTTCTAACTTTAATAACTTCAGTGGCACTCCAGTGTAAGCTCAAGTGTTCGTTGTGGGCACTTGGCTCAGGCAGCGTGCACTATGTATCCAGTGTAAGCAACAGTGTTATCCAGAGTTCCAGCCGTAAAAAGCTGTTGCTGAAGGATCCCTGCCACCCATGCGAAGCAGAGTTTAGGTTCAGCAGTGGGCAAGGTGCAACCCAAAACGTATCCCTGCCTTTGATGTGGTCTCTAATGGTTCTGTGCGGTCGTGGTTGGGCATGTACAGCACAGTAGCAGAACATACATACACATCTCCTAGTTTTCCTATCTTGAAAGCCATGAACTGGTTTGCTCTCTGTAGTATTGGCTTGTTACAGTATATCCAGTACAGCTGGGTGGTTTACTGGAAGGAGGGTTTGCAATTTAAAGGTCTTAGATTTGATCCCTGTAGGAGTTGGTGTCAGTCAACTGTCATAGCCTTGACTGAGGATCCTAGTGAACTTATGTAGTGGTGTTTTGTGCAGTTCTTCCCCTCTTTGAGGGACATTAATGCCACCATTGCTCACAAATACCTCACTTAGTTGTATCTGAAGAAATCAAAGTAGGAGTCAAGTTTGTGTGTGGGATTTAGTGGCATCTAGCAATGAGGTTGCAGATTGCAACCAACTGAAGCTTCTGCCGTGTGCCAACCACAGTTGCCAATGCAAAAATACAAGTGGCCCTATCTAGAGCTTGGATGTAGAACTGGATGTGAACTGGATACAGCGTTGGAGGCGGGCCAAATTCATTCCAATGAAAGTTGCCTAGTGGTGCGTGAAGCCAACAAAGTTCAATTTTCGGGGTATGAAATTACCCGGATGTTCGGCACTGTGGGGTGTGCTAGAAACTTAAGGTGGCCAAGCAACTTACTTCTGCTTTGGCGCTACACTAACTTGGATGGGGATAAAATAATATAATCGTGCAGCTCTTCAAGACTTTTGAAATGTTATTGGACCGAATGGATCAAATCCTGATAGTGAAACAAGTAATTTCGTGAAGGTTGTGACAGTCAAAAAAATGTATCTGCTGATTTACAGATGCCTCATTCATAATGTAAGTCCATGGAAAAAAGTCTTCTGGGACCCCATGGCATCACAGAGTCACTATGACCACTATGTTTTTTGGAAACAGCACAGTCTCCGTTGTCATGTAAACTTGCAATATGCAGTTCCTCTGAAAACGGACACGTTTTGTACATGCGCATTACGGTTCCAGTCGCTAGGCATGCGCGAGAGAGTCGACCATCACAACATCAAAGGCGGACTCCCGAGCTCTGTTTGTGCTGCTCGCCCTATTGACTTTATCAACGCTTCTCCAGCAAAGTGCAGCAAACCTTGTCGTCTGTCCAGACAAACGTTCATGCATTCATGCGTTTATACATCACTGCTCCGTAGAAGGAAGCGAATGTACACAGGCGCGTGCTCTTTCATTACGAGGTCACACCGCCAACTACTGGCCTGGCATGTATACTACAGCGTTTTTGGTCATTCTTGTAGATCCGTTGTTATCAAAATGTAGTCATCTGAACACAGAACTTTTTTGAAAATGAAAATGAGAAACGATTCTGGTCGTTTGCGTTTAAACATGGCCATAGTTATAAATATTATATTCTATTTCTGCCAATAGATTCCCCTAAATCCTACACACTGGACCTTTAAAAAATGTGTCGAAGATGTAAAACCAAAGATGGCACATTTCTTCTGATTGAAGGAAATATACCTGCAACTATTTGTTTAGATCATTTTTAAGCAACAGTGCCAAACATTTGCAGGTTCTAACTTGTCAAATGTGTGGCTTTGCTGCTTTTTGTCACATATGATAGTAACACTAAATATCCTTAGGTTTTGAACTCTACGTTAGACAAAGTAAGCAATTTAAAACATTTTGGGTCCATGGAAGTTAGGGTAGGGATTTTTACCTTTCATAGGCCAAACAATTCTTTGACAAAATAACCAGCAAATTAATCAATAATGAAAACAATTGTCAGGTTCAGCAGTCATGCAAGGATAGTGTGTGACATCAAATGATTTATGTGGGAAAATAACTCAAAACATCATCATTTTAGAAAATAAAGTCCTCTCTCGCTATTTCTAGACGCCTCTCACACGCTATCTGAAACATTATCCCATTGTAGCTAAAAGGAGAGGATTATTATAACTGCATAATAGATTTTGTGGTCCCATCATGCTTGTAATTTATATTTTTGTTGCGTTAGATACAACCCACATTGCAGCGACTCAGCCTGAGATGTCACAGTCAAGCAGCAGATTCATAAAAAGGCTCTACATTTTCAATATTTGTCCAACAAGGCATTTTTTCAGCTTTTCAGTAAAAGTCGTTTTGGATGACAGCAAAAGCTTTGTTTCCAAAAAGTAATTTAAACCTTGTTCTTCTGCAGGACATAAAACAGTGCAGCTTGTCTGTCTGTAAGTTGTGTATTCTTGAAAGACTTTAAGGCCTTTATAGTCCGCCGCTTAACTCGACATCTCTGGTTGCGCAGGACTTACAGCCTATTGAAAGACGGTTTTGATCCACACAGTGAGAACGTGGTGGTCTCCTCTCTGGTGCATGCTGAGAGCCCATCACTGCAAACTGGTGTAAGTACTTTGAGCGTAAACATGAGCAAATCAAGACCATGACGTGTATGTGTGTGTGTGTGTGTGTGTGTGTGTGTGTGTGTGTGTGCGGACTAACAGCAGGCCCACAAACGCACACACATGCAAGCTCACACCCTTCTGCACACACTCACAGACAGTTTTCGCTCTCAGGGAGCCCTGGGAGAGAAAGTATAATCTGTTCACAAACCACAAAATTGAAAAATGACCCTGACACTCTTCCAAGCTGAAAAGTGAACAGGGCTTGCAACACAAGAAGGCATACTTACACCAAATCTTTATACAACACGGAGGTAAGCCTTTGACTTCAAATTAGTGTAATTTAAGGATCTCTTTAGGTTGAGGGTAAAGATTCATGTGAGTCTCTGATTCACTCTCATGTTGTCTCATGTTCACACACACTCACACACACTAATCTTCTGCAGGGCATAAAGCATGGTATTCCTGGAGATTTTTATGGTCCTTGGCTGGTGCTTAACTTTGCATCTCTAGTAGCTTTTTTTTCCAAACAAAGAGACTCACACACATCTTGCTTGTCTGTAGACAAGGGAGACCTCTGGAGAAGCGTTATGAAACAGTTTGAATGTAGAGATATCAGTGCATTTTACATCTCTTTATCTAATGAATGAACTTCTCCTGGTGGGTTAGCCAAATGCTAGTTGGCTTTACCACAAGTGCAAATGAAGGCCTATTTAAAAGATTTAAAAGAGATGTGATTTATGGCTGATTAAAGGGTGACTTAGGTATTTTTCCAACTTGGATTCTATTTATTTCACATTTTTATGTCTAAGTGGCCAGTGGGAAAACAATTTTTGAAATAGGCCCAATATTGAGAGAGAGTACTGAGACTGGTGGCAGCAAAACAAGCTGCAGTGTAACTATTGGGGCATTTGTGCACCATCAATTTACACCCACTAAAAGCACTTGTTTTTGCTACTGACAGGCTTAGATTGTTATAAGTTTCTGAAAACATTACTGAAAGGATCCCCACAGAGACAGATGATTTTTAAAGAGCAGGATTCCTTTTTTGTTTAACCCAAAATGGCAAACAGGCAAACCCACCAGACTCCATTTAAATGAACGCTTATTGGAGTGTGAACAGAGCCAGCGTATTTCCATATCTAACTGGGTGTTCTTGAGGGTTTATTTTAACCAAACCATAGTTCATGACCGTTGGAACAGTGAGGATAATAAATAAGACAGTTTATGTGAGGCTTTTTATTTGTTTGTTTGTTTTTGTCGACTTAGAATGAAATGTGTTTTACGATGATAAAATTCGTGTTTATTTAAATGGAGTCTGGTGGGTTTGGCGAAAGCAACGTCAGGGCTGTTTCTGGTTAAACAAAAATGATCTTACTGTTTTACTAAAAGGTCTGTATTTGGAGGGATCCTTCTCATAAGTTGAAAGACACTTGAAATAACAATCTGAGCCTGTTAGTGGCAAAAACTTTGAATGGACGTACATTGACAATGCATAGGTGCCCATTAACGTGACATTGCAGCCTGTTTTGCCGCTGTCTTGCTCAATACTGGATCAAGCTCGAAAACTGTTGTCTCCATTTGTCACTAAGATGCAAAAATATGTGAAAATAGGATCCAGGTTAAAAAAATACCAGTTACCCTTCAACCAGAGTTTGTGTTGTTTGATTACAAAACACAGATGTTCTAACAAATTTCAAAGTACACAAAGACATCTGCCAAACAACGTCAAAGCATCCAAAGGAAAGTCTTAGTTAATGATGACCTGCACAGTGGCGCAATTCCCAGCAGTGCAGATGATGAGTGCACATGATGCGTATAAAGGATATTCAGTGTCTCTTAATCAGCAATATGCCTTTATTATAAACATCTCATATAAACAGAGGCAGCTTGTTTTAGATGACATGGCCTTGTGGTCTCCCACAGATGCATGTTACCATCTCCGTTGTACAACAAACTCCACTGTGGTTGTAGCTTAATTGGTCCTGCTTCTGAGTGCTGATGCATGAGGTTTACAAATGCTCTCGGGCTGATTGTGAGCACGGCCCGCTCTCTGAGTCGAACATGAGCGTAGAAACCACGAAGGCTTCAAGAAACGGGGCCTTTTCTATTCATCCGGCAGCAGCGTGGTATTAATTCCAAAGATGCTTCCCAGATGCACGCACCGGACACTGTATTTGGAGAAGCTGATATTTTAAGCACAGAAAAAGTCGTAAAAGCCCATGTGTGATGCCAAAGCGATTTTAAGGGATCAGGATTTAAGCGCGTGTGTGTGTTTTTTTCCCTAAACAGCTTTATGAACCGGTAAAACTTTGGGCTTTGGGCTAAGTTCTACCATACCTTTGCTGGTTGTGCTCTGTTTTTGTTTTTCAATCAAACTGTAGGAATTTGAGATCTATTTAGGAGTCAGAAGTAGAGATTGATATGAAGCTTTTGCAAAAAAAGAAAGCACCCATCTATAAGTCCTGTATCAACCAGCATCTGGTGCTTTAAAGGATGTGCATCCTCCCACAACATGCGTGCAAACGTCCCGGATTCCTTTTCCCCAGCTTTTTTTTTTCTGAACCCCGACCCAAATCACAATGAAAGGTGACCCAGCGGAGCATTGAAGCTTCCAGATTTATGAGCCCGTAGTGCACGGTGAAGGTCCCGCGATGAAAACATTGCCTGGAGGCCTCGGGCCGGGAGCCAGGGTGTTAGTTGACTAAAGACAACTATTCGTGTTGCGTTGTCCCCCGATGAAACGTCTGCATCGTGTTGTTATACGGCGTGTCTGTGAAGATAGTCTGTTCATGATTTATGATATTAATCTTCGCATCGCTGTGGAGCCAAATGTGAATGTCTGTGGTAACAATATAAAGCCATCAATCATTTGATCACTGAAGAAATCATTAATATAGCAACAAGAGCTCATCTCTACTCAGTTAGAAATGAAAAAATATCACTTTTTTTTTTAAAGGAGAAACATCTTCTTCAGCTCATTCCTACTGACCCCTCAAATATTAAGCACAGTTTTATTTCCAAAGTGAAGAATGTACTGTATACAGTTAGGTTATGATTTGTGGCGCCTTGGGTTTTACAGGTTGAACCGCAAGCAAACGAGCAGCATTTCTCACAATCAGCTTTTCTCAATGACCTCACTGGGATAATGATAGGGGATGAGGTACAGTAGAGGAGCTGCTCTTCTACTCCATCTTTCACTGGGTTGCCATAGATGATGGAGTGATGGGTGGGAGGTGGAGGTGGGGACGAGGGAGAGGTTTTAAGGCCTGGCGCTGTTTTGCCCTCAATTGCATGGCGGCACGCTGCAATAGACACCAATTAGAGGGAGGCGAAGAGTGAAGCCCTCCTAGATGAGCTCAGACTGTGGCTCCTGTCTGGCACACACACTCAAACACACACACAAGCACTCAAACAGGGGGCCCCGCTAACTGCTTTTCTTTTCACATCTTGTTTGTGTATGTCCTTACATCTATGTTTGTAAGAATTTGATGACGATAGCAAAACGGGAGGAAAATGTTTGTCTTTGCCGTGCCTCCTTATGATTTAAAATGTGTACATGTATGTGTGATGTATGGATATGTCAGCGTGGTCTATGGGCGGGAGAGAGGATTTATTTTAACACCCTCTTATTTTGCGTCTGATGCCAGAAGCTATGGGTTTATGTAAACCTCTGCCACACTTGAGAGGGCTCAGACCACCCCAAACACTTCAGACTGGTCTCGTCCTTCTGCCGGTGCACCTCCCATGGACTCTGTTTGAGTGTGCGTGTGTTTGTGTGTGCAAGCGTGCGTGTGTATGAGTCCAAGGCAAGTGGGAATTGAAACTGATATTCGGCACGCTGAGATTTGTGCTCTTTTCGCGAGAGTTTTTCTAGAAACCAGGCTCCTGCAATATATTAATAATGAATATTTATTGGTCTGTGCTGCTAATTGAATTTCCTTTGGTGGAAGTGTTCTCTGGGCTTGCCTCAGCACAAATGTGAAGACATTTTCAAAATTGGTGGTCAAAATGTTTGGCTGACAAGTGGGTTTTTCTTATCATACTGTATTTAGTCTTTGGGCACATAAGACTACTGTATTTTTTCTACATAGTCCATTATATCTTTGGGAAAACAGTAGTCCCGTGTGGCCAAAGACTAAATATGGTATAATAAAAACATGGCTGTATCTGAGAAACTACAGGAAGCACAGTCAGTTATGTAGTTGAATATCAAAGATAGGGATTGGAATTGATACGATTTAATAGATGAGTGACATTATTGATTCCACTTATCTGTCCGATTCCTTATGGATTCCCTTAATCCTGATCAATTTTCTGTGTGGAAAGAAGTAGGCCTACACAGGTTTTCAGCATCTGTATACCATAGGATATTTACCCTCGGTAACGGACAGACTGCTAACTTGGGAAGCAGTAGCACTTGCGTGTCAAATACATGGTATTCCTGGAATTTAATTTCATATTGCATAATAAGATGTTTCAGTATATTGCTGTTGTTCAGACATTACAAGCAACACTGTTGTCCACACTTTGGACCGTTTCTTCCTCTCCAACATGACTCCTTGTTGCAAGTTTACAGCACCTTAGATGGATGAGTTTGATGTCATCGTTGCAATGCGCAACTGTCTGAAAAACATGCCGGTGTTAATGAAAGAAACTGATAAACTCAGAGCCATACGATTCCAATACACCGGACAATTTTGAGCCTGTTGTGAACCAGGACCAGTTGTACTGTTGCCCAAAATATGTGCGCACCAGATTTCAAGACTTTAGAACAATCAGGATAAATGTTGTTGCGTGTAGAAAAACAGGGAGTACTGGGTCAAGAAAGATGGTGTTGGTGATGCTGAAGTAAAAAATCAGGTGGCCTTCAAGGATAAGGAAAGTAGTGGAAGTCCACGGTGTTAATTGGCAGTATGAAAATCATCCAAAGCAGTGGTTGTAAGTTAAAAATCCTTAATTAATTCATGATTGGAAGGGCAGTAGCTCAGTCCATAAGGACTGGGGTTGGGAACCAGAGGGTCGTTGACTCAAGTACCTGTCTGGACCAAATATGGAGTGTGGACTGGTAGCTGGAGGGGTGCCAGTTCACCTCCTGGGCACTGCCCAGGTGCCCTTGAGCAAGGCACCAAACCCTCAACTGCTCAGGGGACCTGTTTGTGTGCCGCCGCCTCGCTCTGACATCTCTCCATTTAATGCATGTGTAGGTCCTGTTTGTGCATGTGTGTGTATTTTAGACCTATGTGTACTTGACAAACATTAACAGATTAATAATACCCTCCTCTTCTTCTTTTTCTTCTGATAAACTATGTGTTTCAATCTAAACAGTCTTCCTCAGGGTATCAAATATGTTGCGGCGTTTTTCCTCATCATACTAACTATATACTTTGGGCACAAATGGTTTAATAAACACGATTTTGAGATGCTTAGTCTGCCTGTCCTTATCAACCTGTGGAGTATCTTTGAAAATAAAGGGACTTGTAGTTTTGTCTCTTGGACACAAGATGCTGCTCTTGAGCTGTAAAGGCTTCAGCAGAAAATATTTCAGGTGTTGAGAAGTTGGTGCCTCCTTTCTCCTTTTCTATTCCAGTGCTGTCACTCATAATTAATTTGCATGTCTCATTTTACAGATACCTGCAGCAGCAGAGCATTTTCCCTTTTCTTATTCATTCTTGTACTTTGAAATAAACAAGGAACCGCTAAAAATAGTTCCCATTAGAGGTCATAATAGAAAAAGTAGTGCTGGGTATTATTATGGCCAACATGTTTGTGGATTTTCTTCTTCTTTTTTGTGCTTTCCTGCCGTTTAGTTTTATTGTCTGAGCAGCCACTGCTTGTATAACACTGCAAACACCTCGCTGGTAGAGAGTTCGCTACGGTAGCATATTTAGACAGCTGTAAGCCCAAAAGCTCCTGTGAAAACAGGGTAGAGGGGTTTTTATGTGGGAGCGGGATGGGATGGGGGTGCACTGATCCATTGCAGCTCTCTTCCTGTGCGGTTACTCTTCAGTCATGCATCCAAATGTTTCCTCTCCCTCTCCATCACCTGGGCAAGCTTTGGCTCAGTATTAACCTTAAAGGAGGACACATGAGGTTTCTTTTCACGAGCGTGCGCTTTGGCTATTTTGTTTTGTAAACTGTGAAAGAAACTAGATGTGATTTCCACATTTCAACAGAACTGTAAAGGAACATAGCCCGAGGCGTGACTTTTGCAATATAAACTTTTCTCAGAGTGTATTTAAGGGAATGATGTATTACTTGGCATGCTGATATGCACAGTCTAGAGATTACATACAGATGCACACAGCTCTCTTCTCTTTCTCATTCATCTTCCTTCTCTCTGTCTCTGTAACTCTCACTCCTACACCCACAAACAAATTACCCACAATACCCTCAGATACACAGATACATGCTCCCATGACGGGCAGCAACTTATCATCATTGCACAAATCCTATAACTCCATATCATGGATAATTTGATATTTCCCTGTGCAATCACTACCCACAGACTTCAAGACATGGTCAGTTTTTAGTTTTTATGTGTTGTACATAACCGTCATGTTGGCCACATCATAAAACTCCTCACTAAACAGCAGTTTAAACCTGCCTCAAGTGATCTAGCTGACTTTTTGGCCACTTGGGGGCAGCAGAAGCAAGCTGTGAACACATGCTATCAACAATAACACACCCACCAGATATAGAGCTACATTATCACTGATTTGAAGTCATGTTTCCGGCCACCTGATTCCAATTTGCACTTGTTTTAGCTCTGCTTTTGGTCTCCACCAACTCCTGTGAAAATGTGTGGCTCTATAGCTGCAAAATGTTTCACTGTGCTTACCAGCTAGTAGCTTACTTTGTCCATCTACTGTTATAGGTCCACTGTGTAGGATTTAGGGGGATATATTTGCAGGAACTGAAGATAATATTCCTAACTATGTTTTCATAAGCATATATTGACCTGAAAACAAGAATCAATGTGTTTTTGTTACCTTAGAATGAGCCATTTATATCTACATACGCAGGTTTTCAAGCGCCAGGCTTGAAAACCAATTTGACATAAGCCAAACTGGAATTACAACTTCCGAGTCACATGATGCCAAGGGGCCCAAAAAGACTTGTACCCATAGACGTACATTGTGAAAGAGGTGTCTGTAAATCAGTTGATACATTTTTTAGCATCACAAAGGGACTTGATCCATTCAGTCCATTAACATTTCAAAAGTCTAGGGGAATCACAGGATCAAACCATTTTATCCCCATTCAAGTTAGTGGAGGGCTAAACTGGAAGTCTCAAGTGCACCTGCACTACAGGTCCCATGATGTGGTAGCAGAGAACCAGAGACAAACTTTTGGGGGACTTTAGGAATGAATAGAGACCTGCCTCTGACTCTGTATCCAGTTCTCTTAATACATCTATGGTCCTCTTCCACAGAGTCTGCCATTTTGTTTCAGGTCAGTAGACCAAAGCGGACAAACCAAAAACTGGCTCGAGATAAGGTCACTTGTGTTTTTGCGTTGGTCTTACTTTTGACACAAGGAAAACGTTTCAGTTGGTTGCAATCTGCAACCTCACTGCTTAATGCCACTAAGTCCTAAACACTAAACTGTTAAGTGCTGGGCATGTAGCATTAAGTGTGTGTTTTGAGCTTATCTTGCTGAAAACAGCTGTGTGCTGCAGCCAAAAACAGTGGTATGAGAAGGGTTAGAGTGCACCAAAAGAGTAAAGAAACACAACTATAAGTCACTCAGACACTGAAACGCAGAGAGTGGGGGTTTTCACAAAAAACACCCTCATGGTTGCACTTAAAAAAAAGTCAGGAGATCACAAAAATCAGCAGTATTCATCCTCTGGGGACTTCAATTTCATGGAAATCAATTCAATAGGTGTTGAAATATTTCAGTGTGGACAGACTGACAAACAGATCATAGAACATTGATCATAGCTGCTCTAAACACCATCGACAGGTATAACATCACACCAGGGATGTTAGAGTAATCACAAAGTAATCCGATAATTGTTTCATGCTACTGCTTCGTGAAGACAGACAATGATCGCAATGATTATCCATTCAGTTGGCACCATTGGTCCTCCACTCCTGTTTCGCCTCTGGTTACATACAGAGCGGTGATGTCAGCTATTTTCATTTGCTATTATCCTGTGGTGAAACTTCTTGGATCCTGAGCTTCCTGAAACTTGGCATTGCGTTGGTACAACAGCCTCACGTCCTGTTTTTTTTTTCCATGGCAAATAGTAGCTTTAAAGCTCCTCTTCACTGTCGGGCAGGAGTTTGAGGGGAAATTTGGAGAGAAGGATGGGTATTTCTTGAGTCGTGTTTATCTTGAGGCTTTGGTGAAAAACCATAATATGTGTCCCGTGGGCCATATTTCCTTGTTGACCTACTAGTGAGCACCTTGTATTTGATATGCCAGTGGTTTTGGAAAAGAAGGGCAGGACGGCGGGCGTGTGAGTGCTCTTTTCCATATAGATCTGGGATCTGCTCAATGGGTCTCGACAGGCTCAGCTGAAACGCTATCCAGTAAATTTTACTCAGAACGATGGAAAGAGAAAAGAAGACTTGATGGAGTGACAGTCTTGAAAAGAGAGAAAATGCAGATGAAATGAAAGTGTGTATGGTTCCAGTGAGTCACAATATGTGCTCTTTTTCCACTCTTTGTTAGTCACTCATGTTCAGGATGTCATTCAGTATCTGTCTGTCTTTTCTTTGTGTGCCAACAAAGAGCACTGAAGTAAGCCAAATGAAATGACGATCACCTCATGATATATTCATCAAACTTCACACGTCCTAACGGATAAATGACATCATCTTCCCCGTGCCTTTTCTCAGTCCGGTTGCATCCTCTACGTGTTTCTCAGCTGATTGCAGAAGCATATGGGTGAGGAATGCTTGATTGCAGAGCTGCACTGTGGCAGGCTGATGGATTGTTTCCTCTCTCAAAATGTGGGTGCTGCAGGACAAAGCCCAGTCAATGTGTTGAAGTGTGGCTGCTTGAAAGAGCTGTCAGCACTCCCAGCACCATGGCAAGTTATGGACAGAGAAGTGTATTGCATAAGAACTTATGTCATGTCTCAATCCTATAAGGGTCAAAAAGATTTTGCACTTGTGAAGTGGTGTTCAGAGATGATACCAAAGCCTCTGGTTTCAACCTGTGGTTCTTTCTTTTAAGATTTTAGCCCTGTAAAATGAATGTAGATTCTAAATAAAATTTCTTCCCATATTTTATCATTGGTTAGTTTTTTGGCCCTGCTTTTACAGCCAAAATCAGTATTGTATTTCACTGTAGTAAATGAAATTTGTGTGTACATGTGTAACTTCAGTGCCACATACAGTGTAGGAACTTTGAGTTTTGCAGCCATTTTTCTGCTTTGAATCTTTATTCAGACATTCACAAAAGCTATTCCTTTGAGTAGTTGTGTGTTGTTGCAATTTGTACAGATTTTTTTTTTGCAGACGATCTCAGTTTTTTTCTGCAATTCCAAATCTGTTGTACACATTTTTAAAAAGACACATTCTCAATTTTCTGTAATTGTGCTTTTGATAGTTAAACACTCATTAACCTGTAATTAACTGGTTAAAAACAAAATTGGCCAGAAAACATGAGATGCTTTTGTATTAATTCGGTGCTCCATTGACTCAGTAAGCTTTAGCACCGCATTTTAAAGATCTATTTAGACCCAGCCAGGCTTGTTAACATGACGAAACACGGTGCCTGCTGCCCAACCTCCAGTCTCCACTGGTTAGCTAGTTTTGGCTGCTCTGCATTGCACACCGCCCGGGTCAGGATGGAGCTAGTTAGCAGCCCTGGTGGTGGGATGGCAATGCTGTGGAAACATGGTAGCCACCCTCCTGTCCTTTCCCAGGTAGCCCGAGTGAGTAGACGGCCTAAATTTGACCTGCAAAACCACTTTAGCGGTGCTAATAATGTTAGCACTGCTAGCCTTGTACACTTGTACAATGATAATATAGTTAACAGTGCGAAACAGGGATTTGCTCACTTGGGGAGACCGGAGGGTTGATGGGGTCCTGTTGGGTCAGGACCTAACCCTGACCCCCTGACCCCCTAACCCTAACCCTACCCCTAACCGACATGTTTCAGCCTGAAACAAGCCTTCATCTGAAACTGAGTAATTGCTAGAGCAGTGTTTTGCTGAAAACCTAACAGCATGCATGTAAAAGATTCAGTGAATTTCTGTGTTTCTCAAAGGGAGTTGGAACAATGTGCTCGAGGTGTCATCTATTCTTCTTTAATTGTTTCCATATTTGTAGGTCAGGCACAGGTCATAACAAGGAACTGAAGGTACACACGCCCCTTTGCTCTCCTCGTTATTGCATCATTATTTAACCCAGTGAAAAATGTCAGATTTCAGAGGACGCTCCAAGGGTTAAAGCCTCCTTTGACCACCTTTATCATATTACTATCACATTCTCTGATCGTCTCAGAGCCAAAGACAACACACAATACATTTTCGACAAATGGAAAACACATGTTACCGATGTGACTCAATTTTGGGGTTAAAAACTGAAACCTTAGCTGTGTGTAGTGCATACAGGAGATCAGACACGTCTTTTTGTGGCTACAAAAGCTTCAACTTTCTTTGAGTGTAAATACTTCACTTTCTCACATCATGAATAATAAGCTGCTGAGACAAACCAGGTGCCTTTTTTATTTGGAGTTGCTGCTTGGTGTCTCTGCCCGAAAAATTGCTGTTGAACTGTTGTGTCTCGTTTTGCAATTATGAAAGAGGTTAACGAGTGTGCCTGTTTCATGTCTGCAGTTCAAGAAGACCTGTTTTACAGCTTTGAACTTCATTTTCCTTTAACTCTCATGACATGAATGCAGTAATCAGTCAGGATGTTGGTTCTGTGTCTCTTGGCGTTGTCATTTTTACTTAATTAGCTGTTTGCTTCAAGTAAATAATTACAACATTTTCCATGTTCTGGAGTATTTATCAAGGTTTTCCATTTCATGCACATTTTTGCACTTGCATCCTTTCCATTTTCTCCTTTCTTCTACTAACTGTATGGATCCTGACATGACCATGGATGTCATATTTACAGTTCTGCAATCCTGATGGAGCCTATTGCAGCCAAAAATCTTTGGTTTCACAGCGTTGATTACCGCAAACGGCTGCAATATTTCTTCATCATAGTGCATAATTTCCCAGACAGCCTCCTGAACAAGCCGTCCAGGGTTTGTACTCATCAAAAGTCACAGAAACTACTTCTTAATACCTTGGAGCAAAGCAAACTTGGTCATCCTTTTAAGCGGGGGGATTAAGTTATCAAACTTCTTAACAAAGAAAAACGTAAAGTAATGTTCCAGTGAGCCAGAGAGCTGTCTTGACCTGTTAAGAGCTGTTAAGAGGACAGGTTTGGTCATAATCCAAACTTTGATTGCCGTCACAGTGGCTGAACTATTCAATCATTACCCCACCAATCAAAAGTGCTGCCTACTCAAGAGCTTTAAGCTATGACAAGTTTTAGTCCCTGTCAAGATCAGCAGAATCCATGGTCCTGAAATGAATTGTAGAGTCTGTTAAAGGTGAATATTAATGTCTCTATTGTTCTCCAGATGTTTTTGATCTGGAAAGAACACAATGTCCACAAGCAATAAATTAACCCTTGGCTTTTTAGCATCAGTTAAAATGGAGCAAGCTGTTAATTACTGATATTTATATTTACTGATTACAAGTCCCTTATGTTCTAATCGCTGCCGCCGCTGACTTGTAGCATTATGTCACCCGATAGAAGCGCAGTTCAAGAGCATACTAACTTTAGAGTAATTTATTTTGAAATGCATGAGGAAACCAAAACAAATTAGTCACTCAGACAGGAAGGAGTTCAGGGGGGAAAGGGATGACAAGGCCAGGACGTGTGTCGAATGTGAACGGCCCCAGATGGAGCGCAGTGTCTTCTGTTTAGTTTCACAGGACCGGGAGATAGAGGATGTACAAACACATTCATTCAGCAGTTACTAACTGTGGAAAAGAAGTTATATTATCAGTTTATTATTGGACTGTGCACTTTTATTCTACATATTGTTGTATTTTTATACATTAGTATCTGGTTGAGGGACAACACAGGAACATTTAAATAATTTATAATTCTGCCAACAAGCTGAAAACACAACAACATAAGAATAAGAGTATTAATTGGCAAACAAAGAAAACAAGTGCAATTTGAGCTCATTTATTGAACAGTAAGGCTTCAATTAGATTATTAAAATATAAATTAAAGATTAGATTAGAAAAATCAGCAAACTTTCTGTTGCTGCTGTAACATTACAAAGGTTAGACGCAGCGCTGAAGGACTGCCTTTGAGCCGCTTTCCTTCTGGTCATTTCAATGTCTGCTTGGTTAGCACAAGCTAACACAGCAGCAGCGGCTAACATCAGACACTGAGCCATTTAACGGTCCTAACAAACTCACACTGACTAAAATGGCACAACTCCGTCCCATTAATAATCGGTCAGTATCGTTAGCCTAGCTGTGAAATGCTAACAGTTAGCCCTGTCACTGTGTGTGTGCGGGTGGACTCTCACCAATTGGTCCTCGGTGCTGAGCTCACACTCCTGCAGTAGCTCACCTAGCATCACTGAGCTAGCTAACATTACAGCTCAGCTGAGGAGGACGCCATAAATGCTGACATCATGTGCTATCACAAGCACGAGCTTATCGTCCATGAGTCGCAGTGAAAAGGGTTGGTGGAATTCAGTAGAAAGAAAATAGTTCCTACATGAAACTGCTCACAACAAGGTCTGTGGATTATCTTGAGTAACCAGGTCATGATTTCTGGAAAGAGATGTTGCTGTTGAGTTTTTCAGATGTGTTTTTTGGCGCTAAGAGCACCACAAGCTGAGTGCCATCTCGTTCCATTACGTTAGAGAGACAGCAGACATCTCTAGAGCTAAAATCTTCAACACTCTACAACTCATACTAAAACAACCTAGACTGATAAATTGCAGGGCAGATAAGAGGGAAAATATGTGTTTTAGATCTTGGGGTATACTGTCTCTTTAAAGTCAACTAGTTATATTGATTTGTGTTTATGTTTTTAGAAAATGAAGTTTAGTTTTGGAAAAAAAAATGTTCCGGAAAGCTATAATATCCAGATGATATGGCAATATGGTCTCCATTTTGAAGCACAGGGGATCATTCAAGCTTGATGCTGGCTATGAGTCCATAAATAAGCCATGGTGCTTAGCGTCTGCCCAGATCTAGATGCAGGTCCCACGCTCCCCGTTTCCTTCCAGCCCACCTTGGCGGGCCAGTTTAGCCGACTCCAGCGGCTTTACATAGCTAATTTATGCCCATCCCCTCCTGTCATTCCCTCTTTAAAACGCCACAGTGGCCGTGGTTGGGTTAAAGAGAGAAGTGTTGGTGTAGTGGGACCCTGATGAAGTTAGCCTGTGCAATCACCAGAAAGCTGCTAAAACATATGAGCTCTCCTGGATGTGCTAATGGGAAAAGCTTGGTGCTGAGAACGTATGAATGCAGTTTCAGGAAGCAGTAAATGTCACTGCTGATTCTTAATTACGTGCCCCATTCCTTCTCTGCGCTGTGGGAGTTTTAGAGGTTTGCTCAGATGGGATCAGATTGTGGTTACTGGCTTATTCAAAATGTCACTATAAAGTGTGCAGTAAATTATTATAAAATATTGTGGATTGAGTATATTTTTGGTTGCTTTTTGAAATAAACAGATGTGTCTTTGCTGGAACTAACCTCTTATCAAGAAGTGATGAATTTATGTATTAATAATTCCATTGCCTTAAAATATACCGAGATGTCATCGTTAAACTTTATACATTCACGCAGAGGGCAAATCTTTGACTTTGATGATTCCCTCAATTTTTCTCCAGCACCATCATGAGGTTTACGTTTATGTTTTTTAGTGAAATGTCCCAACAACAATTGGATGGATTGCCATGAAATTTGGTATGTACATTCATGCTCCTCAGAGAACCAGTCGTACTTGAAGTCGGATTTCTGACTCAGAAAATTAGAGGAACCTCATCAACCCAGGTCCGTCATGTGATGCCATGTGGCCCAAATACTTTTTCCCATTGACTTACATTGCAAATTACATTACAAATCATTTTGTTTTCATTCATGCTATAAAAAGTTCTGGGCCCAATATGCAGGCAGAACAGATGTCTTCCTCTGTGGAGCTGCAGGGAGTTTCAGTCAGAAGGTCTGCTGGAGTGGATGCCAGCAGAGATGGGTTCGGTAAAAGCCAAGTTGGCGTTTGTCTTTCCCTCGAGCACATTAAATGGCTATGCTTGCAGCAATGTTCTTCCTCCCACCTCAACCGTGACTACGGTATCCTCAAAAGAGGTGTTTATGTCTCAGTAAATCTGTCATCTTCAGATTACCACCAAATACCGAAACCAAATATTGCTTGTATCACTTGTAGACCCAGCATTTCAATTGACCACCCTTCCATATGAAGTATTTAATAATCGTAAATAATCCCTATCAAGTAGTTCATGAAAGGAAGAAATTGTTAACACTTTAATGCTTAAGACAAAGAAAAATAAAGAAAATATTTTGTGACTATTTAATAGCAAGTGTTTTAGCTGTACTAATGCTTTCTTTGAGGAGCTGTTCTGCAGCTCACCTCCCATCTGGCTTGAATTGGATTTAGCTGATTGTAAGGGAATTACATCTTTATTTTAATCCTCTGGTTTTTGGGGGGGGACGGGGAAGTGTGGTTGACTTTCAGCTGCAGGTCGTAAAATCACTGTCCTGGTAAAACATTTTATACTGTGGCCGAGAAAGCTTTTTAAACAATGGCTTTGGTGTAAATCATGCCTGGAGCACATACGTCGTTTGTGGGGGTGGTGGGAGGCTACCATTTATCCCGCCTGAACCATTTAAGTCCCCTCGTGGGAAAAGAGGGTTTGGGTTCTTGAGTGTAACTTAACGTCAGTCCCTGGTAACTTTAGCTTCATTTGTCTCTCTTTCTGAGAACTCTGGGCCTGTTAACTCAGGTCATCACCCTGTAATATGGCAATCTTTTAATTTGACCTTTTATTCCTCCACAGAGGAGTAAAGGAAAGGATCGGTTAAACTTTGCTGCTTGGAAAGCCGACTAGATGACCTTTTAGAAGCCCTAAAAACACTGCCAGTTTATATTTATATGTTATTTTGTTGTGTAAGTTTACCCCACAGTGACTGATGATATAAGCTGTTGGTATGTTTTGCCTCAGTTTTCAAGCTTGCAGGGACTTTAATTGGTTGATTGGGTGGATAAGCACTGTAAGTATGACATTAAAAATGCCTCAGCTATTGCCATTTATGTATGAGAAGATATTATTTGGGAAAAATAAGAAAGGTCTAAGAAAAAACTGGCATCTTCCTTCATCGCAGTCTTTAGTTGAAGGCTAATATCACATTAAGAATGAGATGAACCTGAGAAGACCTCCTGATGCCTCTCGTGGTCCAATATGGGCCTCTCTACCTCTTAGAAATATAAGGCATTCACGTAGTTCAGGGCTGCCCAAAATAGGGCCCTTGGACCGTAGTTGGCCCGCCGTAAGATTCAATTTGGCTCGCCAAATGTTTCAAGCAAAATAAATAAATATACATTGCTGTTTATGCTGTTCTTCATGTTCTTTAAATGGGTAGCATCCGTACTTATTATTAATTATGAGGGCTGTCAAAGGGCTGAATTTCAGTTGTTAATATATATTAATCTCATATTGAATCAGATGTTTAAAATTCCATTGTTTTGCACTTCCAAACAGTTTTTAAGTCCATAATAATAAGGTAAAGCAGTTCTTACCAGAGTATCTTGATGGGAATCAAATGAGTGCAAGAAATGTACTTTATGGTCGTTACTTTTGGATTTATTTATTTCAAATCAATGCTGCACTGCTACTACAGTGCGGTTTTGAAACAATGATATAGAGATAGGACACAACTTCAGAGTGCGTATTCTGTGCGTATCGTTTGTTTTCCCTGTCTGTGCCAGTAGTTGTCACCTTCCTTGCAGCCTCAGAGAAATGGTGGGCACATGTTTCTGCATGGTGTCGGTCTTCTGTATGTCAATGTGCAATGTCCAGTCAGTGTCAATATGGTGTGCAGTTACTCCGAAATCATTTTGATGACTCACTGATGTCCAATGATCCCCACTTAATGTGACAGCCTTTGCACTTTTGTAGTTCTAGGTTAGTTGCCTTTTCTGAGTCATATAGGTGCTGTATGCGTGAAGTTATTGTTTCCCCACAACAGTAAGGGTTATGACTGGCCACAACATGCCAACCTAAGGACGTCCTTTAGACCTGAATCTTCCATGATGTTGACTGTTCTGCAGTCAGTTGCTACCCATTTAGCAAGCGCTGTAGTTACCCTCTACAGTTACGGTTCATTCACAGGTATGTGATGATTTGCACACTCCAAAATAGTGTTTTTCCAGCTTTGGTGATGCAGTTGCCTGCTGACATCAGTCTGATAAGCTGCACCTGTGTGCTCAGCTCGAAGGTGGTAGCTCAGACTTGACGTACTTTGGTGATATTTTAATTCCGTTTGGCACAAGGTGCGTATTAGAAGAAACAGAAAACGGAAAGTCAGTTTGCCGTGAGTGAGGTAAGAAAAAATGGAGAGGCAGCGACTTTGGCACACAGACAAAAGGCAATTCAATTAAGCAAAATGGGATCCCGGTACCATTTTGCATCCCAACAATACAATGCAATACAATAGGTGTTTGCTTTAGGCCCATGGCCCACCACTAAGTTTCAGTTTTGGCCATCCAAGGGAAAAAAGATTGGGCACCCTCGACCTAGTTGATTGCTGTGGTCTTGAGAAGATGGTGACGTTGCTAATAAGAAGTCAGATGGGGCAAGAAACATGGCCAGCCAATCAATGATGCAATTACACCAACTCATCGCTGTGATACAAATGTAAGCAATGCAAAAAATAATAGAGACAAACTAAATACAGATAGCCAACCCCTAAATACAGACATCCCCTCCAAAACATAATTTACCAAATGAATATTCATGCAAATGTAGCATTTACCATATTTAAGGGTTTCATTATGACAGAATTTTCAGTTATCGTTAGAATAAAGATGTACCAAATAACATTGCCAAACCCACAGCCAAAAACAGCAATAAAAATGCTAGCAATAGCGCTACCTTGGCTTGCCCTGTATGTAATGTGACCCTTGCTTTGCAGGTTGTAGCAACCACTTGAGGGTCTTCTGTGCAGTGAGGGATGATTATTTTGCGTGCGCTTACTGTTGATTTTACCTCCAAATAAAGGGGTTTAGACAATCCGACTAAATTCTTGGCTTGTTTAAAACCTGTCTTATCGTCCTGCTCCTCTTTCTTACCCTGTTGGTTGAAGTGATTTAGCCGTGTTCTCAGATTTTAGCAATTACCTTTGGGCTTACACTGTTATCATAACTGATATGAAATGATGCAAGATCTACAAAAATAGTGTGTGTGAGTGCCTGTTCAGTTCCCTGAATCTCCTGAACCACTTTCATACCTCCCTCATGGAACCTAATACCCAAGCCTGCCCTTGTGTAAAATAACAATGCACTATATCATTTTTTCTCACCTCATCGTCTTCATAGATTATTGTTTAAACTGCGAGGAGACACCTCCAGCAGTGTTGTGGTAGAAAACTGGCTCCAAGTGAGTGTCAGTCAAACACGTTAATTTCCTCCGTGGGTGTTTGGTTTTAAACTCTGGGCACATCATCGATGCCACAGTTTATTTTCTGTAGTCATACATTTGCAAATATGAGAAGGATTTCTTCTGAAAGCAAATATCAGAAGGTTATGGATTAAGGGTGCAAGGGGGTATAATTTCTGCGGAGGCCTGTGAAAGCGTGCACGTCCGCGTCCCCTCCCCGCTGGCACCACAAAATACACCGGTGTTAAGTGGATAGTTGAGTGTGTGTGTGCATGTGGATAATTCCCCAATTCATAGAATGTAAAGACATCCCCCACTACCAAGTCAAACAAGCCAAGTCCCATACTGTCAGCAGCAAGTTAAGACTTCAAGACTTGCTGCGTATAATTCAAGTGTAAAAAGTGTGTGTGTGTGTGCTGGGTAAGTGTCGAGACATCCGCTTCGATGTTGTGATTAGGGTTGCTGACTGTTTGCTCTGGAGTGCAGCACATTCCTCGCAGCCTTAATTGATACCAATTATGTGGTTTTTGATTTGGTGTTTGATTGGGAGTTGGGTTTGAAGTCTTGATTTGAAGGGCACAGAGTTTTTATTGTCTTTGGAACGTCACGGTTGAATGCCTGAATGATAGCCTGCTACCTAAGTCACATCAAGGGGCACCAGCGGGTTGGCACCAGCTTTGACTGCTCTATATGCTTCTTTGACCTTCTGTTTCAGCTTTTGTTTTCATGTCTTGCCATTTCTAAAGTTAAAACTGGAAAGTTACTCAGTGTATAGTATATTCCCTCTGCGCCAAGAGCTGTCCATCTTACTGGTTGTTTTTCTCCAAAACCAGAGGTATTGTCCCTCCAGGGGACACCTGGCTTGTTCCCCACCTCCACAGTGCAAATGTTCACCGGCTTAAACTGCCAGATGTTATGAAAGGCTCTATTGATGTAGACCTTTAGCTCATAAAGAAATAGAAAAAAGTCACCATGTCTGAGAAGTCTATCCTGATAGCTTCAGTGACCAGACTATGTCATCTGATTTACACGGGGAGCTCACATGTAATTCCTTGTAAAGCAAAACACAGTCAGGAGCCGGACATGAAGTCATGTGCTCACTAATACACTATGTCTCAGTTTTGTTAAGATGTATGGAGTCAGCATATCTGTGCACGTGTGGGAATTAGAGTTTATTTTTTCCTGAAGGTAATCATAGAACGACACTGTCAAACCCACATCCAAAACATGCTAGCAGATTAGCTTGCCTGGTATGACTGAGATTTTTTGACATTTCCAAAACAGAGTGCTGGCAGTAGACAGAGGAAAGCCGTCCAGAGCTAAAAAGAAATGAGAAACAGCGGCATGAGCGAAATAAAATGAGAGAAAAGGGCAAGCAGGGAGGAAAAAAAGAGGAGTATAAGAGGGAGAAATTTGAGATATCGGACCAAGAAATGGAAAGAATCAAAGGGGGAAGAAAATTGGTTTACAATTGTTGTCTGTCTGCCATTATTCCTACTCTACGACTGCCTCACACACACACACACACACTCACACACACAAACGTGCGAAGTTGTGAAGTTGCAGCTGGCCCGGCTCCTTGTTTGAACTAGCACGCTTGACTGAGGCCCATTTATTGATTGGCCAGTGTGCCAGACCTGAAGGGCTTGTGGGGCTCGGATCACCCCCCCATGACTCCCCCCACATTCACGCATAGCACACAAAAAAACACACACATTCAAACACACACACACACACACACACACACACACACACACTCCCAATCCTCCTTCCTCCTTCCCTCCCCTTCCCCAAGTTACTCCTGAGGAAGGACGGGAGCAAGTCAGAGAGGAGACGGCAGGCAGGCGGACAGGACACACAGAGTGGCCCAGAGAGGAGGGCATCACACACTTTTGCACATAAACAAATACACACTCAGAACTGCAGATCTGACTGACACACACACTTGAGAAGGCATGGAGCAAGATTTTTTATCTTGCAAGCTACTGGTGACAGCTCTTCTTATCCTGGTACTGTAATGTTTCCTTTTTTTCCTCAGTTTTAATCCTGGAAAAAATCATTTTGTTTGTTGATGTTTTATCTTTTATTTTATTATTAATCCCCTTAAAATTCTTGTCACATGAAGTCAAGCATTCAGAAAGCATGTGTACTAATAGATTACTGTGTGGGAGTGTGTGTGCATGTACAGTTTGTATTGTGCAACTTTGTGCATTAGAAGTACACTCTTCAGATTCTGGATGTCTTTCAGCTGTACTTAAACAAGGCAGTTAGTGTGGCCTGACTTGTCTTATGTACTCCTCCTGAAAAGTCCCCATGCCCCCACTGTGTTTTTGATCTAAGTCACAAAAGTCAACTTGTCATGCACATGCAGGCCAGCAAGCTGTTTTGACGGAGGTTAGGACTCCCTGTTACATTACAGTGGCTGCCCTGCTTGCGGCACGACGGTGAGCGCAGTGCCGTGCAGCGTGGAGCAGACGACAAGGGATTCAGCAGATGTGCAAATATCGTATGTCTTGCCGACTGAAAAGGCCATCGTATGTATATTGACACAGTCTGCAAAAAAAAGGCACCAGAGTCGGGTTTCTTTCCCCTGTCGAGGAGTTTTCCATCTTCAAGGAAAATGTCCTTAGTCTCAGCTGCTGACAGGTGACTTAAATAGAATCTGTCCATCAGAATAACGTATAATACGGGGATCACTGGTCTTTTATCATATGCTCATTTCCTCTTTTCCACTTGATGTGAAAACATTGGCTGTCTGACAGCCACAGGGCCTTTGTGGACTTACGTTTGCTCTGTTTTTCTCATAGTAAAAGAGAGCAAATGTGTCTAAATGTACATGCTTTGTTGTGTGAACGGTATGGTGCAAATAAAACCCCGAGGGGATCAGAGCAGGAGAGGTGGGTAGCGTAGTGATGGAGGGTTAGGAAGGCTCCAAGTGGATATCCGAGCCTTTTGATTATTGGATCCAAATCCCAGCAGGACGGCCGTCTGACTAGCGGAGCCTTGTGTTCCTCCGCCTCCATTGAGAACAATAGCAGCACAGTCAGCCAAACAACCTCCTCATCTCCATCCCTCCGTCCCTTCATCTACTTCCCCTCCTCTTTCTTCACCAGCCTTGTAATGCCTCTGGCTCTCTTGGCTTCGCGGCACACAGCTCCCAGCCGTAATTGAGTGCAAAATTCACTGATTGCTTTTCAAAGGAGAATTAAGGTGGTGTGCTAACCGGCTGCCCAGAGCGCAGCCTGTGTTTATTTACCGTGGATCCAAACATTGGAATAGTTGGCCCGTGCAGAAAGTAGCGCCATTGCCGATATGTTTGGCTGTATGCTCCGTTGGCTGCTTGTTTAGGTCTCGCCGTTCCCCTCTGCTGTTCCTCAGGCGTCATCAGCACTGACAGCCATTTATATCAGTCCCCACGCACTTTTAATAATGCGAACCCACCACCCCGCTCCGCAGCTTACAGCATGGGTGTTTTTGCTACTGTGACCCAAAGAAAATAATCAAGGCAGTATTATAACCTTGTATCTGCTTTCCTTTGCGAGATCCATTCATCTTTGTAGAGGAAGCACAATGCCATGCTGTGAGGAAAAGGGGCCAAAGAGGTCAAAATAACTGCAGTTTTCCCCTCTAAAATCTCAAGGCTGTGTATCTCACTTTCACTATAAACTATTTGTCAGCTCAGTGGGCATAAATCTTTTTAAGAGCAGGTGTTACACATAAAGTTCTCAAAGTTCCTGCCTCTTTGAGTGTGTTCAGGGTAATGGGGCTTGTTGCGCCTCACATGTCATTCCTAATCTGCAGGATTTTTAAGTCACTGTCAAAAACTCTGCGGGATGCACAGGCACAAACTGCCATCGTGGTGTGAAGATCCCGTGGCGGGAGGCTGTCTAAAGCGCACAAAAGCTGCATTTCTGCAATCTTAAAATAATCTTTCATGGTTCAGCAACACCAGACAGACTGCCTAAGTGTTCAGGTTATTGTGGGAAATGATAATTTTCTCTTATATCCATCTATTTCTTTTCATAGCCTTGAAGCCGGTGTTGAATGGCAGATTATTTTATTGAATGTGTTTGCACCTCTAGTCTTTTAAACCGCATTCCTGCTGCCATAGGAGGTGGATGATTTGTCCCAGCATTAGTTCCAAGTTCCAAGCTTTTTTTTAAATTCCAGGTTTTCATCCATTCAACAGGTATATAGCCAGTTTTTTGGCAGCTTTTGAGTGGAATACCTCCAACAGAGCTAAGCTGTCCTTGTTCTAGATAGCAAAAGCAATCTATTTTCCTTTTCACTTCATCTGAGCCCATAACGTAGCTCTCTAACTTCATTCAGTCAGACCTGCAAAGGGCATTGAGAAGAGCTAGGCTGCTGAGTCAAGCCAAGACAAAGAAACATAACTCATA
The DNA here is from genome assembly GCA_019142605.1 of Cephalopholis sonnerati. Classification (NCBI taxonomy): domain Eukaryota; kingdom Metazoa; phylum Chordata; class Actinopteri; order Perciformes; family Serranidae; genus Cephalopholis; species Cephalopholis sonnerati. The sequence continues at coordinate 12,575,850 of JAGQAX010000023.1, forward strand.
TGGAGCAGTAGATGATCCACATCAGATGACAGTGCCAGCCTTATAAATAAACACCTTCTCTAGAGCAAGGTGAGTCAGTTCAGTCAAATCTAATCTGAAAATACAAAAAGCCTTGAGAGGCAAAGAGGAGTTAAAAGAGTCTAGCATAGAGGGGTGGAGAGGATCTTTACTTCTTGGCTGTCACTCTACACCTGAGATGCACACTGTCCTTGCAGTCGCAAAATTCATCTTCTCATAATGTTGACTTTGGATCCCGCAGTAATATCCCTACCTCTGCTGCCAAATACAGCACGATGTAATTAACAGAGACACACACAAGTGAGGCCTGGAGTTTAAGAGAGCACCAACGTTTCATAATCTAAAGGATGACTCAGTCATTTTAAATATGCAAAGGGGCAAAAGTCGAGAGCTTTTGATTACTTCCCCTTGCAGTCTCTCTCATCCTGTCACATGCACTTGTGTTTCGTTTTCAGCAGCTCCTGGAATTCAGTTCAGGTTCTCACCTAGCACTTCTGGCATTTTTGCGTGCTCTGCAAGATAATATTCATAAATGGAGGAAGCCACAACTCAGATGGCTGAGAAATATGCATCCAGGATGCTTCTGTTGCAGAAGGGAAATAAAACCATAACTAACTCAGATTTATTGTGTTGAAGGTTTGGTTGGCTTTGGGTGAGAATGAAGACAAACAAAATAAACACAATGTAGCATTGGTTTGAATGGATGAGGTAATTATAGTAAAAATGGAAACTGGAACCTACTCAATGACGTCCATGATAGGTTACTCATGTGTACAAACACTTCCTCCTTCACTTTTGCTCAAGTCATGTCTCTTCTCCTGGTGTGTAGAGCTCACGGACGGCCCGATCAGAGGAGGACAGAGACACTCTGTGGGATGCCTGGGGCTCGTGGAGTGAATGCTCCCGTACCTGCGGAGGAGGCGCCTCTTACTCCCTCAGACGATGTCTCAGTTCCAAGTAAGGCCACCTCCCAACCACTTCTAACCCTAACGCCTGATACATTATGTTTGACAATACAGTGGGTAACACTGTATCACCTTTTTACATAGTGCAGTATAGGACATCATGTGTCATGCGAATGACTGCAACTAATCTACTACAACATGCCACATTTAAGACAAGCGTGCTGCATAAAAAATATAGCTGATAGAGAAACAAAAGGGTAAAGTGCTCCGTCCAGCTCTCGCTTTATTTCTATGCAGAGGAACGTCTTCAACTTGCTGACCGTCCATGGAACAGGGTTGCATGTCAGCATTTTCAGAGCAAAAAAGAACAAGCTTGAGTGTTTACAGACCGATGGAATATTTTAAAATAGCTGGTTTGTGCATTGATTCCTTGTAGCGCAGGAGTGACAATCCTCTCTTGACCAATCAACAGACTGCAGTGTTTCAAGCTCCACCTTTTAGTATGGGATCAGTGTGTGAGGTACCTCAACAGACAGGTGACGATAAAACAAGTCGGAATAGAACAGTTATATTGGTACTGTCCTCAACCTTTGACAATGGAAACAAAAATAACTGAACTGAACCAGACTGCCTGGTGGTAACAAGGCTTACATCTGCTGTAGGGAAGCATTTACTTATTACAGAACAAACCACAACTAATTTCGACAATGTACGCCTAAATTATCTTTGATTAATGTACAAAAAATGTGTGAGAATTAAAAAAAAAACAGACCCGTTGTGCCCCCTTCACCTTTATCTCCTACAGCACACCATACCTATACCACGCCTAAAGAATTCTCAGCGATTCTACTCTACTGGTAACATTTCATAACTTTGAAAAATTGCTATTATGAGAACCAGAGACATAAAAACATTGACATTTATGAGGTCAGTTCTCACAGAATGGTGCTGTGTAACAGGTTTTAAGGGATTCTTACATCACAGGAGAGGAGGAGATACAGTAAATTGAATGTGTTTAATTTCAAGTTAGAACTTACTGACCTTCAGATAAATGGAAACACTACAAGGACAATTTGTAAGTGTGTGTTTGAACACTATCCGAGGTAATCTCCCCTTTTAAAGAGCAAAGTCCTGACTGGAGTTGGACTGGTTTCCATTAAAGTGCCATATCATGGCTTTATGATTCAAGAGAGGGAAGGAGGTGGAGGAGGAGGAGGGGAGCTCTTTCTGTTGCTCACAGCCATTCTGCCAAATAAATCCAGACAGCGTCCCTAATAGTGTGAGTAAATCTCACCAATCGCTCCATTCCCATGGGCTGTAATGGGAGTGCTCAAAATACATATGACTGTAATGTGACTGTTAAATAGCCCGGAGGGGTCAACCAAGATCACTTGCCCATCCACCTCCTAAAACTGTCTAGACGGGCTGTACGAGCCTAAATCTTGAATTCATCAGTGACAATGGGGATCTGATTTTCAATAATGGCCCGGACATGTTTCTTCACAAATCAAAGCATAACAATCAATGTCCCTCGCCGAAGCACATGTCACTTTTAATAACTCCTTTCTGTGGTAGAGTTTGAGCTCTGCAAGCAGTGAAGCCACATTGGTTGGATTCCTACTGCTCATCATCTCAGCTTAAGCCTCGGGGACAAACTGGAACTTGCACTTTGGACCTCTCGGTTCTTTCATCCTTGTGCCAAAGTCACCTGGTTGGTTAGGCTTCAAGCTAACCCTGTGGGCTTTAAGATTAAAGCTCGAGGCCAAGTGTACTGGGTAAAGTGGTCAATTACAAATGGATTTGAGGAACAAGAGCAAAAATAGGAGAAAGAAGGAATGAGAGGGTATGTTTTCCATAGAAATGTTGTCACATTTATAGACTGGGAAATAGCTGCAGGGTGACTTCACTGCATTCCTCTTTTTTACAGTTCCCCAAATGTACTGCTCTCTCAGTAAAGGTAGCCAATGAGCCTTGCTGCCAAAGTCACCTCTGTTTCACTGTTTGGGGCTTCAGGGGGAGCTCCAGCAGTGACAGGAGCAGCCGGTGAGATCATAAAACATTACAACCATCCAAAGACACACTGACAAAACAGCACAGATCATACCTGAGGTCAGAAACGAGATGTTCTCTAAGGTGCTTCCAGTGTGTCATAACCATGAATCTGTCCGCGCTGGTGCTGGGAAGCCAGGCTAAAAAGCACAGGCTGTCAAAGCCTCAAACTCAAAGTACCAGACCCCCCATGTGCTGCACTGTAAACATTGAGGTCAATGGCTTTTTGAGAAGTTCATTTAATGATATCAGCAGCAACCATTTCTCTCTGCTTGCCCAGATTTTTTTGGTCAGGCACACCTCAGAATGCTACTGGCTGTAAAAGCAATTGACGTGTTAAGAGGTGTTTGGGGTTTGAGCTCCATGTGGGATGTAGGCAGTGTGTGCATGTGTAGACGTACATGCTCGTGCGGGCATGTTTACAAACTGGTGTGTCGTTTGGCTGCAGCAGTAATGTATGGGGTTCTTGAGGAAATGGTAGGACCCACTCATCCCACCTCACCCTGCTGTTGCGTGGGAATGAGAGAGCAGTAGCCTGGAACCGGGTGGCAGATCAAACGGCGTCATTAAAAAGCACAGCACAAGGCCCCTTGTGTGTGTGTGTGACTCTTTGGAAAGAGAGGCTGGAAACGGGCCTGCAACACCCTCCAAACCAATACAGCTCCAACTCTCTGACCTTTAAACACACACACGCACATGCGTAGGACCTTCTGCTAATGCAGAAAAGACTTAGACAACCAAAAGGGCACATGCAAAGCACAGACTAAACACAGATCGCCTGGCCCTCATTAGTTCCACCCGCTCAACACACTTCACTTGATCACAATCTTCATTATTAACAACAGCATTTGAAGCAAGTGTGGACATATGGATTGGGTGTCATGGCAAGAGAAAGCGCTGCTCTATTTTTTATGGGGCTTGTGGTTGGCCAAAACTTCAGATTAGTCTTTTCTGTCATTTATTTTTCTAAAAAGAGGCCAGCCTTGACTTTATTTTGACTTTAAATAATTGAGAGACTCATGTACCCCATTGATAATGTTCCATAATCAGGAAATAAAGACGAGCAGTCCTGGGTAAGGGCAAGGAATAAGTTAGGCATGTTATTGTTGCAAATAACTTCTCACCACTGATAAGGATGTTTTTACTCTTTATGGGGTCACTGATTTGCAGAATTTACAGGCAGTGGCATTAAATGACTGTGGTATTTTGGAATTTCACTAAAAGCATGCCGCAGCTGTGTTTAAAGTCTATCTTTAAATGGTGTGGTAGTTAAAAGTAAATTCTCTCCAAGGGAATGACTATTTAAGTTGCTCTAATTAACTTGGGCATGGCATCTTGATTATGTCTCCTACTCTACTGAATAGGGGACCACCCTCTGTGTGGCTTGTTCAGGGCTAAAAACACCCAGCTTCTCCACAGTGCCACTGAACATATGTTGTGACAGGATCAACAAACTGTGTACAAATATATGCAGAATCCAAAACACAGAAATTCGGAATTGGGAAAGACAGAAAAGGAAATGATACAAGAACCAGAGAATTGAACAAATGACCTGACGATGAGGATATATACAAAATTAAAGCATCATTAGTTATTAAAATTCAACATAACGGTATCAAATTTCATTCCACGTAACAATTGTTGACATATTTCACTCATAGCCAAAACCTTGTGGTGGCTTGCGAAAGTTAGTTTACTACTAGGACATCTGCAACCTCTTGTTTTATTTGCTCTGGCAAATGTGACTGGTCCTTCCACTGTTCAGACAGATTTCCAGCCGGCACAGGGCAGGCCAATTACAACCGTTTATCTAGTAAGGGGCGTGTTTAAGATGATCAGACTAACAACTTGTGGAACTTTCGCCCTTTACACAAAATACGTGATGACATGATTTTTTGTTTATGTGTCCTCAAACTAAAAACCTACCCAGGTAAAGACGGGCGCCACAGAGGCATTTTGTAAACAACTAAGATGGCTGCAGCTGACGTGGAACTTTCTGTTGAAGGACCTCTTTTAACAGTTGTTTGCAGACTTGTCATTTGTCCATCACTTTGTCTGTTTGTCCGTCACTCAGTACTACATTACATTTCATTGCTCTGATTGGCCATAGGTCTATCCAATTTCATTTGATCCACTTCCATTGATAATGTATCTTGGAAACTGAAAACTAAATATGAGGTTCCAAACCAACTCACATTTGCGATTTTGTGTGGTGATGTCGGGTCACGTCATCAGTGAACTGTGAATGTCTGTACGAAATTTTGCTCTAATCTGTCTTTTGAATTTGGAGATATTTCACGGGATGAGTAAAACTTTGATGTGCTGGTGGCGCTGGATGAAAAATCAGGGGATCAATATGACTCTTAAGATTCATCCTCTGGGCACCGTGGCCATATGTTTCAAATCTCATGACAATCAGAGCCAGTAGTCGCCAAGACATCTTGCTGTGGACAGAAATGTTGAACTGACTCATGTATGTCCTTTTCTGCTGTTGCCTCATCTTTCTCAACTTCATGTTCCTCTTCTTTGATGGCCTGACTGTTCTTAATTTCCTATATTGATCAATAGCAGAGCTCACAGCAAGAGACATATTTCAGCTATTACAAGCTCAGCCACATTTTCATGTGCCCACTCGCCTCAAGTGTATCAATATTATGGCAAAGGTTATGGAGCCCTGGTTGCAATTACTTTCAATCTAGTGAGAAGAGTTGATGACATATATATGGACATTATGAGCCAAGCAAATTGTACTGCATATTCAGTGTTTTAGTTCTTACTATGAATTTTTCATGGTTAGAATAGATTTTAGTTTCTTGTCTGTAGATGAGGTTATTGGCATGCTAGATGGTAGTTTTATTCTTGTTCTTATTATTCTTCAGTCTTGTGTGCAGTTAACTGATGAGCTAATTCTTTGTAGTTGTGTTTTTCGCATAAATCTGGCAGACAAAAAGCAGGGGCTATAGTCTGTGAGTTATGTGTTATGTGCTTTAGTCGTTTTTCACTAGCCTGTGATGACGCCGTGATGAATCCCTAGTCCCGGTCCTACTTCTGCTTAGCCTTCACTTTTAGCTTTTAAAGTTAGAGGAAATGAAAATGGAAATTCATTTTATTTCCTTTGCTTCTTTTTTGAACATGCAGTTTATATATTGCTCATCCTACTGATCCACTGATCTCTTCTATCTATCTCTCAACCCTTTGAAAGGCCCTTGTTTGGGTCCAGGCCCCATGATCGGCTGTTTGGCTTGGCAGAGGGGACTGTCTGGATACGTCACAGGGTCTAATGTTCTTGCCATGCCACACACTTCAAATCTACTCCCTCCGTTCTATGGAATAATATTGTAAAAATCCTCAAGCTCTTGTTCATGCGTGAGTCCAATCTCTGCGATGTTGCCTCCAATCATGATTCCAGATTAGCTAAAGCCCGATGACACTGGAATTCCTCTTAAGTTCCCAAACTTAAAGGAATATCCTTTGATTAGTTTCCACTGGGGTCTTGGATAATTGGTCTATCATAGTCACCATCAATGGTTTATCATCACTCAGCATCAAAGCACAAAGGAATCCTAATTTTTTTCATTTAGTGGTTAGCTCAATAATTTGGGGAAAGACACTGCAGACTGTCATGCAGAGAGCTGTGATCCAGACTGCTCCAATCTGTTCAGCAGACACAGCTCGAAGGGCTCTTAGTGTCTTTACTGCTGTATGTGTGGTACTGCTGGTTTATAAAGCAATGTTTGTTTAAAGACTGATTACTAGGACAAATGAGAATTTAGTATTACATTCAAGTATTTTCAGTACGTATGGACTGTGTTTACCCATGTTTGTGCCGGCACGGAGGCATTATGTTTTCAAATTATCTGTCTTTCTGTCCCATTCTTGTGAATACGATATCTCAAAAATGCTTTAAGGGAATTTATTTAAATGTGGCACAAACGTCCACTTGAACTCAAGGATGAACTGATTAGATTTTGATGGTCAAATGTCAAGGTCACTGTGAACACCTTGAGGGAATTTCATTACATTAAGCATAAACGTTCACTTGGACTTGAATTATGTACTTGTTAGAATCTGGTTGCCAAAGGTCACTGTGACCTCACAAACAGGTTTTTGGCCATAACTCAAAAATTCATACACTATTGAAGACGAAATTTCACATTCGTGTCCTGAAGGGGATTTCTTGAAATTTGGCAGAAGTATCTACAATGATGAACTGATTAGATTTTGGTGGTCAAAGGTCACTGTGAGTTTGTGTCTTTCTTATTCTCTTGAATGTGATATCTCAAAAAGTCACTAAGGAAACTTCCTCAAATTTGGCACAAACGTCCATTTGGACTCAAGTATGAGCTGATCAGAATTTGGTGGCCGAATGCCAAAGGTTAAGGTCACTGTGACCTCACAAAACACCTTTTTGGCCATAACTCAAGAACTCGTTTGCTAGTTATGACAAATTTCAAATAAATGTCTAATAGGATAAAATGATGAAGTGATGACATTTATATCCAAAAGGTCAATGGTCAGCTTCACTGTGACATCATAATGTTGTGCAAAAACACTTTTCTGGTCATTATTTAACATCATATCTAAGTAACAGAAGGTCTGATTGTATTGATCTTCTGTGCTGCTGGGTTGATAAATCAAAATTTTAAAAAATCACCTTGAATTTGTTTAAGTTTTAATTTTTCTGTTTCATCCATATTTATTTTGTTCCTTATCCATTTACAAGTAGTTTGTGCTAGTTTTAAATCAGTCATAATTTGTTATTCACCAAGTTGATATAAATGCCGGAAACTGCCATCACTTTTTTGCATGTCCAAACATATACTCTTGTATTTATGCATTGTCACATTGTGTGAATTAGACTGTTAAATCTTTGCAAACACACCACAGAGCTCATGTTTGTGGGCTGCCACATCATCACTGTAGGATTCCAGTCGCCGCTCAGCGATTCAAAAAATGATAAGAGTCAATGGTTGGAATACCAGCTGCCTCGGGCAAATATGATTGGTGTGCATTGTGGTTTGTTTTATCGTTCACCCCCAAAGCCAGTTCACCCACATGTTCATTCTTTCTTCTGCAGGACCTGCGAAGGGCAGAATATCAAATATCGCACATGCAGTAATGTGGTAAGTTCGGCAAACTCATCTTTATGTAATGAATGTCAGCGGAGCTTTCAAGTGGTTTTTATGTAAATAAACTGTGCAAATTGTGATTGAGAATCCAGTGTGGTGGAACTGTGAAAATATGACCAAGGTTTATGGTTAAGGGGTGTAATTTAGTGATCTTGGATCCTGTTGTTTGAGAGAAAGTGAGAAGTTGTGGGGGGAAACATCAAGCTAGTTCTGCTTTCATTTAATATGATGATCACTGTGCTGACATTTAGCAATCACAGTCTCAACAATTCGTCCACCAAGATTTACACTCCACTTCCCACACACAGATCCACACTTGTGATATGCTTTGCACTAATTGTAAGAAATATTTTTTTTACCCTCAGGATTGCCCTCCAGATTCAGGTGATTTCCGTGCCCAGCAGTGTTCAGCTCATGCAGACGTGCGATATCAGGGTCAGTACCATGAGTGGCTGCCTGTGTACAATGACCCAGACAACCCCTGTGCTCTTAAGTGCAAAGCCAAGGGCTTGGGCCTTGTGGTGGAGCTGGCGCCCAAGGTGCTGGATGGGACACGCTGTTATACTGAATCCTTGGACATGTGTATCAGTGGACTCTGCCAGGTAGGTCAACAAATCAGTTTCCAGCCATAGAGGAGTTCATATTTATTTCTTTTAATTTATTGTTCACAGGAATCCAAATATAAAATTGTAGACTCAAAACAGTTTGGAGACTAAATAGAGAAATACTCGGACATTTGCACATTTTCGGGGTCCCAGGACAGACTTCTGAGAAACCACTGAATGTGATTTTGATCAATTGTTATTAAAAAAATCTGGAAAGTATATCTTCCAGAGTCCAGTCTCATACCAGTGTGTTGTGAACAGCCACAGGCTTAGATCAAATTGAAGGCAGTCTTGGAAAACAATGGGGCAAATATGCATTGCATTTAAAATATTTATGCAGCTTGATAGATTAAAAGCTTTCAATGAAACAAAAACAATCTGATTTAGCAGATACTATCCTCTGAGAAAATTATATTTGGGAAATCTTTCTTAAGATAATCACATATTTAGATTTTTATGAAAATGAATTTTAAGGGTTTACAGTTCAAGATGGAAGACAAATGGCTAACTAAGAAAAACACATGTAGCCCCAAACTCTAAACCTCAGCTGACCCACGATCTGTAATTTCAGAAAATAGTGTCAAATTATGACCATATAAAGGGAAATTTCCTCCTAAAACACAGTGTAGTTGGTTTATTTAAATATTCTTGTCAACACAGCATGTATTTACTGGCTAACACGCTATGGCACTACAGTGCATTGGGATGCAAGAGTAAAAAAGTAAATAAATACAAAAAACTATACACAGCAGGTTAAGTTACAATGCTAACGTCATGCCATCTGCTATACACATGACTCCCCAATGACAATAATATTTAAGATTGGGTTTTTGACTGACAGTCCGGGAAATAGTTTACAATGCATTTTTTCCCGCTTGAATGAAATTACGTCCCAAGGCGTTGTGTGCGGAGACATACAGGGATGTGAATACACTCTCTTACCATGCTTAGAATCACACTGTGGTTTTGGTTTTGTCTTGCCGACAGAAATTGCGAAAAACTCCATCAATCAACTACGGATGGTTGCAGATAATGTTTGATAGAAAACAATTGGGAACATTTTTGGAAAAACCCATGAACAACCCAAAGGGGATGTTTCATGCTATCGTAGAAATACAAACAATAGATGTGGTATGAATATGGAAGAACCCCGAGGATTGTTGGGATCATTTGATTATAACATATACAGGGTATAAAGGAAGACATTTTATTTAATAAACTCAATTTTAAAGGCCCAATGGGACCAACATACTTTTACTGGGACTTTATTATTTTTTTATTTCTTTTTCTTTTCATTTTTTTCCAAAGCATCTCGATTGAAGTTTAATTCATAGCCGAAGGTTAGAAATAAGGTCAAAGAACAAGTCTTGGGAATATCTTTTTAATGTTTGTGTGTTATTAGATTGTAGGTTGTGATCATGAGTTGGGGAGCACAGCAAAGGAGGACAACTGTGGTGTCTGCAATGGAGACGGCTCATCCTGCAGACTGGTGCGAGGACACTACAAATCCCAGCATGCATCAGGAAAAAGTAAAGAATCTTTACTTTTTTTAAAAATTCAAATACTATAAGTTTGTCAAGTGTAGGAAAAATAACCCCTGATAATATCATAATGATGTCAGCAGGGTTATTTTTATACGTAATCAGAGAGACCTCAAATGCCTGCATTAGACTGGGGGCATTCATTTTGAAAGATTCGGGCATTTGTCCAACACATTCTCACTCCGAACCCGTCTCATATCGACATTTGGTCATTGACTTTTCACATCAACAGATGACGTGCTAGGTAACCCCGGTGCATTGGCTGTTGACGTTTTGGGACACCATGTCAGCTTCGGCCTGTTACATGCTGTTGTCTGTTTTCAATATACACTTCTGTCTTTACAAGAAATGTACAGTTTGCACACAGTCTCCTTCAAAACTGCGAGTCAACGTTTTTTCCTTCAATAACAAATGCACGGGGTTCTGTTTAGACAACACATGCACGTGGTTGGGTTTAGAAAATAAGCACAGGGTTTGGCTTTACAGTCTTATGGGAAGCAAACACCGGCCTCCAAGGTGAAAGTTGGTGGTTGTTGGACCCATCCGCCACCCCTCCCACCCGCTTTACTTTGATTCTCGATACTTCCGAGTTTTTCGTTAGTGTCTGACACCAGAAGTCACTGCCCAAGTGTTGGTATTCAGCGACTTCAGAGTGAGACCATGTTGGTTTGTCTATTTATTTATGTATTCGTTTATTTGTCAGGGACAATGTAATAACATTGTAACAGGTTACAGTAACATAAAACAGATGTATTGCGAGTAGGACTTTAGCCAAGGCTATTTTGTGACACCTGTCCCTCGTTAGGCTTTTCTGCTGTAAAATATTAGAACCAGCCCCTTCAAGATTTTACAGGCTTGTTTGGGGATTGTTGTGACCTGAAATGCCAGATTTCGGGGCAGCTTTGCTCAAAAACTGCAACACATGTTGTAGTGTTTTTAGGTGGGTTTATTTTTTTGCAATTAATTTGCAGAGGGAGAGTAAAAGTTGTGATGTTTTTTCAGATTCTGAGCCTTTTTTTCAGTGTTCAGTTTTTCCCACAGAATTAGAATTTATTTGTGATGGAGTAACTCTGAAGAAGTGTCTCTGTGAGCCGCTCGCTGTCCAGTTAGCACAAGCTAACACAGCAGCAGCTAACATCCAACACCAAGACCCATTAATATCTGTTGACCAACGTTAGCCCTTGATGCTAACAGTTAGCCCTTTCATGCAGTGTGTGACTGCGTCCCAGGCTTGCAGCAGTAGTCTCATGATAAACAAAAGAAAGCAGGGCTAGGAGGGTTGAGAGAATCTATACACTGAAAGTAGCTCTTCAATGAAGTGAGGTTCACTTGTTTTATGTAGTCCATTTTGCGGTAAAGTTGCTGTATTTGGACAAAATTACAAAGTCGCACAGAATTCATAAGGACAGGCTGAATATGCATTATTTATTGCGATCGCAACATCCTGGAGACGCTGCATAACACTTCATACCAGGCAGGGAAGGTCTAATGCTGCGTTCCATTTACCTCGGAAGTCGGAGCTGGGAATGACGTCACAGCCGAGTTATCAGCGTTCCAGTTACAAAGTCGGAAAAAAGTTGCCAAACGGGTAGAAGAAGTCGGAAAACAAGATAGCAACGTCTACGAAAGCTATTCTCGTGCCTGCCTTGTCCGAATATTAGTGCGACAAACACTAGTCAGAAGTGCTAATAAACGGAATATTACAGGAGCTTTTACTTAACTGTTTACACCCGGGGCAGCCATCTTCGATTGTCAACTCAGGGGTGGTGAGGATTCTCCGACTTTCCAACTCGGAATTCCGACTTCAGGGGGTGTTCCAGTTGAAATTTCCCACTCGGAACTCGGAAATCCCGACTTCCCAGTACAAGTGGACCGCATCATAAGGAATGATGGTGTTGAGTTGCATTATGGGAAGTGTAGGATCCAGTGATTTTTGGTCAAGCTACCTATACTTAACCGATCAAAAGTCAGGGTATCTCGGCCTCTGCTGCTTCAACTTTGACATTTTTAGTTTTAATCTTTCTTGCACAAGTCCCCTTTTGTGGAAGTGCAATACTAAAATCCCCAAAGCGCCCCTTTAAAGCTAAATTGTGTGTGTTGAGTATTATTTGTTTTAATGTAATACCATTAAATTACATTATTATTTCTATAAATATAAATAATCACCATGTAGTGTTTAAATGACTTGTGAGTCATTACATATGTTCAGAATAAAAAAAGACACTTGGCCGAATAAAAGTTTATATCTGACAGATTTCTTTCTAATTTTCTTATCTCAGTATCTCACCCAGATTAATACAAATAGAATATCAGTTGCAGTTTCACCCAAGGGTGCTACCTTGAATTATACACGACAAAACAATCTATGCTCTGATTGTGTTTGTATTGCCAGTTGTAATTACATTGACTTCCTGTACGTATTGATTGATACTGTATGCTGTCTTTCTCCCTCTGTCTGTTTGTCTCACTCAAGCTGAGGACACAGTTGTTGCCGTCCCCTACAAGAGTCGTCATGTGCGTCTAGTCCTGAAAGGCCCGGATCACTTGTGTAAGTCCTGGTAGGTCCGGGGTGCCCTTCCATCCAAAACAATTGAACATGATATTAATATTTGGCAGTGTTTTTTATTGCCAAATACCTTCACATTAAACACAAGTACTTTGCATGTGCTCGGGGAGTTTAACTGCAGGTCAAGTTATGTTTTAAAGACTTGAGATTCAAAAGGGATATTAGTCTTTCATTATACATGTTATACTTGCTTGACCTTTCTAATGAATCTCTCACCTAAATAACAATCTAAAATTAACCTTTTATACTGAAAGATATTACATTTTAGGCTTTTTCTTAAAGCCTGGTTTTAAAAGTAGCTTGGAGCAGGATAACCAGAGGAGGTATTTATTTCTCCCCCTTGCCCCTGGCTCTGTGAAGATGCACAGCTTCCAGCAAATATCACCGATGTCAAAGTACTGGCATCAAACTCCCCACTGGATCAAATCGATAACGAATGTTCCATCTCTGTACCTATCCTTTGCTCCACGGTTAGTTTACAGATTGTTTCCCCAGCCAGGCCAAAAGCGTTTCTTTTTCTGAATGGACGGAGTTTTCATTAAATATTTCCCCCCCGTTCTTTTTAGCCAAGGGCACTTAAATTGTAACCATCTGTCTGCACATGATGACTGCTGCTAGTTACTGCTTGTTCCTGCGTTTCCTTGTTGTTTTTGCTTAAATGTCCATGCTGGAATCACACAAGACCCTGTTAGGCCAGGGTTGAAGTGAGGTCAAGCAGCGGAAGAGCTCCCAGCAGCACTGGCCTGCTAGTAGACCTACATGAGCCTCCTGGCAGTGCCAAAAGTGAGTCTCTTTGCCTGCAAATGCAGCGGCCAGTCTGTGCTCCTTATGGAACTGGATCTGACCAGAGGTCTCTGTCAAAGACTCTTTGAGTGTCTCAACATTTTAATCACATCTCTTTTTATTTGTTGTTTCATTCTGTTTGATACAATAATGGTAAAAAATGTGAGAATTAAATAAGTGATTATTGTGTTCTAGCTATCTCCTTTGTCTCTTCTTTAGATGTGGAGAGTAAGACGCTACAAGGCGTAAAAGATGAGCTGTTCTTTGATAAGTCAGGGCAGTATCACCTGGAGAACACCACCTTGGACTACCAGAAACTTTCAGATAAGGAGGTCCTGAGGATCACTGGCCCACTGGGAGCCGACTTCACAGTCAAAGTAAGAGCTTGAATATATTGATCCAAAGCCCTTTTCCATTAGACAAAACACCCGCTAACACCTGGCTTTTGTATTTAATGGGAAAGGTTGCGATTGGCATTCACACCTGGGACAAAAGACTCTGCAGTAGTCACAGGTACTAATAATGGAAATACGACATCCAGGTGAATGTGCTAATTGTAGACCCTTTTCTGGCATGATGCAATGGCACGCCACAACAAAATACCATCTCTACGTCCAGGAAGCGCTTGAACATCTTTCAAAAAGAGACTGAATGTGTAAGAGAAAAAAAGAAGTAACCACCGTTACATTTTCACTGGCCTCCATGCTGCTTTCTACTGTTTGCTAACCTGTTTTCCGGTCCATCCAAGATGTCCAACAAGGCACGTCAGAAAAAGAAACACAGAAGGGCATACTCCTCTACTGCAGGGCTCTGTGTCAATGAGAAAGGAGTTTGTGCCCTATTTTTAACAGCTTTTTCCGCATTTAAATAACCCGCACACAGACACTAGTTCTGTAAGGAAAAGGTTACTTTTAGTATCAGTGTTTTCATAGTAAAAATGGCTCAGTTTACTCTGTTGAATATAAAACTTTGTTTTTCAAAATGACAAGCCCACACAGAATTATCAACCCAACCCAAGTTTATGACACTGGTATATGATTAATGGTGGAATATCAAGCCTTGAAGAAGAGTCCGTGGTTTACTTACAGCATGTGTTAAAAAGTAACACAACGTAAATTCAGTTCATAAATTCAGTAGTGGAGCATATGATTTTTTTTTACAATGCTTACACTGTGTGTTTGTGTGTATGCATTAAACACATACACCCACATGCCTACTTTCTCAGACTAGGGCCAGTGAGTGGACATTAAAAGTTCTACAGGCAGCGCACTGGGAAACGCCTGTGAAAACTTCCCCCCTCATAAACACACAAGTCAGGATCGGACAATAAATAGGAATCCAGGAGACAGAAATCTGAGAAGCTATAAATGCATAATTTTCTAATCTGTTACGAGGCAGACGGCCAGTTCATATCGCAGCACTGGAAAAAGTTTGGACAAATGGAAAATCATATTAAAAAGTTGCCAGACAGTCTCTCCACTGTAAACACATGAATGTGAATGAGTAGAATTTGATTTATATGTGTTGTAGGTATAATCTGCCTTTGGGCATTTCTTCAATATGTTTGAGGCGTGAGGTTAGAGGAAAAATGTTTGCTGAAATATTTATGAGACTTTACAAAATGTCTACAACAAAAAGACAGACGAAACACTCCACATGTGACACATACTGTATGGCCTGATTTCTATAAATACAGCCTGTATTCTTTATCTTATCTAAGCAAAGCACTAAGACGTTGTCCGCTCTCATACAGTAAATGATTTATCACTTCCTATGATATTCCTGCTAGAAGCTGTGCTCAACCTTTGAATGTGCAGAAACTGACATTTCAGGTTACTCTGGGTCAAATTCCTTTAATTCCTGAGTGTGAAAACAAACGTCTCTCGAACTGTTCTAGTATCTTTCAGTCATTTGCTGGCACTGTCAGCGAACAAAGCTACTATAATGTCAGCTGCATCAGATTTTTCCCTCCAGTCATATGTCTCGAATCATTTTTATCCAAGGAACTTTGAAATGATCTGAAAACACCAGCTGACAGCAAAGTTTAACACATAAATGGTAATTTGCAGTCTCTGTCTGAATTAACTTCAGCATGGTTTGAGTTTTAGCCCTGTGATTAATTTCCTTTCCTCCACCCTTTCATATTAGTAACACATAAACAACCCCTCTCCGGCATGTATGGGCGGTGCTTCCTCCTGAGGACTGCTCGAGAAAGCGATTTAAAATTTATATTTGAAGGAAATTATTAGTTTATTGATCAGACAGCCAAATTTTGTTTGTTTGTTTTATGAAATGCCATTTTATTTTCCAGTTGCATGTGGTGGCTGCATTGGCCACTAGGGGGCAGAAAGACTTGGAAACAAACCCACACCAACAATCCTTGGTACTATACAGTATATAATATGGGGGCTGATGCAGTGTCACTAAGCATTTGACGAGCTTAGCTGCGGTTTAAAACTGTATCAGTTAAAACAGCACCTGCTGGAGTTTATATTGCAGTTGTGTTCTAGCCATGTTTTATTTACCAACCCAGAGAGACATAAGGACATGGGATAAACTCTCGAAAGATACAGCATAAGTATTAGTTCAGATTATTCCGGTTGCATTCACCATTCATGATTGGATATCTGAAATATTTGTTTTCTTCGAAGAGTGTGGACTTGAAGAGAATTATTACTAAGGAACAAAGGTGGATGTGAAGAAGTTTAAATACCGAGTCTGGGCTAAATCACTGCAATCACAGGTAGAAGAAATGTGAACTTTTGAGATTTTTTTGACCTTTGAAATTGAGAACTGTTAATTTAGGAAAGATTACAAATGTGGGAAAAAATGTTAGATATACTTAGGCTAACAGTGATCGATCACTCTGTGCACAGTACAAGATGTAGTATACTGGGTGCCCAGTAGCTCGGCCAGTAGAGCGGGTGTCCCATGTACAAAGGCTTCTTCCATGCTTAATACTGTCCTCTCTTAAAAAGGCAAAAGCCAGTGTTTAGATTTTGAGCTAAAGGCTAAAGCTAAAAAGGTGGAAATCGAAATTCATTTCATTCTGTACTGTTCTTTATGTTATGATTTACGACAAATATTGGTTAAACACGTTTTCTGATTGAGATTTGATAGGTACTAAGAATCGAGCATTAACTGACTGCCTTATGACGATGTTTTTGTACATTCTCAGATGATCTTCTCTAACTTGTTTTATATGGACGACAGAATATTGGTTTATGAACTGTATCAAATATACAGTGCTGGGCACCAGTGGATGTAAATGTAGATTTTGTTTTGTTTGGATTTGTGTAGTGTGTACTGTGTCTTGTGCTTTGGGGGCTGTGTTTGTTTATTTCTGTGTTTGTATTGTTGAATTGATTTTATTGTTTTCACATTGCAGGATATCTCCTGAAGCGTCATTTGGGGGAGTAATATTTAGAGTTTTTTGTGTTGTTTTGTTTTTGGATAATGTTTATGTTTGGTTGATATTTACAGTGTGTGTTGTGCTGTGAGATGATGGTGGGTAAACATGCTGGAATGAGGGACAGGTCATGGAAACAAACTATTTATTCATTCATTCGCCATCCTTCAGATGTATTATGATGAAATGAAAGCCGTACTGTGGTGTAATTTCTTCAAACTGAAACACTATAGTGAAAATGTTTTTTGAACACTGTTTCTGTAGGTGCAGTTTGCCAGTGGAGCAGACAGTGTGGTCCAGTACATATACTACCAGCCCATTATCCACCGCTGGAGAGAGACCGACTTCTTCCCTTGCTCCGTCACCTGTGGTGGAGGTAAGCATAGAATTGTGGACTGATAGTAGCCGATGATATTGCCAGCCAACTGACTGCTCCACCTAATGTGTTAGTGTCAGTTTCTTTTGGGATCACTGACATTTCTTTGTCTTTAGGGTACCAGCTGACCTCGGCAGAGTGCTTTGACCTTCGGAGCGGCAAGGTAGTTGTAGATCAGTACTGCCATTATTACCCAGAGAATGTCAAACCTAAACCCAAACTCCAGGAATGCAACATGGAGCCCTGCCTGGCCAGGTTAGAGACCAGACCTTTAGGGGGGATTAAACTGGACAAAGCACTTTATTATAACTCAGTGTTAATGATCTAATAACAGCAGTTTGTTTAATCCAAAATCCTCTCTTCTTTAATTGATTCTGCCTTTTAGTGACGGCTACAAGCAAATAATGCCATATGACCTCTACCACCCGCTGCCTCGGTATGTACCCACATAGTGAGCACAATTTCTAACATTTAAAAATCTCCTTGAGTGACTTCAACACTGTCCTTGAATGATGTCAGATGGGAGAGCAGTCCATGGACCGCGTGCTCCACCTCCTGCGGCGGAGGCATCCAGAGTCGCTCAGTATCCTGCGTGGAGGAGGACATGCAGGGTATCATCACTCCCACTGAGGAGTGGAAGTGTCTCTACTCCCCCAAGACGGCTATCCTGCAGCCCTGCAACACCTTCGACTGCCCCACCTGGCTGGCACAGGAGTGGTCACCGGTAGCTGCCCTTTTATTGTCATTGGTTATTATTTCTTCCAAGTGTAAAGACAATATGAAGCCCAGGAAATTAAGCTTAAAGACATCTATCAGCATTTTCAACATGACAGGAACCCTTGAGTTAAAACACAACCTTGCCGGTTGAGTCCAAGAAGCACTGCTGAACACACCACCTAACATACAGAAATTTAATTAAAACCCAAAGTCAACAGTTCTTTTCAAGTGGGGTTTTATGGAGTAATTATCCATTGTCAGTGTGTTACATACAGTAGAGTGCCGACACGGAAGCTCAGCATTGTACTGCTGTGGATGCGGTCAGCAGTAAAAATGTATTTTCGTCACCCTCGTGTACCTTATACAAACCCAATTCAAAAGATCTAGATTTTGCCTTTAACTCCTTCCTTTGCACAACACATCCAGTTAATCAGGATGGTGCACCTGGATCATCCAACATTCCTGGTTAGCCTACATATTTGGCAGAGTTGCTGTTCTATTAACCATAAATATCCCATACAACTTCCTTGTGGGGATTTTTCAACCTCACCAGTTCTAGAGGCACAAGCAGAGGCCCAGGGAGTCAAATTTGTGGCCCTCTAAAAACCTGGGATGCTGTTTACCTAGCACATTCTTCCTTGTGAACTTGCCTTTAAATGCTTGTTTTGGCAGCGGATGCACAAAGTTCACTCCTGAGCAGAGAGCTGCAGGGATTTTGGAAGGTCTCTTTCTTTACTTCCCTTGAGTCAAGGGCTCTCTGTCAAACACAAGCAAAGAGATGTAACCATGGGAGTAACACATTAGCCTGTCTGTGTGTGAAAATGATCATCAGTCAATCAGTGTTTTACAGACTATACCGACTGAACTGTCGTGTCACCCCCAGTGCACGGTGACCTGTGGTCAGGGTCTGCGCTACAGGGTGGTGTTATGCATCGATCACAGAGGACTCCATGCTGGAGGTTGTAACCCCACCACCAAACCCCACATCAAGGAGGAGTGCCTGGTGACTGTGCCCTGCTATAAGTCCATAGGTGAGTTAGATTGTCATGTTTTAACCACCAACCACTTTCTAAAATATAAATTCTCCTGTGGTTTTCAATATTTGTCTTCTCTGCTTGATTTGCTCTAGATACACTCCCAGTTGAGGCAAAACCTGTGTGGCATAAGCAGGCCATAGAGCTGGAGGAGGAGATCAGCGTTACTGAGGAACCAACGTGAGTACCAGACACCTACGTATGCATGTATGCACACAAAGACAAGATGTCAGCTTGATTTAAAATACCTCTATTTGCTGCTTTTTTCTATTGAAAGCAGCATGAACTGCAGTTCAAACTTAAAATATGTAATTATATGTGTATTTACTGGCGCTCCAAGCATATACCTGCATTTCAATGCCAGACGTGAATGTTCCGTTGAAACCATCACAGGTGTTTGGGCCTTATACTATGAGCTCTATGAAAAGTTAGGAGGAGGCAACTGCTAAAGCTCTAAATGACTCTCAAGCTTCATGACCCGGAAAATCTGGGGAAATTTGATGCTATAAATTTCCCCTTAAAAATAATTACTGTCACTCTGCAGGGGTAAAAAAGCAGAAGTCAGATCCCAGATACACGGTTTCAACAACAGTTTTCACAACCCAGAGCTGAGGATTTACCTGGAGGTGAAACTGAAGTAGACAGAGCCCGGTGCTGCCACGAAACCATCACAGTATTGTGGTTGTGTTAATGTCGACGGCCATTTACAAGAACTTGGAGACAAAATGTACGGCTGTAGCCCACATTTTTCTCTAGCACTTGTCAAAATATGCACCCGTTTGAGTGCACATCTCGTCTTTGGTATGCTCAATGTTTGACACTGTGGCAGGACAGTTTTGTCAAGACACGTAAAGAAGAAGTTAGATGTTTTAAGGGTGTTTTGCTTCAGTGAAGGTGTGTATTGTCAGATCTGATAATGAATACGCTGTATGAGGTCATTTAAGGTAAAAGGGGAAGTTGAAGGTGAAGGAGGAAAAACATCTTTTTGGACTGTTCAATCACTGAGTACCAGCATTACCTCAGCAAGCCTCAGATGTTCCAGATGTTCTCGTCCCACATATCAATTGACTAATAAAGGTTGTCCTCTGAAGATGGACAATGTTTGGACTCTACCCAGTGTCTTGCATGACTTGTATTAGCGACCATGTTAGCCAGTTCAAAACATCTGTTACTTTGACTTATCTTTGGAGCGAGAGAGTGGGAGGGAGAGAACGAGAAATGCCAAAACATATGATTTTGCTCTGTTGCAAAAAAAGCATGTCTTCCCTCCAAAAGCACATAAATATCTGTGTATAATATGCAGTCATTCACAAGCCAACAACAATATCTGCCTACCATATGGGGCCAGGTTACGGATGTGAGAGGAAAGAGAAGGAAATTCCTGTGTTAGACTTATTGCACCTTCATTGCCAGGCCTTATGCCTGCCCCGAGCCACCGCTGTGCGAATGCTTGAAAAATTAAACCCATATATGTTCCACAGCTTGGCCAAAAGGGCTTTATTCCCCTTACCACCACCATGAGTAAATAAAATATTTCCATTGATGGAAATTAAATTGATATGATTAACATAGGGCTTTGGCAGATATCACAAAAATGTGTTGTTTCCGTCCATGAATGAAATCACGATTGTTTTTGAACCGACAGATGTACTCCAACAACGCGTGAAGATAAACATTTCTGTGGGTTCGCTTGTTGACTTTGTTGCTTGTGTTCCAAGGTCTAACTGCCGGTGATTCATTTGTTTGTCCAAAACACAACTAGTCCTTGAGCGCTCATAAAGAGCCAACTTTGCTGTAATTATGAGCTCTTTATTGAGGCATCTTATAAAACAGCAGGGTGCTCTTGTGTTGTGGTCAGGCTGCTTAACCAAGGAAGAATGCTGCACGTTTGTGCAGGCTGCCGTGTTAGTGGGTACCTCTGTGAAATACATGTACACTGATAATGCGTGCTGTAGGAAACTATTTTGGTATTTTTATGAACCCAGAGGGTGCAGCGATTTACTGGAACAGTTGGACTGAGGGTTAGCCTCACAGACTGGTGTTTAGAAACAATCGTTTTCCCATTTTGCATGACATGAATATGAAAGAACAAAGAGAAAATACCTCATTTCTACAGTTAACACCTTGTGAAAAAATCTGAACACTTGATACACTTAACCATAATTACAAAGTGAGCTACAGAGCCACGTTACTCTATAATATAGAGTCTATATAATGTAGAGGAGGAAATTACAAGTCACTTTGCCAATGCAAAGTGCAGTGTTTAGCACTGATGCTTCACAGCAAGAGGGTTCTGGGTTTGGGCCCTAGCCAGAGCCCTTCTGTGTGGAGTTGGCATGTTGGGTTATCTCCAGGTACTCCGGCTTCCTCCCACAGTCCAAAGACATGCAAGTTAACAGTTGAGTCTAAATTGTCCGTAGGTGTGAATGTGAGTGTGAATGGCTGTCTGTCTCTACATGTCAGACCTGTGATAGTCTGGCGACCTGTCCAGGGTGTACCCTGCCTCTTGCCCAGTGTCAGCTGGGATAGGCTTCCTCCCCCCCTGCAGCCCTCAAGAGGATAAGCGGTTAGGAAATGGATGGATGGATGGATTTGTAGTTACTGATAGGGTGTAACAATATGCCTTTATTTTGAAATTCCCATGGCACTGCTGTTTCACCGTTTACGTCAAAGCATACCTGCGTCCTAGACATTTAAACGGTGCTAGTGGCCTAGCGCCAGGTAGACAATGGCGAGCAGCGAAAAAACAGACACTGAGGATATTTGCTGATATTGTCTCTGAATTAAACTAATCAAAATCATACTGTGGTAGACTTTGTGATATCAGCAAATACTGTATAATCTCCCAAGGAATTGATATCATATATTGTGATGAAACTTGTTATTTACACCCCTATCTAAGCAACTGCATCACCATCTATAACACAGGGACATTCTGATCTGATTATCTGCATGTCAGTGGTAATTTCATTATGCTGCTGGTTCAAACTCTGTTTTGATAAGTGGAAAACTAGATCTACAACAAAGTTATCACATCATGATTGTTGCTGTCCTTCGTTGCAAAAACTTCTGGTTCAGTCAGTGATAGTGGTGATTTAGTATAGACAGTTCAATTTGAGGATTCAGTGTTAATGATTAGTTCGTAATAAGATGTTTTGAAAAGTGTATCTGCCAAAAGAAACAGCGGTGAGCTCAGCCCCGAAGAAGACAGCTGCTGAATGTTCTAAACATTTGTGCTGCCTCCAGCCACTTTGTATTCATCGTCATGTGCAAAACTGGGTGTAATGAGAACAATAAAGAGTATAACAAACAGACAGAGCCTTGTGCAAAGGAAAAGGTAGCAAGATTGATGAAATGTCTTTAAACCCTTTTATCCTTGATGTTGAATATCCAGATGGTTCCGGATCTCGAGAAAGAGTTTACAACTTGCTTGTAGAGTCACCAGATCAGAACATCATTGAATTATTATGGATGTTTAAGAAAACATAAAGATTCCCCCTCCTTGAACCGTTGAAGAATTACGCTCTTCATTTTGGCCGACCTGAAGATCAAGAGGGATTCAAACATCTCTCTGTCTCACACTTTCCAGTCTTATTAATTCTTTTACACTCTCCCAAAGCTATTGAGGGGTGACAGTTTTGTATCTGGGCCCTAACTCTCACCCAGCCTTGACAGGCCTTCAGGCATTCATGAACGCCAATGATTCACAAGTATTTCCTTCTCTGATCCATTCTTTAAGACGAGGAAGGATGCGCATGAAAGCCGTTAATCCAAGAGCGGCTGATCCTAATGCTTCACAGCTGTTCAATTAACAACAGGAGGACTGGATTTCATGAATACTGGGTTTATGAACTTAGCAGTAAATGACTAAAATCTGTATACAGGAGGAATGCACAAAAACCTTTGACTTTATATCTAAAGACTTTCAAGTGAGCTCTGCTGGTTTGGAAACGGTCCTCAAAAATGTAACTACCTTTCCAAGCCTGTTTGCATGGGTATGTGAAGTATACAGACTCAATGAACAGCATATTGTTTATATCTTTATGTGTGTGATTAATTATCCCATTTTTGTTTTCCCAAACCTGCTGGCTCTCTTCTCCAGCTTCATCCCTGGTCCCTGGCAGGCCTGCAGCAGGACATGCGGCGCCGGGACCCAACGACGTATCGTTAAGTGCCAGGTCTTGCTATCCTTCTCCCAAACTGTTGCTGACCTGCCTGATGACGAGTGCGAGGGGGTGAAACCTGCTACAAGTCAGCCCTGCTACCGTACTCCCTGCTCTGGTGTTTCGGGCCAAGGAAAAGAAAGCGAAAAGGAGGGAGAGGAAGGGGAGGAGGAGGAGGAGGGGGAGACACCTGGAAGAGAGGAACTGCACGACTGGGAGTACGAGGGGTTTACGGAGTGCTCAGAGAGTTGCGGGGGAGGTATGGATCATTATTGACCTCGTTAATATGAGAAAGTAAAGAAATAGAAAAAGGAAGGGCAGGAATGCAAAGTTAAAAAGGTAACAAGACTGAAAAGCAGCACTGTGAGGTTGCACAGTGTTGCTTTGAGCTCATTGCCAACATAAGATGCTGATCTTTAGCAGTTATGTTGACCATGTTCACCATCTCATTTTAGCGTGCTAGCAAGTGAACATTCGCTAATAGTTTCTTTGCATATGACATGATGCATCGGTGCACTGTACAGATGGAGAGCAGGCAGCTGGAGACATTAACCCTTTTTCCACCAACATTTCCAGGAACTTTTATGTCCAGGAATTTATTTACCTGGGTAAAAGAATTCCTGGTAATCTGTGTGGTTTGCGTTTCCACCGCACCTCAGAGTTGCGGAAAATGTATTCAGATCAACTGAAGCTGACGGCCAAACAAGCATGATGACGCCTCTAACAGTGACCGACAAGCCCGCATCATCATTTGTGCGACACAGTACGCCAGAATGGAGGCAGATGGAGGTGTGCAGATGGCATATAAAACCATGCGATCTGCACGGAAAAGACGACAGGCATTATTAGCAAAAACATTTGCGAAGCCCGAAGCTTCTTATAATCTTGCTTAAGTTTCTTCAACTTTTCACAAATTTGTTTCGGCGTGTGCCCTATATTTAGCTCCGCCAGCTTGTCGGCTATTCTTCCATAGAATTGGTCGTTTCACCGGCCCCCGCTGAATTTCTTCCTCAGTAAATACACTCAAAAGAACCTGGACCTCGTCGTCCGTCCACTTCTTGTAGCTTCTCTTCTTTTGCTTCGTTTTCCAAATGATCAAAACACAAATGAAGTGAAGCTTGTAGAAATAAAGTTTGCAGCCACACTGGCACGGAGGTGCGGAATGCTGCAAGTGTGTGTTCCACCAATCAGTGTTCTCCAGCACACAGCCCCGCCCCTCAAGAATTCCGGGGTATCTGAAGTCCTACCCCCCCTACTAGGTACTTTTTTTAGGGAAAGTTTGGGGTTGAAGGAAAGTTTTTTCCCTGGGTAATTTTGGCGTAATTGCACTGAGGATTTTCAAAATGCTGGGTACATGATAAAAGTTAAAGACTACCAACACAAATGCCTATGATTTGTGCTGTTTACGGCTGCTCTAAATGATTAGATTCGGAAAAAGCAAGGGCCACTAAATGACCTGAAAATAGTAGGATGTATGGAGAAGTTAAAAAAAACCTCACTGAGCAACAGTGGCAGATGTGGATAAAAAACCTTCATCTTCAGAGTCAACTAATCTCAAACGCAAACGTTAAAGCACTGTGTTAAACATGCCTCGAGTTGGATGCAATTACAATGCGCTGTGACGACTTTTCCAACATTTTTAACCACAACCTCGATTTTTAACATAATTTCATCAGACTTCAGGGAACAGTTGACCTAGTATTTAGATAGTTAACATTAGCTAGTAATGTTAGCCTTACAGCAGTGCATCCATGTCCAGAGTGGGTTCAACTGCACACAAAACAGTTATGGTCTTTTGTAATGTTTGGAGGTCTAGATGACGAGGTAATTAGTAGTGATGATTGTGTCCATATTGGGCAAAACAGTCAAGTTGTAGGCAAAAATCTTAATTTTGTTTGGATCACATCCAACATGAGTTTAAATTTTCTGACCACACCGACTGCCTGCAGGTTCATCCAACCCTTTTATGCAGTCACTTTTCTTTATATCCAGTTTATCACTTTCTGCCTTCCATCTGAATTTTGGGCATCAAAATAGTCACGATTGCAAACAAGCTACTGCATTCAACACAAAGCGCAGCTGAGGCTGATGGGAGTGTCATTAGTTGTGCAGACATGTGGTTAGAAACCAAAGTATTGGATAAATTAAAAATCAGACCAGATGAAGGATGGATGGAAAGTCAAGGGATCAGCAAAGTTGTTTAATTCATCCTGAGGGGAACGTGAACGTCTGTACTAAATTTTAACGGCAGTCCATCCAATTAATGTTGAGACATTGTACTGAAAAATAAAAATTTCAACCTCATGGTGGCGCTAGAGAGAAAGTGAGGGGAACACCAAAGCCGGCAGGATCCATCCTCTGGGGAGCATGCTTGTCTGCACATAATTTCATGACGATCCATCCAACAATTGTTGTGACCTTATGTCAGTGGATGACAAAAGCCATTACAGTATACGCTTTGAGGTAGAAGTAAGTTAAATGATATTAGATGATAATGGATGGAATACCAATTTTAACCCTAAAGGTCATACGTCACCAGCTCTCACAGCGGCAGTGAATGCTGTGCCAGACAGAGACAGCTTTCCCAAACATCCTGCCAACTTTCGTTGAGGCCCACTTTAATCTCCCCACCTCCACGTCCAAGCCTGCGCGCCTGAATTGTGTGTCTCTGTGTTAATGTCTGCACGGGTGTGCATGTGTAACTTAATTTCTGCACATGGGCGTAGGCTTTTGTCAATGCCTGTGTGTGCGCTCACCCAAACCCAACAAACTCCCATTCGGGGATGATTACAGAGGGGGATCGGATGTCACATACACACCCTGAGGGCTGCGCTCCTGTGGACCATCACACCGCTGTGGCGTTTGAAGTGCCTGCTTCACTGTTATTGTCCCCAACATTCGAAGCAGACTCAGAGATTTATGTTACGTTGCTTTTAACATGACCTGACATCACACCCTTAAAGTTTATCCACAGTTCAGGCCAGAAGTTAAGCAGGCCCCTGTACTGGTTTGGTGTCCATTGTGCCCCAGTAGGTACAACCAGTGCTTGTTTTCATTGAGGGGCCTAATAGCTGGCTTGCTTCATTGCAGTGTCTGCTTGCAGTATCATGTACTCCATATATATGTGAGGCTGATAGTATGCAGGAGATGCTTAACAAAAACAATATGTGTTTGTAGGTTTGGCGTTCGATCTAAGGAGATAAAGAACAGTGAGCGTGTGTCTGTGAACATTTTAAAAGATGATAATTGAACCCTGCCCAATAGCTCATAGTGCTTTGGACATCTCTCATGACTGCTCGGTGCTGTCTAATCCCAGGTGTGCAGGAGGCGGTGGTCATCTGCCTGAACAAGCAGACCAGGGAGGCAGCAGATCAGAGCCTGTGTGTGAGCTCCCGTCGGCCCCCGCAACTCCTGCAGGACTGCAAAACTCAGCCCTGCCCACCCAGGTACGGTACAGTAAAACCCAGACATCATTATCATTTAGAATTTGTTTAAAATAGTTTGTGTCTGAACGTTAAAATAGACTTGATTGATGGATGCAGTAAAACTGAGGAGGAAATGTGTTTTGGGGAAAAAAGGGTTTGGCTGCATTCAAGAAGAAAATATTAATTAAAAGCAGGACTGTATTCTGGCTCTGCTCTTTATTAGTTTGCCAAGACTGTAACCCAGCAAAATATGCAATATAGAGAGCTGGGACATTCATGTACCATTTCCCAGAGCCCTGATGCATCCCTGGGTTCTACACCTGGAACTGCTTAACTTTCAGACTATCAAAAAACACACATCACACTAGTTGAATCAATTAATCTCTACTAATCACTGGTTGTGTATAGAGGAGATTGAAATCCTTCTAATCCACTGCATTATCCCTCTCAGTTTAAACCACTTGGGCCAATTAAATCAGCATTTAGGCCACTTGGGTCCAAGTGATACTGACGCAGAATGACAGAGATGGATGGTCATATCATGGAGAGCAGGAAATGAAGCCAGTGGGACAACTTGTGGAGCCTGGTCAGAATCAGACACAAAATAGGGATCAGGTGTCAGTGGTGGCTATACCTGCTAAGCTGACATGTGAAATTGACCCTGGGAGGAATTTTTTTAGTGGTTTTATCAGCACATGAACGTAGGAGGCCTCTGCTACTGTTGTTAGCTTTCTTTTTTTTGAAAAGCTACTGTTAAAAAAGCTTCCTATTGGCTTTTATTTGGCAAACTGAAAAGGGTTTATCTTCTGGAGAGAATGAATGAGCTCAACAGCAGCAATAACAATCTGTCTATTAGAGTTTGATATGTTTTCCATTTAAATGAAAATTAAAATAAAACAAAAAGATTCATTCTCTGGTTATTTTGACTGTCCTTAAAGATTTCTTGGAAATCATATTATTATTAGTTTTCAATATCCCATGTAGAAAGCTGACACTTTGACCTGAAGGTGACTCCGAAGGAAAGCTTAGTGAGTCTTGAAAATGTAAGGGATTCATCCTCTGGGGAGCGTAAAAGTGCTCAACAAATTTCATGGTGATCTACCAATTTCTTGTTGGATGGAACTCTTGGAGGAAAAGTTGGGATCTATCTTCTGGGAACAATTAAATTATTTGGAAATCTTGGCCATTAGCTCAAGAAGAGGTAATCGAAAGTTCAAGAGATCACTTAAATCATTGTAATTATCCTCTGACAACCAAGAATATCCTTATTAGATTTAAAGATCACCCATTGGACATTAATATGGAATAAAGTGAATGAACAACGAGCACACAAAATTCATCAAAATGAAATACCTGAATGGTTAAACAGCATAACGGCATGATGTCTAAATATCTGAGCCATGGCTAAACGGTGAGTGGATTTTGTGGTAGGCCACACGTTTCAAGTTAACACCGTGCGCAGTGTCGGTGTTCCACCGCTCACACTCTTGTCAGAAAACCCAGAGGCTTGCAGCCTGCCCTTGCCTGTTTTTCCAGGCCTTGAGTCTTGTTTTCAGGCACAACAAACGCTGTATTGGACTTGTTTCCTTTGGCCCTTTACTCCCTCCCTGAGGCCTCCTCACCCTCCCATATTAAGCTACACTCTTTGGATACTGTTCCCTCTGAAGGGAAACAGCCATAGGATTTGGCTTTGAGTACAGTACCGGTCCAGAAACAAGCTTCATTCCCAATTCTCCTCAGTCCCTGGACCCTTGAGTAAATATGAATAGTTTTGAAATATCACCTAATCTGTCAAGCAAGAAGTAAAATCGCTGCCATTTTGGCCACAGTCAAAGCTTTCAGATGCCTTTAAAGGCATAGCGACTAGTTAGACACATCATTTTCAAGATTGGAATAAAAATGCACAGGAAACTTTGATGGTGGATTCATCACCCTGTATGAAAGTATGTTGGACAACAAAATAAATATTGGTACATGGAGGTCACTGGAAAAATGTGGGTGAAGACATTATGCCATCGGGATTTCTCAAATATCACTAAGTTCAGTGGGAGATTCAATGTTACTTTGCCAGTATCTGGCTCCATGAATTACTCTTCGTTTTCACTTGTATTCACTTTCATGAATTACACATTCATGACCTGCAAGAGTGTCCTCTCCTGGGGTCAAGAAAAAACATCAAGCACTCTGACTGAATTTCTCCTAACTGCACTCCTTTATAGATTGGATAATGGGGTTACATATATAGTGTGTACAGAAAGGTATGATGACTAATCAGAAATGGCAAAGGTTAAAGGTCCAATGTGTCGGGATATTCTGGCAGAAATAGAATATGATATAATAAGTATGTTTTCTTTAGTGCATTTGAAAATAAGAATTGTTTTGTTTCCATTACCTTAGACTGAGCTGTTTATATCTACATACAGAGCAGGTCCTCGTCCACAAAGTCAACAAGAAAATTTTATGCATCAGAAGTTTAATGATAAACATCGTATTCACAGGTGGGAAACCAGGGAGTGGAGTTCATGCTCTGCTACCTGTGGGGTTGGTCTGATGACCCGCACTGTGGCGTGCACTCACCAGCCCTCTCGGGACAGCAACCGTACTGAGGTTTTGAGGGATGAAGACTGTCAGAGCCCCAAACCCAATCCTGTCCAAGCCTGCAACCGCTTTGACTGCCCTCCTATGTGGGACACACGTGACTGGGGACAGGTAATTGATCTCAGTTAGGAAGTTCACTACCCTAAATGCCTGACCCAGCACATATTGCTAATGTAACCCCTGGCCCCCCTGTGTTTTTGTAGTGCTCCCAGAGCTGTGGTGGTGGATTTCAAAGGAGGCAGGTCCTGTGCAAACAGCGGTTGGCGGATGGCAGCGTCCTGGAGCTGCCTGACACCTTTTGCCCTTCAAAGACTCCTGCAAATCAGCAGCCCTGTGACAAACAAGAGTGCCCACCTCAATGGGTCACAACTGACTGGTCCCAGGTAGACTTTTCATCAAGGCACCAACCTACTTTGTGGTCAAAATCAAAATACAATTCTGTGTGTACACTATACAAGGTCTCCTCATTTTCATATTTTACGATGTTTTTGTAGTGTTCAGTGACCTGTGGAAATGGCATTCAAAGACTCCAGTCAGTCTGCAGAAAACAAGGGCCAGGAAGGGGACAATGGATCGTAGCCCCTGAAAACTGTTCCACGATGGCTCGGCCCACCAAAATCCGGCCATGCTCCCTCAGGCTCTGTGAGAGTAAGAGACCCTCTGTTTGGCTCTATTTCATCAAATTGTATTGCTTTGTTTTGTTAGTAAGCCAGCCAGTTCACCTGTTCTGTTAATTTCATCACAGACTCTGGAAAGCCCGATCCCACCATACTGGCCCAGAGGAAGGTGTATATCCAGTTGAAGAAGGGCAAAAAGGTACAGTTGATAGTGGGAGGCTATGCCTACCTGCTCCCCTGGACAACTGTGGTCCTTCGCTGCCCAACCCGCCACTTCCGCAAAGGCCAAATCCAATGGTTGAAGGAGGGAAAGCCCTTGGGTGGTCTCCCACACCTCTCCATAACACCACTAGGATACGTGAAGATTCAGCAGGTCCGTGCTTCTGATGCCGGGGTATACACATGCATCGCAGGTCAGGCACAAGAACATTTTGTCCTACAGATCATTGGCAGCAAGCAGAAGCTCTCTGTTCCAGAGTCGTTGCTCATCGCAGGTGGACAACAAAAGGTTGGGCAGACAGATATGCCCTCAACAGGGGAAAGATTTCAGGAACTACCCATCTCCCTCAACCAATATGACAACATTGTTGAGCAGTTGCTTGAACTCAAAGGCTCCCTCCAAGATGACAAAGACACTGCTGATAAAACACACTCAAGTGAAAAGAACAGATCGACCCTAGAGGATGAGAAAGCTAGCTCAGAACTTTCAAACCTGCCTGTACTCATCGCCGATACCCACAGGCTAGATGAGATCATGTACAACTTCTCTGAAGGCCTCGGAGGACCATGGGGGGAACAGCTCATCGCACAATTGCTCAGTGAGCTCACTATGACACAAGGGGAAACCAATGAGTCTACTCTTCATCCCCCGGACAGTGCAGAATCTTCCACGCAAGGGCCCCTCCTTTATAAACCCAACATCAAAGCCCACACGTCCAGGCCAAGAAGCCCGGTGATAATCCAACGCTCCAGAAAGGTGGGATCTGTGCTGTCATCTGAAATGATAGTTCATGTGGGAGTGCCAGTTTTTCTGCAGAAATCCATTACTAGTTTGGAGCTGAGGTGTGAGGCACTAGGGAACCCTGAGCCATCCCTGACGTGGACAAAGAATGGAAAAGAGTTGAACTACAACAGCAGGTAAGAACTGCCCTTTAATGTGACCTTTTGTGTGAAAGGCGTCAAGAAAACTGCAGATCTTGTTGTAAAAAAGAGGCAGATTCAGTGGTTGTGTTGTCTTTGTGTTGGCAGAGTAGGCCTGTTGTCCACCGGCTCACTTAGGATCCAATCTCCAAGCAAGGTGGATGAGGGTCTGTACACCTGCACTGCCAGGAACCGCTTTGGATTGACATCTCTATCGTCTTGGCTGCAGATTTCAGGTAAGATCCACAAAAAATATGCCTGCGAGAGTGTTTGAATAAGGTTCTTGGTAGGTAATGGTTTTACTTCTGGAGTAGTTTAATTAAATGATAACTTCAGTAGGTTTCAGACTCTGTTTCCCACATTTTTATGTCAAACGTGACCATTGGGAACATTTTTTTGGTCCAGTATTGATTGGCAAAACAGGCTGCAATGTAACCATTTGGGGCATGTTCGCACTGTCCATTTACCTCCACTAAAAGTGCTTGCGTGTGCCACTGACAGGCTCAGATTGTTAAGTGTCTAAAAACATTATGAAAAGTATACCATTTGTTAAAGATTAAGATCTTTTTTGTTTCACCAGAAACAGCTCCAAAATCACCATTGCCAAACCCACCAGACTCCATTTAAATAAAGAATAATTTGATCATTGTAAAACAAACTTCATTCAAAGTCAACAGAAACAAAATAAAACTCAAATAACCATCTTGGTTTGTCTTTCCACTGTATCAACAATCATCAACCCTGGTTTGGATGTAATAAAACCTTAATTCTCCCAGTTAGATCTAAAAATATGTTGGCTCTATACATGCTAAAATTGCTGTTTATTTGAATGGAGTCTGGTGGGTTGGGCAATGGCAATTTCGGGGTTGTTTCTGGTTAAATACAGAGAAACGTACTCTTAAATAAAAAGGTCTATCTCTGTAGGGATCCCTCCATAATGTTTTCAGACACTTAGAACAACAATCTAAACCTGTCAGTGGCAAAACAAGCACTTTCAGTGGACGCATATTGAAGGTGTAAACATAAGCAGAGTGGTTACATTGCAGCCTGTTTCGTCAGTGCTGGTATAGCCCTCTCGCTCAATATTAGCCCAATTTCAAAAATTGTTGTTCCCATGAGTCACTTAGTGATAAAAACATGGGGAATAGGGTCCAGGTTGAAAATACAAAAGTTGCCCTTAACGTAATTCTTGGGTAATAATAATAATGATTATCCAAACATTATGTCGTAGTTGAGCATGCAAGGTTTCAAAAATATGACATAATACTGGGAAATATGCTCATTCGCTTTCTTGTTGAAGTAAGATACGAAGATAGATACAACTCTTAAACTGTACATGATGAAGCAAGAGACAGGACAGTTAGCTAAGCTTAGCATAAAGGCTGGGAAAATGGGGAAACAGCAAGCCTGGCTGTGTCCAAATGTACCAGCATCCCTAAAGCTCCTCAAAGTGTGATGTAGCTTCAGTGAAGTCCTATAATGGGCAGATACTGAGTACATTACTGAAAACAGTTTTTGTAGCTACAGATATAAACGATAGAGTCAGTTCTAACCTAATGTCAAGTTGAGTTTGTCTTAATAAACTCTCATGCAGTCCAGGTTACAGTAATGTGTGTTGTTCTTCTGTGGTTTAGGCTGAGAGATTCTGGGAAAGCATTCTTTTCAACTGAGAAACACACACAGTCATGACCATAGACACAGATATACAGTAAGCTTTTACACACCCTGGTGGCTCATCTGGCTGAGTCAGTAATGGGGAATGTCCGGAGCGTGCCACAGCGCGGGTCATCTCCGAGCGGCGCTGTCATTCGTCTCCTCAGAGCATGACCAGTTGCGACCTTGCTGCATTCTCATCAAAGCACCGATACAGCCCAGTTTCCTGATACTCCGGCACTTTTCCTCCCCATACGACAGCAATTAGAGGTTCCAGGCAATGTTTCAAAGAAGATTAGGTGGGTGCACCCCATTCGCCTAATCTAAACGGAGGATAAAGGGGCTTAGGATGCTGAAAAATGTCCAAACTGCATTTTCTCATATTTTTAATTCAAACTCAGTTTAAGGTCGTGTCTAATGGATGCACTCCAGAAATCTCAAGAATGCAATCCCAAGTACTGTGAATGCCTTTACAGGGAAGTTGAACTTGAAAATATCATTCCCAGGTTCTTGGAAAATGTCACTTCTGAACAAGAGCAGATCACATCTTCATAGACAGGCCAGAGAATCATGACCCTCTTCTTATTGTCAAAGACAAAATTTTGAGCTGCTGAAGTATGAGTGACAAGACTTTTTTTCTTACCTAATGCACCTTTACCTCTGTTTTTTCATTTTGCTTTAGCTGAGGTGAGAAAACAATGAATGATGCCTATGTAACTGACTATACATCAGGACTATTATGCTGCGTTCACATGGAATTGGGCAGACGATAGATGGACAAACCCTTCTGGAACAGTCCAAAGGAACGACAGGACAGTAAAATGAGACGTACATGACGATATGTTGCAAAAGTGCTGCCGTATAATAAACAAAGAATGGCAAAAAATGAAATAAAATAATTTTGTGTTTATAATTTTATGCTATTTTTCTAGTAATTGTGCAGAAAGCCTGTGTGTTCTCCTTGTGTGAAGGAGCTAGGAAACATCCTGTTGTAAATTCCATCACTGCTCTCATCCAATAAAATGGTATCCAATTTGCCTTTTACCGTTTTCCTGATTCCATGTGAGTGCAGCATCAGGGTCTACCAGCCAAAACAAAAGCATCTTCAGCTGCAGCTCATTATATAAGGTGTGTACATGTTGTTAAGTTGAGGTTTGTTAGTCTCCTCACTGACCTGGTAAGATCACTGCAGTAAGACATGAATTT
This sequence comes from Cephalopholis sonnerati, assembly GCA_019142605.1. NCBI lineage: Eukaryota > Metazoa > Chordata > Actinopteri > Perciformes > Serranidae > Cephalopholis > Cephalopholis sonnerati. The sequence goes on from JAGQAX010000023.1 coordinate 12,609,784, forward strand.
TGTTGAGTGAATATTTGCTTTAAAATCCTCATACATTAACAGAGAGGACACTGAAACTAAAATCAGCAATAAACAGTACAAATTAAAAAAATTATTCTCTCTTCCTGTGATATCTGCAGTATCCAAGACTACAAAAATATGTTTTTTAAATTGTATTTTCAGGTGGCAAAGGAAGAAACTGTGTCCAAGGTAATGGTATGGGAGCAGATGGCCCTATTTGCTCTGAGAGGAGTCACAGTAACCAGTCAGCTGAGCTGTGCCATGGACAATCCTGCCCCCTCAGGTACCTTGCTGTTACTGCATGTTTATCCAGTTGGGTATTTTGACTGTTACATATAATAGGACCAGTTCTGACTGTCTCCTTTGCTTGCATTCCAATTTCTTTTAAGAACTTGGATTGTTGAGCACTTCTGGGCCCAAAAAACTTTCTGTTATACTTTACAAGTTATTGTCTATTTTTCCTCTGTGGTTTTGATTAGGTGGCGAATGGATCCTTGGTCTCCATGCTCAGCCAATTGCGGGGGTGGGTCCCAGTCCAGGAGTGTCCGCTGCATGAAGGGTCCTGAGGGCAGATCAAGAGAGGTGGAGAGCCAGCACTGCCTCGGCACAGGGAGGAGACCCTCTGACACCAGGCTGTGCAACCTACAGCCCTGTGCCAGATGGGCCACTACCCACTGGGGAGCGGTGAGTTGATTCACTCTGAACACAAACACATCTAACACATGCACATAGGCTCTCTCAAAAACTGTTTGCCTGCTTGTTGAGGTGGTAACAAAATACCCGGTACTTTTAGTGTTTCTTTGTTTTTAAAGGGGAAGCACCCTGCCAGTCCTTCCTGGTCTATTTACAGTCAAATATTTGTTGTCATTAGGGAAGTCACCTTTTCTCCATGGTAACCCTTTCACATGTTTCCCAAGCATATGATGAGAATTTCCCAGCCTTGCACACTATTGTTAAAAAATAGCTCCCATTTTGAAAAACAAACTAAATACTTTTATTATGAGGCATAGTTTAAATTTAAAACTTGAATTTCAGTGAGAGTGGGTGGGCTTGAAAATGCCAAAACCACAAGAGAGAGAGTTGATAGCAGGCAAATATTTTCAAACTAAAAGTAAAACTTGTAATTTTGATGAAATCTCCTCTTTCAGTGTCACGGTCAATGTGTGGGTCCCAGTTTGGCCACACAGCATCGCCATGTTTACTGCCAAGACAACAATGCCACCAAACTCCCCTACAGGATGTGCAGTGGGCTCCAGAGGTGAATATGGAGCAACACTTTGTGATGATTATGAGCAATAAAAACTACAGCAATATCTCATGTTTCAGTGAAAAAGCCACTGTCCAGAGTATTCCTGAAACCCCTTTCTTAATATGTCTGTGTATTTTTAGGCCCAGCTCCCTAAAGAATTGCTCCACAGATGCCTGTGCCCTTCACTGGCGTGTAGGGCCGTGGACGCAGTGCACTGCCACCTGTGGACGCCACGGTTTCCAGTCACGCCAGGTGACCTGCGTCCACCGTCGAACTGGAAAGGCCACACGTGAACATCACTGCATGTGGAAGCCTCGCCCTCCCAGCTGGCAGCGATGCAATATTTTGTCCTGTGGCAGAGGTGAGAAAAAGTTGCGCTGATGGCAAAATGGAGACAAGTGATTTCTGAATTGTGATCTTGAATTTAAAATAATCCTGCATTTATTAAATGTTGTATAGCGTATTCAAAATGCTGTAACTGCATGTGTTGATGGTTACAGTTTCTTCTGAAAAGCACATTTTAGAGGTCAAAATACTGAAAATAACCTCAGTGCAGTACCAGCTGGTTGTTGTTAGTCCCAGCTTATTTCATGACCACATTAATGGCGTATTTCTGAGGTCTTGCCCTAAATAAACTAGTGGAAGAAAAACTAAAATTGGAATTAAAATTAGATTATTAAATTATAAATATTATTGCCAGAATATTTTTTGCATAAGCTCCATCATGGCACATTACATTCCCTTAATGGGCCCAGCCCATAATGCACATAGTTTTGGTTTTATGTGCTGAGGTCTGGAGGCATCTGTTTCTACAATTTTTGCTGGCACCCCTATACAAAACAAGTGAAAGTAATTTTGCTTGTGGTACTGAAGTAAAAAAATACAGTTAAATTTTCATACAGTAACTTCTGTGTATTGCAGCAGGAGAGTGTCGAGACAGCACGAGGTACTGCGAAAAAGTTCGACAGCTAGAGCTTTGTCCGCTGCCCCAGTTCAAGAGTCGCTGCTGTCATTCCTGCCGAAACACCTGAGACTGGGACGTAAGACGAGGGCCATGGACGACCTTGATAGGTCAGAAAGATGCTCCACCAGCCGACAGAGACTTGAAACCTCAATGCCCCATCCTTACACCCACAACTGTCAGCAATGATCAGTCAGTGGCTGGGGATGACTGAGTGTGGAGGAATGTTTGGATGACCATACCTGGAGTGGTTGTGATCTTATTTCCTCAAAGATATTATGTGTTGGTTTGAATTTAAAAGTTTTGAGAGGAGTGTCTGTTAATGAAGGCTTCAGTTTTGCTTCTTTTTTTTTTAATCTGACGTTCATGAAGCTTTCCTAAATTATGCAAACGTAACCAGGATACATTTCCATTGTAATAGAAACTTGTGGTGACTGCGTGGTTCCATAAAGGGGAAGTCATGGAAAACCTGTACACATTAAGATATCTGGTGTAGTTTCAGGGTTTTTATGAAAGAATGGAAACACAGTGCTGCACCACCACCACCATTGTAACACCGAACTCCAAAATAGGGTGCATATTATCATGCAATTTGCCTTATAAATATGTAGTTAATACACTTTTTTCATGGATTGACTTCATACCCAGGGATTCTGGGTAGACCCCTGAGCTTTTGATAACCACTGGATAGCTGTGTGTTTGCCTTTATTGCAATGGTCTCCAAAACAGTGTTGATAAATAGTTTTGATGCTAAGAGATTTTATTATAGATGTATGGATAGACTCTTGTTTAAACACAGCACAATGTTACATATAAATGGGAAATGGCAAAGAGCCTACTATTTTTTCATAAATGATATGCAGTAGATTTGGTACCAACCGCATGGGAAAAATATTGAGCAACATTTTGAGCAATTTAGCACGTGTTGACCGTAACAGTTGGTCATTTAAAGAGGAAAGAATTAAGGTTGCAGGCGTTGTACCTGCATTTTTCATAGAATAAAAAGGACATAATAAAGATTTATCTTGCATGGGTTGCACTATGGAGGTGTATGACTGAAGCAAGTCAATTTTTTTTTGAAAAAAGACACTTATTTTGCACTCAACTCATCCAAGTCTTTGTTAAGAACATGGCTTGTAGAGTTTGTTTTTTTAGTTTGTAAAGTTACATTGTTTATATATTTTGTTTTGTGATTTCTATATTTGATAAACGTCCCTTTTAACCACTTTATGACTCTCCATCAAATTATATTTTTGCTTTAGTGCAACATTTTAGGAAAAAAAAAACAGTTACATTTGACAGTTCTTGTGTAACTCTTCTTTCTTGGACAGATTCCAGTGTTAGTTGAACTTAAAACATGTAAATATTAACTCTGTTTTACACTTGGAAATTGGTTGAAGCAAGAGGGAACTGTTTAAAGGTCATCATTAATGAACCATATTTGTGCCAGATAGGCAGGGTTTGCACTTTTGACATTAGGTCCTGAGTTCCACAATGCATCATCAAGTGCAACACATACCTTAGCAGATAACTTTCTAGGTGTGATTATTTGACTTTGTGAAAGACAAACATGATTAACATATTACTTATGCTCTTAAGTTATGTAGATATTTGTTTTGTCCTTTTAACTATTTATTTTCATGTGTGTTCTTGTGCATAGTTTTGTAAATAATTACAGGGGTGGGTTTTAAGTATTCATTTCCTTACAGTGTTTTTTTTTTGGTATTTGATGTGCATGCAATGGGGACCCTCTGCTGGTGAACTGATGTGTTGCTTCCTGCTCATGCCTGGTTTATCATTAAATAAAACCAAATACATTCCTTTTACAATCTGTTTGTTGTGGTTCTCTCTCTTTAAAAAAACTGCATTATCTAGTTAAAGTTTTCAAAGTTGCGTGATTATTGATGTGGCATTTCTGCAAACTTTTACACTATTTTAGTAATTCTCACTTCCTCAACACCTAAAATATTGAAATGGGAGGTTCCAGCAAAACATGACATTCAGGTTCATGTGTTGTTGCGAAATAACTCTTTCATCAACACAGTGCATCAAAGAAAAAAGCACTTCCTCTTTCTCTTTATACTTTGTACAGCTGCCTTTCTATTTCTTAGCTCTTGAAGAGGGACATGCATTTACAGGATCCCCCTGCGGAGATGTTACTTTACAACATGGATCTAGACACTATGCCTCACATTAGCAGATCATAATTGGACTTTTCTGCTCTGTGCTGAGGATTATTTCAGATTAGTTATGCTGGAAAAGGATGGTTGTAATTCTTGTTTGACAGCACTCAGGGTTCTGCGAGTTTCCCTCGTGGACGAACTGGAAGGACGGATCGACTCTTTGTTGGAAATCTTAGTAAGTCAGGAAGTGTTCACTCGTGATGACCGTGAGGAGGTGTTGTGTCTGTTGGGGCCCCGGGCAAGAGTGAGAAAGGTGTTGGATATCTTGACATGTAAAGGCGAGGAAGCAGCTGAGATTTTTCTTTCAATTAGCAGACATCAGGAAGAGGTACAGACGCACTCCAATGAAGGCAACACAGATCAGCCTCAATCTGAAGGTAAGCATTTCAAACCACAGAGATGTCCTTGGTACATTTGAGATCATTTTTGGAGTGTCAGTACTGCTGAGAGTTAAAAAATGTATTCATATAAGCTGTGTAAGGAATGTAAGAGACAAATTATAATCTTATCTTCTTCTGCTTCTGACAGAGTATAGCAAAGTCAAAGGAAAGCATAAAGATGTCCTCAAACGCCGAAGTGAGAGCATGCTCTTCTACAATACTCGACACGGAGAGAAAATCCTTTTTTCCGAACACTATGTCAATCTCTTGTTGGCCGATGGACACCAGGGTTTGGAAATAAAAAGACATGAGATGCTAACGTTTGGACAAAAGCGACTATCTTTGCAGCAGAAGTCAGCAGTCCATAGGAAAATCACACCAGCTGAACTCTTTTCAAGCACACATGGAAATCGTCCGGTTAAGAAAGTTCTGGTGTCAGGGGTGGCCGGCATCGGCAAAACCATCCTTGTGCAGAAAATGCTGTTCGACTTTGGGGGAAACAGGGACCACCTTGCATTTGACTTCATCATCCACATGACGTTCAGAGACCTGAATCTGATCGACAAACCAACAAACCTCCGGGACCTGGTCTTGCGTAAAAACAGGCACCTTGCTAAGGAGCTGGATAACATTTTAGCAAATGACAACAAACTGCTGATCATCTTGGATGGCTTTGACGAGTTCAGACACTACAGGAGCTGTGACATAGACGCATTTGTGACTGAGCCAGATGAAGATGCAGAGGTGGTGGAGGTACTTGGGAGTCTGTTGCAAGGTGAATTGCTGCCCAATGCTTCTGTCATGCTCACAAGTCGACCTGCAGCGATCAACCACATCCCTGTGGGCTGTATTGACCGATTTGTGCTCATCGTTGGTTTCTCCTTGGCCGAAGTTCAGGACTTTTTCTTACGTTACTTCCAGGACAGTGCCATTGCTGACCGCATGTTTGCAGTGGTGTCAGCGAATGAGCTAATGCTCACACTATGCTACATACCTGCGTTCTGCTACATCGTGTGCTGCATCCTCAAAGAAAGCAAAAACCTCTGTGGAGAGAGCCCTAAGACCATGACCGACATTTACGTGCAGTATCTGGTGGCCTTACTTCGCTCTCACACTCAAGCAAGAGCCGAAACATTTCGTCAAGACCAAAAAGCGGGGGCCGTCCACCAGTTGTCTGATATCGTGCTAAAGCTCGGTCGACTCGCCTTCCAAAAGCTAATGGAGCATCAAACTCTTTTCTACAGCAGTGACCAAGATGTTGCAGCGTTAGAGGGATGCAGCCTTGTTAGTACCTTCCTTGACAAGACAGTGGCGCAAGAGCCTGGCTGCACTGAAGAAGTTTATTCCTTTGCGCACCTGACTGTTCAAGAGTTCTTTGCTGCAGTTTATTGTGCAGTGACAGATCACCCATTACCTGATGCACTCCAGCACACTGCAAGCCCAGGAGAGGGCTCCAACGGCGGACATTTAGACCTTTTCAACCGCTTCCTGTCTGGAATCCTCTCCGAACGCAATGCTAATCTTCTGTCGAGGCAGGTGGGGCTGTGTTGCCATAAAGACAAAGTGGACACCTGTCGTCAGAGGATCATCAGAGAGCTCAGAATGCTCTGTGAGAATGGGGAACATATCCTTAACCATTTACACTGCCTGTTTGAGCAACAGGACCCCTCTTTGGCCCTTGCTGTGCAACCAAAGACAGTGCGAGTTAATGTGAGTGATGGCACACTTGCCCAAATGGATTACAATGCCATCAAGTACTTCCTAAACCTCACAAAGGGCACAATATCAGAGCTAGACCTGACAGGGACAGGAGTGAGCTGTGAGGCACTCAGAGATATTCAGCCTCTGCTGCTCAGGTGTGACAGACTTTGGTGAGTTCCAGGTAAAATTGCATCCTCTCAGTCTCTGGAATCACAAATTTATCACACAGAGTTTTCTTTATTTTATTTCTCAACCTTTGCAGCTCTGTGTGGGGAACTTTGGTGGCAATTTAAAGATTCATTCACAAAGTTGTATTGCAATATTCAGGTTAACATTTGCAAATGGCATTCAAATTGCTCAGCCAAGAGAAAGTTACCAGTACTTGTAAAGGCAGTATAAACACACAGTATTTCATCTGTAGTTCCAGCACATTGTCTTTGCCTGTGTGGGAACAGAGAAGGCTGAATCCCACAGATCAGTTTCAATAACATGTTTTTGTGACAGAAACAGAGAGACGTAGTTTCCATGGTTGCCTGAGTTGGTGAGGCTTAAAAGGTCAAGAATTGCCACTTAAGTCACACACATCACTCTGCATCTGCCAAATAGTGAAGTGTCAACACATCACAAAAGAAACATATAATGTGTCTTATGTTCTAACTCTGCCATTTCATATTTAAGGCTTGGGGAAAACAACCTCGACATGGATGCAGTTCAGGTCATCGCTGATGTGCTAAAAGTGTCTGAGAATATAACCCACCTAGGGTAAGATGTCAAGTGATTTTATAGGCTTTTTTAAATGATAAGAAAATATATCTGTTTTTTTTTTTTTTCAACAAAATGATTACAAGCAATAAGCCAATATAAAAAGTGCACTTGTTCTTTTTGTGAGTGAGTAAAGAGTCACCCAGGCTGTTTCTCACTTTAGACTTGGATGGTCAGACATCGGTGATGACGAACTTCTGGCTCTTTCTGGTGCCATACGGGTGAAAAAAAAGCTTGAAGAACTGTGGTAAGACACTCGTGAGGAATATCACAATATGACACAGAATATATTTTAGGGAAATAAAAGTCTTTCCACACAGAAAAATAGTGGTTTCTCAGTGGTTCTTTGCCATGAGTACTGTTGAGCAACATTTTTATAAAGTGTGAAATCACCGTTTTCTGAGTCATGGGTAAGACAAGGAAAAAATGATAAATTATTTTTGCCAGCGAACATAAAATAGACCTTTAGTACCACTTTGATAAAGTTACTGCTCAGTAAACTGTGCTTCAGCTCAGCATAAGAGATGTAAACTGAAGCCACAAAACAAAATATACTGTATAATCCCTTGTATAAGCCCTTTTGTCCATTTTTAAAATTCATTAATCCATTTTAAAGTTCATTGTAAAAATGCAGAAGCACCTGATTTTAGGCACAGCATAGGGTTCTGGAATTGGAATAAAAAGTGTATTAATGGAGCACCAAGTAGGCTGCAGTTAATTATCTGGCTCTTTTCTATTAACAATTTAGGTCACAGAGTGGTTAGAGACACTGAACAGAATTTCATATTTGATGTTTTGCTGAATTATTCATGTGTTAAACATTGTTAAAGACATGTTAGTCTGATATGCTTTGACAGGATGGAGGGAAACCGAGTGAGCTCCAGAGGTCTGCTGTCACTCAATGACTTAACCCCACACCCTCTGAAAAGAGTTGTGTGAGTGTGACTTTTTTCAACAAATAATTATAACCCATATTTCAACAGTTTAGGTTTTCTAAAGCTTCTGTTGATTCCCCTTTCCTACAGAGCCATATGGAATGACGTAGCTGACACAGACCCAGAGTCCTTCAGCACCCAGGAAAGCATAACTGTGAGCTTCACAGATGACGATATGTGGGAAGCGTGGGGGGAATGGGTCTTCAAAAGGTGTGAGGTTAGCAGCAATGAGAAGTTGGTCACCGTACTCCACAAAGTGTGCAACATATCAGTGCACTGCTTAGAGACCCAGTGGGCGAAGACTTTCTACAAGCAGCTATCGCAGCTCATCAAGCACAGGATCGAGTGCTGCACCGAGGACGACATGTGCAAGAGGCTCAAAAAGTTTGAGGGCATTTTGAACCTCTGACAGACATCACTAACCTCAAGTTATAAGCTATAAAATACAGACCAAATGTCTGTTTGACGCAGAATGCTTTGAGTGTAACGAACTGATTGTGGAGCACACAGGGGAAAAAATAGGGTACTGTTGAAGCATGCGGGACTAGTCCATGCTTAAAGCACAAAAACAATAGCCTACCAAAAAAAATCTCAAAAGTTGATTCATTTTGTTTTAGCATGAGTAAACAAACCCATACAAAGTCGGAGGTAAGAATACTTCTTCTGGCCTTGTCTAGACACAAATTAAATGTCCTATAAATTGAAACTCATGAGACATAACCCAGCTGGCACCGGACGTCAATATGTCAATATAACAAACGTTAAATTTTAATTGGAATGAAAATCAGGATAACAACAAATTGAAAGGCTAATGATAGAATTTCACATTGTGGGGATGTTAACTAAGACGTTTTGCATCTATTGGGTCTGTTCTCCATATCTTATGACTTAATGTTATTCTATGTTAACAAAATGTTGGCATAAGATGTTTGTAAGACACTGGTTACTTAACAGTACAAGTTTAAAACCAATATATTCTAGGTCAAAGTGATGTTGGCATCGGGCCTTGTCCTGACACTGAATTGTGGTCATTCAATGTCACAACAAATCAACCCATGACTATGTCTAACTATATTGGTGGCTCAGTGAAGTAGGAATCCTGGTTGCTGTAAATTATTTTTGCCTGTGTAGCATTACAGTATGCACTATAGCAGTAATCAGCTGGGTGATGGAGGCTCAGGTTGCTACTTGTGATAGACTAGGGGAAAAAAAGCTTCCATGGCCCGTACGGGGATCGAACCCGCGACCTTGGCGTTATTAGCACCACGCTCTAACCAACTGAGCTAACCGGCCATATGTCATCGCGATGTTTTCATACTATATGAAACAACATAGGTATGATATATTTTAATAAATAAAAATAAAGATAAAGCCTGTCACACCGTGTTTGTAAATGTCCCTTACGTCTGTTAACGTTACGTAGCGTTCACAGCGCTGTACGCGCAAAGAAAGAAAAAAAGACAACGGTTAAAAGAGAAATAAAATACGCCTTGACTTTCAGAATAAGTTCACCTAACGTTACTAGAAAACAACATATAGCTGCAAAAACAGTTGAGTAAAGCTCGGGTGTATTTAAAACGTTTATTTATAGATGTAGTTTGTAATATTGATATTTTTCTATTTATTTTTATTTCGAATGTCAATGCACAGTCCGTTGCTGTATAAATAATGTACTATTTTAATAAAATTTGTTACGATTTATTGTCACATGTGTACAATTGTCAATAAAATGTTGCATTCCAAAAGCATGCGCCTCTTTTTTTCGTTTTATTGTGGAATTACTTACCGGAAGTAGTTTAAACTGCTCTTCCTACTTCCCAAGTGACGAATATATTCTGCGACGTCTACACTGATCGAAGTAATGCCGTTCATATGAAGTTAGCTGCCAAGCTAACTCCTTTTCTGTTATTTTTTTAGTGCAACAAGGCTGTTTCTTTATTTCAAATAAGGTGAGTTCTGGAAATTGTTAAGCCACTCGCTTGTTAAGTGAAAGGTTCACGGATTTTGAAATGTAGTGGGCATGACTGCAACATTTTTAAAATGTCACTACCCGCGAATTGACTAGTAACTTCAACAACTGCCGGCTAAAGGTAGCTTTAGCTAGCACATAATTGGCTAACTAAGCAGGCACTGATAACGTTGTGAAGAGTTGCCAAATGTGAAGCTAACCGTGTTTTTTTAACTGTCTAATTCATTTTATGATACAAGGGGTGTGTTCACTATTAACCTGCGGGTTTTACATATAGGGGGAGGTTCATTCATTGAATTAATAATACATGTACATAATCCAGTTACAGCCCCTCACATAGTGTGACTCAGTCCACCCACAAAGTCTTTATATGACAATACACATAAATGGACACAGTTAAGGAGATTCTCTGTTACTTTTTTCTAACTTTCTTTCTTCTACTGACCTGTGTTACAGTCTCAGCCACAGGATGATTGACACAGAGAGGAGCACCGGTGATGCTGGTGCAGCAGAACCCAGCAGTAAGCACAAGGACACAGAAAAAAAGAAGAGGTCCCGTGTCAAACAGCTGCTGGGCGATGTGAAGAAGCAAGTGGAGTTCTGGTTCGGAGATGTCAACCTTCACAAGGATCGCTTTCTGAAAAAACTCATTGATGAGTCAGACGATGGATGTAAGGGACTATCAGTATTGATAATACACTACATTCACACCAGCCATCGAAACTAAATGCAGGGGTGTCAAATTCAGTTTAGATCATGGGCAACAAATAGTCTGATTTGCTTTAAACTGGGTCAGACCTGTAAATCATTGCAGAAAAATCTTAAAATAACAGCTACCCCAAATGTTTACCTTTCTTTTAGTGTAAAGAAGTATAAATACATTTTGAAAACATTCATCTTCTTACAAAAATACATGATGAACAGCCTAAGATGTGTTAAGAAAAATAAGTGCAATTTTTAACAATATGTCTGCTCATCCACATTCAGTGAGTCGACCATTCACATGTGCACACATTTCCACTCCCGCACAGTAGTGCTGGCATCACCACACCAGACTAAAGAAGAAGCTTTTGAGGAAGCAGGTTATGTTATCCCCTGACTTAAAAAAACATTTACAAATCAAACATTTCAGCAGTGCCTTAGCAATAGATTCCACCAATTATGTTTTAAGATAGAAGTTTGATACAGCTCCTGATTGACAGTATGTTGCACAGTGTTCAGTATCTTCAAAAATCCCCATAATAAGTGTTCTGTTAGAGAATTGTATCCTGGTCAGAGTGGAAAAGCCTCTGAAGAAGCATTTTACATGAAGTAGCTTCTCACTGACTTGCTCATGAAACCTGCACATCTTAACCATCATAAGTTCAATAATATTCGGTGTGCACAGTCATCTGGTAGGCCTTATTGGACCCTTTGGCGGGCCCGAAAATTTGGCACCCCTGCTCAAATGTAAGTTTTGACATGAAGACTTTTTATTTTGTCTTAAAAGTGCGCTAAATGTGTTTTTTGGTTTTTAGATGTTGATTTATCTGTGTTGGCGAGCTTCAATCGAATGAAGAAGCTGACATGTGACACCAAACTGATTGCGAGAGCACTGAAAAATTCATCTGTAGTCGAGGTACAGATCTTGTCTTTTTTATGATTTCTTTAGGAATATGTTTTCATATCTAGAGTCATAGTGCATGGCTCCAAACTAATGTCAAATGAATGCAATGAACATAAATGTACTCTATTCTGTTTCAGGTTAACCTAGAAGGAAATAAAGTAAGGCGTCAGCAACCGATTGGAGAAGTCCCAAAGGATGTTGACAGCCGCACAGTCTATGTGGTAAATATAATTTTGTGTTCTTATTTTAATTAGATTTTTATATAAATGTTTGGACTATATTTATATAAATAAACAACTTTATCTAAAGTGCAACATGTTCATCATGAGTCCATGAAGATTGAAGTTTCCTCGGATTAGGGTGTTGCCGGTTATTTGCCAGAATGAAGAATATTCTTCCATCACAATAACGTCTTTTCTTCTTTTTTTATTTTTACAAGGAACTTTTGCCCAAGGATGTGACACACAGCTGGATAGAGAGAGTGTTTACAAAATGTGGGAATGTGGTTTACGTTAGCATCCCCAGATACAAATCCACTGGCGACTCCAAGGGTTTTGCCTTTATAGAGTTTGAGACGGTGGAACAAGCACAGAAATCCATAGAGGTGATGACTTTTTATTTCCTGAAATATTGTAATGTAGTGTTTGTTTTTGGCAGGAAGAATACTCATGGAAAGTTTTGATCTTTGAAACAGATGCTCAACAATCCTCCTGAAGATGCTCCCAGGAAGCCAGGGATTTTCCCAAAGACAAAAAATCGGAAGCCCATCCCTCTGCCAGCCGATAATCCACCATCAGGTACAGTTAATTAAAATGCATTTCTTTCACATCACTGCTTCTCTCTGTCACTTATAAACTTGAAAACCTGGACGCATGAGGAATGTTATGCTGGCATAACATCAAGAAGAAGGGCTATGTCTTGTCATTCATGTGCTACAGGGGAAGAAGAGGAGAAGAAAAAGCGGAAGAAGAAGAAAAAGAAAGAAGGTGCCACAGTACAGACTCATGCTGAAGAAGCCAAAGAACAGGCGATGGAAGCAGAGTCGTCAGAGCAGAAGAGGAAGCGCTCAGTCGGGGGAGATTTTGAAACGGATGTCTCTGGTGCCCAGAAGACACCGGGCAAACTGTCAGAGAAAAAAAGACGACGGTCACAGACAGCAGATGGACCTGAAAGTGACGTACCATCTAAAATAAGGAAGACAAGTGAAAGTGAAGCTGGAGAGAAGGAGAAAGATGCAACAAAGACTAGTAAGTGGTCACTGTATCTGCTGGTCCGTACAGATATATTTCCTTTCACAGTCTAAAAATACATTATGTACGGTGAATGTGTTTTTTGTTGTGGTAATGTGTTATTCCCCTTTTAGATCTGCCCACTAAAAGTGACGCAGACAGAGGTGTTGAGGAAGGGAAAGAAAACAGAGATGATTCAACAGTCAAAGCAAAAAGGAAGAGAAAAAAGAAACACAAGGAGAAACTGAAAATTGGGGAAGAGGTCATCCCACTCCGGGTTCTATCAAAGTAAGATCCCACATCATCTTCTCTTTACGCATCAAGAGGAATTTATTAAGAAGTGAAAATGAATTCAAAGGTAAAATTACTTTAACACATTGATGGATTTCTTTGTTCCTCTTTTGTCCACCTTAAGGAAAGAGTGGCTTAAATTGAAGGATGAGTATCTGACCTTGCAGAAGCGCAGCATGAACTCCCTGAAGAGGTGCATTAATAAGATTGATCACAAGGAGGACAAGAGTCGAATGGACACAGACGATCATCCTCCAGCTGGGAACAGTGAGTTTTGGCGGCTTGAATTCAGATGGACAAACTGCAGACTGTTAAAATTGGGATAAAACACATAAAAGTGGTGCTTAAAGGAGTGACACACAGTTGACATTGTCACTTAAAATTCCTGCCATGAGCAGGGGTCATAAGTCTGACCCTAACTCGCATAGTTTCTGTTCAAGCCCGACCCATAGCAGCAGTTTTGGACCCCAGCCTGATTTAAAAACCCAGATTTCTACTAAGAAAAAAGACTATATTTTATATATTACACATACATATATAATTTATATTGAAACATTTATTACAAGCTAAGGACTGACATGTTTCCTCAGGCCACTTGTCCCTCTTCTCTTCCTTATTTCAGTTGTCTGTCGTCTCTTGCATAACAGTTTCAGCAGAAAGGGCTTCAGCACTTGATTTATTCCATCAAAACTCCTGCCATTTACGCACAAGAACTGCCAGCTCATTTAAAAACAAACAAACAAAAATTCCAATGTGTTGAAAGCAAAAAGATGTGAGGAAAGAAAACAAAGAGTCTGTTTACACTTTGTATTAACATTGAATCAGTGATCCGAACACAAGTGGACAGCCAAGACGCATTACCGTTCACACCTGTCTATCATGCATCTATAGCTGACCACTTGTGTTCAAATTTCCTTATTGCCTACGTCACTTATGCTAGGACGTTAAAGGGCCTACTCTTGCTAGGTACTCACTTATCACATTAGCAGCTGTGTCAGTACAGCTGGTGATATCGCTGTCAGCAGAATCTAACATGTCTCCTTCCATAGGGCGAAATGATGGATGGTCACCCAGCACTTCATCCAACTCACTGTAAAATGGGCATGTGAAGGAGCTTTAATGCACCCTCACCAAAACAACGCCTGGCACTGATAATGTGGTCCCCATCGGGCATGCATCAGAGCGCAGTAATGTTTCCACCACAAAAGATGTGTTCGCATATTTCCCACACCACCTCAGCAAGTGGTTTAAGTGATGAGATCACAATGTGTCTCGGTTGTCGTTTACACTTGTATTAAGCGCTGTCCACTTGTGATCACCCAGGATGCACATAAATACACGTGGGAAAATAAATTTTATTTAAAAGTATCTCAGAAATAAAAAACTACACTTTACATGCAAAAACATCAGTGAGGATGACATGAAGACAGTCAGACCTGTCCTCTGAACAGTAGTGACATCACATTATTACTCCAAAATGATCCACTCAAACTGGTTCTGTTCTGTTTAATCCAGTACTGTTGTTTTTTTTGTTTTCTAGTTGAGAAGAGTGACATGAGTGAGAAAGCGACTAACCAAGGCCCTCAATTTACCAGTGGTGTCATCATGAAGATCACAGACAACAAGCCGCTACCAGGGAGGAAGTTCATCAAAGTACAGTATAACTCAGCGCTTTCTCGTCAGCCTTACCGGCAAAAATCATCATCATCATCATCATCTGCATTTGGTTTCAGATCATACAAAATGTTTGAAATCATTTCCATGACTCTTAATTAGATGATGGCATATCTGTTGTTTAAGTGTACGCATTTCTGAAACCCCCTGTTTTGATAATTAATTTTCTGAGATGGTGTCAGAGCAGAATGAAGGCGAATGTACTCCCAAAGGAAAATAGTTATTCAGGTTTTGCAATGTAACAGTTTATTTAAAACAGCATTAGACAGTTTAGTGTACGTTATATAATTGCTAAAAATGGAACCTTCCTCGAAAGCTCGTTTGTTTAGTCCCATTAGTACAAGGTTTCTACAGATCCTTAATTTTAATTTGTGAAGTGTTAAATATTTGATCTAATTTCATTTATCCATCTTAGTCTTCTATGTGAAAGTCCCCATTTTGGATGTGATTAATCTTTAAATCTACCATTTAACCTACAACTGTCTTTGTGCTTTATTCTTGCATGTACCTTTCAGCAAAATGTAGATTAATGTAACTTGCTGTAATAACCGTATTCATACATAAAACCTACCTCTGCATGGGGCTGCATATACTTACCTGTAATGCTAAAAGGAGAAAATGATGATTTGCCAAAAAAATCTGTCTTAAATTTGGTTAAAAATTATCTTAAAAAGGTCTTAAAAAGCATAACATGGAAGTGTCTGATAATGTAGACACCCTGTACCAAGTGAGGCTGTTGTGTTAAGACAATTCAATCTCATCACACTCAATCTGTAAGAATATTAACATGCATTTTGTTTGTGTGTTATTTTGTGTAGGATGTTCTGAGCAAAATATCCCCAGTGGCGTACATTGACACCTTGGAAGGAGATGCTGAGGGTCACATCCGCTTTCACACCCCCGAGGAAGCTCAAGCTGTCAGTGACGCCGGAGCAGAGCTACAGAAAGAGCACAGCTGGAAGCTTGAGATTCTCTCAGGTATCATTTTTATTTCCTTAGTTCAAAGTAGAAGCATCTGCGCATACCCTGCACGCACCTCTAATCCCCTCCAGTTGAGGACAGGATGTGGATGACTGAGCAGCTTTTTATAATTGATGAATGCGGAAATAATTTATTGGGAAAGCGCCAGTCAGCTCGTCTCAAGTTCTGTGTTTTTCCAAAAGGTTCCTTAAGAATAGTTGGTTGACATTTGAGTCATGAGTAATGATAGTAAATTGTGCTTAATGGTTTTTAAAGGTGACAGTGAACAGAGGTACTGGCAGAAGATCCTAGTGGACCGCCAAGTCAAGCTGAATCGTCCGAGGGAAAAGAAGCGTGGAACCGAGAAGGTGAAATCAGCCTTTACATTTTTAAATAGAAAAATACACACGTTACTACACACAGCAATGTTTTATTGATAAGTTACTCTATTCTGAGCATGTCAACTAGGTGTTTACAGTACTTTGTGTCAGTTCTTGGCAAAATTGTGAGAAATCCAAATGTGCCATGACATTTTTTTGACAGATATTTTAATGTACACAGTTTCATATAAAAATGTTCAATATGCAGTAAAAAAAACAAGCATTTGTGATTTTAGGATTCATTTTTTGTAAGCAGCTTATTAAGTCCAATCCATTTTTGGATATGGACTAATACCTGGAATAATAATGCACACACACACAGTCACATATCACCACAGTTCAATCAGTCCCTCCAAGAGTTGTGTGAGAGTCTGATTTTCACGACCTTAACAGGAACCGTGAAGTACAGCAAAATCTGCAGCCCCACCCAAAACAACAAATAACGATGTGCTGTTCTAATAATTCGGTTAGGCAGCACATTTAAAGTGATCTTTTTGGGACATTTATGACATGTGAAACTGCGATAATGTAATTTAAAAGGTGATTCAGAAACATACAGTTAAAATTAATATTTTTTGCTTGTTCTCAAAATATTTATCAACACATCTCTATAGTTAATGTGACTGTTATTAATGTTATTGGTGCAAAAGACAGAGCCGACACACAGTCCGCAGTCAGAGAATGTTGTAAAATGTCATAATATTTAATTAAATAATTATAATTCTCTTTTTTATATATATATATATATATATATATATATATATATATTTATATATATATATATTTGTCTTCCAACACATCACCTTTTTTGCGGGTCACCTGCCACATATCCGCAGAGTAACGACCCGATGCAGGACTCTGATGCCTCCCGATTATGTGTTTACTATCATATCTAATTTTTTTTTTCCTGTCACACTTCAGCTGATATCCAAAGCCGAGAAAATCATTCTGGCCCGGGCCAAGGAGGCTCACAAGCACATCCGTTTTCAAGACGACTGACAGCTGCTGCAACCAGTTTTTGACGACTACACGTTTAAATGCGTGGACTGTATGTGATGTGATTGGAAGGGGACAGTTGGTGTTAACACGTACTTAGCTGGAAGGGAACTGAATGGAAACTTGAATACGTTTAAAGTAATTGAAAACGTCCCCTTGTTTTTTGTTTGCACTGGAGCACCCAAGATTATGCACAATGCAGCTGTGCATGTAGACAGTTTGGCAACATTTTTTTAAGTAGACCCCCCCTCCTTTTTTTATTTTTTAATTAAAATAAAGATTCTGTATATGATGTAAATATGGCTAATTTGACTGTTCTCCCAGTGAAGACGTGGACGTTTCCTTTTGAGGATATTTGCCGTTTTGTTTTTTAATAAAATGTCATTTGATTTTTACAGTATTTGTTGTTTGGTCTTTACAACACATTTGTGCTTTTCATAAAGTTTGTTTCAGAGTAAAATCAGCCCTCATGTACTCTATTACTATGATTATTTGAGGATATATGTTGTAATGGACCACATTTAAATGTCTAACTTATGAGAACTTGTTTTCCAGATGGAATATGAATTCCTCTCAGTTAAGTAGCTTACATAACACTCAAAATGAGTTGTGCTGAAGAGTATCAGTGAGATGCTTAATAGTATAAAAATAGCTGCCATTACATAATCTCAGTTCCATTTATGGCTTTTATTGGTATGATGGTTGAAACTACCTGAGGTAATGTGTGGCAGCCCCACATCTCGTCATCAGCTTGGTCTCTAGGAAACCTCAATTTGTGTTAGAAACCAAGCAGCTGATGATTTGGTGGTCCTGAGAGGGCTCCTCGCCAATGCCACTGTCGGCCCAAGTCACCCCTCTGTCCAAACAGGTGGTCCAGTGTGTCCTGGATTCTCTTGCCCCAGTGGGGATGCATCCTACGCTGCAGAACGCACCATGCTCAGCAGGACATCGGGATGTCTGGGGGGCGTTACAGCAGCAATTACAGGCTGCAGTGTGATTCCGTGTGGGATGGCTAACAGGCTTTGGGTTTGTTGTGCACCTCTCAGCAGATGAAGGTGTGCCCACTGGAATGGTGATTTTCTTTTCCCAGTCCAGCTGTTTTTTACCAACAATGGGGAGGTGTTGTGGCATGTACCAAGCTTTGTAAGCCTCCCTCATGGTAGTCGTCCCTTCAAAGGGCTCCTTGCTTTTCTTCATTGGTGGCATAGATGGCAGGAACGGTTTGGTGCGCTCGCACTTGTGTGCCGTGTAGTCTGCATGTGTTGTGGAAAGGAAGTTGTCTGCCGGTGGACTGGAATCTTTGGCTTTGCCTTGGCCATGGAACTTGTTTTCAAGGGACCAGGTCTTGAATTTCTGAAAGAACTCACTGGTTTGGTCAAGAAGTTCTTGATTTATGCCCAAAGCCACCTTTGGCTTCAAGGACGCAGCAGGCGCTGACAGCAGACTTTTGGTGTGGTAGACAGGCTTCTCAGTGCGTCTCCTGGGCTGCAGTGGATGGGTGACATAATCCAATCTGTAGCTGGTGACGCTGTCAAAAGGTTGTGGTTCTTGCACCTGTGGGACTGGTTTGGAATTAGCTGCAACTTGAACAGACTTTTTCTGGGAGTGACCTTCTTTGGAAACGCCATTTGTGACAACTAATCCTTGGTTGACTTTCAAGCTGTCATACAGCCTACATGGCTGAAGCTTATTTGGGTTCCATGCTTGGAAATCATCTGAAAAGACGAAACAGCGAGAGTAGATGTGTATATTTTTAGTTTAGTTTTATGTTTCTGCAATGTTAAGACTCTACTGATTTTCAAATTGCTTACTTCTGTACACTGATGTGTAGTCCCCCACACTGGATGGCATCTGGTTCACGGCAAAGTGCGCTGGATTGTGCAGATTGCTGCTGCATCTCCGGTGGTCGTTGGGTGGCAAAGATGGCTGTGGGGCTTTTGGTGGATGTTTTATCCATTTGCGGGTCACATAGAAAGCTCTGAAACACAAATTAGTGATGTAAGCATTTAAATTTTTCCCTCAGAAATTTTTCTATACAAGTAAGCTTTTAAAAAACACACAACACAGAAAGTTTCCTACATTTCCCAGAATGACTTCCACCACCTCACCCTGGGCATCCTTGACACAAAGCACCAAAGAGTGTAGAGAGCCAGCTGCAATGCATCATGGGCAATTGGAGCTCACATGTGGGGTAACACTGTGACCATTCTGCCTCACCTACGATCATTCAGTCCTCAAAGGTGGAGGTTAAAACGTGAAGTTCTGGCTTAAGATCTTACCTATAAGTGGTCGCATCGACACTTGTCCCCTTCAGTGGATGGTAAGGGTCCTTCCGTGTGGCGCTTGTGACCACAGTCTTGTGGTAGTGCGGAGGAAGGAACCGCTCCTGGTACTCTGTGGTCATGTGGGCCTGTGTCTGGGCTCTCTGAGAGCTGGAGGGTTTCCTGGACACCAAGGTAAGGTTATTTGTTTAACACTGAAGACAGCAAGGCAAATATGACTTAATCTATGTAAGGCATGCAAGGCATTAAGAAGTGTAAAAGAAACCACACATTTAGCAGTATGGTACGGTTCAGTTTGGTACGTTTTTTTTTTCTGTTTCCACGGTGAAAAGTTGTGTCTGGTAGCAGTGAAGCCATTCTGTACTATCCCCATTTTTGGTCCCCCCTCTGTTGGGGTACCTAGCACACAGATCTGATACTAAAAGGTGGAGCTGTGAACACTGCAGTCCGTTGATTGGTCAACAGCGGACAGTCACTCTGCCTAGGGCTGAGTTGTGGGTGGTTTTGAGGCTTATGTAACCACTGTTCACACCGTGAGGAGTTTTACATACATTCGTAAACTGTAACTACAAAATAAAGGATGCTTTACTGCCTCAAGCAGCAACTGTAGACTGAAGTTTCTTTTTTAATTCACTGGGCCGAACGAGGTGACGACATGAATCCATCGGCACACCTTAAAATTCGATACGACAACTTTGACCATTCCATTAGTTATTATTGTCTCTCTTGAAAGACATACACTACCAGTAATGAGTGGATCTTTAAGCGTTTAAAAATATCTAATAATTTCGACCCGATTATGTAAACTGCATTTATCCCAATCCTCAATCGGAGAATAAAAAAAAAGCATCGTGGAGCGTTGTTCCTGTGGGCTATAGCAACACTAAACCCCTGCACTTGCCTCAGAAGGACTTAATACACAAACCTGCTTTTTTTGAATATGGCATCGAGAGACTCTCACTGCAGCCTGTTCTATTTTGTAGTGAAAATGTCAGCGTGCAACCCTATCCTGTGGACGAAGAGGAAATACAGCGAGTGCTGGATGGAGCAGTGAGTGACAACAACCTTGCCCGCATTTAAGAGTACTATTTGTAGTGGAAATGCTAGGGTCACTTAATGACTAAAGAAAGATGTAACACAATAAATAAGAGGGTAGACCATCTCAAAGTCTGGGTGCCTTGCTCCTGTGTAGGGGAGGTGGTGGGGCCCACCTATCTCTCTGTGCCCAGGGGCCCGTTGTCTCATAATCCGCCCATGGGTAAAATGACAACATACTCAACATTTTAGGTGCTTTCTAAGTTTTTGGTGCTGGAGTTAGCACCTTTACACAATCACATAGCATAAATAGTTTATGTTAAACCTACATAATTTGTTGTACAACCAATACAATCAGCATAAAACCCTGATCACATATGTTGGGTTGCAATCCCCCCCAAAGAACATGGGTCAGGTTATTTTAGCAAATTATGTGCAATTTGAAAAAAATACAAGCAGGTTTAATGAAACTGCTATCTTTCCATAAATAAAGCATCATGAACAGATCACCTCACCTCATGGATGTGGCTTGTTGATTGCCGTTATGCTGTGTAAGTTGCGGTTTCAGGGTGCTCCGCTCGCCAGGCGGTGCACCCGGTGCGCTTTTTGGCGTCCTGTGGCTCGGAGTTGTTGCAGCTTGCTCTGTGACTCTGTGCTGGAGGCCTACCGCATATGAATTATTGACCAGAGGGACACGGTGTGTGTGTGTTGAACGCGGCCGAGAGCTTCTAAAAATAAACACCCGTGGATTACTGTGTGATGCCGGCCGGTTATCAAGGCGAGGACGCTGCGAGTGATGATGCGCTTTTTGGCGCGTAAAGAGGATTCCAAAGCTCCTGTAGTTAGGTTACATAAAGTGGAGGAGCCACTTTTGACAAAGATACAAAATACTCCATCAACATGTGAGATTATGTTGTGTTTTTTCATGTTTTAATATGCTGAGTATGCAAAGTGCAGGTTGGGTCGTGCATTTTTGCAACGTGACTTTAACGCAGGGACTCCATCTGTCACTTTGCAGTCGTGTCCAAAAAAAGACAGAGGGTGGATATAAACACGTGCACACACAAACACACGCACAATGGAGAGTAAAGGAAATTGTGATCACGTGAATTACATATTTTGCACATGAATGCAGCCGCGGAATTTGCCACGTACAAATGATAAATTATAGATTATGGATCGACAACATCGAGGACAGTTCCGTGTTAGTCCACTAGATGGCGTCCAAAGCTTTAAGAAACCAACCCAGTCTCACTCCAAAGTTGATGTCGCGTCACGGACCGAGTTGCTCTTGAAACTGGTTCTTCTGTTTGATTTTCAAAACATATCTAAATCTTTTTTAAAAAAATCAACAAGATCAAAACATTTTAGCCACAATACAAACTACAGAATGTAACAATCTTTGTATTATAATTTACACAATACTGTTAATGCAATACGTGATTTATGTAATTTTATTTAATAAGATAAACCTAACAAATTAATACCATCTTTTAAAACAGGTTTGATTAGACCACAAACTATGATGCCATACAGCAAATTAATTTCTGCTTAATTTGTCTTTATATATTATAGGCTACTGGTAGTTTTATGTCATTTCTTTTCATGAATTTTATTTATTTATTTTATTCAGATATGTGTATTCATACTGCTACAACAATTTTGTTCCCCTTCTGAGGTAAATCAATCAATCATTCAGTCAATCAATAAATCAATCTATCTATCTGTTTGTATGCAGGTATGTATTGCATTTTTATTGTATTACTGAAGATTATGATGTGTAGACATAACAACAACAACAACAACAACAAGACAACAACAAGTGTAGACATAACAACACCAACAACAACAACAACAACAAGACAACACCACCACCAACAACAATAATAATTTTATACTAATACTTTTTTGCCAGCCTTTGCTTCCTTGGCTGCACTGTCTGGCAAGATTTGCAGGTCTTGGTGGCCACAGCAATCACTGCTTTGCAGGTGATGCAGAGGGTTGTTGTGGAGCCTCGTGGCATCTTGAACTGGGAATAAAGAACAACACGATTTTTACCAGTGACAACGAAATAAAAACCACACTTAAGTCTTATACACATTTATCTCAGCTTAGGTCCTTCTAGCTTCTCATTGGTTGTTAACAGACATGTGACCTATAACGAGGAAGTGTAACCTGGGGAAATGTTGTTGTGAACCTGCTGAAGTGTAGAGACAAGTAAAGTGCTGCCTGAGAAAATGTCCATCTTCATCCTGCTTTTCCAACAACAGTGATCCAACCACCACACATCGAACCCTCACGTTACACTTATTATATTCCATCTTAGTAGTGTCAGCTTTCATGGGGTTAGGCTGTTCCTCTGTGTGGTTTAGTCCGTTCCTTGTTTCGGTTGCCAAAATTGTCTGTCCTGGTGGCACTATATTTCTTGCAGCCATAGTTGAAAAAACTTAAAGAGGGCGACAAGGTCGTGACGCACGGGCGTATTCAGAGTGGTATGGCCGTAAGCCATTGTAGCAGGTGGACACAAAGTAATTAAAGATGCTGAAAGATCTCTAACAGCTTTAGAAACTGTTAAACACAGCTAACCATCTTTAATTTTTATAAAGTCAACAAATGTCATGAAAAGACCAAAACCACCCGTGGATTAAAACGAATCAGCGAGCCACAACACAGACTGGGTGACATTTTCTTTCATTACCATGAACATGCCCACTGTAGTTCATTTCAAGTTAATGTAAAGTGACTAGAGTGCCAAATGTGTGGTAATCAAAAGCAGTGTACACTTTCCAGAAATACCCCCCCCCCCATCAGAAAAGTCAACGCACAACACAGAAGACGGAAGTTCAGACTCCACTGGTGCTGCTTTTCAAAGTCCTGTCTCTGCTGTGGATGGAACAGCGAGCTCTGCTGGTGAATGTCTGCCATCCAAGTACTGACCCGGCCTGCCCCTGCTTAGCTTCTGAGATCAGACAAGATCAGGCGTGTTTTTTATTTTTTATCTTTTATTATAAAAATACAAATTTACAATGTACGCATTTGTACACGTTAGAAACAATGAAAAAGTTAAGTACAATTATTTCAGCAGATAAACACAAACAAAGAGAAAGGGTTGAGTGAATACAAAAATCATAAAAAAGGAAATGATTTCGAAAATATAGTGCAGAAATTAGCTTAATTTTGATGAAAAGAATGTAATAAAGAAAGACCTGTATGAAAGAAAAAATGTGCATTTAAAGAAATAATAATTCAAAAGTTAAATTTTATGTTGTTTTTGCAGTCAATACTGCAAAGTTTTGCATTCTCTGCAAATAATGAATTGCATTTGTCTTTGTCTTTTTGAACATGATCCAAGGTGTGACCTTTTTTATTTCATACAAAGCATAATTTCGGGTTACGAAAAGAGAGTGCCTTGCAAAGGCCAGGATTAAATTTATATGCACCTTATCTTTATCGCTTATACCAAAAAGAAAAGCCCAATGCCATTCAGTATCTTTCTCAAAATTATCATTGCAAAAAGAGTTCAGCAGATTTCTCATTTTGGTATGAAAGGCTTGTGCATGAGTGCAAAACAAAAAAAGATGTTCGAGAGTTTCGTCCTCTGTATCACACATGCTGCATGTTCTTGAGTATGCATGTTTAGAATTTGGTGTAGGGTGACTCCCGTGAAAATCCTCCTGTGCCTTATTTTGTATTCAGTTGCAAAAACGGGTGGTAATCAGGGCCGGAGTGGGACTCGTTTTCAGCCCTGGAGTTTCATGCCTCAGACCGGTCCACTTTGGATCACGACCTGTTATTAAAATCATGTAATTATAACCTTACGTGTTAAGTCTACAATAGCGCAGTGTTCTGTAAAGCCTTGGAATTCAGTGTATTTTTCTAAAATATTTCCAATTCAGTGCAAGTAAGGGTTGCTTCACAATGTAGATTTATTTCAACATGAGTGCACATCTCCAACATTATTCTTTACAACACATCCTTTTCAACAATATCAGAATCTATATTCTGTTCAAATACTCTTGTAGTGACGATGTCCTATACTTTGGGCTACGTTAGTTCAGACATGTACTCAGAAAACGAGGTCCAGGCTCACCAGTTCTTTGCCATCATCACACTGCGTTTATTCCATCTTTAAACAACTTAATAAACAAAATACAACTTTGCTTATTACAGTATCATTGTCCAAAGACATGAGCATTTCTTTCTCAGTGCACATGAGCATGAATGCCTCAAGTTTCTTCTGGGTCAAAGTGCTCCTGAGTCTGTTTTTTTTTTAATTTCACTGTTGGGAAACTTCTCTCACAGGCTACTTGTGTGATGGACAGTGTTAATAGCAACTTGTAGGCCAGTCCAATCACATGGTAGGCATCAGTTTGCAGATTGTACTGAGAGAGGATGAGATGAACACAAATGACACAGTTTTTACAGGAGGAACAAATTTTGCTCTCTAGTTCAACATCCTGCTGTTTCATGGAAGGATCCTCCTCACTCCACAAAAATCAGGCAGCAAGGGTCTTACATATTTCACCCACTTGGCCCAGAATTTAATGAACACATTTTTCTGAAGATGAAGAGAAAAAGTACTTTTTTCCATAACATGAATATCATTCACAATATCTATCTACTCCTTTATTGTGGGGGGTTCAGGAAGCAACCAGCGCCTTGTGAGGGCTTTCTTGCAAGTAGATATCAATATACCAAACGCATATTTGACACTTTGCCTTAAAAATCAGTGCATCTTAAAAATACGGGCAGATCAGTGTTAGGTATCATTTTTAGTTGGACACTCCCAGAATACATGCCAGTGATGGCTTCCTGAAACCCACACTGTCTCCAACATTTGGCTTCCCCTGCAGCAAAATGTGCTTTCTTCTTCGGTGCAATAAAAAACAGATTAAACATTTCCACCCAAACTTACACCACACATATTCAAGCACTGCAAGTAAGTATAAAAAGGTAAGTAGTATAAATGCACGTGGTGTCATGCAGAGGTTGGTTTTATGTAGAATATGGTCATTCAAGTGGGTTCGGCTAATCTATTTTTTGCAGACAGGTAAGTGGAACTACAAAGTAGAAAGATTCGGTTCAGTGGTAGGTTTAAAGATTTCTAACATCACAAATGTGGATGCAGAGGAGCTTGACTCCCTTTGAAAGACATTAAAAGATGGATTAAAATTAACTTCAATTGATCAGATGTTCGACAAATATTAAAAAAATTAAAGCCTTGCAAATTCAAATTCAAGGACTTTTATTTATAAAATTTAATTTATGACATTTTAAGACTTGTTAAAGGACCTGCAGACACCCTTGTGATGGACTTCATAGTGAACTCATTCCAAAACACTGAGGCTTCCTGAAAATACAAATTTAAAGGTGTGACTTTATCTGGAGTATGAGAGCCCTGCAGTATGAATACAAAAACACAAGAGGGAGGCAGGAGACTATTTGTAGCATTAGTAAGTGATGTTTTGCAGTGAAGTTTAAACAACACCTACCTCTTCTCTACTGGATGCTGCATTGCTGCACATCTTCTGAAGATGACTTACCATGAGCTGGCATGTCCTGCATAGAGTCTAACAACAAGAATACCAAGACTGCATGCAATTTGTGGTACAAATATATATATATAGAAGTCAGAATTGTGAATGATATTGTTTTTAAGATATACTACACAGGATTGTTGGTTACCGTTTGTGAACACACTCGCAAGCAAGCGAAAGTAAAAGCCAAACCCAGATTCACTTTCAGTTGGTGTTTTGCCTCGCTGTATACATGTTTTTTCGGCACTGTGGGATGTCTGCTGCTTAAGGTCCGCCAACTGGACGCTCCCTCTTTATTTTAACCCTTGTGCTCCCCTTCAGAAAATAATGATGTTTTAGCTTCCATGCAAAAAGTGCTTAGTTCCTAAAAAGTGTTATAAAAAAATCATAAATCAATATTTTTTTTCACTTTCACTGCATTAAATCTTTTGACCAACTTCAGTCCTAATGATAACTATTAAATTTACATGCATTTCTTAAATAATTTTAACCCTTTCATGCCATTTTGGCAATACTGACACACATGTTTTAGATAATAAAAACACAAAATATGAAATATTTTCCATATACTAAATGCAGACTGGAATTTCTCTGAGGGGATTATTACACCCTTGGATATGTCAGTGATTGACAATAACATTGATTTTAATGCATCATTATTTTTTGAGCAGTGTGAGTTTATTTTTTAAAATGCCACCTATATGTTCATCAGTGCCCCCCCGTACAGATAGATGTATGTATATATGTTCATCAGTGCCCCCCCGTACAGATAGATGTATGTATATATGTTCATCAGTGCCCCCCCGTACAGATAGATGTATGTATATATGTTCGTCAGTGCCCCCCTTGTACAGATAGATGTATGTATATATGTTCATCAGTGCCCCCCCTGTACAGATAGATATGTTCATCGATCACTGAATATCAAAATGATTAATTAAAATCAGTTAAAAGTAAACGTTCGTGCTCTTTATTCAGAAAACCCACCTGTCACATCTACGTTTCAGGATCTGGTTATAATAAACACAGATATTTAATATTAATATTTCAATATTTATCATCTCAATAACAGTGTTACATACATTGGTAGCTAAGTTACACACGTTGTTTTTGATGCTTATTTCTTTCCCTAATATATTAGTGTGTGTGTGTGTGAATGGGTGAATAAAAGGCATTAACTTAAATGACTTTGTAGAAAGGCGCTTTATGAAGTTCGGTCCATTTCCTTGCATAAGAAGCCAAAGACCTTATACAATGGACCTCCCCTCAACTTAAGAAAATATATTAAAGATGATTTGGCAAAATACATTCAAATACGAGGAAGTTAAATGAAAAATAAACACATAAATCAATAAAAAGGAAAGAAACAAAATAAGAAAAGATGGACCTGATGAATTAAATGTGACAATTTCTTTTTCAAAAGACGTGTTATTAAGTGTAGTTATTGATATTTTCTAGTATTTTGTACTGACATTTCGTGCTCTTCAGTAATCCTTAATCACAATGTTAGATATTTCTTATAGAGTTGTAACATGCTTGGATGGAGAAATGTCTCAGAAGCAACATTCACACCCTGAGATATCTGCGACCTCCATAGATTTTCAGTTACAGGACACATTTCGACACTTTAGTGATGCAAATGAATTAACTAATGATTTCTAATGAACTGTGAACGTTGCACTTTGATGGTTTGATGGTTATTGGAATAACATACATGATCACATTTATACGGTTTACATAGTCAAATTGAAATACAAGTCCTGGACGCTTCGCCTCTCTGGGGCTGTATTTGCAAACATTCTGAGAACACTCTCAGAGAGCTCCTTAACTTAGTACAGAGTCCTAGCTTAGGAGTGATTTAGGGAAGTTCCCAGAGCAAGGAAGGGACAGAAACTTTTACCTTAGTGAGGAGGTGTTTGACCCTGTTACTAGGTGTGATGCATTCTTTTAACAGATGTGATTGGTTGTCACAGTGAGGCCCATTTGTGAGCCTGCAAGGTGTGGACACGCAGTGGAAATGAAATAAACTGCTTTCCCAGTTTTCCAAATATCTTAGTGTTGTGATCATTTTATTTCTAGTGTTATAGTGTTAGGTGGGAAATATGTGTGTATCCTTAATGAGACATATTATCCCTGCACCATCTGATCTGTAGCATTTCATTTGCTCACTGTCATCCAGTGTTTGGAGAATATTTCTCCGACCACTATTTTGTCCTCTGCCTGAGAAACTCTTAAGCCTCTTAAAAGGCCTCCTCTCTGCTCCTCACAGTTTTTCACCTTAGGAGCTCTTTTAAGGGCAAAGATGCTCTGTGAGTAACTTTTTATCTTGACAAGGACCTAGTCCTGACTTTAAGAAAATGTAACAAGAATTTTTGTAGACTTTGGTCACTAGAATACAACGGTGGTGTCCTCACTAAAGGCTTTGCACACCCACACAGGTGTTTCCAGTTATTCTGGCTGATTAGGCCTCAGCAGGGTGAAGCTTGGAATTGCATGAAGCCCAGGAAAGTTGTCCTGCCCCTAGCAGTAGAAGGATGGCGATGTCAGTCAAGTATTCTTTCACCTGAAGCGACCTAATCAGGTAAAATGATTAAACTCGCCTGTGTGCATTTACAATCACCACATCTCTCTGATTTTACTTTCATCGCGTGGAGCATAGGGAAAGGCTTTGCACTCACAGCCTGCAGATTTTGGAACAAAACAATCACTTGAGTGCCTTTCTGCCACGGCCAGATTTTAAGTTCTTTTGGATTTCTCATGTTAAGTTGCTTCTGACACTGTGCAGAAAGAACAGACGTGTACTTTTGTGGACACGCTCTTTCACAGGATGTAAAATTTGATGGCATCTTTGTACATGGTTGACCTAGCTGTTTAACTCAGTCTCAAATTGCATGCCAGAGAGATTATCTCAGATTTTATAAATAGCATTATCTTCATAACCTTGCTTATATATGAGAGGGCAGACTTGAACTTAAAGTTTAGGACTATAGAAATGTTAAAATCAAGTTACTGTAGAATATGCTTGATTATTTGGGGAGCACAAAAGCAACAAAAACAGCCCTTGACAAATAAGTCACACACAAGTCAGACCTCTGTGCACTCCGCTGACATCCTTCATTCTCTCCCGGTGATTTTGAAGATATCTTTTCACAGAGAAACATTAAAATGCAAAAAGGCTTGAGAGAGGAACCTCAGAATGAGAAGTCGGGAGTCTGGAGAGGTTTATGGATATTTGAAGTCTTTCCCCATTAAGAATTTCTCACTGCATATGAAAAATGTCTTATCTATTCTGAGTCACTTTCACATCTTGAAATGGGTGAACAGTGTAGAGGGACAGATGCTGATATTGCTGTTCATTAAATATCGCTCACGACTAGCTCAAAATGAGAATGTCGGCCTGCACATTAAACTGAAAATGCTCTCTTGTTGTATTGATGTTTATGTAAGCCTTGTAAATAGATTATAGATCATTGTGTCATTCAACTTAGAGGTCATGCAAAGTGCACACATTTTTTTATCTAATTTCTGTCAGTATTTTTAGTTTGAAATCCTGCAGGATTATCTCAGAAGGCTTTTTTGCCAGTATCATATAATATGAATCACTCATGGTGTGTGTGCACAATCTGCCACTGTGCTAACTAAATACACAACGTGGATATTATTATCAGAATTCAAGGCATCACACAGCACAGGAGGGACACAGACTGTGAGGGTCGCTAAACGCAAGCGTCTCTCCTCTAGTGCTGCTGGGCTCAGTTGCTCTCTTCTCTCTACATGACGTCTGTTGAACACAAGCAGTCAATAAGATGTGTTCTTTTCTTTTCTTTGCACAGTTAAGTCCAGTGTGTTTATCCACCTAAACCTTAGAGAGAAGGGTTTTTTTTTTGTTTTTCGTGCGTATTTACGCAGCGCCATGCCCCCCAAAAAACAAATTAACCAGGCATTGTTTGCAGAAAATGTTTTCTTCAAGTTTAAAAACGATGCTTCCTGACATGGTTTTCTATCTTAAACGTGTTTGCTGTGTTGCAGTGCCCTTACAGTAAAGCATATTTTTACAAAATGCAACTAATTGCCGCTTTACGCAGCATTCTAGGGAATGCAGTGTAACTCCGCTTTATGCCAGTTAATGGCATTTGTGCTCTACTGTAAGAGCGCAAAAGGAGCGGGTCAATAAATTATGTTAATCAGTCAGGACAGATTGGAGGCGTGTTGTTGCCGTAATGAGGGGGAGCATGCCTGCACCGTGGTAAAGCTCCGAGCGGTAATGCTGTCTCCACTACATGCGCGCTGCCTTCGTTTTCCCCAGCCTCTCTTTCTACTTTATTGTGCATTATAGCAATTTCCTCTGCAGCAGCAGACTACTGTGCAAAAGAGGCTCGGTGCAACAAGTTTTGCAGGAGCCGTCAGCACAGGTTGGCTCGCTTTGGCTGGAGTGCCACTCATCTATCTGTCGCTGTCACCACCAAAGTCCCTGTACGTGAACGCCGCGTCGCAGGCGCACTCTTCTCAGACACACACACACGCAGAACAGTGTGCCATATATTCGTGACTCCGCGCCAGATGCAGTTTGCTCCCAACAAGCGCGCGTAGTTGTAGTTAAATGGAGATCGCGGAGGCAAGAGGAGCATCTAAGTGCGTGGAAAAAATGGAGAAAGAAGTGGCGCCTCAGAAGCGACAATACTGCCGCACAACAGTGCTGAACATAATCTCGTCTTTATGCTCAGTGGCGTCCATCGCCTTTTGCATTCTTCTGAGCATTAACACAGCTGATATCAAGAGCCGGGTTGTGGATTTGGAGAGTGGGAATGACGAGCACACCTTTATCCATGCCCCTGGCTACTCCATGGATGATTTTAATTCATTGATTGAACAAAGAGTGGATGAGCTGCTCTCTCAGGTAAGACTGACTCTTGCACTTGTTCTTGTTTATTGTTTTTTACCTGCTTAATTTCACATAAACTCACTGTCATTCTGAAATCCCCCTAAATACTTTAATTTTATTTAAATGTGTGCAAATGAATAAACAACATTCTTTAACATTTTCAGCGCTCCTATGAAAATTTTGTCAAGATTCGGACTGCGAGGCAAACATCACCTGAATGCAGCTGCCCTCCAGGTAAATAAAACTACTTCCCCCCCAGTGCATTCTGGACATGTGGTTGTGTGCTGGTGTGTGAGAGGCTGCATTTGAAGCCTGTTTGTGTTTGACTCGCAGCAGAGTTAATGTAAGAATGAATGGAAGTTTATTTCATTGAAACCGATGACACATGACAGTTTGCCTGAACAGTGTTGATAGTTTGGGGAGGTCTGCTGTGAAGGATGCAGACAGCTGACTGGCCATTACACTTAACAGAAAGAGAGGTATTTAACAGCGCCCTATACATAGAAGTGCTGAGAGGCTGTTTGACTTGTGATGTTGTCTGCTCACACTTGTCCACTTGGAAACAGAAATGCTGAAATTCACATCTCCCACCAGTAGATGGAAACATTTATTCCTCCAGTGTGGGGCGGCATTCTGATCATTTTGGGGATGGAGTCAAGGTTGGGTTAGTCAGTGCATCCAGTGCCGGAGATGTTGCTCAAGGATGTTGGAGAGAATGCTGCACAGTTTGAGCTGTAACGTCACATTCTGTCTGACTGTTTTCTATTGTGCATCACTGTACAGATATTACTGGGGAAACAGTGTTGCTTCTGAACATGTGACTGACAGCTCCTGCAATAATGAGAAAATTAAAGACATAATTTTAATGTATAAAAGAACCCTGCAGGCGTTTTCTGGCAATATGGATGCAAATTGCCACTACACAAGCTTGTATTTAATGTTAATGTAAAGTTCAGGTAGTGCAGTTAAAATTTCAATAAGTCTATAGGAATGTGTTGCTGCTGTAGTTACACATCAGTAAGGGCTGTGGATATAACACAATCTCTTTTTATTCTATTTATTTCCACCAGACATAAGCCTTGAGGGGACTGTGTGTTTGGTCGTGCATGTGTATGTGTGTGCATTAGAGAGTGTTTTTGAGTGTCTGTCTGCAGCTAATCTCACAAACTACTGGGCCAGTCAGCCTCATATTTTGTGTGTACATGTATGAGTATAAGCTCATTGTTGCAGTGATTCATTATTGAAAAACCTGTTTGGCTGACACCTCACTCCTCTTTAACAGCCAGTAGGTGCTGCAAGTTTTCCAGAAATTGATCAGGCTAAAATCAGTAAATGTTACCATCTGTTGCAGGTCACATTTTTGCCTTTGTTGTGGCTCAAAAACTGATTTGATTTTTGATTTTGAACCAGTGCATCTGCAGATTAATGCCATACTCAATATGTTTTACACATTTGCAGTCCACTTGGGACCCGATTTTGATCAGTCCTCTGCATGATGTCATACCACATCGGAAGGGTTTCAGAGGCAGAGTATTTAAGGGTGCTGTCAGACCTAGAGTTCGCTTGCTTTGGTCCGAATCAGGGACTTATTTTTGTTACGAAGTCACACAGTTGCTTAGTGTCGGTTTGTGTTCTCATGGCAGCATTTACAAGCGGACCAGATCAAATACCTTGCATGAGAAAGCTGCTCTTGATTGGTCAGAGAATCCGCTGGGGAAAAATCCAGGAAGTAAACAAAATGTTAAAAAAGAGTACACTTGCAAAATAAATGCGGCACTTTCTAATGTCACAATTGAGGGACAGCTACGCGGGTTGATTTTAGCACTGGTTTTGCTGTCATTGTTCATTTTAGCCAAACCATACCGTTTGAAAATGAGGCCCAGCTCCAGCTAGAAAACAATGTTGATGCATTGGATGAGCCAAATGTGCATATTAAGGCAGTACAGGAGGAGGCTCACATTAATAATCCTCTGGGACTGCAACATGCTCATGTTTAACCCAAACAATGTGCAATGCGATTGCAGTTGGTTCGGATAAAGGTCAGACTTGGTTATTGTCCTACCTTTTTGTTCTGTTGCCTACAGACAGAGCTAACTCTGTTTAAAGTCCCGTCATGCCATGGGTCCTTTAAAAAAATAGACAAAGTGCGTATTTTTCTTAGCTTCTGGGAGTCTCTGGAATGTGTCTGCTGGAATAACAACAATTGTCGACGATGGCCCAGATCAGCTCGGCCACTTGGCTACCTGGCGGTGATCAGCACCCTACTAACTGTTCTTAGGCCAAAAGAATAGCATATAGTCTCTGTTAAAAGAAAGGAATGTATCTCTAATTTCGATGATTTTAAATTTGTCAGCTAAAGATAAGATAAATCAACCATTTTCTTAGCCTATAAAAGTTGAAATGTTGGAGACACATGGTTTTCTTGAGCAGCAAGGATATGTGGATTTCTGTAAAACATTCTTCAAAAGCCCACAAGGTCACTGACAATCATCTGTTTTCAGAATATAAAAGCTTTGTAAAACAGGATCCTCTAAATTTGGATAAAAGGAGTCCTTGGAATCAGACTGAAGCGCAGTATCTTGCCTTTGTAAATAACATGTCACTGTACATGGGTATAACACATGTGGCACATGTGAACATTAGGCTTGTTTCTAGTAGACTGCTGTCTGTGTGACTGCTGCAGGAAGCTGACATGTTTTCACAACTTTTTAAAGTTTGATGTGGAGGGACCTGTCTGCATCCCCGCCTCAGTCAACTCCAGCTGGGAATGTAATACAGTAAGTGTGAACATACTGTAGGTGACCTCCCCAGGAAGGTCATAGCTGTGACATTGCGCAGAGTAGCCTCGTGGCTGGATCTTTCAGACAGACAATCCAGGTGTCGGAAAGCATCTGTACCAGCAGCACTGAGGTGTCCTTGGGCAGGATGCTGAATCCTTACTCAAGCCAGGCACTGCTCTGGTGTTGACTCTGACCTCTCTGCTGGGGCCAAGCCTACCAGATCCATACAGCAACACAATAAAAACATCGTTATCATAATCAGACAGAGGTGAAAGAAGAAACAGGAGTGGTGAAAGTAATAATCCCAAATGAAAGAGCCACATTTTTTTTAGTTTTCACAAGTGGTTTATCAATTGCGAATGAGTCATCTGCTGAGTGGAAATGCCTGAATTAATGAGCCACAAGTACTGGAAGTATTAACCATAATGAGACTCTCACAATCACGCTGCTCTCTGTTCTCAATCCCTATCATATGTCTGCTATTTATTTTCTCCCACCACATCTCTGCAAAGGGCAGAAATAAAACAATGAAAACATTTCACATCAAATGAAGCGCGACGACGCTAAAACCGAGGCGGCACCGAGCTCCATCTTGGAAACTGGCACTCTCAAATGTGATTACATTTTTTTTTTCATGTCCAGTATTTATCCCTTTTTTGATTGTAAAATTATGGTTATGTAAAAACATATATCATCAGAACTCTTTGAAGAATCTGTAGTGTTTAATATTGTAGCATTCATGCAGTAGTGTACTACACATGCAACTTCTAACATACTTAGTTAATGCTTTTCCAGGCCAAATATCTTCATATGAATGCTGAATGGGTTCACTCAATATTTATCCTCTCCTCTGTGTGGGAGACAGCCCGTGGCTCAGATGTGGCTTCTTTTTTCTTTGAGGGGAGGGCCGTAATGTGCTTTTCACAGTCTTCACTTTATTGCTGTCAAAGAAGATGGAGTGGTTGCAAAGACAGAGCAATGGTCCATAGCTTTGGGATGTTTTATAGGTTGTTTCTGAATCATAGGAAGTTTGTACCATCTTTATCAGTGAAAGTCTGTCATGGAGTTTAAGTGTATTTTATTCATGCTGGTGTAATTCTTGGAGGTGATTTATCATTCTAACAGTGTCTGGTATTGCTGTCATTTAGCACTCAGTTATTAGCTTCAGAGTGACTAAAAGCATTTTCACGCTTTGGCTGTAATTGAGTCTGAACCTGAGATTGTTTTTGGCGAGCGTCATGGCTCTAGGGATGGCAATGTGTGATGGGCGGTCAACCAATTTGGTATAGAGTGAAATATCTCAGCAACTATTGGATGGATGGTCATGAGATTTTGCACAGACGTTCACAGTGCTCAGGGGATGAAGGCCACTGATTTTGGTGATCCAATAACTTTTGCTTCCGCACCGCCCACATATTGACATTTAGATTTTTTGAAAAAAGCTGTGCGAAGTCTGATAAATTGCCTCAAGTGATGTCGCTTAAGTCTGTGCTGTTGCAGCTGAGGACCACAAGTTTGAAAATGAAAAAAGTCTGGGGGTGTGGAGCTGAAAGGAAGTGAGTTTACGGGCTGTTGTTGAGCTTCTGTTGCCCTAGTTTTTGCGTTGTTGGCGCTAGTCGGCCCTTAAGAGCCTTTTTCGACAGCTGAGCCCATTTGTGAATGGCATCACTGTGATTAGCACTTCAGCTCAGTTTACGAGAAGAGAAACGAGGTGTGGAAAGCAAACAAATGACTAAAGTCAAGAGGGCGTGAGATCAAAACAAACTTGTTGCCATTGAGCTTTTTAGCAGAAATGGTTAACAATTGTTTGTATTATTTACTAGCGCACAGTAAATATCATTTGTACATGCAACAGCAGGTTGTGTTAATATGCTAACTGGCTAATTAGCATCTCAAATCCATCCTGTGTCCCTTTTTGTTGGCTATTGTCTTTGTGGTGTTCTCTAGTGCAACTTTTTGTCTGAGACACAGGTGACGTGAGGCAACGCGACAGTCAGCCTTCGTGGCCGCTAGTTCTTTGATGTCGGTTTAGAACGCGTGGGCCCTGTCTGCTTGAGGCTAGCGGCTTGAGGCTACATCAGCCACCACTAGCATAAAGCACAAATCTGCAACTGAACTGTTGGCAGTTAAGTTTCACTGTGGGCAATGAAGACGCCAGGAGGAAGAATGCACAGAATAAAAAAAGACATCTTTGGTTCTGCTGCATTGATTTTGATATATTTTTTTTCCTGTTAGACTGAACTTTAAGTCCAGTGTAGTGCAGCGCTCCTTTTAAGCTCGAACCTCAGGCAAAATTTTCAAGTTCAGGCAGTTTTTCTGGACTAAAAAAACAGTTTTTACACTATACATTTGGTGTAAACAGTCTCAGGTCTAGGGGGAAAAGCGAAACCGTCAAACCAAGTTGGTGTGAAATGTCTGAAGTCACACCCACTCACTGTGCCACACCGTGAAGCGAGTCTCCTTCTAATAATTGTTTCAGTATTGGCTGGCTGTTTTGTTTTTCTTTTGTGTGTGTGTGTGTGTGTGTGTGTGTGTGTGTGTGTGTGTGTGTGTGTGTACCTTCTCCTCCCCTGGGATCTGCATTCCAAACAGGGCCTGTTGTTTAATGGGACTATAATAAAATGTGCAGTCAGCAAGCACTGGTGCTTTGCTCTTTCCTTGTTTACTCACCCATACACCTCAAACCCCCCTCCCCTATATCCCCCTTTCCCCACTCTGCAGCATTTCTCGTAGTTAACGCTTCAAAAAGCCTGGCAGCTAAACACCAGCCAAAGTGCTCTTGAGAAAACATACAACTTGTAATGTGCGGGACTTTGTTTTTCCCCACTAAACACCCAACGCTGGTTGTCACGGGCATGGGGGGCAGCAGGGGGTCATATCAGCTGGCTGTTACATCTGAAGATTTGAAAAATCAAACCAGAAGCAGATGCAGCAATATATGTTTGGCTTGCTTTGTCAAGTCCAGATTTGATTCACTTCAGCAGAGGCAAACCTTTACACACACACACCAGCCTGCAGAATTCTCAACCTATTCACTCCTTTTCAACTCCTTGTGGCCAAGCTGGGCTCCACTCCCCCTTTCCGCCTTACAAAGTGTGTAATCCCAGTGGCCTGATACAGTTACAGTTGTGCCAATCCCCTCAGATATCCTCAACTCAGTGGGCAACTGGTAATTAATCACTGACAGCTTTTGAATTTGGCCCTCTGTGTGGTTTGGTGCTGGGAGGTGCCCTAATGGCCATGTAATTACAGAGTGCTAGGTAAAGCTAAGCAGACTTCCAGGTAGCCACTGTAGCCAGCTGCTTTAAGTTAGGTGAGTCAGGTTAGACTGCCTTTGCGAGCGACTGAAGCCCTGGAAGCCTTGCCTGGAGGCAGCGGTGAATGGGCAATTATCATTTTGATTGCTCCTAATTTGCCTTAAAGGATATCTACATGTAAATCGTGAGCATAATGTACTCTGCTCGGTGAATAACATCTTGCACGGATCGCTTTAAGCTCGACTCACTCAGCTCTGATTTTACATCAGTCCCAATAAATGAACATGACGTGATTTATCACGGTGAATCATCAGAAGTGGTGCATTTGCTGTAATTTTCAATTCTCACACAAGGTTTATTATAAAGGGCAGGATGCTGGAAATAGCACAGATGGTCTCTTTATACCTTTGACACAGCAGGTTTTTATGGGAGATGATGAGGCATGCCAGCTGAAAGCACTGGTAATGACTGAGGGCTTTGAAAGGGTGGCACACTTTTCCTCCTTTTTTACTATACATTAACCTGAGGGGACACTCTGAATGGAGAGGAGATGACATGATTTTCACATGAGCGATGTCACAACAGTACTCTGCTGGAGACTGAAGTACCTCAGGCTGGGAGAATGGGGACAGGGCCAAAGGAATGGAGGAGAATCGAAAACGCTCGTGCCTAATGGTTCGTCTCATGTGTCCTTGAACATTTCCTGGCGGTGATCCTCCAATCGTCATTTTGTGTGGAATAAAGTAGGAAGCTTGGAGATCCTGTCTTGGCTGGCTCCTACGGTTACTACTTGGAGTTAAATGAAGGGGTTTCCATCACCACAACGTAACGGCACACCCCACAAATGAATAAAATAATTGTTTTTATTTGACAAGCATTTGCTCCAAAAATAGGCTGCGTTTGTAAGAGAATGAATGTTTTCCCTTCAGGGTTCATTGCACTTTCTGCATCATCAAAGCTTGAGGTTGGACAGTGACATTCAAACTGTTGAAGGTGTGGTTTTGGGTCTTTGGGATAAGCGGAGTTGCTACAAAAAAATGTTGGCATATGAGTTAACATCATCATCAGGAGATGGAGAGGATGGTGGATAGCGTGTCACTTAGGCAAGACACCTGCCAAGCTGTAGACCACTGTTTTAAATCAAAAACCAACAAAACCTTTTTTTTTGGCAAGCCATTGTTACATTTCCAGCAGCTTTTAGCCACCTATGACTGAAATATCACTGCTTTTCCTGCTGCAGTAGAGGAACAAGGCATTGCTGCTTGCACAGAGGCATTGCTGCTTTTCTGAACAAGACAGTGGCATGAAAGTGGTTGTTTTTTAGCAAGACACCACTTTTTTTTAGCGAGTCATTGTTACATTTCCAGCGGCTTTTTAGCCACCACACATGGATGTTTTTACTGAAATGTCCCTGCTTTTCCTGCCAGGGTAGCGGCACAAAAAGTGGTTGTTTTACTGAGACATTGCTGCTTTTCCTGACGAGACAGTGGCATGAAAAGGGGTTGTTTTTTTAACAAGACACTGCTGTTTTTCCTGCCGGGATAGCGGCATGAATTTGGTTGTTTTTTTCCGGAGACATGGCTGCTTTTCCTGCTGGGATAGCGGCACAAAATGTGGTTGTTTTTAACGGAGACATTGCAGCTTTTCTTGCCAGGATAGCAGCATGAAAAGCGGTTGTTTTTTTACCAAGCTGTTTTTTGCTGCAGGGAAAGTGGAACGAAAAGTTGAAACATCCCTGCTTTTCATGCTGAGATAGTGGCATGAAAAAAGCAGTTTTTTTGCCCCCCAAACAGGGTATTTTAAGCCAAAACATGATCTTTTTCACACCATAATCAAGTGTTTTTTGTGCCTAGACCCAATGACACATTTACCACAGCACTGTTGAATTGAAAAGTTCCAACATATCTGCAACACAATAACATGCAAATGTAACATATCTGTGGTTTGCAGAAATGTAGAAAGCTAACATTTTTCCTGGTGATTGGGTTGTTAGGATAGGGCTTCAGTACGCTCTCTGTCAATGGATGTCACTCCAAGTTTTTTGACTACAGTTGAATGGTATTTCTTTTACATTAAAACTTCTCCTGGTCCTCTGTGTATGAGGTATGAGGTTTTAGGGAAGGTCTGATTCTTTGCAGTGTATCCACGTTGCTTCCTCATGTAGATGCTGCCTTTTTATCCTGTATGGAAGCAAATTTGTTGTTTAAATACTGTGGAAAAGAATCAATATGCACCACATAAGCAGGCCGGGCAAGTATCTGCACCTTAAAGGATCACTTTGGTGGGGGTGATAAAACATTGCCCTTGCTTCCTTTGCCCTGTAACCTCCAGTGCAGGAGGGGGAATCACTGCTGTTGCTTCCCTTTGATGCCTCTTCTCCCAGGATCCACTGCTCCTCTGTCAGAGCTGGGTGGCAAATCCTCCGCCCAACTGTCTGCCTTGTCCGCTGGGTGCCCTCTGACACTGGACCGCAAGTTTCCGTCATCCTCCCACTGAAGTCTTCTTTGTGATGGCTTCAGTTCACCCTTCCATTCACGAGCCCACATACTCATCCCCTGGCCCACCAATATTCAAAGAGACTTTAATAGACAAGGGGGACCCTTTCTAATGTGGCACCCGTGTGGAACAGCTGGTCTACTGTTCAATATGGTGATTTTTTTCCTGTGACTGCAATGGCCACCGAAATGTTCGTCTCGTCTTAAAGTTTCCCTGTGAAGTTTTTGACCTGTTAGCGCTGTGGAGCTGTTAGTTTATTTGATGACACACATTCCTGTCAGTGGTTTCACATTATTTTGCTGACCTACAGGTGGCGGCAATATGTCAAGATATCATAAAAATATACCAACACAGGTAGTGAAGAAGACTGCTAGCTAGTACATAGGAACTATGTACTTTTTTTTTTTTTTTTTTACCATTGAAGATCCCCTAATGAAACTTT
Source organism: Cephalopholis sonnerati (assembly GCA_019142605.1). Lineage (NCBI taxonomy): Eukaryota > Metazoa > Chordata > Actinopteri > Perciformes > Serranidae > Cephalopholis > Cephalopholis sonnerati. The sequence goes on from JAGQAX010000023.1 coordinate 12,649,771, forward strand.
TGATTTATAGCCGGTATTTCCTATCTGTGAAACATTATTGGCACGATGCTAGCAAAATGTCAGATGCAAACTACATTGTATATGCTCTCTGATTTAGAAGGCAATTAAGCCCCCGATGCCTGTCTCCGTGAAACAATTCTTATTTCATTCGTCTTGAACGTAACAATGATTTTCCAGTGTCTGTCATCAATTTCAAATCACCAGTAAAGCACGACGATGCCAGCGTTCACCCGTGTCATAGAAATTCTGGGCTCCAGACAAGCAAAGAGAACTAGGAACCCCTGAGGCGCTCCCCACATGCTCTCCTACACCCCTCCCTCCACCCACCGCCTGTGGCTTTGTGCCCCAGGCCTCTCCGCCCGAGCAGACATGGAGGATGGGGGGTTAGGGGCACAGATGCTGCTGCTCTGCACTCCATCAGCCTAATAGAAACAGGCACTACAAATAAAACAGGCTGGTGTGCAAAAAAAAAAAAGCATTGGGACATGCCACGGCAGGAAGCTGTAATTTTGCCAACATGCATGTGCTTGACATGCAAACTATGGCTCTGTTGCCACCATTCATGGGCATCCCTAAAAAAAAAAGATGTCTTTAATTTTGAAAACAATGCATGGAAGGCGTTTGCTGAGTCTGTTTATTTTATATGTGTGTACGCATCATTTACTGTCAGTCCACAGACTGAGGGCAGCATCAGCTCAAAGCTGTTTCATGTTATGTTCAGTTTTTAAGTCCAAAAACAGCTCACTTTGACACCAAGTCATTTCTCATTTTGGTCCTAACCCTGCAAGGGACTGTATGAAAATTATTTTTCATTTCACTGGGGAGGGGGTGGAACCTTATGTTTCATGTTTTAAAAATTCAAGACTCTCCCTAGAGTTATAAATAATTTCATTTGATCCTCCCTTTGACAAAGTAAAAGCAGCACCCTCTTCCCAGTATCACACAATGATACTACAGTATGAAATTGGTGCAAGTCAACCATTAAAGCTGCAGTTTTATGAAGTTAACTTTTTCATGTTTGATGAAACCATCACCATATGCTGAAAGAAGTAAATGGGACAGATAGTCTGTAAAAAATCATGCCCCTCCTCCTTTATTAATTCTAACGGCACTGACTAGAATCAGACCGTGGTGCAGTCAGCAACAACCAGTCAGAGCCAAGGAGACTCTAACGCAGCTCATGTCAATTATTTTGCAAACTTTGGTCAAGCTATTAAACTAGGCAGTGCTGTTCAAATATGAGATACAAAGATTTCTCTCCTCAAATGTGTTCAGAAACATATTTTAGTGCACTGTTTAGCTGTTAAATGAGAAGGTTTGGGATCCAGCTGCTATTAGGCTACAGTGAACTGAAGTCCCAAGCACTGCCCAGCAGCCGGACCAACATTCTCGTTTTACAGCTAAACAGTACACTAAAATATGTTCTCGGAAACATCGAGAAATAGGCAATGCAGTAACAGAATTTTGATTCATATTTCATCTGCACTGCCTAGTTTCACGGTTGTTCTTGAGCAGTGATTGACATGGTTGACAGCTGTGTTAGAGACTCCTCAGCTCTGATTGGTTGTTGTTTACATACAGTATGGTAAGGCCATGAGAAGTGCTACATGGCACTAAAGCTTTAATAACTACAAGGGAAAGCAAAGATGATGATTCTCAGTTAAAATATTTTCTTAATAGAACGTATATTTCAGACATATACATACAGTTTGATGCCTGGCTCCTGTTGTCTGATGTTGAAGTATCTTTGGGTAAGATACTGAACCCCAAGTTGCTCCCGCTGTGTGTGTGTGAGTGTATTTGAATGGTTACTGAATAGCAGGTGGCACCATGTGCATGTGAATGGGTGAATATGACGTAGTGTAAAATCGCTTAGAAAGGCGCGATACACATGCAGTATACTTACCATTTACCATCACAATGCACACCATCAGTACTTGTATACGAGGTGAAAATTAGCCCAAACATATTTTCCATTTAGCGATAATGATATACCAACCATGAGCTACTAAATGACCAGATGTGCACTGAATGTGTGAGCTGGGCCCAGGCAACCAGCCCCGGCTTGTGCTGATTGCATACGCTGGTGAAAAAAATTACAAGCTCTTTCCTAGAGACAAAGTTCAGTCATAACTCACTTATAACATCCTCATATAATAAACACATTGTTAAAAAAGTTAAAAATTATAATAGTGATGATTTAAAAAAAAAAAAAAAATGATAGTATTTATTTTATCTTTTCTGACACCCCAAATAATTTTTGTACAGTCCCTAACTACAAATCCATCTCCTGGATGAGTTATCTTGATTGACATTTCTAAACTGAAATAGCAAACATTTTATTGTCTTTTCCACACCTAACAGAGTACAGGCAGTTATTCTTATGGAGCATTTACGATGGTTGCACAACATTTGTTAGAGCTAACATTTCAGAGTGCCCTCTTTTCAATTTTCAAACCATTTAGTCTCAGCAAAAACAAGCAAGCAATCCCTCAAGCTATCCAGAGACAGCAGGGATTCGGGCAATTTCTCAAAGTGGAAAAAGTGATGGAGGCAAGCGGGGTTTGCCCAGCGGCTGGCCAGATGATGTATGCTCCCAGACTCCCCCGGGGCGCCACCAAGAGGCTGGACTCAAAGAAAACCAAACGTTCCAAACAGTTGGCTCAGACTGTTGGTGTTTCCTGTCCGCTGGGCCAAACACCAGTAGATGTCCAGTATGTTTATCAGTTAAGGGGACCCTCTTGTTTGTCCCCCCTCTCACTGTCCCCTTCAGAGTTCAGTTTAAGATGCAAGAATGTCTTGCTTGGGATCTTGTGGGCTTGTTCGATGCGCCCCCCTCCTCACCACCACTCACCAGGGGACTTGCACTTTGCCAGCCGGCTCTTCCTTCTCGAAAGCTGTGCTAAATGTGACATGAAATATGAGTCATGCTGCAGATCTGAGAGGGTAATAAACACACCAAGCAAACATTTGAGCCCATGTGCACTCACAAACATGCTGTCGCACACCCTCGGACACAACTGTATCACAAAATATGCACTCACGGATGATCCCGCTCGCACACATGTAGAGACACCAGCGCCACAGCAACATGCAGCCATGCGTGACAGTCCCTCACTGCAGCTTTTGTAACCTGATCTATTACCAGTGGCAAAGGTTTCCGATGATATTGTGGCTTGGTTAATTTAATTTTCTAAATTAGGAGTGGGTGAACGCATGAAACAAATGGATTGAAGCCATTCGTTCTCAATTTTCACAACAAGCTGTGATGTTAAAAATGGTGTGGAATGTGGTTTTGTAATTAAGGCTAATGTAACGGTAATTTTCCTCAATATTTCGGACTGCTTTTTTTTTCGTTCCCCCTTAGCATGCAATTAATCTAGAACATGCAATCAAATAATTTGGCTCACACAAACAATATGATGCCCGGGGAAGTGGCAGCTTGCCAAGTTAACGTACCTGGGAGTGTACATGCATGCACTGTGTCAGTAAAGATGGATCGATATGCAGAGGTTTGCCTCACGGTCTGGTCGTAGCACAGACAGTGTTGCTTTCAGGGGCCCCTCCCCTTCTATCTGATGATGAGGAGGGTAGAAACAGCTGTGTAAGCCACAGTTAAGGCCTGGAAAACCCAGCGGTGAGACACACAACCCTATGCACTTTAATTTAATTGGGCGGTCATTTGATATGGTCCAAGCAGGCTAGACGGCTGGTTAAATTGTAATTTTCGACAGCTTGATAAACGGTGCTGATGCTCCGTACGGCTGCCTGAAAATAGGTTCGTCTAATTTCTAGTCTTAGACGGAGGCACTAGTTTGGGACGCTGTCGTATAATAACTATGTGAACTGTGCTTGTCTGCATAATTCATTGCTGCTCTTCTGTGGACCAGTTTTGAATTGTGAGAACTTTAAAGAGAGTTATTCTGGCCTGTTATTACTTTGATAAGTAGAGTATGGTTATGAAAGATTAGTCATGCATTGGTGAGGTAAAAGTGGGAGTAGAATATACAAATAACCCAACAGTGATTGTACAATCATAGTTTAGCAACAGTAACTATCATTTGTCATTCTTTCTAACATTTGTTAGACCAAAACATATACCTGCTTTAGCTTGCCTCTTTGGCTTAATGGACACACTGACCCCCTCATTATCTTGCAAATTCAATCAAATTAAAGCTCAAATCCCTCCATTGTCAAAATACAAATGGATAAAAAGTAGCACAAATATAGACAACAAACAGCTGTCAGAACAAGCTGGCTGGAGGATAGCGTCTGGTGACTGTGATGACTGAAACCTTTCACCGAAGCATAAATTAACTTTAACGTCACAATTACGGCAGTTTGTTAGCTGGAGGCAAAACACGACTCGCCACCACATGGCTGTAGGCTACATAGGAGTCTTAACATGTTGTCTTGTTGTGTTATTTGGTGCCAGAATAGGAGTCATGGTTCCAAACTTAAAATTGAACACACACCAGCCACCACTACCCGTCAACAAAAAGACAACTAGAGTTAAATGCGAGTGATTGGTTTAAAAGCCACAAATCTCAAGTCTTTGTTCTCAAGTCCCAGTGCAAGACGAGCAAGTCTCAAGTCCTTAACAAGTCATAATGCACTCTTCATCAAATCTAGCCAATGTAATTTTGAGAACAGAAAAATGATCTAAAATTTACAAAAATCATATTTGTTTGTTGAAACAAGTGGGACTTAACTTAATCATAAAAAGTAGCATGACAGAATGAAATTGGAATTTTCTGTCTTGTGTTGTTGCATGTAACTAGTCTTAGGAAAATGTTCATAACTTTTCCTCCCAAAATTGTAAGACATTTTCTGTATGACTAGGTGATATTGTATGTTGTTGCATGTTTTATGTCTTTCATGAAGTAAAAAGATAAATGTTAACATTAGCTGATTCAGGAGATTGAAGGAAATTATTGGATTCATGGCACACTTTTTAAATAACAGATTTTAGCCTCTAGGTGTGGGGGAAGGTAATGAGTACTCAAGTCCAAATGAAGTCATGAGTGACTAGTGTCAAAACCCAAGCCAAGTTGCAAGTCTTGTCCATTTTATTAAGTCTAAAGTCAGATTTGTAACTCGAGTCTGACTCGATTCCAAGTCATGTGGTCTGAGTCCACACGTCTGGTAATGGTCAACTGAACCAGCGAATAGTGTTTAAACAAACAACTCGTCACAAGAATTGAAATACTTTTACTGATTTAAAGTTAAGTTTGTTTTTTCCTCTGTGTTCCAGTGCACACAGTTGAAGAAAGATTATCTCAGTTGATAATGCCATTCATCTGGATTCATGCTGTTCGCTCTGAGGTCGACGACTTGTTTGTGTGCATCCATGCGCTGGTGTGTGTTAGGTTTTAATGAATTAGGCACACTGAGGGGATATGTTATGAGATTGTAAATCAGGGTACCTCATACATATTTTACACATTTTCCTTGGAAACATAACAGTATAATGATCATTTATGCCGAATGTGACATCCAAATGATGCACACACAAAAAGTTGGCAAAGTTGCCTTTGAAGTGTTCTTCATTCTAGTGCTTACATGAATGCATTCATTTATATTAATGTATTTTTTAGGACATGACCCAAATTTCCTGCTGTGGGAATGTACAGATTACTTGTTTTTATATGAGTTTTATCTCAACTATGAACTTTTTTTGTGATAATATATCTGCCCCAGCATCCTCGCACACAAACTTTAGAGCACTGTTTGAGAACTTTGCATGTATGGGTTGGTTGGTGAGATTTGACTGATATAGCTTAACCCTTATATTTAGCTCATAGTGGCTGGCAGTGTAGTAGTCTTCAGGTAGCACAGCAGAGCACCCATCTTTTTTGGGTGAACTCAGCGGCCAAATTAATGTAATTAATGGTGACAATGCTCTGAAACACAGATGTTGCAATCAGTGGCCCTCCATCTAAAAACCTTTTTGACTCTCCACCAATCGACATGACATCTGCAAGGCTGCGTCTGGATCCAGGTCAATGAGCCGCCTCCCATGAGCCGTGCTACTATTATCTCAAGCAGTTTCACATCTCGGCGGGGAGCTTCTCGTACTGTACTTGTTACTAAAATACAAACTTTAGTTCTCAACAAGATTGGCAGTGTTACCTTGAGCTGGAAGTGCCATTCATCTCACGCAGAGCATTGCACTTACCCCCTGCTGTGTCAGCTGCAGGGTGCTTCAGGTAGAGCATGCAACGGACTGATTCAACACATGCTGGAAACTCTATGCATATACCTGAATATATTTCCCATGTTTATTTGAATGCACGCTCTGCTATATATTTGTATCTTTCTTTACTGCACATAGATTGATTTGGTGGCAGTTTAGACTGTGACCCAGAGCAGCCGTCTGTGGCACCTGTTGATGGACAAAGATAAATTGTGCAAAGTCAGTTGCTTGATTGGAGCCATCCGCGCTCCTAAAATTTTTAACGCACTGTAAATGTTTATTGTCTCATAAGCACGGCCCCCCGAGTGTTTTCACAGGTTGTGAGCAAATGGATGGTCTCAAGCTGCAGCAAATTAAGATGGTCAAACCCAATGAATCCCTTCAAACCACAGTGAGAGCTGGTGGTAAAATTGATGGACTGTCTTTTACAAAAACAGCCGCCATAAGATTATAATTTTGGCCCAATCCCAATACACATGGATAGTGTATAGAGGATAGAGGGGTATGGCGAAGTGTAAGGGCTACATGGCCCTCCCAATGGAGGTTTTTCAGAGGCTCACTTCAAACCGAGTGAGACGTCATTAGCAAGATGTCTGCTCAAGCAACACAAGAAACCTGCAAATGTATTTTCGTCATTGATAAAGATTTAATAACTCTGATAACCATCGTATTGTCTTATTTTAATGTTGTTTCAATGTATTATGGTGCTTTTTCTTTATAACATTTATAGTATTTTGACAACCGTCCATGCCACGCCTCATTGTAGTTTATGTGGAAAAAGCATTTATTTTTTATAGATTGCTACTGACTATTTTACCCAGAAAAGAGAAGAAAGGGAAATAAATGAACAGAAGAAAAAAAAGTAATGACTGAGATAGGTTTGCATTTTTTAGGTCATATAGCCTAAAGTAAATGGCACCATTTTTAATTTAATTTTTAAATAAACACAGGTGGCAATCTGAATAATTTACTTGTTTATTCAATGGTTTGCATGAAACTAAAGTTTAGAGCAAATCGCAAGCATCCTGAGAACCACAAAGTAAGCTTAAAGCCCACACAAGAAAAACCCCCACTGCAGGCAGCGTCTTTTTAAATAACTCCAACATCAGTAACTACCAGTGAAATATCAGGATCTTGAACGGTTGTTCCATTTCATAGGGGAAGATTTGAACCACTACCCTTTGAAACTGTTCCCAGGGGCAAGGTGGCACTTGAAAATGAGGGGCAGAGGCAAAAATAAGAAACGGGATTTGGCTTTAATTTAGAGGTGCGTGTCGTCAAGGTTATCACTTATTGTCAATCTCCTGGGGGAAAAATGGTCGTAGGTGATCTTTCCCTCTTAGCAGATAATACCGGGTGTCAGCATGACTGATTGGAAGTGCTTCAGGTAGAGATTATGTCTTTCTCAGTGCTAAACAGTAAAAGATGAGTAGGGATCCATCACCATGCCCTTGACCTTCAAAACAAATTACCTTCCCAGCATTCTCCCTGCCTCTGCTGCCACTGTTAAGCATTAGAGGCTTTATTTTTAAATAGCCATCGGAAAAAATTATGCAGAAGAGACATGACTTTACATGACGTACGTTTCAGCTGATTCAATATGACGTGACATGCCAGCAGTTTGAACTTGCCACAGAATTTCTGGTGCCCAGGGTAAGATGGTGACCAGATTAGTTTATTTTCCCTGCAGTGCCAAATGCATGTGTAATATCAATTTAAGAAATATAGAGCATTTCATAAACATACTGACACCCAAATTGACTATTGGATTTCAGCCTCAGCATGCATTCCCTGTCAGCTTCAACATGCTTTTGTGTAATATAATAAATGAGAGGGAAAGTCTTGCACACGTGTGGGTTTGCAGTCAGCTCCCCGGTGTAATATAGACTTGATCGTGTACTTGTTATTCTTAAAGCAGTTATTCATGCACTATTGGCTATCCCACCTATGAACTTGGAGTTTTGAGGTGGAGGTCAGTTGGCAGGAGCTGGCAGAGCGTCTGCGTTACTGCAAATGTCAGGTCCCAATAATACGAGGGTGTAGGTTTCGTCTGAGTGAGAACAGGGAATAACACGACATAACTCAGTGCAACTCAAGATTTAAACCAAAGAAATATAGAGTCCCATAGGAGGTAAGGCGCTCTTGCTTGTGAATGTCATACCCATAAATCTAGATCCCTCCAGTTGCAGTTTAGGACAATGCTGCTGCTGCTGAGGACATAGTTCATATAGCCAGTCACTGCTGAAGTGGATACTCAGCAAAGTTCTTTGGCTTTTCATCATAGAGTGAGTACACCAAGATGGCTGAATCTCATCACCACCCTTTAAAATCTCTGTGTTTGGTCCACTGACGTATGTGGTTGTGGCTTCTTAGTTGTGTTTGTACTGGTGGTGGTGGCAATGCAAGACAAAGTCAGTGCGCCGGATATGAAGCTACCTCTGAGAGGTGCCGCCTGAGGCAGGGCGCAGCGCTGACAGAGGTCAAAGCTGCAGAGGTTTAGGTTGCTAACTGCCCTGCTGCACTGGGCACAATGTTTAGACTAGCAGGCTTTGCTGAATGCATTATTATTGAAGACGCCTAGCTTTCTGTACATTCAGTTGTCATATGCAGTGAGCTGGATGGAGATCAGTGGTTCAGTGTTTTACAGTTTTTGGATTCTTTTTTATTTGTGGTTACATGCTGCTGCTGGCTCGGAAGAATAGTACACAGAGAGGCTAAGATGTGCTGCAAGCAAAGGTCTATATTTCGGGGTGGATGCAGGGGACACGTCTCCTTCAATATTTTGAACATGTGCATTTGTCCCCCCTCAATGAAACATGAAAGTCGCACAGGACTTTTACTTTGACAGAATTAAAGACATTTAGACCATAAATTGATGCAGAAAAGGCACAAATTAGTGCATAAAAATCACCAGAATGCAGGAAAAGTACATATTTGATGCTCAAAATTTCTGGCAGACTACTCCCAAACCTCCCATTTTATATTTGTTCCCCCTCCAAAAATGAAACAAAACCTTGGCTGCAAGTGCAAAGAGGTGACGTCTGAGGGCTTACAAGGGAAGAAAAATGGATCGGTACTACATTTCTCTCTTTATAGTTTGCTGACACTCTGCTCCAGGTAGACTGCTCCCCTCCAGCCTGTTCTCGGATTAGCGTGGTCTGGCCAAAGTCAACACGAGAGGAAGTGGAGAAACGACTTCCCTCGTTCGCACCAAGACTGCTAATGCCCCGCCAGATCTGGTGTCAATGCAGTCAATTTGAGATGTATAATTTGTGCTCAGCGCAGAGCAAATTTCAATCTGACATAATTTATTTATTCTTTCATTTTAGGCTATATTTCTGTGGGTGTTATACTTGTGATTCCAAAGTTGAAGGGGCTCTTAGGGACAAAACTGAGGCTGGAGGAGGTGGCTAAAGACATAATGAAAACATTTGAAATAGAAGATGATTGCACATTAAACAATCCAGGGCAAAATGAAAAAAAAAAAGTAATGGCACATGGTCTATATCTCTTTAAAATGCTTTTGGTCTTTAGTAAGAAAGCCATCCTAGACTGCAGCTCTGTTCCCAGAATGTTAAACTATTCCTTTAAGATTACAATATGTACAAATAAAAAATGTAATAAGATTTAATCTGCTGCATGTGTGTCTGAAAAATCCTGTACAATCAACCCACTAATTATACCCAAAAATATCTATAAAACTTAAGTTGGGGAAAAAGGATTATGTGCATCTCTGTGCTGAAAACTTGTTATGGCATTCAGAGGTTTTCATCAACACTACAGAGGCCAAAACGGAAGAGTCTGAAAATGAGGCAAATTGCTTGTAAAACAGGTTATGCCAAAGTCACCAAAACATCATCAAGGAACTGCTTGCCACCTCTTGATGTCAAAATTGGGTCATGTTCAAGGCCCTTCCCAACCCACCCGTGTTTAATTGCCATGTGCTAAAGAATTTCCCATGTGCACACAAACCAGTCAAGTCTGGTGCGGCCTAATAATTGTTCACTCAAATCGCCTCTTTGTGCTGCTGTCTGCACTCAGGCTGCCAGGATTTTTTCCCCCCCTCTTTCTGCACTCTTCAAATGAGATCTCCCCATGCTTGCAATGATGGCTCAGAACGAGCCGTTGCAAAAATATTTTCTAATTGACGGGGGTTATCTGCTCAAAAATCCATTCGCTCCACTCTGCCACTGTCAGCCACTGCATAGAAGGCCCGTCTGTTTGATTTCAACCGGGAGCAAAGCTGTCGTTTACAAGCAATCTAGGTCTCACAGGGACATTTATCCTTTCCTCTACCAGCGCAGCCCCTCCTCTGCCCCGTCCAATCGCCTCTTTATCCTGCTTGCAGGCTCTCTGCAGCTTCAATGAGAGGAGCATGGGGAAGCAAGCTGTTTGGGGCCCACAGCTATTGACTTGATTTATCGACTGGTCTAGACAAAAAAGTGACCAAAATTAAGCAGCAATGACAAATGCAGAAACAGACTGGTAGGGGAAAAAAAAACACTTTGTTTTAAGCGCAGCAGCTTGTGTGTGCGCTGCTGATATGGATCCCCCATGAGGAGGTCCAGGTCACTGAATCCCTCCTCAAACAGGCCTCAGAAAAAAGATTTATTTGGACTTTTTTTTTTGCTTCAAAGTTGGAGGAAAAAAAACAGGAAACAAACAGGGTTTTTCTCTCTGCTAAAGGGTTTTCTGTGGCGCTTCAGAATGATAAATTATATAAATGTCTTTGGAGGCCACATTAAATGGTTCATGAAAATAGCAGGCCCTCTGAGAGTTTACTGTGCCTTCTCTGTATAGCATGCTTTGATGATGGTAAATGGGACACTGTTTTATCTGCTGTGACAAAATGTCAGAGTCCTGCAAAGGTTTCATTCTGAGCAATTTTCCCTGTGTTAGTGTGTTTTCTCTCCAGCGAGCACAGCACTGTGACTTTAATGTTGGGTATTGTCTGGCTCGCTGGGATTTTACCTGCGCTCGCCACATCCATTAGAAGTCTCTGAAATTCTAAACTGCCGCAGAGATGAAGCAGGTCAGGTTTGGCCCAATATTGATGTCTTAAAATATTGAATATGTCAGTTGGGTCTTGTAGCTTGTTTGGCTGTTGTGTGTGTGTGTGTATGTGTGTGCGTATAGAAATTCAAGCTCAAGTTAGACAGACTGTTGGCAAGGCTCCTAGTTTTCGCCAAGAAAGCAGCCCCTGTCAGACTCTCAAAAACCCTGGGCTGGAGATGAAACAGAGAAGAGTGTGTGTCAGTGTCTATATGTATGGGCTGTGTATGTGTGTACCTATGAGGCCTGTGCATCGCAGGCTCGCCTGCGCCTCATACTGACATTTCCAATGGGTGCCGGTGTAAATAAGGCTGCCAGCCACAGCAGGTGTGGGGAGTAGGCCTGGGAGCAGGGGAGGTCTGCATCCCTTCAACCCCAGGCCGCGGTGAAATCGTCCAGGAGTCAATATTTGCACTCGGTATCAAAGCAGGCCCTGTTTTTGTATCAAAAACCAGGCTGTACAGAAGCAAGCTTGTCCGTTAATCCAGAGGACGTCGGGGATGCCATATGCAACAGTTACACTGGTGTTACACACTTGTCATACTCTGGAATTAGCATAAACTATAGGCACATACATTTAGGCTATGTATTGAGGATAAATTGTGTGTTGCCTCATTGCCGTTATTTTAATATTGTGGCAGTAGTGTGAATTTAAAAGTTGAAAATATAATATTTTGGCTCCCATTAATATTTAGTGCCATTTTGACCACATTTTCATCATATTGTTTCATGAAAACATCATTGAACAGAATGTTTAAAGCTGCACTAGACATATTTTTTTTTTTTTATAAACAATGGGTCTAAAGACTTTGTTTAATATGAAAGAACTGGAGGTCTGATTTTCTAACCTCTTTATTTATTTATTTATATATATTTCCTCCTCTTTTCCGCCGATTCACACCACGGCTGCATATTTGTCCAAAAAATTTCCCCGAAAATTTCCCCAAACTGATTTCGTGGGTTGCTATAAATGCTTGCGCACTCTTAAAGAACATCTGGCACGGGAAAAATATTCGGACGGGCCTCAATTTCAGTGCATCCTTTGTACCAACTGATGTCATACCTCCAGGTCGTAGCTAGCTTGCTGCCAAAATGGGGGAATGAAAATCAATTTGGCCTCACAACACCCAGTACTGTACACCAATATTAAACACTTTGACCGCTACCTGAACAACCAAATAAAGGACAATATAAGGCCTTAGAACACCTAGCAGCTTGCTAACGTTAGATGCCGATCATGGAACAGGATTAGCCACAACAGCTAGCGTTAGCCTCAAATTCGAGGTCCAAGTTGTTTATATATTGAGTCATTAAAGTTAGTCCCTTTCGTTCGTTATGTGGATGGATTCAAGCACTATTTTAGGACTATTTGAACTCATTCGGCCTCATTCAATTTTAAGAAATCGGAATACAGCAATGTGGATAGCCTTTTGTTTGCATGATCCTCTATGTTCCTGCACTGCGTTTTTGTATTGCACTGGTGAGAAACGACTTTAAATCAGAATAATCCCTTTAGGCTTGCCTAGTCGCTGCACTGCTTTATTATAAATTTAACCTTGTCTGTTGGAGTTTACCTAACCTACATCAGCTTTACTGCTAGTTTAATCTTCTTAACATAAAACTTTAAGTCTAGTATTCTCACCCATCTCTAACCAGTATCAATCCATCAGTCTCTCATAAATAATATCAATATATTTCATTAGCAATGCTCTGTCTGCAGCACCTCTTTTCTTGACCCGCCTGCTATGAGAAATCGCATTTCTCAGTTTTTGTACACAGAGCACACATTTTAATTTCAAGACAGACTGCGCTGGTGTCTGGGTCCATCCCTCCCTGTCTCTTGAAAGTGTGTGGAAAAACACTTACATGGCTTTGCTTTGATTTGCAGTGTGTGCAGAGGGGTTTCCATCAGGGCCTCTCTCATGTGGTCCGCTGCTCGCGCTCCTGTCTGCTCATTGAAACCATCCTCTCACAGGGCTCCAGGACAAGACAGTGTCTTGACTCCATCACAGACCATCGCAGTGGATTTTTTTTTTTTCTTCAGGTTTACACAACTTCATTTGCAGTGAGGGAGTTTCTGTAAATTTACTAAAGGAGGCACAGACTGGTTGGTAATACGCCTCTAGAAAAGTAAAGAGACACCACTGAGAGAGGATTACACATCAGGGATAAAAGATTACAGTATGTTGGAAAATGTAGCAGCGCACAGATTCCTAAAGTAAACAGGCTCTCCAAAGCTATTACTCAATTATACAATTGTGAACAGACCACATGAGTCACAGACTTTGGTTAACACTTGGGGAGACACAGCGAGGTCCAGTTTTGTGCCACACTGGTTTTCACACACCTTCTTGCATGCGAAGCAAATCAGCCACATTTGAGCTTTTTAAGGTTCCACATTAGCGGCAGCTTGCGGTAAACAAGCCAAGCAGGGCACCGCTCGCCCGACTCTCCTGCGTTGCAGTCTTTTTTAGTGTCCTTTTATAGCCTCCTTCCTTCCTCCTCACACTCCAGTCTTCCGAGAGGCCGTGCAGGCACACTGGGGAGTAAGGAAGTCAGCATGCTTCATTAAGTGAATGCGGCGCACCACGCATGTCACTGAAAACAACAGAGGCTCTGTTCAGGAAAGAAATGACACTTAGAAATAACAGTGAGCCAGAAGCTTCCTTTAAGGAATGGCTGATGGTTACGAGGCCTCCAGCTGTGGTTCACAGATTTTTATTTTATATTAGCAAACTGGAAGTGTTGGAAAGAGCCTGGCTCACGTCGTGGAGCTCCTTCAGCAGCTTGAACATGTAGGTGTTGAATTGAATATCATTTATCATTAAATTTAACTTACATGGTCTTTGTGGTTCTGCACCCAAACTTAAAAGATAACTTCTGTATTTTTCAATGTGGACCTCTTTTTTCCATGTTTGTGTGTCTAATTGACTAATGGGAACAATTTTTGAAACTAGTCTGGTACTGAGCAAGGTGGCTGCAGCTGTCAGCAGTGGAACAGGCTGCAGTGTTAATCAGGAGTTGCACAATGTCAATTTAAATCTGAAAGTGTATTTTTTGCCTCCGACAGGTTGTCAGCAGCACTCAGGTTGTTATTTGAAGTGTCTGACAACATTATGGAAAGGACCCTGTAGAGACAGACCTTTTTGTTAAAGAGTAAACAGCCTAAAATTGGCATCAGCAAACCGACCAGACTGCATTTAAATCAACAGTAATTTTACCATCTTAAAACACGCTTCATACAAAGTTGACAGAAACAAAATGAAACTCGCAAACGCCATTTTAGGTCGTCTTTTCACAGTTTCAACAATAACCAGCTCTGGTTTGGTTGAAATAAACCCTCAATGTGAAAATATGCTGGCTCTGTACACACTGAAATTACTATTTATTCAAATCTGGCAAATTTGGCCGTAGCGATTTCTGGTTAAACAAAAAGGATCTTACTCTTTTACAAAAATGCCTTTCTCTGTAGATCCTTTCCATGATGTTGTCAGACCTGTTGGAGGCAAAAACAAACACTTTTAGTGGACAAACATTGACAATGCACAAATGCCCCTAGTGGTTACATTGGAGCCCATTTTGCAGCTGTCGTCTGCAGCACTCTCACTCAATGCTGGATCAGTTTTGAACATTTTTATTCCAATTAGGATCAAAAACACAGGAAAACAGGGTCCAGGTTAAAAAAAAAAATGAAGTTACCCTTTAAGCCTTTTGATCTGTCACTATTCAATATGTAATTTCCTGATATAGTCAAGATAAGGTTTGTCAGGCACTTAAAATTTTATCAAGCAGGTAGTATTTTATAGGCATGCAGTTAATTTAAGTATCCCATTTAAATTTTGGTCTGTGGGGTCATGTATCAGAAAATATTTAAAGAAGAATATTAGCTCTCCCTGAAGAACAGGGCAAACTTTAGCAATCATTAAATAGAGGATTAGCATGGCACATGTCCAATGTATCTATGCGGCTGCCAAGATGGAGGATTAACACCTTTTCCTTAAAATTAGGCGGTGGTGGGGATAGATGTCCACTAAGCTGACACAAGCCCAAGGCTCGTGCTTGGAATGTAAGTCCAGCTGTATAACTTTAAAACTTAAGGCATGTATTGGATACTATAATTATCAGAGCTTGAGAGAGTGCATTGACTTTCTTATCCACTATGATTGTTCATGCTGAGTTAATCAGAGTGGTGCTGTAATTGTATTCTTCTAGTTAATTGAGAGAAAATTCAAGCTAACACAATTTAAATTGTATACGTGGACGTTTCTTGCAAATGCACATGTTTGCATCCAGCGTGTCTTACCAAAGGTCTAAGAAACATGTTGAAAACATTTCCCTTTCTCATAAGATATTTGCAAATATAATGTGAAACCATTGGCAGGAACATGTGTAGCGGTTTGCACACGTACGAGCAAACAAAGAACATGGTGACCCACTCGTAAAAACATTGCTCCATACCGCAACTTGTGGTCAGTGACTCCACAGGGTACCTTTCAGTCATGCATCAGGAAAAAATGCCAAGTATTCTCTCATTCAGCTTTAAAAAACATGATGACTTGTCGCTATATTCTGCATGATATCATCGTGTGTGGAGTATTGGGTGGTTTTGGGCTATTGGTTTTTATGGGTGTAAATGACTAGTGTCATCACAATATGATATTATAATAATTATTTGGATACGACATTTGCTGATAACACAAAGTCTGCCACGATATGAATTTAATTCAGTTTAATTAAGGGGCCTGTGATATGAGACAATATCATATGCCCATTTAAGCAGCTGCCACCCATTTTGCTTTTGGAAATAGAGGATATAAACAACACATACTTAACTGTAAACGGTTAAATACAGTAAAGTTTACTTTGAATTGACTAACTAACACACATAGAAGATGGCTTAACATCAACAGCTAGTCACTATTATTAGCTTAAGGACTTTTACATTGCATAAATTAGCCTAGCAGCTAACAGACTTTTCCTTTACTCATAGCTTAACAAGTTAGATGACTTTATATTTGCTTCCTTCATTGTCTTTTCATTTGCTTGCTGTTATCTGACTGGTGCAAGCAGGTGGTGACACAGATGTGCCATTGCAATTTCAAAATAAAGGCGTATCTTTAAGACGATGATGATATGGATCAATGTTTACACTTTGCGTTGATGATATTGAAAATTAACATGTCTGTTGGTTGTATTAAATAAGCAATCTAAGTACCCCAGCTGGGAGCTCGGGGCATTTTCACAATTTTCTGACATTGTACAGACCAATTATTTGCACAACAAGTCAAATAATCACAGCTCTGTCTCAAAACATTACTATTACAGAGATAATCCCATATTTAATTTGTGTGTAAATAGCTCATGCCTAATGAGGAACGATTCTGTCTGAACAAGACAGCACTTTGCCCCACGTGCTTTGTAAACAGATTGGCTCATGGTCAAGGGGGTCTAATGTATGGACGCGACTGAATGAATCCCCACAGACAGGTGCACGTCTGCAGCACCTCCAGGGTGGCTGTGCTGGGGGCGGGGGGGGGCAGGATTAGAGTAGGTGAGAGTGTTAGAGCTCCGCCGCAAGGCCTGTCCCGGCTGCTGCTGTTTAGCCAAGGCAGCGCCAGCGAAACAGAAAACAGATGACGGGATGGGGGGGCGAAAAGGCTGGCTTGTGTGTTCCTTCTGTTCTTTGTCTGTGTTTACCCTCGAGGGGTGTCAATAGGATATGGCTACCATATTGTGCATAATATTCCCCATGTTGCAGCATGGCGCGGTTCCTCCATTTGTCCTGCTTTGCTGGTTATTGTATCATCAGTCAGGCCCAATACATGCTGTAAAATCCAATAATGTCTCATCACCTACTTGTGTCATAACATGCTTGCTGCACCCCTCTGCTCAGATGCATTTAAACCCAACAACCCCGGGCATGTGTAGCACTTTTTATTTGTGTCCCTGTGAAACTAGAGATCGAAGTTTATGTAACACCTTAGAGAATTTAATCCTCAGTCTATCCTGTGTAGATATTCTAGTCCATCTTCTACTTAAACAATCATGCCTGTGCTCACTCGGGACATTTTGACAGTCCGCTCGCCTTGCAGCTGTGCAGTGGTCCATATCAAAGTGGCTTCGGCAAAGCCTGACAGCCTCAATTAGGACTCCTGTGCCACCTCAACTTTTGCACTGGCTAAACTGGTTCTTGCCCTAATCTTGCAGGATCATGTTATGTTTTCTCTAAGGATTTTTCAAATGATTTTTATGTCAAAGTAATTTTTTCGCTGCCCCAAAGCAAAGAGCCTAATCTCCATATCCTTGGAGGTTCTACTCCACTGGCTACAGGATACCGTCTGGGTGTTTTCTTTCACCATCCTGACCCAGCATGGAGCGATTAATAGCCAGGTTTATGCAAGTGGCTTGTGAGCTTTGGCAGCTATTGCAGATTTGGGCACAAAAGAGAGTACTTCTCCATTGTAAGTCTAATATTAAAATGTTTTTGAATTTTGAATGTTTTCTGTATGCTCCACCAGGGCTTAGAAAAGAAGTAAAATCATTAACCAGAGGCCAGAGTGCTACTTTTTTTTTTTTTTGTCAATTTTAAAAACAGCTACAGATTTTCCCTAAAATGCCATTTCTCCAAAAATGTGTTCACTGCAGTGATTGTAGCATTTACATTGATTAGTCATTGAAAATGTGCTGTGATAAGTAATTAATTAAATGTTCTTTAATCAGTAAAGCATTCAAGATTTTTAATTGGCGCCACTGTTTGAAATTTTGGACTTACGCAACGATGAATGCAGGCTGATGGCTCAGCTCCAGGTTGCACTGACCTCAGGTCACCACACACTTGTATACAGCACCGTGCCATCACGTCAGCCACTCAGCGTTGACGAGATTTGCCAAAGCCTGGACATGCAGGCGGGCGGGTGGGCGGGCAGGCAGACAGGCAGACTCTGCTGTCTGGCACAGGCGAAGCTCAGAGACAGACGGCCCGAGCCACGTTTGATGACTCCCCAAGCTCATCTATCAATCGCCACCTTTCCAAATACTCAAGGCTCTCCGGAGATGCCACAGATACCACACTCTGACGTCAGAGCTGACAAACAGAAGGGGAAGTTGGGGAAATGGCTACTCACTTGTTTATGGTCTGGTGCCCTCAGAGTGGACAAGGCCTTTGACCTTAGAGAGCTCTCGTCAGAATTGTGAGGCAGGCAGCAGAACAACACTTGAGACTAAAATAGTAACAGGGGGAGAAACATGAGATTTCATCCCATCTGTTGCCATGCTTAAGTTCCAGAGAGATGGTGCTGAAAGAAACCTTAACAATACTATTTGCAGTATCTCCATTGTAATGCACTTTATAGAAGATGCATCTGCACTGTAATTTGGGTACAGTGACCAGAGTTTGGCTCATTCTAATCAGAAACAGCAATAAACAGACATTTAAACAACTCCTGTGTTTGTTAAAAGAGATGGCTGACATATGAGCAGGTCAAAGTTACCCAAAAGGTGCCCCCACACTGCTCCAGAAAGGTTTGGGGAATGAGATGCACGCCCAATAATCCAACCCTTACATTTCTTGGAGTGTTGTTAAGGTGGCAAAGTGAGGTAGGACATTAGTCTCCAGCTGGCTTTAAATTTCGAAAACAACCCCGGTCAACTCTGCAAACCAGGTAATTTCAATAAACACCGATGTCAAATTTGTACCTTTACGACTGCGTTGAATAAACTGACTCTCTCTTTGTACATTTTGAATGGTGCACACAATATATAGTTTCTTCAAATGGCCTTAAATAAGCAAACTACTATGAGATGCCAGTGTTTCTGTCTCCGTCAAGAAGTGCCAAGAGACATAAGTGTCATGGGTTATATAGAAGATGGAGTGTTATTTCGTTTTTTGCCCCAAACCAAAATAGAACATTCGCCTTCTTTGAGCATATTTTCTTTGGTGTGTGTGGTACAAAACCTTGGCCTACAACACATTTTGTAAATCTTGTGGAACCAGTTCATGTGCCGTTCCTTGTAGCTGCAGGGACATGGATTCTCTTCCTCCTCAGCAGTCAGGCAGTTCCCTCGCCATCCTCTCTCTCTCTTGCTCTTAAGTTACCAGTGCCGTCAGGCCAAAACACACTCTTGTACCATGGGATTGATGGGTGCCAACGGTTGCCCTTCTTCTGGGAAACATCTCCTCGAATGAAGGCTTGTGGTGAAATGTTTACAATGTGGGAACTATTAGCAACCTTCAGGGAGAAACAACCCTGCGTGGTGTAATCAATACTTCTTTTGTTTGTTGAACCCACACACTCAAACCCCAGAGTCTTCAGCCTCCTGACTGTATGGCCCATGTTACGTTTTGCAGTGAGGCAGCTGCTTTGTGTATCTGATGTAGTGAAGTGTAATACTAGAGTTTTAAGAACATGTAAATGGGCTTACTGATGGTGTCTAGCTTAGCGCTGAGAACACGACTGTAACTCTGGAATGTACTAATCAGGTTCTTGTTACTAGCGCCGGGCTAACCGGAAAGACTAACCGGAAAGGCAGTAACGTATCAAAGCTTCTAGGTCTATAATAGCTATGTCGATGATATGTGTGATCCCCAGAGGCCAACTTTGTGCAAATCCACGCTCTGCAATAGATGCCAGCAGAGAATATTGGTGATAATGGGAGAGATCAATGAGAAAACCTGTTGTGCAGAATGTCTGCATTGGTACCCTGAGTTAAGCATGGGTATTTCTGTATCCATCCCCATTTGCAACAGCTGTACATGTGTACAACATGCTCATTTCCGTGTGGACACATGTCATGTGGTAAAGGCCCACAAAAGCCTGGATACTGGGTCATTCAGCAACACCTGCTATTGGAATTTGAGGATCAACACTCGGGCAAGCAGCTGATTCCCCCTTTTTGCTCGAATCCCAAATGTATTGGTATGATTGATGAGTCGAACACATGCAGAGTAACTGTTTATCTCAGCCATCGCCTCACACCTCCTTTAAATTAGTCTCTTATGTACCTTTGTTGTATTTAGCTTATAGCTTGCTCTCAACTGCACACAGTCCAGCAGGCATCCACAGTCAAAAAAAGTGCCATGCACCTGTTCCCACTTTGGCTCCCTCCAAAGTCCACAACAACTGGGCTCAGTGCCGAATTCGTTGGGACTGAACTGAGATCAGTTTGCCAATGGATCCCCCGTAGTTTTCTGTTTTCCCTACCAAATATCCCTCAGCAATGTGTGTTTTTCATCTGCCTGTGTAAAAAACAACTTTTAGGACCAAGCTTGTGACATACGTAGTTGGATTCCTCACATTCAATTTCACACGCTGAATTGAAAGTCAGCCTTTTTCTCGGGGAGGATTAGGAGGAAAAACCTCTAAGGTGTTAAAGAAGCAATTTCATGGAAAGGTACAGCAAGTACGCACCTGCTGTTAGGTTTTCGGGTGCCTTCAAAGCAGGCAGATGGGTTATGTTTAATGAGGGTAGTCATTGATTTATTCTTGGCAGGAAGGTTACCTGCCTAGTCAGAGCAGTACAATTACTCAGAACATGATTTTATTCATTCATTCACTCCAATAAAGTCATTTTGGCAAGGTCAAACAACGCCTCCGTGTATTATTGAACTTGGGGGTGTTAAACTACTACATAGCAGATTGGGTTTCAACACTAGTTATACAAGGTTCATAAATATACAAGGCTTTCTTCTCATAGATAGGCCTGTTTATACAATTTGTACATTTACAAGAATGATATGTCTTTTTCAGTGAATGAATAACAGAAGTCTTGTAGTTTTAACCTTTGTAAGTTTTACACCTCAGGAAGACGCCCGGAGAAGCTGCTATTAAGTGTTCAGACAGGGGCGGGCATGGTGATGTCTGCCAACTAGGCGTGGACAGCTGTGAACACGAGAGCCATAACAGTAGCTGTGTACTTTTCCCTTTTTAGCAAACCTACTTTTTGATACTACGGTCATGTGTGTGAGTGTTGAGTATGAATCGCTGCCCAGTATTTCATAACGTTTCACATGATCAGTGGTTCATCCAAGTTAAACTGTGACCTGATTATATTTTGGCTTTTAATCTGTGAGTTATGTTGAAGGTAAGGTGCTCAGTCCACCTTTGCATCATATACAGAAAGCAATAACAACATGATTTATTTCACAGATGCACAAAAATATTTGCATGGCAGTATTGTACTATACAGCACAGTACTTTTTCCGAGATTTAAACTTTATCTGACACAATAGATTGTTTGCAACCACATGACCATTATGACACCTGTAATCAACATGGAGGGCAGGAAGTGTAGAGTAAATCTATATGCAGCATTAATTGGATATAGAGGAAAGTGACTACATAAAAGGCAGCAGGTAGAGATTTAAACTCATGTTGGATGTGATCAGGGTAATTTTACTAGCTAACTTAAGCTACAATTTTCTACCTGCTAGGTCAGCTGCTCCCAGAGATCTGATGAAGCATTGTTAAAAATCTTAATCATGGCTAAAAAACCTGAAGAAGTTCTCACATCGTTGCTATTGCATCCAACTCAAGACATGTTTGACATCAGTTGATTCTGCTCCTCGAGACTAAAGACAAGGTTTTTTTTCTCTTTTTTTGCTTATACTTCTTCCATTTATGTCCTACTATTTTTGGGACTTAAAGTTGACCTTGTTTTTTTCCCACTTTGATCGATTGGGACAGCCATAAACAAATCATAGGCATTTGTGCAGTGTTGTTATGCAGTTGCCCTGGACTTCACACCAATGCCTGACATTATTTGAAAAGAAGCTAACATAAACATGTACTGTTTAAATGATTAAAATGCCTCTTGAATGTTTTTACTTAATAGGCTACTTGTAGGCAAAAATAACATGTTGGAGAATTTGTTATTGTTACAATCGATCATACACACTAATTTTATCATTTGCTTTAACATTGTGCCCATTACTGACATTGTTTTATTTACATGAGTCAATGCACTTAACAGCTGCCCTCTCCACAGCAGCAGTCAAACTGTCTGTCAGTTATTTAACATTGTGCACTAATAATTGAAAACTGGGTCTGTGTCTGCACTGTGCACTACTGCCAAATCAATCTCCTGGCAATTTACAACACCTTGCAGCTGTTGACAGTTGGTTGGCAGGTATATGATCCGTGCTTTAAAGGGACAACTCACACGTGCTTAATCCCCCATATAAAAAAGATGAGTGCTTGCTTTCCACTTTGCTGCAGACACAACAAATGTATATGAGCAATAGAAGAGACTGCTGTCAACTGCCAACGGGAGAAATATAGGTCCTTATTCTGGTCCTGCTTGCAAATCCTACCATAAAATCCTCAGGTTAAGCATGCTGTGTTATGCAAATATTGATATTTAAGGAGAGGGTTTTAAATTTTTCCTTAGGGAGCTTTAAGCACATTGTAAACAAGGTCAGATCAATCTGGCTGGTTAGTTATAAACAAAGTCTCAGCCTTTCGTCATCATGACATAAGATCGACGCCGATGGTATTAGTCAGCCCTGTCTGTAAACACTGGTGCTCCGAGACTGGACAAAGCCACGCTCTGACTCTTGAACCAACTTGGTGTTGTGCTTGGATTTAAAGTTGTATATTGAAGGCAACTGGAGAGAAAGTGCCCGCTGTCTATGACTGCATTGCACCCTTGAATACCTCCACCCTTTCTCAGAACACTACCTCATAGTGTACACTGCTGCCAGCCAGTGCTGATCCTATACAGTACTCACAGCCCCTTGGTTTCTGTATTTGAACAAAATGCATCAGTTAAAACACAAATAAACTGGTGTTTTGCTTTCTTGGCAAAGAACAGTTTGACATTTGGCAAAATACGCTTAGTCAGATGAAAAGATTGATAAAAGTCATCTGTCTGTTGAATACGAGGCTACACCAGGACATGATTAACCGCTTGCCTCGCTCTGTATAAAGGTTACTAAAGCCTCAATACCACGCCATGATATTGCACGGCTCGACTCACTTGGAACTGTTCTTTTTGGTTTTCTATTGGCAAAAATTTTGGATAGTATCAAGCACTTTTTTGGTGCCAGATTTGTTGAGCTTCCAAGTGAGCTGAGCTGATACTAGAAGGTGTAGTAGAACACTGGAAACCACTAACTGGTCAGACAGGGACATCGTGCACAAACCTACCACTTTTAAATAGCCAGGCTACGGTCACAAGCAACCATATTTTTAACATTCTCTCAACCCTGAATTTTAAAAAAGGCATCCAGCAAAACCACTCCGTGGTCAACAAGATAATGTCATGGCAATTTCACGCGGCATTGCCATGATGATCAGCTAAGAATGTTGCCCATGTTAACGAGGTACTATCTGCAGTGAAAATGAAATTGAGAAAAGAACCTTTAGCCTACAAATAGTATAGCGTTGAGTATAGTCCAAGCTGAATCATTAGTCAAGTCTGTTTATCAGCACCTTGAATGTTCACAAATTGACACGTGGTGTGAGTACAAAACCCAATTATGGCATCACGAACAGGTTATTTGTGACCTTATTCTGACCTTATTCTTGTTACTGTTGGACAGAGCCAGGCTAGCTGTTTCCGGCTAAGCTAAGCTAAGCTAAATGGCTGCTGGCTGTAGCTTCATTTAACGGACAGATATGTAAGTGCTACCAATCTCGTCATCATTTAACTCTTGACAAAAAAGCAAATACTTGTATCTTTCAATATGTTAAACTTTTGCTTTAAGTTTCTAGGTCTTTACCAGATTTGATTGACTTTGTTGTGCTGTATATTGAAGATGCATTTTAGCACATACTTTCAACATGCACATACTTTTCAGCTTCCCACATACTTTCTTTCAACTTCATTATTCAAATACTTTGAGAACTACATCTCAATTAGACACCAGTGAGTTCACTTAGTACAATCGGAACGTTGGCAAGAGTCTTCAGGGTAATGACTAAATGGGAGCTGGATCAGGGATGCCTCATCTCTCACCCTTCCACTCTTCTTTCAAGTCCTGGCCAACGAGAAAATGTAACGTAGGTAGACAGCATTTCATCATTCAAGATCGATGGTGAGAGTAACCTGTCTATCTTAATGAAATGTCTGAGGACTCTCTGAGCCAATTAAAGAGAGCCCAAATGAATGCCGCTGAGAAATGCACAGGTCACACTTGACTTGCTGATCATCTGTTTCTGGAGCACAGTGGAATTTAATTTCTTTCAGCATAAATATTTTGGTCTTTTTGATCAAAAAAGCTAAGATATTACAGCATTTTACCCCAACTTCCTGATCACGCAAAGACCCTAATAAAGTTGTTTCATCTGGACAGACCAGTGCAACTCCAAAAAACGTGCTGGTTGTTCTAATAAAAAGAGAAACACATTCTAGTATCACATTTTCATTAGGTACTCAATGCTGTCTTTGTGTGGCATTTTACAGCGTAGACAGTCGTGGTAAGGTCGGGCACCAGGCTGTAAGGTTAGAAATAGTGCCCCAGGGACAGCACCGAGTTAGAACTTGGCGTTGATCAGATGGAGCTCAGGTTACTACCAGCTGCCCACCCAGATTTGCTGGCAGGTTAAAGTGTCCAAAACCAAATCCCTGCCAACAGTGAGCTCAAACCCAAACCCTGAGGAGAGTATTGTGTCTCTGGCACAACCCGATGTTCAGCTGCAGCAAAAGCCTTGAAGGAGGGGAGCTAAGCGTTGATACTATGCCTAGGTTAAGAAAGCCACAAATCAAAGGTACTCCGCCCATGGAAAGAGATGCCCCATAAAATGCTGGAAAATGTGTGTATGCAAAATCAAATATAAACCATGATGGAGAGTGTTTTGAATAGAGCACAACTTAAAAGACGCCCAAGAGATTTTGGAACTTACAGTATTTTTTTTCCCTACGAATTATAGTTTGTACAATACTCTGCTTTTTCATTGGTTCTCTTGTGTACGTGCTTGTTGCATTGGGTCCTTACCAAACGCTCCAGTAGCTGCTGCTTTCACAAAAGATGTGTGGAGAGCTTTATTGAACATGGAGAGTAATGGAGTTGCCAGGCAGACACACAGTCTGCCTGCACACTGACATGTTGACCCTGGATATGTGAAAACTAATAACTTTTGTGGAAAATAAACTTGGTGGACCAAGAAGCAAACCTTTTGTGATTTTAGACTTCCAGGTTGAGTCTTCCATTAGCTTGTAGTTAATAGAGCTTGAAATTAAACAGCAAAAACTGCAAGTGAACTGTTTTCTTGTTTCATGATTTTTTTGCCTCTCCTCTGCATCTTCACTTTCATAGTCTTGCCTTCCTTATGCAGCATTTCCTCCACAACAGTTGCACCTCCTCTGTCCTTATCACATGAATTTTAATCACTTCTTTAAATACATTTTATTTGATTTTGATTCTAGTTGCTGGCCTTATGATGGCACTCTTGTTGAGCATTGTTTGGTGTGTATTTTTAGCGTCATGGCAACGAGTTGGGCCTCGGGGTCCAGTGGGGGTGTGTGTTGGGTGGACTTTTGAAACATCCCTGCCTGTTCAATGAAAGACCAACATTGTCAACATCCCAAAGATCCCTTTGTGTGTGGATGCGTTTGATGGGGGCCTTGTCATCTTCATGAGACGGCATGTTTGTTGACTCACGACGGGAGGCCTTTATGGGGCCCTGTCACTACAAACGGCGGTTTGCTCTAGTGCCAGTGCTTCTGTGTCTTACAGTATTTCAGTGCAGTTACTTCAAATTGATGAGCTTGTGTTATTATGATATTTTTATCCATGAGAGCGGCTTGGCTCCATGGATAGCAGTCTGTCAGTTGGTTGGTCCATCACTTCAGTCCCAGACTAAAATATCAAACAACTGTTGGGATGGATTGGCATTAGAGTTGGGTGCTGTTCAGATTTGAAGTGATACTGGTTCTGGTACATAACATTTGTAACTGATATCAAACGGTACCTTTTTTGGTACTTTAATAAAAAAATGTGAAAATCTGAACAATTGCAGGGGTGATGTAGTAAAATGTAATTCTGCTCCTCTGCTCTTTTCTAATCACACATAGAGCTAATCTTTTGTCTTTGTCTGTCTGTCTGCTTGGGTGTTTGCATGTGTGTCTGTCCATTTAGCACTGATAGTAGGCTATTAATAAAATTATATAGATGAAACGGCAAGGCTATAGTTTTTGCTCTCTGGAAGGCTGCCAGAGGCTGCTCAGCTTCAGGGCGCTTCCGTCCCCCGTCTCATGTTAAACCCTTTGGCTCTGCTGACCTCTGTTGCTGGCTTCCAGGTTCCGAGGCACTTTCCAGTACTTCAGCTTCTTGTCTAAACCTGGCGTAGTCACCCAGATACCCTCTCAGGAACTGTCATTTTGCACAGATGGATTTATGAAGGTAAAATGGTTGGTACCCTTAAAAGTACTGTGTTTGGTACCTAACCCTAATAAGCATTTGGTTCTGACATTCATTGTCCTCAAAGGATGAATCCTAACTACTCTGGTGATCTGGTAACTTTTCCTCTGGCACCGCCTTTAGGCTCTTAGTCTTGTGAAATTGTGAGACTGAATAATTGCAATTCTTTATGAAACACCCAATTTCATAACAATCTAATGAAGATTTTTGTGTGAAATTTGACATCTTCAACTTCTTTCCCCATTGTCTCTACAGTCTAAGAAACGCTGGTTGTACTGTAATCCTACAATGGCTAAATTTGTATTGGAGATTAAATTGCTATTGAGGCGTATTGGCAGATTGAAAGAGGATCTGACCCTTAAAGAGGCGTCACAACCCTTGTGAGACAGTCTGTCTCAAATCCTGTCATCTGGAGATGCTGCTGAGAGCGAACAAGTGGC
Organism: Cephalopholis sonnerati; assembly: GCA_019142605.1. NCBI lineage: Eukaryota > Metazoa > Chordata > Actinopteri > Perciformes > Serranidae > Cephalopholis > Cephalopholis sonnerati. The sequence continues at coordinate 12,676,817 of JAGQAX010000023.1, forward strand.
CACTGTGGAGTTGGGGGTCTGCTGGAATCACTCGAAACTTTGGTGGAGTTATTTGTGTCCGCCCTGATCCACTGTATTTGCAGCTCATGGTATCAAGTGTTGTAAGTGTGTGTGTATGTGTGTGTGTCGGGGGTGGATTTGATAGGGAAGTTGAGATTTGGTGCGAGTCTTTGCAGGGGGAGTTGGTCGTCGTTGAGGTACGAGAGCAGCTGGTAACTCCACTCTCTGTTTGAAATGTCTGGCGCTGAACCCATAGTCAGGAGTCCAGCCATTCATTCCCTGTGAGAGCAAACACAAGCAGGTCAATATCTGCCATCATGGTCACTACACTCTTTTGGCCCGTGGTTCTCAGAGGAGGGAGTTTTTGACTGTCTAGTTTGGCAGTACAGTATTTTGTGTTGAGACTAAGGCTGCCCAAAGAGGGGCCTGTGGGCCAAATTTGGCTCTCAACTGAAGTTTTTGTTGGCGCTCAAACAAGTTGCAAAAAAAGTGATATAGTTTTCTTTATTTACTCTAGTTAAATGTAATTTAGCAATATCTGAGGTGTGTTTTGATTTCCTCGGGCATATTAAGAAGCATTTTGGAGACCAAGGAAAATATTCTTACTTTTGCATGTCAAGATTAGCAGTGAGCAGGCCACTGGCCATATATTAATGTTAGATTTCTGCCTCTAGCCCTGCATGTCAAGCTTGGGCTTCACTGCTTTTAAATGTTCATTGCAGAGTTGTTACCTATTGTTGTATGATTTACCATGCAGCAGTCAGTATAGAGTGAGAAAAGGAAAACTAAGAAAGTGGACCATAGTTTGAGCTAGCTGCATCCACCGGAGAGCACGACTGAACTTGTGAAATGCACGGCCAGTCACATTAATCTCCATGATCGGTAAGAGTCTTCCCATCTGTCAGTGAAAGGGCTGCTGTGATTAATGGTGAGGAAATTAGCCCCTGTTTGACTGAGTACATTGAAATTGCCCGATCGACTCAGGGCAGCGCAGAAGGCCTTTAACTAGTTTGTCTTGTGTCACACAGTAAATGAGGCAATTAATGGAAGAGCCACATTGCTCGTCCAGTTGAAATCGGCCCAAATGAAACTTTTTTTCAGGGCTTTTCTCAAGACTCTGTGCCTCAGAATGTTAGGACCATAAGGTAATGTCAAATGATATCATACGTCATGTTTAATTTGGGTTTATGCAAGTGCGCTCCTGTACATGTGAGGCCGAAGAGCTTATAGGATTTTGCAAGATGCTAAAAGCGCCTTGGCCCTGAAATGGCCTCATAACGGGACACAGAAATCCCGTCACTCTTGGTTCACCGAACACATACAGGAAAAGGGTCCTTTTGAAAGGAAAATAAAGCAACAAGCCACCACCACTTCCCGCCATCAACCCCCAGGCCAAGTGCGGAATTGACTGACAAGGTTTTCAATTTCAGACTCCTCAAAGCTGTCAACATCAGGCCTCAACTGCCAGTTTGCTTACCACATGGCCTATTCGTAAGCACAGACAAATTTTTTCTTCTGGCCACAAACATTACCTTGCTGTTTTGACGCCCTTTTGTTGCCCAAACCGCTGCTCATATGGGGCTCAGGGGGCTCATCCCCAGCATGTTTTAAATCTGAAACTGGAGCGGTTGTTTCAGAGGATCCTCTCCTCTCTCGCAATCCAGCGCCACCACACAAGAAATACCATCAAACAGACATAAAATCTCCCCAGTGCCTCATCTTGTACTAACCACCTCGCTCTGGATTACCCAAACTTGCAGGGCAGGGCCATTACTCACAAGTGTCACAACTGAGCCCAGGTCACAAACATGTGTCAACTGAGCATGACACTCAGTCCGGCATCAGGATACCTGAGCTCCTGATCTTTTTCATCACTGCCACTGCTGACACTAACGGCTACAGGTCCTCAGGAGAACTGCCCCGTTTGATTTATGTTGAAGTGATTCTGTTACATTGACTATGTTTGCAGCATGTATTTACTCTTCAAGTGCTGCTGCTGGATCTACATCAGAGAGTAGAGTGTTGGAATAGATCAGGGAAGATGCTTCAGAGGCTGAGTCAGCCAGTATTCACACCTGTTATTTAGTGCCATATTAAATTCTTAATCCTCTGTACCATCATTATACAACATACCAAAATAAATCCGTGCATAGTTTGTTGATCCTGTCGCTCGAAGGACAAATACCAATACAGATAGAAAGATCGTACATCACAGACATAAATTAGGTCACGCAAGTATCTCCTTAAATATAGTTCATCAAGACAATCTTCATTAGATCATTAGAGGAGAGCATGCTTCTTTCTTACACATGTGCTTTTCTCACTGCCATTGTTTCCGTTTGCCTTTCACTTGTGATATGTAGCGGACAGATGGTGAGAATGAGTGCAGATGACAGTCAGTGCTCCCATGTGCCAACCCAGACGTTGTTATGCCACTGACAGACAAGGGGATGTGCTATATTATATGGTTTAGGTGCCATGTCTGAACCGACAGCTGACCCAGCTCTCCAGTTTAGTGTGTGTTATGAACACACGTCTGGAGCAATGACAGCTCTAACCATATATCTGTGAGTGACACAGGGTTGTTATCACCAAAACAAAGACAGTCATTTACAACGACATCCACCTGTGCTAGATGTCTCTGTGTGCCTGTCCATTTATCTTTAGCTAGTAGTACCCTCTCTTTGCACCATGATAGGACACTTTATAGGGTTACTCCCACATTATTGTAGAATTATTCTGTCTCCACGGTTGAACAGCACTTAAGACAATTTACATTCCTGTAGCAACTCCGTAGAATATTAGCCAAGTAGAGCTGAAACATTTAGTTGATTAGTTGACTGTCAGGAAAATTATTTGCAATTATTTGATAATCATTAATTTCTTTTCATGCACAAATGCAAAACATGTACTTATTCCAGATCATCAAATGTGACTGTAAATGAGATTTGCTTCTTTTTTATATGACAGCGAATTGAATATCTTTGGGTTTTGAACTGTAAACTGGATTTAAACAAGCAATCAAAAGATGTCCCCTTGGATTTGGTGTGGTGGTCATTTTTTCTAGGGTCATCCCCCTAAATATAGATGTATCTGGAATCCTTGTGTTCTGCTATAGTTGATATCTTTACCATCATTTCATACCATAAAAAAACACATTTACGGGTATCCATTCCCAACCTTGCATTGTTGAAACAGTTAAGGCTGTAGTAATGATTTCACAAAATCGCCCCCTAAAACTGTGTTCATTGTTGGTTGCACTGGACCACATCAGCCCCGCCCCTTCAAGACCCTTATGAAGCCCAAGGCTGCTGAACGTGGTTCCTCTTACTCTAGACTAACCTGTAAAACTAAAACCGAAATTAGTGGGAGAGAGATCCATGGGTAATGTACTCAGTTACTGTTCTTAAAGCCCCATGGGTGGATTCTAGATGAAACCCTTGGAAAATAAAAGGTTTCTCAGAGGAACCCCCTGGGTGGGTTCTTGTTGACACCCTTAGGCCCTCTTTAGACCTGTTATTAACATGCGTTTTGGGTGATCTGATCGCAAGTGGACAGTGCTAAATACAAGTGTGGACGACCATCAAGACACATTGTGATCTGGTCACTCAAACCACTTGCCGAGGTGGTCTGGGAGGCATTTGACCACATATGTTTTGTAGTGTAAATGCTAATCTGTCCTGATAAGTCCTGGACAAGGACTACGTGGTTGTTTGGTAACAGCGTGCTAATACTCTATAACTTGCCTATTTTACGTTGAGTTGTGTGACCATCCCTTGTTTTGGCCTATTGAAGGAGACGTGTTGAATTCTGCTGACTGCGATATCTCCAACTGTACTGACACAGCCGCTAACATGACTTGCAAGCATGCTACACAATAGCTAGCAAAAGTGTGGACGTAAGAACTGTGAGCGGGGCAGTAATGAAATCTGAACACAAGTGGTCAGCTGGAGACACATGATAGGCACAGGTGTAAACACCGATGTCTCTTGGCTGTTCACTTGTGTTCGGATCACCAAAATGCATGTTAATACCAGGCCAAACCAGTGTGGATAGGAACCATTACACCATAGAAAGGTCTCTGTAGAACCTCTCCTAGGGGTTCTGGGTGAAACCTTTTACAGATGGTTCTAGGTGCAACCCTCTCTGTTGGGTTCTAGGTAAAACCCTCTGAAAAGGTTGCAATGGGAACCTTTAGAAAACGTTCTACCAGGAACCAAAAAGGGTTATCCTGTGGGGACAGGCCGAAGAACTCTATAAGGTTCTAGATAGCACCTTTATTTCTTAAAGTGTAAGGGCTAGCTTTGCAGTTAAAAACAGCAAGAGGACGAAGGGATATGGATGTTTAAATACAGTGTGAATAGTAGAAATCTGTTCTGTCTTGCCCATAAATTTGAGGCCATAGGTTTTAAGGAGTATAACATCAATAGACTTTTAACTGTAGGTGGGTGATTTCAACATAATGACCCAGGGAAACATACATGAAACTGAGAGCATGAGAAACCCCTTTGAAAGATCTCCTTAATGAGTCATATTAAGAGGATATTGAGCTGGGGAACATAGAACCCTGGGAACATAGATACCCCTCTATTTTCTTTTATTGTTTTTGACATTTTATAGACTAAAAGACTGATCAAATCAATAAAGAAAATAATTGTTAGGTACAGCCCTATACCACCAGATAATATCAGTGTAATGACTGTGACGTAGGTTTGGGATAGACATGTTTATCTAACTATGGCAAGGCGAATTTGTTACATTTTTTTGCAGCATTGAACTGTCTCATACAAAAATGCTATGAGTCTGGGAACATGTTTTAACATCTAAAGTAATGAAACCATAATGTTGCGATATAAATGATTTGGGCTGGTCATAATGTGGTTTCAACTTTGATAATGGACTGAATTTTAGTGCACAGAGAGTAAAATTAGGCAAACTATCCCTGCTTTATTCCTGTTGTCCATTGATGCCAGTAAACTCAGCCAACTGTAGATGAACACGAAACATTGGCAAGTGTTATAGACCTGATTGACCTACAACCCCTCATGACTAATAAATGGAAATAAAACTGAAAATTAGCAAAGAGTTACTTTAAATTTCTAAATTGCATCCACTCTGCATGACTTTTAAGTTAACTGTTTGCATTAAGACGTTTTGAGGTCTCCTATGAGACCTGAGTTGAATAAGTACTGCCTTGTGTGCCAGCAAAACTGATAAATCAGAAAGGGAAATCATTAGCAATCCCTCCACAAACACACACACCATCCAATTTCCTCAGCCGGTGTACTCACAGAGAGCGCAGTATTTCTTCTATATATTTCTCTGTATTTATTAAAAAGCACAGCATGACTGCATTTCATTTTGTTTAGAAACTAAAATGTTTGCAGCTGAGAGACTACTCGGAAATAAATGAGTAGCGCTGGGTGACAAGAGCTGCTTTGCATCTCTGCAGTGGAAATGACTTGTGTCAGGGCCTTGACTTTCTTTTGAATTCCAGTTATTGATAGCCACCATAATTCACGCTACTTATTAGCAACTACAAGGTCTTGAACGGCTATTGCCCTTTATGAACTGCATAATTAAGCTGGGTTTATTTCTGCTAGAGGAAGTTTCATTATCTTTCCTTCACTCTCTTGGCAAGAACATTACAGTATATGTCTCATTTCCGTCCTTTTTTACTGCCAGTTTTCTTACTGTGATGCTCTTTGGCCTTGTGAAGTAGAAGAAAGTAGATCGAAGTCAGTATCAGCCAAGTCCTTGAATGCCCTGTGCTCATGTAACAGTTTTCCACAGGAGTAGGTAGCAGCGTCTCCTATGATTAACTGTGATGATTATGACGTTACCGTATAAAAACCAACATCTGCCACCCAAGTGAAATATAATGGAAACATTTATTGTGAGTGTACCCTCAGGGCATATTAATTTGTATTATTAAGCTGGTTTGATTTATACCGTCTACACGTCAATACTTTCAAGTTACACTCACAGTGTGGGCCTTGTGCTTGTTGGCTTTTGTAGTGGGAGATAGGTGAGAAAATCAATAGCAATTTCAATTGTTATTATCATAGAGATGGTTCTAGAATATGTTTAGCTTAGCTTAGCAAAGACTGGAAGCAGTGTGGAGCAGCTAGCCTAGCTCCATCATACAGTAGACACATTTTAATTGTGCTAAAGTGCTAAAAGTTGCCCTGTTTACACATTGTGTGCCGTTAGCAGAACAGAAAGTGACACATTATTAACATTACCTTGTACCCTGATTCTTCAATAAGGGGTCCTCAGAGGTACTGCAGGGGGGGGCACCGAATTATTGTTTTGTCATTTCTTTGAAGGTTTTTTTTTCTCGTCAAGAATTAAAATATGTATGAAAATATACATTAATGTGAATCCAATTACATTTAGTCTTTTACAGCAACTTATCTTTGTGAAAATGAGGTTTTCTCTGTTACCTACCTGAAAAGCTAATACAGATCAGGATGCTAGGTGGCATGGCCCTCTGCCTGACCACCTCCATGCACCTCAGTTTTATACAATATACGTAATGGGGGTCCCTGCTACATTTCTCTCTCCAGCTCTTTATTAATGTCTAGCTCTCAAGCTGCCAAATGCTTCACTATGTTTGCTGGAGAGTTGCTAAGTTTGATGTCTGTCTGCTGTTTTGCGTGCCGCAGATAGCGTACGTTTTGTTTGTTTTTTTGCCAAAAATAGCTTTTAGCTAAAAATAAGGGTTGATGAGTTCGGAGTTTGTGGGCTGTAAATCCCCCAAAACAAGCTGAAAGAGGCTAAAAAGCTCTATAGAGCTAAGGTGGTAGTTCGATATGGGTTCACCACTGAGCGACCTGTTTCATATTACACAATATGGTAGTCTTTTTATCCACTGTCTGTTAATGCAGATTGCTGAGCTTTTGTTATTATTATTAGGTTTTATTTGTCAGAGCACTGTTGCTCCAACAGAGCATACTGGTACATATTTTATGTATTACACAAAATAAGTCTTTAATGAAGTCCTAGAAGTCTGATCAAAAATATAACCTGCAATCATATTGCACATCACAAAAAAAACATATTCACTGCTCCACTGGGAGCTCATTTGTGAGACGAAGGAGACAGACTTGGTATGCTCGCCATAGACTTTGCTTTCTTGTAAAACTAAAAAAGTGTCAACATTCTGCAAGTGCTCTTTATTTAGAAGATGAAGGAAGCCACTTGCCAGGGTTTCCTTAAGAATGTTTGTTTATTTTTGACAAAGGCATTCGGAGCCACACAAGTGGATCTCTTGACAAGAGCAATAGAAAGAAAATAAACCGTAATTCTTGGAGCAGGGGATTTTCTCGCACAAGCATTGCCTTGCAGAGGCACTCAGCTATCCAGTTGCTTCAAATGTATCTCCAAACACTGCAGATAAATTGTTGTCTATGCCTGAAATATTGCAAATAGAAAATATACTCATTTAGTCTTATTCTTTTTTGACATTGTGAACATTTTATTATTGAAAAGTGCAGTGCATGCACAGTATTTTGAAGATTATGAATGTTATGATCCTTGCACATAGGCACCATTCCTCAGAGTTCAAGATGCGATGCTGTGTGGACATCTTAAGGACAATTATATGATGAAATATATATTTTTTTCCAAATAGATTTCACCAGGAATGCTATCTCCCACCATCCCATTTGGTTTCTCTTTACTGATCCTACAGTCTGTAAGGAAAATCTGGGCTGCTGTGCCTCAGTTCAGCTTCAAGGCACATGGACGGTCTGTACGTCTGTACTCATCCTCAGCATGCAAGACAGCAGCCAACATCTGGTGGCCTCACTCCCTCCATTGATGAGTAAAGTACTTTTAACCATGTGTTGTCGGAAAAGCCTCCTTTCATGAAAAAAAAAAAAAAAAAATCATAAAAACAGCTGAATGAAAATAGAGCTTGAAATCAGAATTATGTAAAATTTTTATCAATGTGGAAACCACCCACCACATCAAATATAAATGTGTATATATATAATATATCTGATGAGTCATTTGATCTTTTAAGACTATTAAAAATAAATAACGGGAAAATCATAACCTTTTTATTTAATTAAAAATGTGCATTTACGTACGCCACACCAATCACCTCAAGTATCCTGTTCTCAGAAACCATTATGAAAAGTTATGAATTTAACTTAAAAAATAAAATAAATAAAAAAATCCTTGTGTATAATGCACAGTGCAACCATGTCCTTCCAATACAAATTTTTAAACTAATAGCACTGCACGGCTCATAAAAGTTGCAGAAGTACCCTTCGGCATTTGTGGTCAAACAGAGACAATGGATAGTATACTTTCTCATCCAGAACATTGACAATGGTGAAGTGGGTAACTCTATCTGCTGTGTTGGGGCTCTTGAATAAAACAACAACAATATGTGTAAAAAAAAAAATGCAGCTCCAAAATGTAATTCAACCTTTTCTTTGTGGTAATACTTATTTTTTTAGCTTCAATAGTTCTCTCTTCCAAAGCTGTTCTGGAGTATACAGTGATTACATTTCACGGGGAAACAAAGTTTAAATAAAGGGGATGAAGAATGAAGGCGTCATTATGAGAATGCTTCCAGAAACAAGAACTTCCACTCAATCCTAAAAGCAAAAGTATCTCGATCTTATTGTCAATCCATGTTCCTTTAGAACATTAAAAAGAATCAGGCATTCTGTCAAACAGTGATTAATTTAGTAACTGCTCACAGTGAGTAGATTGCTTAGCCATCCACTGGTTTCATCTGGAGACCACTGTCCAGCATCCACATTAGTTAAACCACTTCACTACCCGTGTACACGCAGTTTCACTTCCTGGAACATGTTTATGCTTTCTCCCTCCCTACTCATTACTCCTCCTGCACGCGCTTCCTGAGGTTTCTGCCTCATCCGAGATGCATGGGGCCTTTGTCTGCACCGTGCAGATGAAAGGTCCGCGGTGAAGCGGCAAACCGCGTGGAAACAAAAGGATTCTTTCTCTTGCGCTCACACATTGGAGCAATCTCAAAGACAGCTGTTCCCCTCCAGGGTGTCCCAAACTCTATGACTTGATCTCTCTCCCTCACTCCCTCTCTATTCCATCTATTCTGCTTGTTGTAGATTTATGAAAATATCAAAAGGGAAACGAAAGGGCCCACCAAAGTGGTACAGAGGAAGAAGAGACATGTTTAACCAAGCCACTCCTCTTGTTTACCCCATCCCTAACTGCTCAGATGGCCCCCCCCAGTTTAGATAACTGGGATTCTGGAGCACTGGAGCTACCCAGCCACCGCAGAGGATGCACTCCTGTCACAAGTTACCCAACTGATCAGGGCAGATGACTTTCAAGCACCCACCGCTTTAACCCATGGTGGGTGGGTCCGTGCGTAATGAAGGGATGTGAATCAAAGTAGTACACTGTAGCTGCAGCATGTGGGTTTGTGCTTAAAGGCAGAGGGCACTCCAATTACTGGCTCTGTCACCAAGGCATGATGAAAGTCCTCCTAGCGTGGAAAGCTAGTTGCTCAAGCATGAGACTCAGGCAGTTTAAACCCGTGTTACAACTCGGTCCAAGGACGGGCTGTGAATTTATTTGAAAGAGAGAACAGGATTTTCATTCATCAGTTTTTATTATATGTTATCACTTTCTCTGCGCCGGCAGATGGAAAGGAGGTTGACAGCCATGATCAAATCCAATCTTCTGGGTAGTCGTCTGCTGAAAAGTGTCATAATTAACTCCAGAAAGAGCAGAGTGTCCGTGCTAAATTCTGTGACTAAGCTGAATTGCAGTGAATTGCGTAGGAAAGGATTTTTGATTTAAAACAGGTTAATGTCCTATGGGATGTTCAGGAGTTCCCCTCATGCTCTATTTAATAAAAGGACAAATTCAGGCATCTTGTGAGGTATGTCATGAATGGCATAGAGCTGTTTTTGAACTCAGTTTCAAAAGACACTGTGCCAGAGATGCTAATTTAAAATATTTTTTGTGACTGATAGCCGACCCTCGTAACTGACCTTTGAACTGTTTACTGACCATGTAAAATGGATACAATCTTATTTTATTGTAGAGCTGTGGGTATTGCTTCACTTAGCGCCTCCTTTGTCTCTCTCTCTCTCTGTCTATCTGTCACCACTGCTGCAGGAGTGTGAGCTCTGCACCTGGGACGTTAAAAGTCCACCCGCCCCGCACACACATACAGTGACAGGGCTAACTGTTGGCATCACATAGCTAATGTTACTAACAGGTCAATATGTTTCAGTGTTAGTGTCAGTCAGAGTTTACTTTAGCCAGCATACACTGGCTTTTAGCCGGTATCGTGTGTTGTTGTCTGGCAGATGAAAATATTAACGGCCAAAATGTGGAGTCCAGACCCCTTCCTTTTGGTGCCCATGTTGAGCAATGGGGCCGTTCGCACTGGACGCGCCGCGGCCCTGGGCTTCACCGCCAGTGTAATCCGGAGCGATGGTTTCAGTGTCATGTTAACATTTGTATCAATTGGAGGTGGAGGTTGTTTCACGTAGGTGTCCACTTCTACCTCTGAGTCATTAGCTTGTTGAGAGGTACTGTATTGGTCTCCCAGGAGCATGTATTTTTTACTGTTACTGATAGTATTAATCTGTCAAAGTTCTTATTGTTGGTTAGAGTTAAATGGTTAACTATTAGCATGCCTAAACTGTGCATTGAGAAGGAAAACTAAGTATAAAATATGAAATATTACATCTGTCATATATGTATAGCATCCTTTGTACCCTTGAATGCTGCCATAAAAATTCAAGCTGTTATTATTATTATTAACCTTGGCAAGCTCCAGCTCGCACAAACAAGCTTACACAGTATAATAATGATGCTTTTAAACTTCAGCTCTGCTTAACATTTTACATTTAATCAGTTTTTTCTGCATTAGCTGATTCCTGGATCCCGTACCTCACATGAGTAAGACAGAAAACCGGGAATATGAGGTCAAAGTCGGGCTTTGACCTGGCAGTACACCACAGACCGGCTCAAAACTAAATGGAGATGGAGTGTGGAGCCACTTGCACCCTGGAGCTTGGAAAAATTGCCTGCCTCCTTAGCAAATCCAGAGCGAGGCAGGTTTACTAGTCATAAACACAAGAAAATATTAGGAATCCAAACATGGGATTTATGGTACTTCTTAAAGGCATCTGGCACAGCTGAACTTTATGTGAAATGTGTAAACACTTATGTAAAGCACAAGTACCTCTGCAGTATGTTGGTCCACGCTAAATTGAAAAGTGCATGGTTTTCTTTTACTGTATCTGCCCACCGAAAGCATAACTCAACTTATCCCAACTCATAAATTCAAACACAGGGTTGGAAAGGCCTGAAATCTGACCTCTTTTTTTTTTTTAGAAATTACATTAAATACCTGTATATCTTTCTTGACAGTATAAAACCTTAACTGTCACAAGTGGGTGCTTAGGTCCTTGTGCAAACCACTGTAAACACGGTTCACTGAAATCTACCATAAAAACTCTTTGCAAGTTCAGGGAGCGTGGGGCTGAATTTACAAGATATTTAACGTTCATCAGCGGGCTTCATTTTCGATGCCACTTGCTCATTTCACCTGCACTGTTTTCTTTGCGGTGTTGCCAATCTCTAACGACCAGCTGACAGAGACATACCATAGCCTCACCCCCTGCTCATGCATTTATACTGTAGACTGTATAGATCAGTATGTAGACAGCTTGCTTCTGCAGACAGCCATAGATTCATGAAAGCACAGCAGTATAGGGATCGATCAGCTTGCTCAGCTCCATGAAAAACTGCAGTGATCTGAGGAAATACTCTAGTTGATCATTTATTGCAGGCATGCTTTGCCTTGTAAGAACAAACTTGCAAAGACAAAACAATTAGGGTTAAATAGGGCAGAATAATTTGTAAATTAGGCATTAGGCAAATGTTCAAGGGGTGTAAAATTTGAACAGCAAAGAAGATTATGTAGTGAGGCCCTGCGCACACCTCTCACATTCACAGTGTGAGGCAGGTAATGAGCAGAAACATAGTCTAGTCGATCACTCAGGTACCAGCAGGAATCAGCTGAGAGGAAACTCTTTCTCTGAGCAGAGAGAAAGTTTTAATGTGGAAGACACTGTCTGAGCCCTCCACGTATGTCTGGCACTCATCTGATGGGATTGTGGGATTGTATGTGTTTAGTCAATATCCCATGTATTTATGCACGCTGTCAACAGCACGGCTACAAGGCCTTGCCAGCAAGTAAAAAAAAAAGTGTCAACAAATCCATCTGGATAGTTTTTTCAGTCAGGTAATATATCCCGAAGTCGACACCCCACCACTTGCCCCTGCCCCTCTCTCCCAAGTGTTTGCATATGCATACACTGAAACGACAAGGGAACCACATATTGAACTAGGAAGACTCGTAGTCCTTATCTGTTATGACAGCTTTTAGAAAGTGTCAAAATGTGATGAATTGAAGGAAAAGAAGAAAAACAAGTGGTGAACAATGGTCAAAGATGAAGTCATGCTTTTTTCCATTCGCTTTGGTGAATCCTCTCTCTCTTTGGAAATGGATCTGAGAAGATATAGTTTTGACTCAGAGTGTTTTTAGACCAGTCGCTTCAAATAGCATCTCGTAGAAGGCCAATGTGTTCCTACACCCGCTTCAACTTGACAGCTGAAGAATGTTGCTTATATGTTCAACTGACATTTTGATGCACACCCACTGGTCTGAATGGAAAAAAGTCAACTTTAAAGTGATGTCAAAGTTGCTTCACCATGAAATAAGTTTACTGAACCTTATGAAAATACTAACAGTGCTCTGTTTCTCTCTCTCTCCCTCTCTCTTTGTCCCCTTTGGCTGGAAAAACCAACTGCTTGTCTTGGATTACCTTGAATAACTTCAGGTATGTCAAATCATTTAATACCAATTAGTTTACCCACTTTCCTGTCTTTCAAATGGTATTTCAGTATGTTTCTGTGTAACAGTGTTCGTATGTTAAATCAACAAATGATGCACGACATAATGCAGAAGTTGTGGTTTGGATGTGGGAATGTTGCAGTCTACCACCATTAGAGAAACTTAGCAGAAAGCTGAGCTAGCATCTTGCAGTGCACAGCCATTATGTAAATATGCAATGTAAATAAACACATTAATTCCGATCAAAGGCCACTAAGTCCCTATGGGGATACTAAATAAGGCTTTGAAGTGGTCAGACTACCACAGACCTTAATGTTTTTTCCCCTATTAGTATTGAAAACCCGTACCCTCTCAGTCCTTGTGTTTTCATTGCAGCAATGAAGAGTCTAAGTCCCCCTTAAGCTCTTGTGTCCTCTATCTCTGTATTGCGTAACCAGCAATTTGCACCCTAGTTTTCAACCAGAGGAACAAACTAGGCGAGGCACAGTGTGCGACCAAACTCTCAGTTTGCATCCCCCCACAGTGCAGGAATGTTTTCTTAAATAAAAGACCCGATTTGTGCAACAACACAGAGATGGCAAGCGGAGGGAGTCTCAGTTATATTGGATTCCCCTCCAACTTTGTGCATATTTCCTCTGTAGTGTCTCACTTTGCAGTGTAATAAGGAGCTGTACTTCTAATTTAGCACTACAGGGAAGGGATGGGAAAAAAAAATCTTGGCTGCAAAGTCAAGTTGAGAAACACCAAAATGGATAATGACAATATTTGGGAGGAGGTTTGCTTTAATGCTGACGAGAGGGACTAAGGGATCAATTCAAAAGACGTCTAATCCCATGGACTTCATTGCTGGGTTCTGGCAGCCATCTAAGTCAGCAAACAGCACCAACTGCGGCAATCAAAATATAATCTCATCAATTTGCTTGATATGGTCATTACAGTGTGGATTAAACTAATGCACATGATCCCTACTTAGGGTATTTTTTTTTACATTTACTGTGATATGCCCTCATTTAGTTGGAAATATCCAGGGCATTGTGCTGAATGTGCTGCTCGAGAAAGAGCTGGCATGATTGTACGGGCTTCCAAACATAAAATACACAAAATAGAACCAAGAGTTTGTGGTGCACGTCAAAGCAAAGACTAATTTGTGTTTGGTTAGAGTAATTAGCAGACGGAGCTATGGGCAGGGACGAAGCTGTGCACAGAGCAGTTATCCCTCCCTCCGCACTCGACATCACGCCTTTTCCCTGATTTAACCTCTTTACCTCATGTTGCCTCAGAACTTCCCTACCTCATGTCGCCACATCCTTTCCTCTCGTCAATCATCTTTCCTACAATGTCCTCTTTGTCTCTTTCCCTTTACCCTGACTCTCACATTCATTCTCTCCCCCGTTGATTACTTGTATATCTTACCTCTCCCTGCTTCATTCCTGCCCCCCCCCCTCTTCCTTATCTAGCTCACTATAAATAATGCCACCTGTTGGGCTGGGGCCTTCATTACGCTCATGTAACAGTAAATCAGTGAGGAGGAGGGCCAGTGAGGGTGCCCCATACAGGCTAGGCAAGTCATACCACTGGCACAGAAAGCTATGCCTGGCACCCACTGACTAATGCATTCGCTAGTGAGGCCAAAGGGAGAATAACTGGAGCAATGAGGCCAAGGTTAAAACAACCTCTGATTCTCTACAGAGAGGGGATTTAAGATAGAAACCTAAGATGGTTTACGATGATGAATATTGCCTCTATATTTTGGACATGACGACCAACATGATCTCAGTGTTTTTGAAATGCAGATATGTACAGTATGTTGTAAGTCAGATAAAGTTGCAATCCAATATCGCTTCTTAGAGAACTCCGAAGTAGCAGCGATGCTCAGCTGAGGAATTGGGTAATCGATACACGTTTCGCACTTAAAGCCGAGGGCACGGTGCAAGGGTTAGAGGGTCGAGCACTTGAAAGCACGCACAGTGGGACGTGATCAGGGTGTGGGTGATGGGGTCAGAGGTCGACTCTCTCAAATAGCCTCGATGAGTACAACGGGCCATCGGCTCCTTTGGCTTTGAAATGGGAGGCGACGCTGGCTGCTCTCCCATGCCGGACCAGCTTTCAGCATACCACGGCCCGCCATCAAACACAGTTGTCGTGTCAGGTGTCTTCCTGGGAGAGGTTATTTTTAAGATGATGAAGGAGGGATTTACGAGCGTATTTGACGATCACATGCTGTATTTGATGTACAATCAGCAAATTAACAGTACAGTAAAGGGCATGAATATTGATTTGAGCTTTGCTATGCACTGCATTAACATGATAACAACATACACGTACTGTATACTTGATAAGGATAATTTCTGCAAATTAGCAGGTATGTAAATGTAATAGATGTGACTTTGGCGGCTGGCATATCGTTTGAGTTATGAGATAGGAGGAAGATATGTGTCTGGTTAATTAGCTCCTGCTCCCCTTCCATAAAGAACAAAATGCCACCCGGCTCCAAAGGACAGAAAATCACAGTTTTCTCATGACATCTGTCTTGGGGGCACTTTTGTTCATCTGCTAATTACTGTCTGATACATCTGAAAGGAACAAAAGTGCTTCCCTTTCTCCTTCAAAGGGACACACCATGTCAGCCTGTTCTGTATGCCAAATGAATTAGTCATCAAAAGTCCCTCAGAGAAGAACAGTTAACCTTTATCTCCATCAATGTTTCATTAGTTTACTCCCCTTGCCAGGGCCTCATTTTCTCCCTTGCTGAAATAAAAGCAGGGCTCGTGGTGGGTAGTGTAAATAAAAACGTGAATGCGGTTATTAGTATTCTCTCTGTCCTCTCACAAATATGTTGTATCGGCAGCGGATCAGAGGAAAAAAATAATGTTTTATGAATGTCTCTGGGCCACTTGCTTTTGTGGATTATTCAGAGAAAAGAGGTTACACTGCAGATTTTTTTTACATGATCGCATACAGTAACACCCCACCAGAAATGCTTTTTGCCTCTCAGGTCAGGTACATGCACAAATGTATTCTCCATGCTGTGCCCTGAAAAAGCAATGAAAAGCCCAGCCCCCACGGGCTTTTTCTCATACTGACATAAATTCACACAGAGGATTGTGGTTTGTAAGAGTGGTCTGTGTTGCAAAATACAGAGGTACAAGTTATACAGACTAAACAGAGAAGTAGAGACAGTTCAGCAGGACTAATCTTGTAGTTCTACACGCCTTTATTTTTTTCTTATTATTTGGGTATAATGAGCATTGTATGAGTTTTCATGAAAGTGTAGTAGCTTTTAAAGAAATAGGTCAACATTTTGAGCAAATTTGCTTTCTTGTGAAAATCGATACCACTCTCATATTTGTCCATTAAATGCAAAGCTAAAGCCAGGAGGCTGTTAGCTTAGCTTAGTTGGGAGAATAGAAGCAGGGGTTAACAGCTAGAGCTAAAGGTAGTTAATTAACATGTTATATCTCATTTGTTTAATCCATATAAATGGCAGAGATTGTTGGTTGTATCATGTTTAAATGAGAAATGTAAAGAGTGTTGATATGGTGATTACAGTGTCTTCTCACGTAGCAGGAAGGCAAAGAAGCATATTTTTCAACATTTGGACCATTCAGTGTTTTCTCTAATGTTACCATCAGCTTGAGGGGACAGCTCACTTTGCCAAAAGAACAAAATATTTTATTTATGTTACTTACCTAATTTATGTGCACCTGTTTCATTTCAGCTCCGTGGGATAGTCTTTACTACATTTTGCTGTCATTTATGGTCGCGCTGGTTTCCATCTTCTCTGTATCTGAATTTTTAATATACTTCAAATATCATAAAAACACAAGAAAAAAACAAGTAAGTTACGAAACACGCATTCACAGTAAGGCGTCGTGTTAATATCATCTGCTGCGACAGGGCCATACAGTGAGTACTTTGCCAAAATAAATAATCAGAAATGCTACCTACGCAAGTTTTGCCTGTTTAAAGGAAAGACAGAGAAAAGAAAATAATTATGTTGCATTCACGACATTGAGACAACTAGACTTCTGTAACACTCTCCTTTTCTAGAAATGTCTCAGAATGCCCCTATGTCTAATCAAAAGTAGAATATTTACCCTTACTCATAAAAGTAAGTTTTCTTCTGTCTGTATTTTACAAAGGGCGGGGCTTTGCTCGTTCAAACACAGCAGAGGACAGGCAGGTGAAGTGAACGTTACTCGAGTTGAAGGCAACTTGTTACATTACGTGCAGTAACAGCAAGTTCCCAAAAAACGTATATAGCATATGCTTCCATTAACTTTAGACATAGTAATATTTTGAAGTGAGAAATAAAGTCCATTTACAGTTTATGACTTATGTTCAGTGATGAGAAATAAAGAAAAATAGTGTAAAATTTCTCAAATCTCTCAACTCAAGACAATATCCTGACATTTCTTGTTTTGTCCAGCAAACAGACCAAAACCCATTCAATTCACAATGATGTTTAAAAAGCTAAAAGCAACAAATCCTCACATTTTAGAAACTAAAACCAGAGAAACATTATTATTTAAGTCAATAAATGTCTACATGAGTAATTGTTTCATCACTAATTGCTTCATTTTCTGTCTTGGATGCATTTAAGATTCTTGGTAAACTTTAATAAAAACCATGATAAAATTAAGCTGTTTAGATGCTGATATATATACAAACACAAATAAGATCAGACATGGATTTTGTGAGTGTGCAGCTTGCATCAGGCTTAATGACTCCAAACATTAAGCTGGAGAGCATTAACAAAGCTGTCATCTCTTGTTGCCAGTATGCCCTTTTTTCCTTGTGATCACTTAATTGGATCCTGAGACGGGTGACAGCTAGGTGGGAACTCCTGCTGGTCGAATTTCCCTCTACTAACATAGTCCAATCTGCAATGTCTGCCTGGCTGTTGTGCCCCTGTCCCACTCCATTAGGAAAGCACTGACAGCAGGCACAAGCGACCGCTCCAAAGAGCAGGAACAGGAGGACTGCCTTCTTCTTTTCTCTGTCTAGCAGAGACTTGTTGGGATAGGTGGCAGGCAGGCAGGCAGACTGCAGCTGGCTGTGCCTCAGCTCATCTAATCACAAAGCTGCTCTCCCGAATTCAGCACAGACATGTCCTTATTTCCTATAGGGGTTTTCTCCATGCCTGAAACCACTTATACTTGACATATGACAGGGTAATATGGGTGAAGTTGGAGTCATTAATTCTGGCATTGTCAGCACCCACATAACAAGCTAAGCCAATTGAAACCAGTCGAGAAACAGTGCCAGTTCTTACAAATCAGTGAGGAGAAACTGATGGAGTTAAGTCCTCCTTGTGAAAGCTTTTAGAAACAACCCTGAAATTACAGAACATCTTAAGAGTAATGTTATTTCTACATTCACAGAAACCTCTCTTGTGTCAGGAGTAATACAAACTCCTCAGCCATTCAGAAGGACTTTAAGCAGAGACATTAACAGGTTGAGGTTCTGTATAGCTGCAGCGTGCATTAGCTCTGATAATTACAAGGTCTGAGTGGTTAGCAGTTCATCTGAGTGCAACCCTACCTGCCTGGCTCGATAGTCGGTTTACTGTGTTTATCTCTGCGTTGTATAATACATTGTTGTTATAAGCAGCTCCTCAGTTTCTGTTGTTCGTTGCACTGTGGGACAAATTTGACAGTGAGACAGATTTTCAAGTGTCTGACTGCTTATAAATAAATATACCGGAAAATATGTACAATTAAATAGTGCTAGAATATATCATTTATACCTAGATAGACTAAATTATGTCTAACAAGGGAAATCTACTCAGATATAAGGTCTGTATTGTGACAGCGATGTTGTATCTTGCATCAAAAGATGGTCATTCCAAACGGGCTTGCATGGCTGTCTATTTCTATGTCCATCCATCCATCCATTTTCGTAACCGCTTATCCTCTTGAGGGTTGCGAGGGGGCTGAAGCCTATCCCAGCTGACACTGGGCGAGCAGGGGTATACCCTGGACAAGTCGCCAGACTATCGCAGGGCTGACACATAGATGTCTTTGGACTGTGGGAGGAAGCCGGAGTACCCGGAGAAAACCCACGCAGAGTAGTAGATCAAAACACAAAACACTGGTGAGGTTTCTTCACAGTTCACAGTTTCCTGGAGAAAACTTACTTTTAAAAGTAAGAACTTTGTACCTATCAGTGTCTTCCTTCAAAATGTCCTGCTGAACGTGGCTCTTAAAGATCACGTAGCTGTCACAAAGGAGCAAAGTTAAAAAGAAATGCATGTGCTCAGTATGATTTTTCTCTTCCTTTTTATCTTGGGTTCGGGCCTGCTCCGACTCATTAGCAGCAACACAATTTGCCAGGCAGGGGCAGTCATGCAGACGGGCAAAGGTTCAAACTGATGGGCTTTGTCCCCTCACATTAATCCAGCTGAAGATGATTAGAAAGAACCCGCCGCCCAAAATTCCTAATGATTGGAATGCTCATCTTGATGAGAAAAGCCACTGTAGATGATCTTGCTTGCTTTCCCTTTTTGTTGCTACTGAAATATCTTCCCATAGCATTAATGAAATACCCATGGCAACATCTCGAGGCAGGGACATAACTGTGGTCCGGTATTGAAAAAGATGAATGAATGGGACCCTACAGTGAATCCCCAGTGTCACAGAGTAATGATAGCACTTTTGATAGTCACTGCCAGCAGTCCACAGAATGGTTTTGATATATTCTTACTGTTATGTAAGTCCTATTGTGTGCCATGTAGTCAAAACCAGAGCTCATTGACCAAATTCAATAGAGAAAATAAGTGAATTAGCTTCTTTTTTTTTAATATAAACTGGCATGATTTTGCTATAGTTTGGAAATAGTAAACAATTTCCTGTGACAGATGCACCCCTCCATTTCCAGTTCACTGTAAAAGGGCTCAGTTTTGTTCCTGTCACAAACAGAACACACAGTGTTCCCATCTACCACTCTGTCACTGCATTTTAAACTTACAAAAAACAAGCAAAAAAAAAAAAACACCTACCCAAAATTGGAACCATCTCCAGAACTTGGAAACACTACCATACATGGAAGAGTTCTTTAACTCCTTTTTCACTGTCAGCGAATCGGCCACTTCTTGAACAAAGGCCATCAATTTTTAAAGTCATTTTTATGTGGCATGCTTGCAAAAACAAGGTATGTTGAAGGATAATTGTTTGCTCCCAGCTCAGGCCTGTCAGCAGGTTTTAGTGTTAGTTTGTTTTTTAACCGATCCTTGAGGATGTTGGATCTTGCAGGGGTCCATGCTTGACTGATATTCTCTGACTAATATTTGCGTAAATACTGATGTCTGTTATTAAAGTGAAGCCGCGCCTCTTGTGGTCAATTAATTGCATTTTGAATGAACTGCTCATTAGGAAGAGCTGTCACGGTTCTGTTAGCAGCGAGACGCTCTGACATTAATTGTCTGCTTGGAATATTGTTTTGGTGGAACAACCCCTTCTAATTGACTTGTAAATTATTCTCTAAATGCATTGAAGCTCAAACATGTCCATCTTGTAAAGTTGCTTTATGGATTCTTGTATGTTGTACTCAGTCTGCTGTTCACTTTAGAGCTTTATTTCATTTCATTTTATTTCAAAATACGAAGGGTAGGCTCTTTGTTTTTATGTTTTGCCGAGCAAAGAAGTAAATTAGTGCTAATATGAATTACTGCAGTGCTCATGCTGATAACAGAGCTACAGAGAAGATAATGGGATATGGTGTAAAGTAGTGACTGGAGGAACTGGGAATCATCGACAACCTCTCATTTAGGGTTCATGAACGCGGTATGGTGTATGATCAGTGGTGGGGAGCCGGTTCAGTGGGGTGCCATCAAGGACCCGTCTGCTCTTTTTTGAAGCCACCCCAAGTGATTCATTAAATGATATTGGTGACCCAAGGAGGTTTTGGGAAGGAAACCAAAACCGCAGGCATTCCCACCACCCATTCCCACCATCCATTCCCGCTTGGAGATGAGAAAGCAAGCACTCTTGCTGGAGATATGCTTCAGTGGCTTTCCCAACTTCATTTTCTCCCTGTGTGCTAAAATCGCGCTATAATCCATTGTAAAAAAAATGTTACAGCTTCCCACGGACATATATCCAAAGAAATCAAAAGCCAGAGATCTGTCTAATAACTCTAATAAGACAGTGAGAATTATGCAAACATGTTACCATATTTGTCTTCTATCCAGGGATCAGTTTATTCTTTTCATGTACCTTCAGAAGTAAAAGCTGCACCAGACCATGAAAAACCCCACCAGCAAAGTGGCAAAGCTGCTACCAGTCCCAGACTCTAATCTAGTCGTAACCCTATCCCTGCACGGGGCTTTTTGTGTACAAACGAGCCCTCTCAGTCACTTCAGCCCTGGAGCTTGTGGTCTGCATTCCGCCTGTCGTAGACACAAGCTGTCTAAATAAATGCTCGCCGTTGCCTCTTTATTCTGGTGGCAGCTTGTGTTCGGGGGGGCCTCTGGCGCTTTCATGCCAACATCCATGCTGCACACATGCTCGTGAACATCCGCAGACCAAAACAGTGGCATGCTACCAGGCTAACACATACAGCACACAGCAGACACCAGCTGGGGACCTGTTAACAGCCAAATAGCATTGGTCTGGCAGAGAACAGCTTGACGCTGGTGCTGCCTGTTCATTCTTGTGCCGAGCTGCATCGCCTGCAGCAGTGCAAGGCTTTCAGTTGGCACTCACGACTGGTATCACATGTGCTAAGTGACAGTGCCAGACATTATAGCCTCGTGCGTTCTACTCAGGCTATACAATTAGCCCGGAGGCCCAGTCCTTCAAGTCTGCAGACAGCATCTGCTGGGCTCCACGGGGGCTAAAATGGTCCCACAGTCTGTTAATGAAGAATTCCATTTGTCGAACAGTGCTTATTTTAGGGTTAATCAAGTGAGTTAGTCAAGTGAGCAAACCTGTTCACTCTTTTAAATGAGGTTTGAAGGCTGCTGGGTCAAAGAAAAATGATTCATTTCAAAGTTGCACTGTTGCTCTGATCCCTCATGTTTATATTTTGCATATATTTCTGATGAATCTTCGCTGTTTGCCTGCAAATCCTCTGCTTTGCCTAATAACCTCCTCCTTCACACTTTCCTGTGTGGTCTCCTCTTGTAACATCCTCGAGACTCCTCCCTTTTGCCAAACGCCAAAACATGTCAAAGAAGTAAAAGGCTTGTGACAGGAACGCATTTCAATTCATCAGCAATAATTATACTGTATTCAGAAGAGAAGAGACCCTCATCCCTCTCATAATGAAATAATGATGGAAAAAAAACGGCAAACTGAGCCATCCAAGAGACACTGGATATGATGTTTTACAGATGTTCAGGTTTAAAAGTAGAGTTGATGATAATTTTCTTAAAATGTATCTTTAAGGGTCCAGGAAACTGGCTTGCAATCATTGCCTGGTAAAAGCCACTTGCTCCGATTGCAGGATGCAAGATTATATTAAAAAGCAAAATGATATAATCCCCTGATAAGGTCAGGAGGAAAATCTACCTCAAGATGTGACGGATGTGATGGGTTGTTATTTTTTTTCCAACCCCAGACCCAGCCTTGGATGCATGCAATGTAAGGATTTATTGTTTTAATAGAATGCTCTTTAAGCAGTCTTCAGTGACTTGAGAGTGGCAATATGATTTAACATTCTCTATGTAAGGGATATTATAGTTTCTCTATGAACCTTTTGTGACTCTATACTGCAGTTAGCTCTTCAGCGGTCCATGAAATGTTCAACATCTCCTCCTGAAAATGACGGAAAAATAATGAACCTCTTGTGTTTGGCTACAACTCTGAACGCAGGAGTATTAGTATTTGGGGTGATCTAATAATGTGGATGTATCTGTGACAGTTTAGGCTTACTCTGTTTAAATTATCAGCGGACATTTAGTGTCTTTGACGTTCTTGGTCAGCGCAGATGCATATGGAGGATAGGACTTTGGATCCTTAAGAGTGTGTAATTCTTTAAAAAAAATGGCTGCAGAAGAGCTCCAAGAAGTTTGTTAAGTTGGAATCTTCCCCATTCCCCCTCCTGTGTCTAACTACAGAAAGAGCCAAAGCTTTGGTGAATCAAAAGCACAAATTGACCCGGTTCCATCTCTTGTCATCGAGTCTCATTAAAGGCTTGGTTTTTGAGGCCACAAGCATCTGGATTTAAAAATAGGATCCTAAATTGCCTTGTTGTATCCCCATTTGGTTTGTTTATTTATTTCATGTAGGCTGTGCATCATGCAAATCATTTTCTTGGGCGCCTTTTGTTCATTATGTTTGTTTGCAGTGCACATTGTTGGTGCAAATACCTTGATGAATCAAGCCCAGATGTCGGGGTTGGAATGCCAGAGGTAGGCCTTGGCAAACGGCGCTCTGGCCACCCCTCAGCTCAAATAAATAGTCAACTTTGAGCATGTCAATTATTTCTGCCTCTGTGGCCAGAGTCAACAGCCAGGCAGCGCACTGTCCAGCAATTACACATCTCAAAATTAATTTTATTATAAATCTTGACAGGGAAAATAAAACGGTAATGGTGCTGAGTTTTAAATGTGGCTTCTAATGACTTGTACCAGCAGCCGCTTCAAAACCCGGCCCGCCCCCAGACAGCAACGTTTCGGTGAGCCGCTTCAGAGGGCGCCAATTAAAATTCAGCAAATATCTTTTTATGACAATCATTGTTGCGAAGTCACCACAAGGTCCAACAAGCTCCAGTGATACTGTCAAGTAGGAGATGGAAACTTGGAGCCGTCTTTTCTCACTCTCTCATACACACATAAATGTCTAATATCTTTGGCGTGCGGCGTAGAACCCAACGGGTGACAATGAGGGAGTGTTAGGGTAATAACATTGAAAACTAATTTTAAATTTTTTTTCAGATAGGAGTCGTGACTTGTTTCAATTTGTGGTAGTAATAATAATTGCCAGGGTGATTTGTTATACCCACCATTGTGCTGTGTGGGAAATATTGATAATGGAAAGGAATCAAAGCAGACTTTAGTTTGACGCACAAATTCAAACAAGAGCTTTTCAGTAATTGCTGGAAGATGCGTGTCCAAATTTGTTGGCTGGTCTCTTTTTTGATCAAGACATGCTCTTGCTGTGGCTGTGTAGGCCAAGAAGACATTCACATCTGACAGATGCACGAGATTTACCTTTTTTTACTCAGCTCCCTCCCCCTCCTGTGCATTCCTTACTCTTTTATATATTGAGAAAGTGTAGTCATACGGTTAGGAAAGCTACAAACTGTGACTATTAGTTTGTCCTCCATCTTTGAGAGAAATTTCCAACCAGTGCATGGTCCCAAAGCTGATCAGCTTTTGCTTTACTGCTCCACTGAAATTTCACGCTCAAGTTGAAACATTTTCAACTCCAGGGAATGCCTCCCCCTTTGCTATTTGGTAGAGCAAAGCTGTTTCTATTTGTGTTTTCCATCGACTTTGTATACACAGCCCTTCCTTAGTCTTTACAGTAAATGTGTGTGTTGGAATTTGTCACCCGAGACAAGAGCCTGCTTTGCAAACCATATCGGGGGAGTCCTGAGTTGGAATTTTTTAGTTGCCTGCTGCCACCTCACAGTGCATATCTTTTTATGCATCAGCAGTCTGATTTAAAAAGGGTCAAAGCTTGCTTGCCTCTTATGTCAAACACATTTCCCCAATCCTGCTTGCCTGTCTGATCTCAGCTGCACTTTATTCAGCTCAGCATTTCTTCTTAAGGAAACTTTATGAAAATGTTCCTGACTGTTTTCATAGCTGTTCAACGACAGACTCCTGCCTAATAAGCATGCAGGAGACACAAGGAGCATCCTTAGCATGCCATTTTATGGACAGACTTGTTTTTTATTGCAGGTACATGCATCAGGCACGTAAATGCAATATTTCTCCAAAGTCACTGCTTTTTAAAATTCCCCTCTGAGAGTCTTCCTTTTTGTTCAATGGCACATGAACCTCTTTGGCTGAATGTGAGAATAATTATTGCAGCCTGTCCAGGGGTCACAAGGGTCACCGCAGAGTGAAATGAGGGTTACGTGCCCAACCTGGCTCCCTGCTGTGAATGTCAATCAGGTTAACAATAGCCCACTTATTTGGTAATTGTAGAAAGTGTAACCTGCGAACAGTCCAAGGTCAAAGTCCACTGAGTAGGAATGTCCAGGCGTCTGCTTGGTGTACTAAGAGATTTCCAGATACTCAAAGTAACAGAATGTGACACAGAAGTATGTCGATGAAAGCATGTGTGCTGTGTTTGCCAAAGTCATGTTGACTTTGAAGGACAGTGTTGGTGTCATTTCATTTCTCTGTCTGTATGAGGCTCTCTGACTTAATTGCCTTGTAATGAATGGGTAATATAATTACACTTTAATACCTTTTAAAAGTGGAAACATAATGGACTCAAATTAAGTGTAAAATGATCTGGCATTACAGCTAACTAAGATAGATGGACAAAAAGACATTGATATGATGTGTGAGTTTGTCAGCTGGCAGCTTTTTTCCTGGGTTGGTGTCAGGTAATTGACAGTCAGCAGGACCTAATGTAATATGCACACTGATATTAAAAACATACAGTAAAACAAACTTTGACAAGAGCACACCAAGGCCACATTTTACTATGATGCATTACCTGTAGTTCACATCTACAGGTAATCTGCAACTTTGGTAATTTATGTCCCATTCAGTCTTTCCAGTGCTGATGAGGTGACTACTTATGCAGCAAGCTGGAATACCTCTGTGGAGCCTGGACCTGGAAATCCCCAATTTAAGATTGGAATGTGGCCCTTTCCAGAAGTGCTCATTTGGTCCCAGTTAGCCTTTTTATACAGACATATATTCATGTTTCCTCTCACTTGTCCATACGATGCGGAGTTACCCAAGACTGTTACCTTAACGATCTGCAAACTACCCTGAATTTCAAGTAGACACCTATGCAGTCCCTGGGCCAGGAACTGAGTGCTCAAGGGCAATCTGCACTCCAGCAGACCCGCCTGTCGATAATTTCCCAATCCCCTTCTCACTTTGCAAAGCAAACACACGTCAGCCCTCCAATTAACTACTACAGTTCCTTGAGTGTTATTGGTGTGTGAGTAAGCGATGTCTACAATTATTCAGTGCACTTCGGTGTGCGCAGTACAATAACAGTTTTCTTTGCCGCAATTATCACTTCGGAGTAGTGAGCAAATTAGGATCTTTTGCACTGCTGACCTTGTTTGGGTTCACCTGTCTGGTTCCAAATGTGTTTGCAGAACCATTAATATGCTTTTTGAAGAATTAAATAAGGTCTCGCCTCCTGAAATACATGCCTTGCTCAAAGCATTTTACCTCACCCAATGTGAATTCAACAGACAGGTGGTAGCATCTTATCATTACGCTGCTTTTATGATTTCCTGCTCCATAACAAGCTACATAGTGTGTAACAAACTGAAATGATTCGTGTTGAATTCGACAAACTGTGGCTGTAAAAGCAGCTCTTTCAAACTGATTCGTAGAATAACACGTTGGGGCTTTTTGTTAGATTGTAAAAAAGTTCGGTGGCATGTATGAATGGGGTAATTATCTAACTGGTTGCCTCTTAGCAGTGGTTTTCTAAGGATGTAGTTGTGTTTTTTATCCTATTCCCAGTTCAGCAAAAGTGCAGTGAAATCACCAGAGTAGATCTTCAGGAAAAGGAAAAGTAAAAGGCAACAGGAGGTTGTAATTAGCAAATTAGTTTGCTTTTCATAGGGAAATGGTCATTAATGTGGTGCTTTATCAGACCTGTTTCCTCTGTCTGCTGTCTCTTTAGTGCTCTGTGCAGATTTATAGCCTGACTGCTCTTTTTCTCTCTGCCTCTCTCTGTCTCTCTTTTTTTTTACTCAGGCACAGACACAAAAACACAGTCGGCCACATTATTGCGTTCTTAGCAACATCACCATGGTACACTTTGGCAAATCATCTAGTTAAGAGAGAGAGAGTTAAACCTCTGTTATTATGAAAATATGTCATTAAGACTGTACATTTCACACAGATCTCACAATTTTAGTATTTCCTCTCAGTCTTCCCAGTGCTGGGAGAGGACTGTCATGTTGCTGTGAACCTGAGAACCTCTTGTTTTCTGTATATTAGCCTGTCCTCGTTCTCTCCTTTCTCCCCTGCACTCACTCATCCTTCATGTCATCAGCAGTGTCTTCCTCTCAGCAGAAGGCCTTACTTATCCTCTCTGGCTAATCAGCATCCCCTCTGACCCCCTTGTTTACCCGTCCCCTCCTTTCTGGAGGCTGACACGGGTTGGTAATGATTTTTCCTCTCTGAGGCTGCTCGTCTCAAATCCCCCATCTCCCCGTTTGTTGTGGGCGGCAGGCTCAGGGAGCGTTCAAGCTTCTCTATCACATATGGTAAACAAACAAACAATTATTGCCCCGATGACCATTTACATAATCGTAATACCAGTTTTTGGGATTACTGCACGTTCAATGTGTTGTCTTTCTTTTTTGAAGCATCTGGTTCATGAAAGGTCTCAATGAAAAAGAGCATTTCTAAACGCCAAAACTTCTTTTTTTTTTTTTATTATCAAAGCAAAGCTGTAATTTGAAGCATACGCGTGGCTTTAAACAAAGACAACTATGTTCTCTTCCACTGCACCGACTTCCCAATCATCACCGTTAAAGACGCTGCCTCATTTCCTCTTATTTCTCTGAATTAGTGATTTTGATGAAAGGCACGGGTTGCTGGTCCAAATGTGAGAGAACGTCTTTGGTGGTTTTCCCTCACCGTAATCGATACACATACACATGCCTGGATTTAATCAAGCCTGCAATATCAGTGTTAACACAACAACACTAATTAGCTTCCTGTACGGTAGACAGAAAAGCCTTAATCTTCTCTGGCAATCAACTTTTGCCAGACATTATTTAAGTGATGTCTACGCTAATGTACAGTTACATTTAAGACCAGCTGAGAAAGGTGACAGTCTGGTTTCTGTTCCTCCTTTTTAATCTTGTGAAATGTGAAAAGCAATCTGCAGGAGCTGCTGTGCTGCTGAAAGATGGATGCGGGTTCCTGTATGGGGAATACTACTGATAAGCCACTGTGATAAGCCCCAAAAGCCCCAGTAAGATTTGTTACATGTGATTATTGCAAGGTAATTTGAACAGCCAACGCTCACTCCTGACAGATGGTCAGTGGATGTGTCAATTTATACTTGATACACCCATACAGTGTCTTTTCAAAAATAAACATCCATGTTCACAGAAAACATACAGGTTGCCGCTTTACATTGAAATTAAATGGTAGCCTGTTGCATCTCATATAGCCGCTAAAGGATGCCGTTTACGTCGGTAACAAGATGCTGAGTGGCGTGACCAAGCGTCATTATTTGACAACCTGTGAATGAGAATAGGTTGGAACTGTGGACGGGTATTTTAAGTAACCTCCATATTTTAGGACTTGCATTAAATCATTACAGAGAACTCAAGTACTCGCAAAACAAAGTCTGAGGTAAGAATAGGAATGTAAATAAATGCAATATGATATTCATTCATTGATTAACCAGGCTTCATTTAGCCTATTAAACCATAAAAGTTCAGCAGTCTCCAATGCATGGAGCCACTTTCTTCCTTATTAATTCAACATTTGCCAGATTAGTACAAGCTAACACAGCAGCGAAGGCTATCATCCCACACAGAGCCATTAAAACGACCTGACTCTGTCATTAAACCCAATAATTACTGTAGCATTAGCTGTGTGATGCTAACAGCTTGCCCTGTCACTAGATTAGCACAAGCTAACACAGCAGCAGCGGCTATCATCCAACACCGAGCCATTAAAATGACCTGACTCTGTCATTAAACCCATTAATTACCGTAGTATTAGCTGTATTATCCTAATGTTTTGTCCTGTCACTGTGAGTATCTGTGCAGGCGGACTCCTACTGACTACTCCTGGTGTGGAGCTCACACTCCTTCAGTAGTCTCATGATAGAGGGTGAGGGAGTGACAGTGGGGCAAGGAGATGCTGAGCAAAACAACAGACTGCATGCAGCTCTGCAGCGAAGTAAGATTTTACCCAATTTTAATAGAGTGAAAAAAACAAAAAAAAAGTTATGCTCACATAAGGGAGGTTGGGCTGCGATGAGTCCTTGTTGGACAGTGATTTACACTGACGTCCAAACGAGTACTTGAGTACTTGAATGCTCATGCCGTTGGAACAGCTTACAAATGCATTTAACGGAGCAAAGTAATAGGTTTGATTAACTTCCTGTTCATTTCGTGGTTTGCGTCTATATCACATTCAGCCAGCAATCTACATAGTTCAAGTCTCACATGGCATACTTTCTTCTCTGAATCATATACATGTATCCAACCCACCCTTTGCAATGAGGCTGTCAATGCTCTGCCAACCTGCTGATGCTCATACAGCATTCGAAGGCTCCCCCTCTGTCCGCTAGACAGCTCAGTGGAGATTGTTCGTGTTTGTGCCAGGCTTCCTGCTGCTGCTTTGATTCTGCAACTCGACTCACCACTGATTGTCATTATCAACTGAGCTACAGAGTCAGTGTTCTAGTGTCTGTGGCCACAGGTGGCTCTGGACTGTGGAAAGTAAACTATAAGGTCCTATTTCACTGAATCGAAAGGTACCACTACTTCACCAACCTAACTTTGCCACTTGTGCTGCTGTAAAAATAAAAAAGTACTGTTGTCACTTAGTAACCTGACAACAGGGAGAAACAATTAATAATGCACATACTGGGGCCAGTGCCACTTAGTCTGCAAGGTATCCCAGTTCTGACTCGTGTTCCAGTGGTATTTTGGTTTCCTTGATGTCTCACTTACATTTAGACAGGAGGAACCAGGGATCAAACCGCCAACCTTACGAGTAGTTGACAGCTTTACTTGTTGTGCCACTGTATGCTGGCTTCTGAAAGTTGTTTGGGCATTATGATGCTCCCTGCTGTTTGTTTCCATGGTTGTTAAATGTGACATTTGTGTTTGTACTTAGCTGCAGACTGAATTGGTTTTCTGCATATTTTCCTATTGTGGTGATGTTGCTGTTGTTTTTGAGTGGAGATTTCATATTGCTGCACTATAATAAGGTCTCTTGTTGATAGTAATGTTGTATACTGGCTTTATATAAGTAAACATAACCGTTCTTTTGTACACAGCCCTTTTTATAGTGTTATTTTCATACTGGCTTCATGGGAAACATCGTTTTTTGTCACACCACAGTCACAATTTTCCACACACTTCAGATTCAGATAAATATTAGAAAAATATTTCTCAAAATGAATTAATGTGGCAACTTTCTTACTGTTCTTCATCATGAAGAAGAGATGTGTTTGCTCCAAGCCATGACTGTTTGTTATTTTAGCATGCATAAGTGAATAATTATCTGCTGCACTGATTCCATGTTTTAGCCTGCTGATTCATATCAGGTGGATTGCTGGGTTTAGATTATCCATCTTATTTTGTAAGATAGAGCATTGCCCTGTTGGGATACAAGCCAAAGTATAGTAGCTG
Organism: Cephalopholis sonnerati; assembly: GCA_019142605.1. Lineage (NCBI taxonomy): Eukaryota > Metazoa > Chordata > Actinopteri > Perciformes > Serranidae > Cephalopholis > Cephalopholis sonnerati. Next base: position 12,707,187 of record JAGQAX010000023.1, read on the forward strand.
TATAGTATATTTCAAATATTTTATCCCATACAGTTTGATGGGGTAGTTTATTATCACAGTCTTCCTATCTCCTCTTTCCCGAGCTTGGTCTGAGCTTGCAGGAAGTGACAAGGTCAGAGTCTAGAGGGTAAATATCAACTGTGTACATGCTCTGTATTTACCCAGACTGAAATATTCATACCCCAAATATCCACACAACAAGCCAGTCCATGTCAATATGGCTTTGCCCCAGAGTGCTGTTTGGTTTAAGAAGACTTTAGTCCTTGTTTTTTGAAAAAGGGGAGACTGAAATTCCTCATTTTTATTGTGCTCCAGAGAGGGCATTTATAGCTGCTTCATCTTCAGATTCATTGCTGTCAAAGGTATAATGTACAACCTTGGTATAATGTCATCTTAAGTTTTGGTCTCTTCGTTGCATTGGAAAGGATGGATGATTTGGCATGTTATTACCCCGGCTAGGAAGATCATGCCTTATCTCTGCAAAAGGCTAAGACAAAATACAGCAATTACCTCGGAGAATTGAAATGTCAAGGCAGGTTTAGCATTTCCAGTTATAGAAATTGGATTTCAGACATACTTCCAAACTTTGATAAAGTAAGATATTGAAGTCTGTGTTCTCCAGTGAAAATGCGGCATGCAATTGTCTTGGCGAGTTAGGAAACCCCTTGTCTTTAAAAAATTGTGTTTCCAACTGTCTTGGTGCAAACTAACATTGTGGCTGAGTTTACTGTAGGTCAAAGGTACTATGCAGTATCATTCTGAAAAACAATGTGTAGACCTACTAGAGGTGTAGCGGTGTCTGTATCTGCAGAGACTATGCTTGTATTTTCTTCATATTCTGCTGTGTTCGGGACAACATATTCTCACTCCAACCTCCTCACATGTTGATGTGTTTGGTCATGGACTTTCCACGTCCACATACGACATGCAAGGTACCCTGGGTATGTTGGTTGTTGATGTTCTGGGACACCGTGTCAAGTTCTGCCTGTTACATGCATTGTCCTCTTTTACGATACGCTTCCATTTTCACATGAAATTTAATGTTTAAATACAATTTCTTTCAAAATGACTTTTTTTTTTACCTTAAACAACAAAAGCACGTGGTTAGGTTTAGGAAAAAAGAACAGGGTTTGGCTTTAGAATCCTACAGGATGCGAGCACTGCTCCGGCCCGCCCTACTTGGACATTCACCGCTTTAACTTTCATCCTTGTCCAGCTGCATTTCCCCCTGATGCCACCGTATGTCGTTAAACTATAGCGCCATCAGCCATGTATCATGCCAACATTAAAGGATGCCTTTTTTTGTTGGTTTCTTACGCTGTAAGTCCCTGCCCAAGCGCCAGATTTCGACGACTATAGAGAGAGCGGGCTCGTTTGGGATCCTGGGCACAGCACGCAAGTGGGGTCGGGACTTAATACAGAATAGTGACCAGTTGCCAGGCTGCAAGTACAGGCATCCAAAGGGAGGCTAAGAAAATCGCGCCACTACAAAACTGCAAATATTGCAAGGGCAAAACACCAAGTAGACAATGCTCATTCTAAAGTGACGTAAATCTGAGGTTGACTTTCACTTCCACTTTTCTAGGTGGTACTGTTTACAAACAGTGGCAGACATTTCAAAGTCATAATGACCTACGATTCATTAGGTGTGCTTCTGAATGACCTGATCTCATGAAACTTAAATGATCTAATCTGTTAGTAAAATTCTGTACATCAACTTCTTTTTAATTAGTAATCAAACCTTTGGTTACGGTGGGTGAAAGGGGCCAAGAGAATAGGGATTAATTTATTTTTAAGGGCTTTGTTTTTAATAGAGCACTTTTCTTACTATTTTTATGAGGTCAGCTATAATTACATTAGTAGCTGTAGCAAGTAATTCCATTAAATTTCATCATGGTTCAGTAACTGTCTGTGTTTGAGAATAAAGATACTCTTCAAAGTCAAAAGCAAACTTATCGTTTCATTAAGGTACTTTAAGCTCTTGCAAAGTGGGGATGCTGGGATGGCAGGAACAAAAGGTAGGAGAGATGAAAAAGAAAAAATCTGACATATATGGGAATCATATGATGAAGCCATAGGTTTTACAAGAACCAAGAAAATGAACAGGGGTGAAGATTATCATCACATGTGTGACCAGTCTGTCTAAAAGTTTGTGTTCCCCCACCCTCTGCCTCTGAGAGATTTGAAACCAAGTCCAAACCCCTTTTGCTTACATGCAGCTGTCACCACCTGCCAAAGAATTCAGAAAAGCAGAGTGGGGAAGTCAAAACAGCTCGTGACCTTGTCTGAGGCATCTAACCTCTCTCCAGGTCTCCGGTGTTCTGCATTTTGCGCCGTGGGAAGCACCTGTCTCCGCCAACTTCCCCTCAATCCACTCAGGACATCACCCACTGCTGTTCAATTACCCTTAAAGGAGCCTTTTATAGCAGTCCAGAAGCAGGGTGCTTGGAGAGGTTTCTGTGTATCCATTTGGCATATGCTGAACCATCAGTGGACAAGACAGGAACAAAGCATTTTCAGGGGGAAAATTTAGAGGGTAAAGGGAAATGTCTCTGGTATGGGAAATGTCAGCTGTCTGACATCTGCTTTCATGAATGCGTCATCAGTGGGCTTGATGACTGAAACAGGACATTATTCAGAAATATGATGAGTCAAATGAAGTCAGCTTGGACTTATATCTGAAATACAGATACCTCCTATCAAATAGCTTTCTATTTATCAGATTTGTAAATGTTATAACTCATACTTGTCTTATAAAGTGGCCCTCAAAAAAACAAGAAGAGCCTTCCCAAGAGGTCGCCCCTCTGCGGTGATAAAAGACAGATCCACTTACATCCTCTCCTGTCTCTCCACACAGACTCCACAGCCCCTCTGTCTGCCATTGGGGTGAACAGTGAGTAAAGACAGGTTGCTAAGGTTGGAAGCTCATGTACATGTAGAGCTCTGAATTCCCACACCCTTCTTCTGCCCGTGCTTCTTTTTCCTTTGCATCATACGCCTGGCACCGGCACAACCTAAAGCAGGGCCCATGATCTAACTCCAGCTACCCACTCCACAAATCACACAACAACAACGGGTGAAGGGGCTTTTCATGACGGGGGTGTACTCTTACCCTCTGCGGTAAAGTTTCACATGCGTAATGTCTTTTGGCAACGTCATGCTCATGTCCTACGTCTTGTTATGTGACAGGATAACAACTGAGCTGTTTACTGATTGTACAACAACACTGAACAATTGCACTATTGTGTGCTTTGAGACAGCTTTTACAGTCCCACCACGGCAAAGGGAGCAACAGACAAACATTGAGGAGTTTTGGTAAATTTATCCCCATGTCGGAGAGACCATAGGGCTGACTTTCCATTAAACATCTCTGTGTCTGTGCTGGGTTTGTCTGTGTTATCCATCAGAACCTTTGGGAACAGAGCCCCTAATTCAAAGCATTTTAAAGCAATAGTTCAACCTTTTGGGAAACATATACATGCTTTCTTGCCAACAGTTAGATGAGAAGATTGATACCACCCTCGTATCTATCTTAGAAATATAAGGCTTCAGCCAGCAGCTGGTTAGCTTAGCGTGGCCTTAAGACTGGGAATGGAGAGACTGCTAGCTTGGCTCTGTCCAAAGGTAACAAAGTCCAAAATAGTCCTGCACATAATCCCCTGTAAAACCACAACCTCTCATTTTTACACTATGGTTGATGTATGGATTAAACAAATAAGATATGACGTGAATTAGTGAGCTTCAGAGGTGCTGGCAGGTGGATTTTGTTACTGAGCCAGGCTAGTTTTTCCATTTTCAAAATCTTACTTGCTATAGTAAACAATAACAACCTCTCTGAAAATGGCAAGTTTTGACAAAGATTTGGATCGTCTTTTAAGAAATGCCCACTTTGCTCTTTTGCGTGAGTTGTTGTTGACATCTACAATTAATTAAACATTTGAGAACACTTTGAAAAGGCCCAGACTCCGACTAGCAGGACTCTCATGCCCAATGTTACTCAGTTTCCTGGCACCGGCAGTTGGAGTTGATTTGCCACATCTTTTGAAACACCTGTGAAACAATACCTGAATTTGACTCTTTGTGCCAGAGGTCTAATCCCAGACCATCCTGACTCTTTGCCAGATCAGCAAACATTCTGCTGCTGCTGCTGAGCCATTAAACAGTCCCAACAAACTCACACTGATACCAAAACGGCTCGACTCTGTTGTTAAACCCTTTAATAACCGTTGTTGTAATGTTTGCCATGTGATGATAATAGTTATCCCTGTCACTGTGTGTGTCCCCTGGACACTATTTTGCAAGGCCATTGTTGCTGCATCCTGGGCTTAGTATTGCCCAGGACGACTGTGATTGGTCAAGAGAAACACAAACAAGCTAGAGCATTTTTACCCCAATAGCACAATGATAATATGGTTATCCCAAACCTTTCTTAAATGTTGATACAGCACTATGGAGGTGTAGCTACGCAAGATGAGCTTCACATTTACAGTGCAGATGAGAATGGCATTGCTTTCCTTATTTAACTCTACGAGAAAACAAAATGTGACTTTTGACAGTAAAAGATTGCCTTTTAAAATAGTCTTAAATAGAACTTTACATAACCAAAAATGTAATAATCAAAAGCACCTTAATGTCAGTGAAGTTTTACTATTATTGTGGCTGCTTGTGTCAAGTTTTGTGATATATGCATTGTGTCACATTCAAAATTGTGGAAGTACACGCAGTCACACAAAGAACAATGAGGTAAACCTTGGCAAAGCCCACCGATGGCCACTTATTAGCCCAGTCCAAGCCCGGTCCTGCCCGTAAAGGCCCATTCAATCAAAAGTTATGTGGAAACCATTGTTGCAGGATTATTGTAGTGTGGCTGTAAATTGTGTGTAAGGCTCATTATCAAAGGGGCCTCCCTGGCAGAGCTTTGGCACAGGGGAGCCCGACAAGCCGGGGTCTCGCCATCTGTAACTGGGGTATGGGGGGAAAAAAAACCCCTGTGCTTCCACTGTGTACATGCATTAGAGAACTTTTCTCTTGGGCTAAGGCCAAAGCTCAACAAAGTTTCCCAAGCTTTATTGGAAACGGTAAAACCTTTGAATATAGTGGATCAGGCTGCAGGGAGAAGTACAGGACTACTTATTGAGCAGAACGAGGCATATGCTGGATCAGCAGTAGTTAGAATTCAAGACTAGTCTCCCCATAGGGTCAGTGAAGTGTGGTGTATATATTTGATACATGATGACATTGTGTAAGTTATACGGCGTGACACAATATAAAAACATACAGATTCAAGTGACCATGACATCCACTATGATATCTTATTTGTTGAAAGTGACATAACAAATCTCAGTATATCAAAATTTGCTCCATAGAACAGGACACATTTTTACTGACACGTCCTTGTTGCTGTGTTCATGTATGCGGTGGATATAGTTATGGGTTAAATGAGATCAAACTTTTTTTATCCTGAGGGAAACTACTGTGCAAGAGTTGCAGTACAAAGTGGGAACAGTGAAAATACAGAAGTGCATATATAAAAGTAAAAGTAAAGCACAATATCAGGTAGGCTGAGTAAAAATAAAAAAACATAAAGAATATGTAGAATGTCAAGATCAGATATGCATCAGGTAACAGCATATAAACAAGTTAACAGTAGGTAAATACGTAATGTCCCATCATTGCACATTATGTCCAGTGAGTATGGAGATGAGCGAGAAAGAGTTTTTAAACAAGTATTTATTCTGATAAGATTATTATACAGTAGTTTACAACAAAAACAACCACAGGCCACAATTTGAATCCAAAAGAAATTAAAGTAAAGCAAAACATTTACACAACTCGAGAAAGAAGAGAGAGAGACTCCGCAGATCTGGGCTGAAATGGAGGCTAGAGTCACCTCAGCATCTCTCCACCTGAGGCGAGGTAAGAGTTGTGGCTGCAGCATGGAAGAACATGTAGATACCTCTCATGTTTGCTAATGCTGTCTGCAGGTGAAAAGGGGAATCAGGCTCTCTCCTGAAGTTCTGCAATCTCAATATTTCACTGGAAGTTTTCAAACTCAATTAGAGGACCCTTGGGCCTTCACTTCAATTTTCTACCTGTCTGTTTTGATAATTAGTTGATGAGAACAATGAGTGTATTAGACTTTAAAGCACAGAAACGTTTGTGTGCATTTGTTAGGTTTGGGTTAAAACGCAGCGGTTAGTGCCAGGAGACCTGGCAACACTGTCATAGGGCAATTTATTGACTTGAAAGGGGCCTGTTGACAACCTGCAGTAAATGGCATGATTAGGCAGTGAGATAAAAACAAGATATGGCTGTCATATTAGGATTTTCCAATACAGAAATCTCTGCATCCATTCAGCTGTGATTCCCTCCCAGCCTTGTTGTAATTTAAGCTGTCTGAATCAATGCAGCTGTATTTTAGGCATCGAGCCAGCCGCATCGGTTTGATTTGGTGAATTGTTGTACTCTCAGTAATCATGCTGAAGTTATTAGGGTGTCTCACTTCCTTTCAGGTTCTAAATAACATGCTAATCCTACTGTTTTTTCATCAAATTGCAGCAAGATTGCAAAACAGCACATCTTTTATCGCCTGGAAAACCCAAGGTCGAGCATTTGGTGCTACTCTTGTTCCACTGTCTTGTGTATTAAAATAATGCCCATGGGGCATATTGTAAAGCATTGGGTAGCCTTGCACTGATATGATAAACTTCTTCTCCATATTTACCATTGACTGGTATTTACAGAAGAAAGGAATGATATCTGCTGGCTATGACTAGTCCTCGTCACACGACATAACATGCGTTGCCCATTGCTTCCCTCCAAAAGTTGAACTATGTTTTTCTCAGCCATCGCGCCCTTGGGAACGCTTATGCACTGTGAGAGTGTGACTCTCACTTTTCAGCACGCCTTGCATGCATCTGCATTGATTACACAAAACGTGGCATGTGTCAGGGGCCCTAAGGAAACAGTCTCAAAGGTTTTTAAACAGCAACATATATAAACATAATAGATGTGTTTCCCAGATGATTTCTCTGCATTGCATTTTAACTTTTAAAGGAATAGTACTTTTTTTCCGGCCAAATAAGTTGTTATATATCGGTATATCTGCAAAAAAAATTTGTATCGTGCATCCCTTAAAATCTTACCTGCATCTCTAAAGCTCATATTTTTACAGGTATCTTGATTGTAACTAAAATGTAAAAATGAAATTTGGACTGAACTATTTCAAGTGCAATTTGAATCCAGCACAGGAATGGTGGACTCTGTCACTAACAATAAAAACTACTATACAGATAACTTAATAACTACAGATGGTGAATACATTGAGGGCATAATATAGAAGTAATGTTGACCATAAAAGATATTTCATGTCAATAAAATCTTAAAGATGATAACTTTGAATTATATATGTTTTGTGAACCATTGATCTAAACTTAAAAGCATCAAGGAGTTTTTAAAGCAAAATGTTTGACTTATTCTGAACACATCACAAATGGATTTGTGCAGTTTTCTGTAACAGTCAAAATAAAACAATACAAAGAAGACAGTTATGAGTATCTTATTTTTAATTACAGTACATAACTGTATGTTGTCCTCTTCAAGTTCAACCAAATCTTCATCACCTGCTTTTAATAATACCCATCTGTAAATGTTCAGTGTTTACGTAAATCACAACTCCCTTAGAACACACAAAATGATCCACCAAAATTACTGCTGAGGGCCTCCGTTAGGTTACTTTTCCCAGTAATGATTGATAATGTGGAGCTTGTGGAAAGCGCAGGCTGCCAGGGTAGGTGTTACATGTAAAACATCACAGGCAGTTAACCAAGCAGCACATGACAACACCGCTCATGCACGAGCAGTTGTTGTGCATGACAAGCGTTGTGAGAACTTCTCATGTTGGAAGACGGATAGGCGCAGCATCCCATCGTTTCAGAGACTGATAGATTTCAGAGAGAACTGTCAAGGATGGCTTGGTGCTGAATTTGGACCAGAACATCTTCACATGGAGGCTTCAAATAATTGAACCTCTCTTTAGGAGTACAGTAACACATTGCCGCGCCTTTCATCTGCTTCCCACAAGTGCAAAGCAGTGACAAGTTCTCATGGAACATGCGCAGCAATAAACAGCAGAACATGGCAATTGTAATGTGAACAGTATGCTGCCACTCGGACGAGTAATTGACTTCAGCAGACCTACAATCAGAGCCCTGTTTGCAGAAATAAGGCCCACTCCTTTCCCGTAAGAGTGTCCAATATTAGGGCGAGGTCTGTCTTCTCTTTCTCTTCACTAGAATCTAATTAAAGGTTGGGTGATTTGATCTCAGTCAAACAATGCTAATTTTGTTAGCATTTTTTAAAATGGGCATGCTTTTAGATCGAACAAAGTCTTCAACACAAACCATAGTCTAGATGTATTTACTCAGCTTCAAAGTGTAGACATCGAAAAGAGTCATCTGTTATCATAGCATCTTGAGGATGTCCCTCTTTATTAAAGTGCTTAAAGCAAATGGCTTTTTACTTTCTGTGAATGGAAAGTGCGTGCATGTCACGTGTGTGGTCTTGCTGATGTTCCACTGGTCCCCTACTGTAAATAAGGAAACATGCATATGCTACTGTCGAATCCCATTTTCATTAGCGTTTGGAAATTGGAACTGCAGGAGACTCAAAAGAGATGCCGGTTACGGTACTTGTCACTTGATTTGGTCAGAAAACCAAATCTGATCTCCACCCAAAAAAGTTTCTTTTTCAAGACCCAAAAACTTTCCTCAATGTCATCATCTGTGGCCTAGTTCTGTCTTTTAATGAAGCAACCAAAACGCTTTGTAGTTTGATTAAACGGAGTCTTTGTGAAAGGTGACAGCAACATACATGTTCAAACTCTGCAGACATGAAAGACTTATTCAAATGAAATAATAACGAACCCGAGCATTAAAAATGCAGCGTATGAGCCGCTTAAGTAGAAAAACAACTCGCTTTCGTGTTCCTCCATATTCTGTTTGTGTAGCGGCTCGTTATGCCATGAAGGTAATCCATAACAGAATGCGTTCTTGGATCCTTGTGGACACACAAGCTCTAAATAAGAATAGATTTTTATCACCGCCCCATCCAGGAACTCAATAGCTGCATTGTATGCTGAAGGATTTCTACTTTGGCTTGGACTGGAACAAATGGGTGGCCTGAAAATAGCATCCAGGTTCTGCTCATAAGCCATTTAACCATAAGATCCTCCGCTGCACTGCTGGTTTTGTTCACTGTTTATCTAATAACAATCTCGTCTCCTTTCTTTTCGGCCATGGTTATTAGTTTGTTTGCCATTCACTGGTACAGCCCAACTGCTCAAATCTCTTTTGTAAATACCTCTCATACTGAGCTCAGGGTATTTGGTTTGGTGTGCAATTTCCGTGCTGCCAAGGTTAAGCGAGCAGGACTAATTGAATCTTGCATGTCTTCTTATGATTTATGGTGGAACAGAATAGATTCAGAGGCTTGATCTCCTATAATCTCTCTCATTACGGGAGATGTAAGAGGAGATGATTGTCCAGCTTAATTTAAAACGTCTGCAAATTTCTCATAACCTCTTTGATTCTGCACTGGCTCTCATTTGCACAGTGCCGATTGTTCTGTACAGCTGCCATCTGGACTCTGTGCTGAATAAGGTGCTCCCTACCCCAAACTTTAAAATCACTTTAATTCACAAGCTCATTAAGACGCTGCAGTTTACGAGAGAGGCTGTTGTTGTTTTAGAGTAAAACACAACCATAAGGGACAACCACAAAAGTGAAGATGAAATATACTTTTCAAATGTTAGCTGGTTTTCAATGTCCAGATCTACACCTAATAGAAAGTGACTACTCTCCGTCATCCTGCTACATCCTGCACTCTAATGGGTTTGTCCACTTCATACCTAAATAACTGGAGTCTGAAAATCACACAAGGTTGCAAGTCGTCCTCTGAATTACCATGTGGGCTTGTTTCCAAGACTTCTGAGTCACTTTCCATGTTTACCATGTTTCACCTTGCCCTCCCTGCTCATGTTATGCCCTGTCCAAACATCCTGTTTTACTGGAAATGTGTCAGCATGGGAGTTCAACATTTGAGAATGGTATTTCATGTCATCTTTAACGTCTTATTTAACATTGCATTACGCAGTGTAAGTGTGGCAGGTTTGTGCCATGTTCTTAATTCACGCAGTTGTTTCCTTAAAGAAATAGTTCAACATTGTGGGAAATACACTTAGTGGCTTTCTTGACTAGAGTTAAATGAGGAGGTTGATCCAACTCTCATGTTTATTCTGGAAATAAAAGACTACAGGCAGCAGCTGGTTAGCTTAGCTTAGCTTAGCACAAATTGTGAAAACAGGAGGAAACAGCTAGCCTGAGTCCAATGATAATCAAATCTGCACAAAAAATCTATCAAAATCGTATCTATCTATATGCACATCAGACTGATATGAAGTTAGTTATAAGGGCAGTTGCAGAGCCATTTAGACTTTGCCCTGTTGCAATGTTAGAGGTCAAAGGTCAAATTCTGTTGTCCCCACTTTCACGAAGAGATGTCAGGTAGATAGATTATTGTCTAAGCTTTATAATAATGTATAGCTATGTGATAATCTGTGAAGATTACCGTCTTTTATAATGGCTCTATGTGTAAAATGGCAAAAAACATAAAAAATTGAAATGATGGAGGGATGAAAGAAGAGTGATAGCACATAGAAAGCTCCCATTGCAATGCCAACCAACATTAGGGAAATACACCTTTGAAAAAAAATCACTATGAGAAATGATCTCTCCAAACTGGTATGACAGCCACATTTTGGAGGTCTGGCTCATCTCGTCTAAATTTCAAACGCAAAAACAAGTTGCAGTGTAAGAGGGGGTTATGTGCTAAACATTTTTTAAACTTGTCAGCTCTGGTCACCTGGCAACCCCTACAACATGGGACAACATTTCTAGCAGATTTTATTACCTTTAGACAGAGCTAAGCTAGCTCCCACTATACGCCAAGCTATGTAGCTGCTGGTGCTAGCCTCATTTTTAGCATCACAGACATGGTAGAGGTAGCGATCTTGGCATGTAATTCTTGGCAAGAAACAAATACGAGTATTTCCCCAAACACTGAAGTTTTGCTTTATGTAGAGACTAGGTGATTCATTGTCTCGGGTTTGTCTATGTCTGCTACTTGCCACAGAGCACCTCTAACTGAACATCATCTGAAGTTTGTATTTTGTCAAAACAGTTTCTGTATTTTTGATCAATGTCTGAGCCCATTTTAATGTCACATTTCACCACCCCATATCATCCCATCATGCATCGAAAGCTAGTGTGGCCAAACGCAGTATTTAAGACCAATGCAATGTTTACATAAACCTATGGGTCGTTACAGGCTCCAACTTCATATGTGTGGACACAATACAATTTTAAAGGTTCAGGGAGAGCAGGAGACAGGCATTCACTTCACAAGTAGAGTGTTATTAATTAAAATAAGATTTTTGTTGCTGGAGACCTGAGAAAAAGAGAAAGCCACCACTATTAGGCCTACCAGCTCGGTTCGGCTCACAATGGTGGAGTCCAATTGTGACAGTTTAGCACTTAGTCATCACAGTAACAATACACAAATCATGGACAAAAAACTAAAGCTCAGTCCAATTCAACATGGTGGACAAATTAGGCCGGCTGCAATAGATGGACTGAGGCAAAGCAGCAGTCTGGCACTTTGTCTGCAATAAGGGAAAACATGGTCAAAATCATTTCCATCACCTGGCAAAAATACTTTGGAGGGATTAACCGTCCTATTATCACACCAGTTTAGGTTACCTTGCTCACTCTGAGGCCCTGATTAAAGGAGACACTGAGAAGATCAGCAGGCTGACTGCTCTGGCTCAGACAAGGGGGAGACGAGGACTGAATTTCATAAAGGATTCAATTATTATATTAGTGATAGGCCAACAGTCAACAAACAAAAGCAGTTATCTGCGGCCTACCTCTTCAACATGGAGCAGTCAGGATCAATCAGGACACAGCTTCACTAAAACTTATTATGTTAAACTTCAAATAAGTCAGTAACATAAAAATATCTTATCCAGGGAGAAATGGACTGAGCATGCTTGCTCATTGTCAGCAGCAGTCTGCTTTGCGGCCTCACCTACGAGCTGTCCAGTAAAACCACAGGCCTTTATCAGGCTCCTGAGGAGCTCCACTGGAGCAGTCGGGGGTTAAGTGCTTTACTCAGGGGAACTTTGAAATTAGTCAGTGATGGAGGGGAGTGTTGCTCATTTACTGTCTACACACATACTGTATTTTCACAGACAGTCTGGGGATTTAAATTGACAGGCTTCTGGTCACAAACCAGCATTTTTATAACTTTTTTTCCCAAGAATCCTGTAAAATCATGGGAAAGCTTACTTGATTACTGCTTATATACATACTATATGTATGTATAATATCATATGTTACTGCAAACTTATCTAATATTTAAAAAGGGGGATACTTTTTATTCCACAACAGCCAATGCCATGTCTCGTAGCTGAGGAGTTGGCCCATTGCTAGCACAGTGGTATTTGTGGCTTCTTTGCTAAAACCCTTCAGGATCAAACCCATAATAAGAACAATGTGTACTGATGAAGAGCCGGGCCCCACTGCCAGCTTTACCGTGGACCTCCAACCACCTGAAACTACAGGTCAGGATTACAGATCATCCCAAGAGGATGTTACCCCCCTCTTTTTCCTCCTTTCACCTTTGACTTGGTCAGTTTGACTGACACACAGGGAGGAAACATGATGCAGAGGTACTTTGCTTGAACGCTCTCAAAACAGTCTTTGTTGTCTTTTCTTTGAGGCTTCAGGGGATTGAGAAAGACCTCCTTTAGATATTTCTCATATGGAAGTGTGTTACCGTGTGTGGCATTTCTTTGTTTATCACAGAAAACACCACATATGATTTGTATTTTTTTTCTACACAAGGTTGATGCCATCAAGCTATATGTATCTAACAATCCTATTAAGTCCTGAATATTATGGTTGATACAATTACACTAATGCTTTCCTCATGTTACCTAAGGCTGTTCAAATGTTTTGATTTTATTTGCATGGTGGCGTGTGCCCTGTGTTTAATGTTTCCCTGAGCATGAGAGCAGAGGACGCCATGGTTCGTGGTCTTTGCCGATGGTTTAACTTACATGTATTCCCTTTCTTGCTGAGCACGAGATAAAAGATTGATACAACTCTCCTATCTGTCTGTTAAAGGCAGAGTGAAACAGCAGTTTGGGTGTCTTTAGCTTGTTTAATCTATACAACAACTACAAGTTGTGTGGGGAGTAGACTATTTCTTGGCCTGATGCAGTGCCTTTGTGGAGTATTGTCACCTTCTGCCAGGCGACTAGAGGAGACTCCAGAACGTAGCTGCATCTGGCCAAGAGGTAATCTGTTGCCATAGCTAATAAGATTAAAGGCACAATTCACCCAAAAAATACATACTTTTCCTCTTACCTGTAGTGCTGTTTATCAGTCTAGATTGTTTTGGTGTGAGCTGCCGAGTGTTAGAGATATCGGCTGTAGAGATGTCTGCCTTCTCTCAAATATAATTGAGCTAGATGGCACTCGGCTTGTGGGGCTCAAGACAGAAAAACAGCAATGTCTCTTTCCAGTAATCATGACCCAGTTACTCAAGATAATCATCAGATCTTGTTGTGAGCAGTTTCACGAAGGGACTTTTTTCTTTCTACTGAACTACATCTGCCAACCGTATCACCACACAAAGGGAGGCATGCATTAATGTTTACAGGGCATGAGATTTGCGCTCACACCAAAACAATCTAAAATGGTAAATTACACCACAGGTCAGAGGCAAAATATGTATTTTTGATTTTGGGGTGAACTGTCCCTTTAAATGACTTTATCTGTCTCATTTGACAAACCCAAGCCAGCTGTTTTCCCCTCAGCTGCGTTCAGCCCCAACAAAACGTGGCAACATTTTTAAACATAAACAGTGGTGTGTGTTACGCAGGTGCACGTTTAATACGTTTACATTGCTCAAGCAAATGTGACATGAAAACAAAAAATGTATGTACAATAAGTTAAGACCTGAAAGAATTTGGTTTACCTACATGTCGCTGCTGATTGGGTACGCATCTGACACACCCACCAAACAAGAGTAAACGTAACTCAAAGCGTGCTGCACACTGCTTCACACCGTTTCAAGGAAACATGTCCTGGAAACCATAGCAAAATGGTGCACACTGTTTTCAGACTGAACATGCCCCTCTAATTCAGTCTATACGGTAAACTAAGCAGCAGGCTGTAGCTTCACATTTTCTTTACATCTAGCTTTAAGCAGAAAACAAAACAAAAAAACATGTCTCTCTGGATGTAGAATTGTTTCTTTATTAGCAATGATTTTGGTCCAAGAGGAAAGAGAGGGAAAGTACTGCACACACTAACAGCTGGTGGTCTGATATTTTCTGTGTTAAATCTTTTCATTGTTGACTTGTAGCTTTAAGCAGTAATGGATGTAGGATTGTGCAATTTCCGTGGAACAATTTGCTGTATAAGTGTACAAGGTAAGAGGAGTGAATTAACTTTTATACCTGTTTATAGGGCCCCCCTGACTGAATACGGCAAAATTGCTTTACACCATGTACTGCAGTAAAAATGTACAAGGTGTATATAAAGCCCGTTGTTGTCGGCTATGAGTCAGCTCCGGAGGAAGGTCCGGCTACAAACTGTGATTGCTTTGTGAAAGAATTGCCCTCATTAAGGGGAATTAAAAGCTCACAAAAGTAAGTGAAGGTGCAGTAGTTTGTGTGTTTTTTAAGAGGAAACATTGACAGAGGTTAGAAAAACGGGAGCTTTGTTCATTTGAGGGGAACTTTGGCTTTCACTACCAATTCATTTCCACTCAGTATTGCACTGTAGCTGCGTGTTTTGTGTTCTTGATGTATCTCTGTTTTCTTTACAAGACTTCATTGCAAGTCCACAGTGGCAAGATTACCATACTTCGTGGTCTGTAATAATATCTAATAAGAGTGTTTCATTTTGATTTAGTTGTTTTGGGGATGACTTTTGGAAACTGGATGAGAGATGTACATCCTCGCAGAGTCTTGCAGAGGGGTTTTCTGGGTTGGGAAAATAAATTCAGGGCTAGCCGACTCTCGTGAGTCTATAGGGCCGACAGCCCAATGATGACACTTTATTTTCGTTTCCACTCAGGACACGTGAACAGCCTGGAGACACTTACAGGATTCAGCATTCTCACAGAGCTCATCTGCACTGTTTATTTAGGGCATTCAGTGAAGCCATGAAATTCAATCTGTCTGTAGTCAAGTCATCTTTATCAGTCTTCTTAAGGGATTTGTGATATATTGGAGAACAAAATGTCTGATGCGTTTTAGACACGTGCATGCGTGCAGACTTACAAAGGAGAAATCCTGTTTATCTTGCCAGCACCTTCACCAACTGTGCGTGTCGTACGGGTTGTACGAGGGGACGATTAGTTGTTTGGATGTCCAGATGCTGCTTGCGGTAACTGTACACCTACCTGTCCTACTGGAGCATCAACCTCCTATCTCAGTCTGTCAACACCCTGCTGGTCTGGTGTGATGAGGCCTCTCTGCATTTCAGGCAGGACTTCATACTTACATATAATACCACGGCTGATGTGACATACTGCACCATTATTCTATAATTCGCTGGGGTGCTGAATGGAAAAATTGAATTGGTTTTTTTGCAGCTGGTGCCCAGCAGAGGGCTAAATTGGCACTCGTCTTTAGTGCGGGCAGTTTTGGGAGTTCAGTGGAGCGTTTTCATTTTGATGAAATTCTAGTTTCAGACTTTAATTACACCAGACTTACTCATTCTTTCATCTCAAATGATAAAAAGATCCCTTTGCTGTCATTTCATGTCCAATGTACATTGCTGGAGTGTAACAACCGTAACATCTGCCCTGACTGAGGAGTTTTATATGAACAGTGAATTCAACAACTTCACGCAGCAGACCCAGAACACTCCGCTCCAGACTCTCGACTTTCCACTTTGCTCTTAAATCTTTCATCCCTCTATTCTACTAAGAGATCTCCTTCCCAGCTTCTCTTCCGCCCCCCTTCCTCATCGCAGGCTCTCTATCATACATTTTCCTCTGCTGCTGACAAGATAGGGTATCTATGACATAAGAGCCTGTACCCGTCACGCTTGCGTGCTCAAACTGTTGCAGGAATAATCCAACATGGGTCATGCAGTGCTCAAGTAAACACCGGCCTCAGACCACCAAGGCTGGCTGATAAGTTGAAAGATAGTGAAAGTGAAGCCCTTGGGAGCTGAGGGGATAAAATACAGTACAGAGCATAGAGGAAAAACAACATTGCACTCACACGACCGTAGAGGGCAGATCAAAGCAGATGGAAACCCCAGTGAAATTGCAGGTTAGCTGACCAATTCAAAACAATGTCAGTATACAATATTAGTTTAGATTGAATGTCTTTCCAAAGACTTTTATCATGCAGATTTTCAGTTTGTTTTATTTGTCTAGGTTTTGTGCCTCCACCCTGTTCTAATGCATTAAAAAAACAACATTTGGAAGGCCTTGGGAACTTGAAATAATATTAAATATTTATGACTAAGTAAGCAAAAATTTAAGTTAAAATTCAGAGAAAAACATCCTCCGTCATTATTTATTAAGAGTTTAACATTTGAAAACTTAATAATCTGCACCATTACATCTATGTGGTTGTGGTTTGATCAGATTTGATTGACAATGGCTGTGCCTGCAGTTCCACCCCTTCTTGTTCACTGCTCCCCATAGACACTCATATAAAGCCAAAATAGTGTGTGTTTACTTTTAAAATATCTTTATTCCTTTAATTAATTTAAGTGAAGTTAACATTTTAAACAAGATTAAGATTGAAAGGAATACTTCACCCACAAAATGATCATTTATATATCAGTTTCTCTCCTTGTGTTATGTTAGAAGAAAACTTGCATGTCTCCATGATGACTGAAGAAACCAAAAACTAAAAAAATTATTGATGAATTTGGGTAAAAGGGGACCACGTTCAATAACAGAAAGAGTATACCAAAACATCTGCCTACACACTCCCACACATATTCTACACAGCACAACTATTTAAAACACTTCCACATACAAGAAGCAAAAGTGAAGTGTTTTAAAAAGTGACATTTTAACAAAAATGCTTGTGTTTGGGAAGTGCTGAGTGTACGGCTGGATGAATGAGACTTGGATTATACTATATGAGCTGTGTTAAAGATTGTAGATGGATCTTGATGTTGTTTAACATGACCTCCTTTTCTCTAATTCATCAACACTTTTCTCAGTTTTTTTATTTTTTGTCCATTGCTGATGGAGGTAAGGTGGTGCAGTGCTCAGCATTGTCGCTTCACAGAGCCCCTCTGTGCAGAGTCTGCATGTTCTCCCTGTGTCAGCGTAGTTTTCTCACCAGGAATTACAATAAGAGGAAAGAATCATTACAACACAAACATGAACATCATGGAATACTTTGTACAATAATACACTGCATGAATGGAAAACATATGAATTTACAGCATGCAGGCGTTACATGAGACCAGTAAAATACCCTGAGATGAAGGAGATACATGAAGACAGAATTTGATACTATATAAAAATACATGATATTTGTTCAGCGTAATCCCTGCGTAGTCCCAGATATAATGCAAATATTTAAAGATTTTGTTACATTAGGTGCACCAATTGTGTTGGTGGGTAGTTATTCGGGTGGAGAGTACTATATGCCAGTCTATTAAAATAGCTGAGGAGTGTAATAACATTTTTGACTTGAGCTCAGTTGGCTTTCCTCCATTGACTTCATCTCGGTTGAGGAACGGCAGTGACTGTCCTTGAGCAGTTTGGGGCCCTGTGGTCCGTGTTATATAGCTCTGCGTCTCTAAATCCATCCGCACGCGCACCACAGACACATACGCACACTGCGCATTCTGGCTCACACATCCCTGGCGATGATAAGGTCAGCCAGCAGTCATGTCATCCGTTAGCAGCAGGTATAGGGTTACACATGATTTCAATGTGACATCCAATAGCCACAGAAGTCTTAAACACAGATAAAGTATTTCATTTGAACTCGAACAAGAGAGGGATCATTTGATGCTAACCATGCACTGTATGTCCCATTTGCCTTTTGGCATCCCGGTGGACAATTTCTTCCAGCGACCAGAAACGCTCTTGCAACTATTTCAGCAACCCAAGCGCTCGAGAGCACACACACACAGAAGAAGGCACACACACACAGGTCTATGTGATACTACGCATGTCGCCATCAGTATGCTTGGTACAATATTCGCCAAACACACCCTTGGTCAGCTTCAGAAGCATCTGCTGGCAGGAAGGAGACATTTTGCCACGTGTTCATGTGTCCTGAATTTCTTCAGTGTTCATCTGGATGCCATCGAGTCACTTTTCAAAAGGATAAATCAGGATTCCACCGGCGTGAATGGTCAAATTACACGAGTTTATCTTGTAGTAAGTAAAGTACTAAATTTAGCACGTTAGGATTATTTGCCTGCATCTGCATCTCAGTGTTTCAAGGTCTAATTAGGGATATTGATTGACCAGCGTACTCAGCTCAGAAGCTTAAATCAGTCACTGACTGTGGCTAATCAATGTTTGCTAGGTTAGGCAGAGTTTGCTTCCCCTCTGTGTGAATATGCTGAGTGGATTAACAAACTCTTGTTCTTGGCCCTTTCTTAGCGCTCAATATGTGTGCTTGCACAAACCAGATTCCACAAATCACACCTATGTTGAGACCTTTAGTCCTTTAGCTAGCTGATGTTTCTGTCCCAGACTGTTAACGGTTCTCCTGGAGCTCAGGTGGAGAATTATATAGTTCAATGCAAGGTGACCAGACTGCTGGCTTAAAGATGGCTATGTTTATCATGACAATGAAATTAGGTTTTCTTTATCTGGTGGATTTCTTAGCCACGGGTATATGCTAAGATATAACTTGGTTAACACTCAAAAGAAACCATTAATTTCCACTGTGGATTACACTTCAGCCCGGCCAAGCCAAGCTGGGCTCATCCTCGTGTTTCCCTTTTTCATTTTCAAGACATGAAATTGTTGGATTGTTCTCAGATTTCTAGTTGAGATTAGAAAGTTACCCAAAAGTAACACTCCCTCGCATGCAAGCATAGGTTGTGTTGCTAGGAATGTCCTCTGTCTACAGCGCAGCTTTCTGATAGAGCCGTCAGGATGGCCGCCTGCGCCAATTTAACTCACAGCATAAAGTGATGGGACTTGGCCAATCGATTGGCTTATTACTGACCTCCCCTCATCAGGGAGTGTGTTCTGCTTCCATCACAACCGCAGTCAGTACTGCGGGGAGGATAATTGCAGTGTGTAGCGCGCGGGGTGGGTCTCAAGTATCCCAGCACTCAGCCCGTTGCCAGAGGAAAACACATTGATCTCTGAAGGTGATGAAAAGGCTCTCTCAAAGGCCCTGCTTCCTCCTCAGGAGCGTTCCAGCCTTGACACTGAACCGGAGCAAAAACGTAGATGATCCATGCGTGCCTGCCAGCCATAGTCATATTCATGTCATTTGTCTTCTACGAGTGAGTGTGTGTGTGCGCGCTTGACAAAGAACTAGAGACGAGCGGCTCGTTCTGTAATGATTTTTAGTCCCTGAAAGTGTGTGTTAAGAGTGTGTAGGTGAGTCTTAGTTTGGGTGTTAGGCGTAAAAGACCTCTGCAGGACTGTAACTACTCAATCAATGCTGACTCTCAAGTGCAAAAACAGTTAAATTGTCTGCAATTAGTGCAACACTGGGCAAGTCTGTTTTACTGTGGTGGTGCGGGGAGAGAGATGCATTTTTAATACTAGTTTCAATCTGCCTGACGCAGTGTTAATGGAGCCTGCAGCGACAGACAAATTCCTCGCATCGTAATGGATTGACTCGTGGTTTAATGAACTGATAACTGGCATCTGGACAAACACAGCGCAGGACTCGAGCAGCACACACACAAACTCACACACACAGCCACGAAATTGCCATATTCATCAGGGATGGGTGGAGAAATGAATTCATTTCAAGTTGATAACATCCTCTGACCACTACTGTGTGTACACACACATCAATACACTCACAGGAAGTATGCATCATTACCTTTTTTTTTTTTTTTTTTTTTTAATCAGTTGTTGCTCTGTGCGTCGTAATGAATGCTGCTTCATGTAATTAGTTTCAGGTTCCTATTGGGTGATGTCTTGGGACTGTCTGACATTAACAAGTGCCCTGTTGGTGCTGTGAATTAGTTTCAACTTTAACATAATCATAACAACACTGGCACGGGCTCCTGAGTATATCAGAACTCTGTGTGCTGGTGATGTCTCATAATTGAAAACTGCAGAACTGAGTTTCATTAGAGTTTGTGGAGCGGGCGTCACTGTTCATTACCCCTCATGACTGTTCGTTAGATGCAATTCAGCCCCTAATCAGTGAGATGTCTTGCTTTACTGCTGTTGTATAAATCAAACTGTAAATTTCCAACTAACTAATCATACTGTCTTGAGTAGCAGTGTAAACACATGTCAGCCCACATATAACAATGCATTTAATACAGGTAAATACAGAGATGTTCTTAAGAAAGTCGTGGAATATTCACAAAATGGAAAATCAGCTTTTAAACTGGGTTGACACAGTTTGCATGTGTATGTGTCTGAAAATACAGTACAAGATATTATGTGGTGACAAAGTAAGTGCACCACAAGAGTACAATAAGTTAATGTAAAAATCAGACACAATGGTCCTCTTTGCTGGGCAGTGGATTAAATATAATTGGGAAGAATTATTTAGGAAATGGCTATAATCATCATATTTATTCAGGAAGTGGTTGCATTGGAGTTAAGTGCAGCTGGAAATAAGGATAATGAAGATATATGCCGCAGAATCAGGGAATAATGTGAAATATCCTTTAGAACGTTGTTTTTCTAGGTCAGGTTGGGATTCAAATGTGTGTCTTGGGAAAATTAAAATAGCCCCCAAATTCTTCTGCTGAATTTGGTGTTTACATTGTGTTGCCAAAACCCCTCTAAAGTCTGCTATAACATACAGAAGTCTTGATTTAACACTATAGGCTAGTAGCTTAGCTCTCTTTAAACAGGTTAACAAACCATTATACTGTTCTGTTTTATAATCCAGCATTTATTTTTTGCTTGAAAGAAAAATAATTCAAACAGCATGGCTCCTATTTAAAGGCAGTTAAAGAACCACCGCCGTTAAGCAAGGTTGATAATAGGGTTGCTCTTTGAAATTGCTTGACATTACATGCTAACCATGCTGTAGTCTGCTCCTTGTATCAGATTGCTGGTATGTGGAAAGTTACCTCTAATTTCCAGGACGTGAACTTCCACTGACACAGTGTGAAGCTGATTTTTAAGTGAATTGCAAACATCCATATATCTCATGTTTGCATTTGGAAAAAATTCCCACCAGCAGGCAAAGTTTGTGTGTGTGTCTGAACTCTTGGGCGCTTTTGTAAGAACCTTCAGTTGACCTCTTTTGAAACTGTGACAGACATACATAGTTAATGCTGCTGTTCATATGGTAAATGAGCACATACAACCTAACAGGGTCAAGTGAACTTACTTCAGACCAGCAGTCGACAGGTCATGCTGCTGACATTTGCTTGCACAGGACTGAAAACTTAGTATTTGAGAGGAAATTCTTTGTTCTGCTCTCTGTCTCTTCACCTCTTTTAAATCAAAAGGGTTTGAGGAAGTTAAGGGATTAGTAAAAGTAGCTAAGAAGGTCAGCTGGAGTACAAGTGCTTCCTTTCCGGAGCCAGTTTGGTGGGTCACAAGTTCAAGGGGACTTTCCTATTTCTCTCAACAATACCCATGACTAATGACCTCAAGAGGAGTTTGAATCTGATGGAGACACAGTCCAGATCTTCATCTCAGCTTCCTGTTATCTGTTGACTCTGTTAGACCTCCTCAGGTTTTCAATTGGGTGTTTGTGTCAGAGACACACAGATGCACTTTGACTTTACAGTTTAACTTTTGTAACCTGAAAGACCTCAGAGGTCATTTGAGAGGCTCCATAAACTCCACATGTACTAAGTGAGGTAAACTTGGAGCACACGGCTTTTTCAGTGCATACAGAGAATAATGAACTACTGTAGTGATTTCTAATCAAGGGTTCTTGTACCCCAGGGGTGCGTCTGCAGTTGCTTTGGGGTACGTGGAAAGATTGTGGAGTAGCTCAACTAATTTGAAAAGATAAAAATGTATGATTGGAGTCAGCCGCAACACCTGAACACCATGTGTTGAGAGTGTATGAAAATTAGTTAGCAAGTGAGGAGAGAAGTTAAAATAATTGGTAAAAATAGGGCTGTTGAACAATTATTTTTTATAATTGTGATTAATCGCTGAATTTCAGTATTTAATTTTTTTTAACCACGTGTTTAAAATTCTATTATTTTGCATTTCATAACAGTTTTAAAGTCCATAATAACAAGGTGAGGACATTCTTACCAGAGTGTCTTGATGGGAGTCAAATGAATGGAAAGAAACGGACTTTATTTATTTCAAATCAGTGCTGCACTGCCATTACAGTGTGGTCTTGAAACTATGTCTTACAGGCAGGAGACAACAATGAAGTGCATAACAAAAAAGAAAAAAAATACTCCATAGCTCCATTAACTTTGAGTTCCACTGAATACTGAGGAATGTGAGGTTAACAAAAGAAAAACTGATGAATCAGTCATCATTTTACCATGGCTTGCACCACGCAAACAACTAAAAAAAAAAACCCTCACTTAAAATCGACAGTAAGCCGTATGACTGGCCACAACATGCCAGCCTAAGGCAGCCCTCAGACACAAGTCTCCCACAATGTTGACTGGTCTGCAGTCAATTGTTTTCCATTAAACAAGCGCTGTAGTTAAGTTTTTTGCATCACTGACGCAGCAGGAAGCAGGAAGCAACTGTGGCAGCTTGACTACAAGCACCGCGACTGACGCAATAACACAGACAGCTCTAGTAAACAGTAATTGATACATAGTTTAAACGCACTATGTCCGTTCAACATTGCAAATTTATGCTTATTTCCCTTCAACAACAAACACACATGGTTGGGTTTAGGCAACAAAAACACGTGGTTAGGTTTAGAATTAGGCAAACACTGCTCTCCCGGGTGAAAGTCAGTGTTTGTTGGACCCATCCACCAGCCCTTCCGCCAGCCCCACTCGGACTTTCGTCGCCAAAATTTTCGTCCTTGTCCCGCTGTGTTTTCCCCTGACGCCACCATGTGCCGTTAAGCTATAATGGCAACTGACCACGTATCATGCTGACGTTAAAGGATGCCTTTTTTTGTTGGTTTCTAATGTTGCAAGTCACTGCCCAAACGCCAGATTTTGACGACTGCGGAGCGACACCGTGCTCCAGGGGTCAGCAACCTTTACTATCAAAAGAGCCATCTTTGGCCCAAACAATTGAAACAAAAATCTGTCTGGAGCCCCAATAAAAACACCAATTCAAATTAGCTTGTAAACATCCCTTATAGGTCTAAATGAGCACTCATTAATATGTTTTACAACAAAATAGCTACTCTGCATAGGGCTAATTATGATTATTTGGTACCTAAGCTTTGCAACATTGCAAACAAATCTGTCCACTCACTATGATATTCTCTATTTTCCTTAGAGATATTTTCTTTTTAGATTTGGAATAAATAGCTAGCGTCACTGAGGAGACTCAAGGCTAGCCATTGCTATTAAGATTTGGCATATTTTATGAAAAGGTGCCAGGTCGTAGACATATGACGCTCATAGTTGACGAGATGTTAAAAAAGAAGTTATCTGGTGTATGAGCTACACATTTATACAATTGGAAAATGTTAGAATCACTCTAGTGCTACAACAATGATAAATGAAAATGTTAAAAAATAACTGTTATTCATTTCCATGTAATTTTTTGTCAAAGCAACAATGAGCCACTGGTGAAGTGCTAAAGAGCCACATGTGGCCCCTGACCTACTCCTGGCCTAGTTAGTTAAAAGTAATGGAAAAACACTCTATATAGTTTGATAAAAAAATAATAATAATCACTTCATTTAATTATCTAAAAGTAATGAATGAACAGTTGAAGTAGTTAGCTAAAAGTAAAGAATTAACAGCTACAACTATATAGACTAAAATCAGAGACTTGACATTTTATGAGGAGTATATTTTTTCTATTAAATTCTTTTGTGCACATATTCCAGAGTCATTGTGCTGGCGAGCCTCTCTGCATTAGCTGTTAGATTTTGAATTTCATATTTTGACAACAATACACATCCCCTCAAAGATGACGAGAGCAGTGACATTTACGGATGAGGCTGATTGTAAAATTGCGGTCCAATTTCCATTTTTTCCTCTTGGACAGTGGACCCAGTGTTCCATGAATTAGCATTTTATGTATTGATTTATTCATTGTCATGCAGAGTAATAAGGATCTTGGATCGGAATTGTTCTCCTCTTTGCCAGACGTTTCCACAAAAATGTACTTGTAAAGTAACAAATGATTGTACGGTAGAAAGCCAGCTTTTGTGCAGCTTTAGTTCCGTTGACCTGGATACCCAAGTGTTGCCAGGTTTAATAAACTCATCCATCCATGTTGTGGGATTAAATGGACTATATTAAAGTCTGTTTCAACTAAATCTTCCTAAATCCTTGGAATGCTTGCAAAGACATTGATCATCAGATTTTTTTTTTAAGAAATATTCAGAACAGTCAGTCAACCAAAGCTCCAGGTTCTGCGCCTACTTGGGAGCCACCGTGAGATGGCCCAATATACTGTATCCTTTGATTATGCTATAGGCCGACAGTGATGAAATTAAAGAGAGACATTTTAAGAATGTTTGAAATGACTTTTTAAAGAGATTGTTCTGTTTGCCAGCACAGCAGTGAAGCAAACATTACTTTTACACCATGATGAAAACTGACAATCATGACAAAACCATTGTCATACATTTCAACTGGGAATTGAAAGCTGCTGTTTATACAACAGCATACAAAAGAAAATTGCTCTGTTAGGTTTCTCCAGAACGGCTTCAGAGCATTTTAAAAACCAAATCATTCAAAGACATCAGGCGTCAAATTTACGCCAGCAGAACAATTTCATAACAGTTTCTGAAAACACTGGCACTGACAGTATTGTACGACTATGACATTTCTCCCAAACATTCAGGCAGGACATTGTATTCTATGACTCATATATAAACAGTAAGGTCAGCATGTGGCGCTTTTGGTGTCCATGAAATAGGTTGGTTGTTTACAATTTAGCATTGCAGTAAGGGAAAATAGTTTTAAAATTAACCGTGGAAAATGTGTGGTGAATCAAACATGAAATCCTTCTGTGATTGGCACTAAGTTGATCTCAATAAGCAGGTGTTTGTTGCATGACCACTAGAAACTCAGGCTCTGGCGTTCTAAGTGAGATTCTTTTAGTTTCAGTGAAGCACACACTGCAACATTTCTGCTATCTGTTTGTCCTGATTATCCAAATTAATTTGCACAAACCAAACAAAGCAAGCATTTTGCTGAAAGTCAAAACAAACTTTAAAGTCCCCCATTCCAAAAGT
Organism: Cephalopholis sonnerati; assembly: GCA_019142605.1. Taxonomy (NCBI): domain Eukaryota; kingdom Metazoa; phylum Chordata; class Actinopteri; order Perciformes; family Serranidae; genus Cephalopholis; species Cephalopholis sonnerati. The sequence continues at coordinate 12,732,781 of JAGQAX010000023.1, forward strand.
GTTTTTTCTTCTGTTTAAGCCACCTAAAGCAGTGGTTCCCAACTGGTCCAGATTTCTTCTCAGTCATCACTTCAAGGGCCACATAGTTACATATATTCGTCATTTTTGCGTTTGGCAATGCCATTGAGCAAGTTTGCAGTCTCTGTCAAGTACCTATCTGTTAGTAACTCACTTCACAGTAGGAAACAGTACTTCAAAATAAAAGCTCTGTGCCAGAAATTCACTGTAAGTGTGTTTTGAATAAACTTTAAATGGTTGTGAGTCACTTGCGGTCCATTCAGAATGGACCCACAACCCAATTTTGGACTGTGACCCACCAGTTGGGAACCACTGCCCTAAAGTATCTGACCTTGACTAAGACTCAAATGTACGTCGTATAAATTACATACATCACTAATACAAAAGCTAATTGCTGTCCAAAACAAGGGACACAAATTTACCCGGGAACAGCTTCAACACAACACCAGCAAATAAACCTGAGACCAGTAGAAAAAGCAGAGTTAGCATTAGCATAGTGAAAGTCGAGTGTGCAGTTTTTGGATTTAAGATGATCCCTGGAGCTTCTTTCCACTGTCTAGCAAAAACCCCATTGTATGTTTGACAGCCATTAATGCTGCATCAGTCACTGCCAGCTAACAGGCCAGCAGACAATATACACAAATAAGAGCTGCTGTCTACACTTACCATTCTGCAAAGAGCAAAACCTAACATGAGTAACAGTGGTGGGCGAGGTGAAGACCAGATCCAGAATTTTGTCACTGAGGGAGAAACGTAAATATGCTTCCAAACCCCTTTCCGATTTTGTACTTTTAATGTGGGAAAAAAATGTTAAACAAAATATTAATCATAGCAAAGTACATGGAGGGGAACTTTAAGTTTCACTTTACAACTGATGACATTTTAACATCAGACAATACAAACTTTATCTCACTTGCAGAAAACACGTGAATTCATTCACTTCACCCAGAAAGAGGCAGTTGGGTTTCCTGAGAAGTCGAAAGCCAATTCTCTTCAAACCTGATTTACTTTGGAGGTTGGAGCTGGTACCCAGTTTGCTATTTTTGGCTTAACTTTTATTCTGAGGAATAGCCGTATTACTGTGTGAGAGAAACATTGAGAGGTCTGATTATGTATATCAAGCTCTGAAACAATGCTGGTATTGTAAATGAGTCAGTCCAGGGCTGGTTCACTTGAAACTGATTGATTCGGAGGAAAAAGAGAAATAGAGCGGAGGTGCAGCTCTGTTAGCTGTTCAGGGCCAATCAATATTTTATGGATGATGGGTAGCGGTAAAATGCAATCGTGTCTCAAATGCATGAAGTATAAACAAGAAGTTTATTATATCAAGCAATGCGTAACTTTGAAATACTGCCGTAATGAACAACATGAGTAAGATGTACTCAAAAACAATACAGCCATGGCTTAAAAACAGCTTGTTTCACAATACTGCCAATTACATGGAATTCTTTTCTGCCAAGTAGCATTAAAACGACTACTTGTATCAGTATTTTGGACAAAAAACATTTTGTGGGATTGAAAGAACTCTCATGTTGTTATACTGTTCAGAAAAAAGCAGAATATGAATAAATTTTGAGGTTGAAAGCATTGTGCTGATGGGTCCATGCTGCTTTCAAAGGTAACCCAGTGCAGTCCACATCACAATCTGTTACCATCACATCAACAGATACAATGACAATGTTTGAGAAGTTCTTTGGTTCATTTCAGCAGTGTGTCACCTGAAGTGATAAAAAAAAAAGAAAATCACTGTCCTTGCATAAATCAGCAAGTGATTGGCAGTATGGCAGCCTCACAGGTCAAAATTTCAATTTGTTGTGTGATGTGTTGTCATGTTTATTTTAATTAATAAATTTCATTAACATTCACTGCTTTCTAACTTTGCAGTTAAGTCACTGCATAGGCTACTTGAAACTCTCATACCAACATGACAGCTTATAATGGTGTATTTTTAGCATCTGGTACCACTTTGTGCTGGACTGTTATGATTATTACACATATCATATTTGTATTTTTAACATAGTTAAATTTGAGTTGCCAAGACTCAGAGTCTAAAACTGTGCTATCAGATTGATTTGAATGCTAACATCAGCATGCTAACATGCTAATGTTTAGCTGGTTATAATATTTACCAAGCTCATCATCTTCGCTTAGAGTGTTAGCATGCTAACACTGGCTAATTAGCATTTAACACAGATGAGATGACACATTCACATGAGGCTGCTGGGAACTAGGGTTGGGTACTGTTTACATTGGGACCAATACTGGTACTGGTGTCAATATCTTGAATTTGGTACTGGTACCCAGCAATACTTTCTCGGGTACTTAACTGTTTCTGTAGGCTAATAACACAAATGTTATTTTCAGTCAAAAACAGCAGTGATGCTAGGCTATTTCTAAAATAAAATATATAAGAAAACAGACCAGATAGACCAAAACTATCTCTGAGAAGCTGATGGAAGCAGCTTTCCTGCTTCGAGGCACTTTGCAGCGCTTCTGCCTTCTTGCCAAACCCAGCAGCTCTGCGCAGCTCTGACGTCTTGGCGTTCTCACCCAAGTGCGCTCTTAGCTATCGACATTTGGCACCCATTGATTTAACATGCATTGGTACTTGATAGGTTTTGGATCAAGTAGAATTTTGACCTGATGACGGCCCTAGTTGAGGCCTTAAGGAATCACTAAAGTTGTTACAACACACTGAGGGGGACATGACTGTCTGTACCAAATTTCAAGGCAATCCATCCAGTTTCACTCAAAACCACAAATGTAAACTTTGGGGTGGCAGTGAAGGAACAGTGTGGAGATCACCCAAGTCAAATGGATTCATCCTCTGGATACCACTCATGCCTGTACAAAATTTCATGACAATCCATCCAATATTTGTAGAGATATTTCAATCTGGACCAAAGTCGTGAACCAACTGACCGACACTGCCACCCATAGCGCCACTCAACCAATGTGGCTAAAGCTGAAGCCAAACAGCACTTACACTGATGCCTTTTCTCTCTGTTTCTGCATTGTAAAGTGGTTTTCTGCTGCTTACTTTCTAAAATACAACAGCCACCAAATAACACAATGTGAAAACACAATACACAACACCACAGGGGCCATTTTCATGTGTCTGACCAAAAACTTCGTCTGACCAAACATTTGAATGAACATCAAGTTCATTTTGATTTATTTCACTTTCAGACCCAAAAGCTGTTGAAAAGGTTGAAAAGGTTTCAACAGATTGTTCATAGTTGCTGACCCTCATCATGAAATTCCTTGCCACATTTTTTCTGAAACCACTGTTCCATGACAGTACTTGGGATGCTGTGAGAAACTAGCAGGCCAAATACAATGTTTTTGAGCAAGAGTGATGTTTTGCCTTGACAGGCAGCTTAAGATCTCTCAGCACTTCAGGACCCAGTTTGAGTCAGATTCTTTTTATTTATGACCAGGGGCCTCACAATACTCGGTCTCTCTCTTTTTTTTTTTTTGTCTTAATCGATTAAAAAACATTTGAAAACTCGCTCTGACTGGTCCTGATAGACTTTAAGTTATTCTTTCACTTGTGTTTCATAAACTGAAACGTTATAGCGTTTTTATTGGCGTACTTTCTGCAAAGTTACTGGTACAGTTGGTTTGACTGGGAATCTCTTCTTACAGTCTATAATCAGAATAAAAATATTGTGATGAATATTGTGAATCATGATGATATCTGAAAATAATGTTGGGTATTTTGTCTGGACCGCCAACTCCCATGTGGGGAGTGTTTTCTCAGCAGCTGTCAAAAATATACCACCGAAATCAGGAGGATGTCGTATCGTCACACAAAATATTCCTCCCAGAGGTGTCAAGTGTCATTTCAAAGAGAGCAACAATGAAGTGACTGCCAAGTGCAGTAAACCCCCTTCTGTTTCTTTTAAAGCCTTAAAAAACAAACCTATGGAGAAACCAGGGTTGATGTGAACCATAGTAAAGTGAGAGTCAAACTCCACCTGTGGTTACATACTTTAAACTGTGCCTGGACCCTTCGCTGGCAGCGTCTGACATTATCCTGGAGAGAGTCCAAAAGGAGCAGAGTTGGAGCCAAACAGTGGGATCAAATTGAGGGCTAAGCATCATGCAAAGAGTTGTGCAACATAATCCTGCATTTTGCACCCCACTAACACATCTGGAGTGTCCTAAATCAACCAAGCACTGCATAAAAGTCATTGTTCTTATTTATTTGACTCTTTATTTGTTACTTTTATTCCCTTCCTTGTAGGGAGATGTATTCACAGAGTAGCAGAGGGCAAAATCAGACTGAAATGTTTATTAAATGACATGCTGAAACATACAAAGAGGTTTTCGCACAGGCTGGGGGTTGGAGGTCAGATCAGTTTATTTAGATTATAATTAGTATGGGTCTTTTTTGGATTTTTAGTCGTGTTTTATAACTGCTGTTAAAAGCCCACTGTCACAAAGTCATCCCTCGGAGCAACTTTTGGCACTCGGGCAATTATTGGTGAGTTTTGCAGCTTGTCCAAAAACTTTCACCAGCCCCATAACATTACTGTAATTAACCTCAACCTCTAACATAACGAAAAAATGCTATTCTTTAGTGGTACGAGGGTCTACGGAGTCTTCCAGACGATTTGCATAATGACTCCTCACAGTATCGTTGCTGCCTGAAATTGGATCTGGATATTTTCGGTGATGCAGAACCAGACAGGGAAGACTGTTCGTCTTGGTTATATTAACTTCCAATCTTTTTTTGATCCTGACAGCTCCTTTCATGTTGAGTGGAAAGAGCAATTTTCCTTCCTAGATATTATCCATTGCATTGCAAGTTGACAAGTTCTCCTCAAAAGGGGTGGAGAGTCCCGATGTACTTGTGTGTAATCGTAAGAGTTTTAATTTCCAGCTAGTCCAAAAGTCATAGCTTTACCCTTTGGCTAAATTGTGAATGCACATACTTTTTTGGGCGGAGAGCAAACAAAATGCCAGTGTCTGAGAATTTGTTTCCAGTTGCCAAGCTCAGGAAAAGACTGCATGTATTGCTGAGAGGAAGAGGTCATTTTAGGAGAGATGCTTCCAGTTTCCAAACGGAGAACTACCTGCATACAATACGACCCAGTCAAGTTTTCAACATGTAAAACCTGGCAAAGCGTGTAATTGTTTCACTCCTCCAGCTGAGCTTCAGCAGATTGATAGTGTTGACAGGAAAATGGCAAACAGGAAAACACTGTCTAGATAAACAAATTAAAAACCAGGGCATCCGTGCTGAAAGGAAAAAGTGTAAAAAAAAAAAATAGGGAAAGAGAAACAGGGATGGCAGCATGAAGCACACTTTTGTAACAACACGGTGTGTGTTTCCTTTTTCCACCTCAGGTTATGTATAAATAGAGCCTAAATACTTAATGAACCTTGAGATTTTGAGGTGTTTAAAGTCCAAAGGCAATATTTTTCGGTGGCTCGTCCTCATCCTGCTGTAGGGTGGTTAGACTGTGAGAATACTTGAAGAATATGAAACTTATACAAACAAAAAGACAATCAAATTACTGTCTAAAATGTATTATATTCTTCTCTGCAGGACCTCCGGGAAAGCGCGGAAGAAGAGGCCGCAATGGAGAACCTGGTATGTACATTTGTGTGTGTGTGTGTGTGTGTGTGTGTGTGTGTGTGTGTGTGTGTGTGTGGCCGGCCAAAGATCACTGAAGTCTCAATCCAGAAACATTCAAGGAATAATTCAGGAGGACATCAGCAAATCATACTGCAGTTACAATCATGTAAAAGTACACTGTATATCTTTAGAGGCCAAAATAGGTTATAGATGTGTAATTTGTGGCCTGGTGGTTTCGGTGTTCGCTTGGATTGTTTCAGCTTCAGTCGCTATAGAAACACTAGATTTTCACAGTAAAACTGGGAGACAGTGAGAAAAGGAAAGTGATGCCCAAACTTACTGAAGCCGATGACGTCCACGTCTAAGTTTTTAGACACTCTAACCCTCCTGCGCTGATCCTAGACATGATGCACTTAAGGTCAGCATGTATAATAGCTGTTTGCCTCCACAAATTCAGCAACAAGTTGTCGTAATGCGTTAAGGATCTCCAATCTCCCCTCCCTCCTTCCACCCACACACTCTCTCCTGAGCTGACTCAACAAACTTGGCGCAGCCGAGGCCTCGAGTATCTCGGAGAAGGACATGTTGTGCAGCGACACTCCCACAGACGTGTCGCCACAAATTGAATTCACAGCGAGAACATGTACTTGGCAAAGGAGCTGCACCCACACTCCGTTCACCTGATAGTGAGAGTGATAATGGGCTCTGGAGTGTGGCAGCGTTCCTGCGTCGAGAGCGCAGTGCAGCAGAGTGCAGCCAACGCTCTGGAACAAAAGTACTGCCCTTGTAAAAAGAAATTAGAGAGACAGGGCAAAGCAAGGTCCCAATTTTAAGTGAGGTAGAGTAATAAGGGAGCGGTTTGGTTTCACAGCCTGAGAAACAAACACTGTGTCTGTGAGGGGAGAAAACACTGCTGGTTTTACCACCAAATCCAGCCGCTACTTTTTAAAGTCGCAGGAATCAAATCTAATCAGATGTTATTTGAGTATCAAAGACTCTTTTCCTTCCTTTATTTCTTTTGATTTTGTCAAATTTATCTCAAATCCTGTTGTGACCATGTTCAGCATTTTGAGATGTGGCTCTGTGTGGTGAGGCTCCTTCCTGCTTTCTGATTTACATAATACTAAAAGGAAAAAAAGATTGAAATCCAATGACAGATAGACAACAGTTGAATGTTCTGGTTGGCTGCAGATCTGAAATACCGCCAGCCTTTGTTTATACAGCGCTTAACTTTCCAATAAACATCCACCATGCCAGCGTATTTCAAATGGCACCATTGTGCAAAGACAGGTTTTTTTTCTTTCTCTGGTCAGCCAGAGCAAATATGGAGAATGTGAATGGCTTCCTCTTGACAAATCAATTGGAAACAAGCAAGCAATCATAACCCACTCACAATGTCTGGACTGGAGAGGCACAGCGCTCTATTAAGGGAAGACAATAGGGAACAATTGGGATGACAGGCTTTACAATTCTCTATACAGCAATAGCCCACATTACAGGACTAAACAAGGCTGAAGTGTGTCATCAAATCAGACAGACATGTCCACCTGAAAGAGCGCCTCACCTGCCAGAGAGACTGCTTTATTAATGTCATGAACTATGAAGAGAAGCAGTGTTTCGTGCATGTTCGCTGGTTGTGTGCAGCTTCTGCTAAAGCATTTAAACGGCTTTATAAAAGCAATGCGTTTGAATTTCTTCTTCAGAGAATGTAATGTTGGCACCTTAAAGGCTGTAACAGTGATTCTACATATTAGCATGCAATTATAGTTCAGTTATTTCTGCTACATTTAGTGTTTGAATATGTTGGCAAGCATGAAAACAATATTCTGTGTGAAACTCACAGAAGCATTCAAAACAAATAAATACGATGGCGCCGTGCTGCATTATTGGAGCCCAGTGTCAAACTCTGTGTACCCGTTCTACAGAGAGGGGGAAAAATATTTAGGAGTCATTATTTATACGACTGAAAAATTCAGTTCTTGACGGGCACCGGCGTGCTGCATTCTGCACTGTAAGCCTTCTGCAAATCCAATTTCCCTCTTTTAAGTTCTCAACACTGGTGGATGTTGAAGGAAGGCATATTTAATTCATGATTCGCTTTAACCAAAAGTAAGTAAGCCGCAGCAAGTTTCCCACAAATTCATGGTGAGGTGTTTTGCAGTTTACTCATCTACAAAGGCAAAGGGAAGCTTTCGCCCAGACTTGGCTGCAGCTGACAGAGAGAACAAATAGGAAAAAGACACAGTGATGTTTACCTATGCATTAAAAATGAATGGGATACTTCATTAGGATCTCTTGTTTGTGTACCGGTAACATATGGAAAGGAAAAGTGTGGCATGACAGTTTAGGATGAAGAAGTTTTTGTAGCAGTGAAAGCCACACTCTCAAACTGTTCTAGCAGGTGGTTAAAGCTGGAAAGTGTTAGAAGTTTCCTCCCATATTTTCCTTATGTGAAGAATCAGCACTTTTTACTGATGAACACAAAAGGAGGAATTGATGCTCGATTTCAGACGAAGAAGACATACTTTATTAATCCCAAGGGGAAACCTTCCAGTGGTGCATCAGTGTCAAGTATGAAGAAAAGCAGCTCTTTCTTTGCAACAAAATCCTCACTCTTCTTAAAAAGACTGACTTTGAAAGCCCCACTGCGGCTTCTCTCTTACCTTTATGTCGTATTAGAGCATAACAACAACTTGACCATGGTGTAGGCAGACACATAGCCATTACAGTACCTGTCTAGTGAGTTCAGTCACCTTTACATTAACTGGTGACTGGTTGGCAAAAGCAAGAGGGCGTCAAACTGTGGAGGTAATGACAAGGGGTGCCTGTGTGAGAACAGAAAGTGCGATTAGTTAACATTATGTCACACACTATTTAATTTTACATGGATTATATTTCAGCAAATAATGTCTCTGGTTTAACTAAGGCCATTAAATTTAAGAACTTGAAGGCTTGTACCTTTGAGGTAGCCTTTATGTGCTGTGCAGCATATTGCACATTTCTATCACATAATTTCTTTGATTTTCTGTAATTGCTAGCTGAAATCGCCGTACCGAGCCATTCCACGCAGTGGGACATGTCAAAAAACACACAGTGGAGCAGGTTTATTAAAAACTAAGTGGTCTACTGTAACTCAACGATCCATAAAACAACGCTACAGAAGTGCAGCCCAGCGAGCCTCAAACACACGGCTCCTTAAATGCTCCAGCTGCTGGAATGATTTGCACTTTCCCCTGGTCATGAAGAAGAACAGTTCAAGGACACAGGACTTGTAAAGAACAAATAATCCTTTTTTTCAGGCTTAAAGCAGCTGGGTACTTTTTAATAAGAACCTAAAGACCTTAAATGATTTGCAGGGCCCTGAACTGCATTGGCACACAGTCCTTTGAGCAGCAGTAATTGGGGAAAAGACTAGTGTCACCTCACAAAAACGTGGGAGGTTTTTTTTTTTTTTTAACAAGCCCGCAACTTCTTGTAGTTGTGAAATTAGAGCAACTTACATTCAAATGTAATCACCAGGCCTTGCGGCCATTGTTGGCCCAACTGCATGGAAACTAGATGTTCCATATCACACTGTAGGTAGAAATGCAGGTTGGATTTAGAATAACGCATCATGGAAGAGATGCATCTTTATGACGTGTTCCTTCCCAATAAAATAATTCTCTGTAAGAGCCTTATTTTTCCTTCTTAGTTATTTTGGATATGTGGTTTTTGTGGAACATGGATGATCTGAGTCTGTTTGATCGCTGTTTGGAAACACACTAAGATTTTTTTTTTTCTTTTCTCTTTCAGGACCTCCTGTAAGTATGCCTGCCTCATATCTTCTCCAACTGTGATAGCCATGTGAAGGTAAAGCCTCCAACAGTAAAACTTGACTGCATGGTGCAGTTCAGCTAATATTTCTTCACTGTTTGAAGTCAAGAACAGTTTGGGGAAATATTACCATAAAACCTTAATGTCACATTTTGGGAAATACACGTATCTGTTCTCTTGCTACAAGTTAGATCTAAAGATTGATACCACTGTCATGTCTGTATGCTGAATATGGAGCTACAGCCAGCAGCTGGCTTGCTTAGCTTTGCATTAAGCCTGGAAACTACAGTAAGGTAGGCCTGATAATATATGGCTACCAGGACCTCTACAGTCTTGTCATCACAGTGTGGTTGCCAGGTAACCAGTGGAGACTCCGGGAAGTCACTGCAACATGCCCCATGAAACCACAAATTGTCATTTCTATAGTTTTTTGTATAGATTAAACAAATAGGATATAACCTGTCAATAAGTAAGCTGTAGAGGTGCATCAACCCAGCCACCAGCAAAAATATCAACACTGTACATTTCAGCAAACATAACATTTGCACGTTATATGTAGCCGATACGTTGAAACTTTACATTTCAACAACGCTGTGGTTGATGTGTGGTCATGTTGAGGCACAGACGGTTTAGTTATAGTTAGGATAAGATCATGTTTTGGCTTAAAATAACCTGTTTCGGGGGCACGATCCCAGCAAAAAAAAGCAGCGATGCCTCTGTGAAAAACAACTGCATTTTGTGCCATTTTCCCTGCTGCAAAAACCTGGATGGGTCGCTACTAAACACCCACACTTGAAGCCTGAAAAGCAGCAATGACTCGCTGAAACACAGCTGGTTTTGTTGTTTGTTGGTCTCGACCAGTGAGCTGCAGCTTTGCAAGTATCTTGCTGAAGTGTCACACCAGTCACCTCCCAATGACAAAGGCAGCTCATATACAGCATCACTTTAGAAATGTTGATATGATTAGTATCCATCCATCTATTTTCTAACTGCTTATCCTCTTGAGGGTCGCGGGGGGCTGGAGCCTATCCCAGGTGACATTGGGCAAGAGGCGGGGTACACCCTGGACAGGTCGCCAGACTATCACAGGGCTGACACATAGAGACAGACAACCATTCACACTCACATTCACACCTACGGACAATTTAGAGTCACCAATTAACCTGCATGTCTTTGGGCTGTGGGAGGAAGCTGGAGTACCCGGCGAAAACCCACACTGACACAGGGAGAACATGCAAACTCCGCACAGTAGGGCTCCCGCACCCGGGATCGAGGCGACAGTCCACACCACTGTGCCGATGGTTTCATGATTAGTATGAAACATGCTAATGTAACGTGGTTTTCAGCAACGTGTGATGCCAACACTTTCTTCTGGTGACTGGGCTGAGTGGATCTCACCTCTCACTTTTGTACAGAGCCAGGCTGGCTGTCTCCCCTTGTTTTCAAGTCTTTATGCTAAGCCAAGTTAAGCAGCTTCTTTGGTTCACAGACATGGGGAAAAAAATTAAAAAAGCATACTTCCCGTAATGTCAAATTATTCCTTTAATTATGATGCAAAAAAGCTGTAAAGCAACAGTTTTTACAGTTGATGTAAAAGACATCTGATTATGACAAATTCGCTACTAGAAATCTCCGTTGTACCACACAGTCTGACTCTATTATTAAAATAATCTCTGCATCCCTGCCTTCACCTAATAGAGACCCTTGTCCCTGTCATTTGCGCAGTCTGGTTTGTAATATCCCTAACTACCAGCCTCCATCCCTGGCAGCTCCCTGCAGCCGGACAGATTATCTCACCTCATTACACTGCTGGGTGATCACAGATTCATTCCTCTTAACAGATGGAAAACTTCAGAGTTTCCCCCAAAGATGAAGACAAACCCATACATACATAAGCACGGCGGATTGTGAGAGTTGGCTGTATAGCCGGGTCAAGCGGGCACTGCATGTGTGTGCGCTGTTAAAATTATTTATAGTCCAGAGGCAAGTGTGATTGAATAGGTATAATAGCGTGTGCCGACTGAGCCGTAAAAGTTGTAAGTTAATCCTCAGAGCCTTCTCAGACACTCGCTCCTGGGGTTCTGGGACCTAAGTAAGTGCAGGTGGTCTCGCTTCTCGGCCTCTCTCACCAGGCCGTACATCTGACAAATAAAATCAGACTGTGAGATGTCTCAAGAGCTGACTGGAAGTGTTGTCTCTCAAATGCTGGATTTGCCAGTAAATGTGTGGGATGACTGGTTTTTTGGTACTTTTGGGATTGTTCCTGCGGGTGAGACATTGTAAATCCAGTGCACAAACAGTAAGTACCTGACAGTGTTCCAGTTGTGGCCAGCAAATCACTCTCTGATGAAGTCATTATAGGAAGCAGAAGGTGCTGTAAAATGTTTGGTAGGGATCCTAGTTTTACTGTAGGAAAAGCAACCAGGTTTCAGCTGAACCCATACTGCACAAAGCAAAAAAAAAAGGGCCGTAATTTACAGTATAGCCCAAAAAAACTGAAGGCTGACTGCATTTCTAAAAACAGACAAGTCTTCAGAAAATGCAATGATCTGACAATGACTCACCCAATGGTCACCAAATCTGTTTCCGAAATAAAAAAAGTCCCGTGCCAGTTTCTTAAAAAGAGACAGTAGTAAGTGATCTCATGTGGTTTTTCATATGGTATGCCCACCCGGGGGATGGCAGGGGACATGTCGCTATGAATATTCAACAGCTCCCTCTATAACTCTGGGAACACTGCGTAAATTGTACACAGCCCTCCGAGCCAAACAAACCAACCACTGCTGAAGCCATTACAGATCTCTGTGACTTAATCGTTACTCAGCCGCCGATGAATGGACAGGGACCTGCGGTTACAGAGACAGACAGAGAAAATAGGTCTCATCAATCAAAACTGATCAGGAAATATCCTCATTAGTGGCTCGCGATCACCATTTAGCGGCGCTGGAATGTAACTGTGCATTTACTCAAGCATTGTACTTAAGTACAAATTTGAGGTATTTGTACTTTACCACCACATTTCAGAGGGAAAATCTGTACTTTTTACTATACCACAATTATCTGAAATGTGCAAGTACAGCTGAAGCAATTAGTCAGTTAGTCGACTGACATGAAATTAAGTGGCAGCTATTTTGATAACCATTTTTTAATGAGGTTTGGACTGTTTGTTAAACAAAACAAAGCAATATGAAAGTATCAGTTTGGGCTCTGGGTATTTGTGTCTGCATTTCTCACTATTTTTGGTATTTTTACAAACAATCAACTGATTAATGGAGAAAGTAATCAGCAGATTAATCCATAATGAAATAATCATTAGTTACAGTCCCGTACAAAGTAGTTAAAGATGTTTTTGAATGGGGTTGTACGGAGTACTTATCCATATGCAGTGTTTTACATACAGTAGATGTCAGTTGGCGTGCCCTTAGTTACGAGACGCAGGCTGGAGTTCTACATGGAAGCGAAGCAATCTACTGCTGTGGAGGGGTCAGCAACAAAATGTATTTTAGTCACCTAAAAAAGTGAATATCAATTTAAGTGTACACTTAATTTTCCTAATGGGACAATGATTCCCTCTCTTCAAAGCCAGTAATACACTGATTCGGATGAGCACCCCATGCAACCCCACCTCAAAGAATCTGAACTATCCCTTTAATGCATGACTAATAATAATCCAGTGTTATAATATATAATAGTATAACAGTCACAGGGGACTTTTTTTGCATTGAATACTTTTACTTTTAATATACTCAAAGTACATTGTCCTGATTATACTTAAATGCTTTTACTTGATTTAAACTTTCAATGTAGGACTTTTACTCGTACCAGAGTAGTTTTACAGTGTGGTATTAGTACTTTTACTTAAGTAAAGGACCAGAATATTTCCTCTGCCACTGGCGTTTAGACATGGAAAAGTAATTTGCTTTGTTTTCATTTCCTTTTTTTCCACTGCTTGAGCTTTTGTGTCAATTTCGCATGGAATCACAGAGTCACTTGTCAAGTGATGTTAAGTTGGATATCTCTTCTTGTCTTCCAGACAGATTGGAAAACTATTAATGGAGACATGTTGCAGATACTATATGGGGCAGGGTGATTCTCAACTTTTGCAGCATTTACGAGAAAAGTTGCTTCTTCTTGCCACCGAAACTAGAAAAAAATGTTTTGTACTGTACATAAAAGTTAGTAAAAATCTGTGAAATGACAGCCGAGGCAAGAATGATCATGTCTTCGCTTCTCGTTTTTTATCTTCTTCCCTCATCTTTCTGCGGCTCTTCAAGGGCGGTCCGTGTCAAAACATCAACCCTAAGCATCCACCACTGTGTGTGCACACCATTTAGCACCAATCAAGCATAAAACACCATGCCTGAGGCTGCACTCGAGTACCCACTAACACCACTCACCAACTATACTTTTTTAGTATGCCATACTAAATTAAAATTATACAGACAGAGAATGAAACTAGCCTGCTTTGAAATCTGGTTAGAAGGGAGGGGAGTTATTTGAAAATGATACAATGTTGGAAATATCAAACCCACTTCAGCATGCCTCTGCACCGCACTGGAGTCTCGAGCCAGGCCGGTTACAGTGCAGCACATGAGCTCTTGCAAGTTATGTTAGCAATGAGGTAAATAAAGCGGCTTGCATCTGTATCTGTGTTTGACATTCCACCTCCACCTTCACAAGCGGAGATTCCAGAGACGCAGGTTGAGGATGACCTGTCACAACGTATGAATTATGCAGCTGCGTTACAAGGATTAGAGGCAATGTGGGGGTGAAGTAGAGGAGAGGCGCCCTCAACCCTTCATCCTTCATCTGTTATGCACCGCAGCTCCACACCTGTTAATAAAACATATTCCAGCTGGACTTTGATCACTTTTGCCCTACGGAAGTCGAAAGAGAGCCAGTTTATCTAAAGTGAGACTCTGGTTAGAGTTGAAGGAGGCCCTGAGTGTGCTGATGTTTTGCTAATTTACAATTATTGCCATGTTGCATGTCGTGAATTTGAAACAGAAAATACCCATTAACAGTTTCACATTAGAGCACAGGCACACGGAGGCTGTGGCTCTGAAGAGGCTCACCGAGAGCTGCAAGTGGATCTATCTGACATGACAGTGTTTATTTGGGCTCATGAGGGCAGTGGTGCCCAAGGAGGCCTTCTGGCACTGGATGTGACAACATTAAGAGTTTGACCTTTTTAGATGTCAGTCCTGGGCTCACGCTGTGCCCATCAGCAGCACTTGTCTGTCAGCAAATGGCGAGAGGCAGCGCTCGGGCCAACGGTGAGCTTTACTCACAGTGATTTAAAGCAGTCAATAGTGCACACTGGCTGTCTGAGCGGGCTGAGTACTCACAGGGGAAGCCGACTGTCATTACCTTAGCATGGTAGGAGAATTAGCACAGTATGAACGCGATGCTCGCAGGTTAAGAAAAAAACTTGACAGCTTTTTGATTGAGAGGAATTTTCCTCACACTCATAACATCAAATGATGAGAAATGTAGAGCTGCCACTGTGTGGTTCTAATTGAATCAACAGAAGAAGTGAAAGAAATACTTTTCCAACTGGAACATTGTCCCTTATTCAACATTTCAGATCCAGGACAAGAATTTTGTGGGTCAGAAATTTGCTTGCGTATTGTGCAGGAAAAAAAAATTGGCTTCGATGTTTTGCTTTTTATGGCTACAATTTGGTTAAAGCTGTTTAAATGTTTCCCCTCCTCAGGAGTGACGAGATCTTGCCTGACTGAGATTTTGAATTAGAGTCTCCACCATGTTTGATTTGCATCTGTACTAACACAACACACACCTATAACCAGTCACACTATCAGTTTCCACAGTTCACAGCGTCCCTGCTCCCACAAGAACATCCCACACATAACAACAAGCGCACACTCACAAACACATACACACACATTAAAGTCATTTTATGCCGGCTAATTGTGATACACTGTGGATATGGGAACCAGATGCCATTCCCAAGTCAGTTTTCCAGTGTGGTTTTCCTATCCCTGCCTAACCTCTGCATCCAGATTCCTCCGACGAGCACCAGCCACTTGTGGTCGTCCGCTCCTGCCCATTCTGCTCTGATTACTCACATCTCTGTCCCCCATTAGTTTCCCGCCTCGAAAAAAAGAAAGTTTCCCCGCAGCCCACGGTAATATGATTGAGGGTTCCCATGCAGAACTAACAGATGGAGGTGTACGTATAGATATATGTTTTACTGGATGTCTTTTGCTCTGTTCCAGGTTTGTGCATGTTTAAAATTGAGTGGATTTCACTTCCAATGATGCCCACAGACGACTTTTAGCTGCAAATGGCTAAACATGCATTTTGCTGTTGCCTAACCACTATTTCCACTCTTGCATTGGTGCAATTGATTATATTTGTATATCCAAATGGGATTTTTCTTGCTGGGTAGAGAGGTTATGGGACATGTTGTGGGAGAATGAACGCTATGTTATTTTCCTTCCATAGTGCGAAAAGAAACTTATTGCTGGTAGACTGTAATCTTTAAATCTGATTATTCTTTCAAAGGGATACTAAGGATTTTTGAATGATGTTATATGAAGTCCACAGACAGAGTTACAGACAGTAGATGTCAGTGTGCATGCTTCCTGTTTGAAGAGGCAGATGGGAGTACCGCCACGGAAACAAAGCTATATGCACTGCTGTGGATGGGGGCTATCAGCAAAGGTACTTTAGCCACTCAAAAGGCCAACCTCAAAGACTCAATATCAGTTTAAGTGTATGCTACTCTGAGAATATTTTCACAGCTTTGCTTTGCCACCAGACAGCCCTTTACTGTGGCACTACATTTTCTCCACCAGAGAACTCCCATATTCCAATGCACCTCTCTCTCTCTCCCCATACAACAGTTTGTATGATATCCTACAAATAAGCAGCCCATAAAGGACGTTATGTCCCTCAAGTAAAGTTAATTAACGCAAAGTTACGGAGGTTAGGTTTAGGCAAGTGAAGCAACTGTGGTTAGGTTAAAAAAAGGAAAACATGGATGGGCATCTGGAGGTCTAGGCAGATAAAGGACGTACCTGGTGAGGACAAACCTTAAAATGACTCAAGTTGACACGGTTCTGAACTTTGGTGTCATGGAAGAACGTCCCCCTTTGTTTAGTGACCCATCCACTACCCGAATCTGCCTCCTAATTGGACCACTCAGGACTGGTTCCGTCTTTACTCTCATCAGCACATTGGCCATGTGATCACAGCCTTCCAACATACATGGATTGGGTATGAATTAATGGCTCATTATTACAAGGGATATGTATGAATTTTGGTGTATTACTTTTGGTAGAAAAACCGGGATAGCAATACAGAAGTTTCTATAGTTGAGAAAGTGTAGTGCCAAAGGAAAGGGCTGTCTGAAGGCAAGATTAAACTTACAATTAAACTTATATTGATTTATTTAGGTGGGCCTTTATTAATGTGGCTAAAATGCATTTTCCTGCTAACCCCATCCACAGCTGTACATTGCTTAGCTTCTGTGTTTGCACTCCTATCCACTTCTCCAAACTGGAGGCACACTGACTGCCATGTACTGCAGGTGATACACTGATTATGGAAAAGTATCTCATACAACTCCACTTCATAAAAATGCAGCTATGCCTTTAAGACAGCTAGGTTAGACTAATGCAGACTGTTTTGAGATGTAGAACTTTTAGTTTCACTGCTTGACAAACATGATGCACCACTTTGCTGTGTGAAGTGCGTAAGTGTGGGTTTAGTCCTTTCAGACCCTTTACTCTGGCCCTCTTCCCACTTTTGTGGTGAGCAGCACTCTTCACCTGCCCCCCCTCTTGACTTACTCATTCCCTGTCAACACTTGGTGCCTGGAGGATTGCTTTGCCTAACTTCCTGTGTACACACATGCTTATTAATATTGTGTAGCTGTGTGAGAAACCCGTACGCCCGTAAAGAAGAGGTTGTAAAAGCGGTAGTTGTTGGCCTGTGCTCTCAGAGATGCCAGTGCTCCAGGGTGAGATGATTGGATCCATGTGGCCGGCAGTTCAGGCTACTGCAACTGCTGCCAGCCCTGCTGGCCCAGGTTCTACAACGCGGATATGAGCTCCGTTTGATGGATTGATTTTCTGGACCTCGATACACTTAACAGGTCAACTGTGATGAAAACTAATACAGCCGAGTCCAGACAGAGGTTACATACAGATCCCCCGCTCCTGACTTTTTTGCCTCTACTTGGATTAGGTAGATTGCTTCACAAGATTGTACCAGCAGCCTGCAGCCAAACCCACGAGAATTACTTTGCTCATGTCAACAACAGCTAAAGCCATGGATGCGAGCCAGCCCCTCGCCTCATACTGTCAAGCTTTCATCCATCATGTTTTGAGTAAATTATAGAAGAGTAGGAATGTGAAAAATGGATATTCAGTGTCTAACTTCTACATGAGATGGTGTGAAATTAGGCTGACAGAAGTTTTGCCTTGTGAATTAGTGTGAACTGGATATTCAGTGTGTGATAGTAGATTAAACAATTTTACTTAGTTGATAACTCGGCCCTTGAAAACAGGACCTTATCCAAAGAATGACAACGGAAAAATGTATTCATTGATCCATTTTTTTTTTGGCATTTAATCTGATGTCAAAGTCAAAGACCAGCACTGCACGGTGAGACTATTACAAGAAAATCTGGATAAGTTTAGCAGGAAAGTGCATCCCTGACCTTAAAATAATAGTTTATCACTAGGGCTGACCCTTCTAGCTTTGATCGTTGCCTTGGTAATCAACATCTAAATCAGTATTCAAATCCATTTGTCACTGAAGCTTTGATGACCAAAAACTGGTATTCAGGACAATCCTATAGGTTTTTGGTAAGCAAATAGAATAACATTTTTGCATTTACTAAATACTGCTACAGGAACATTGCTGTTTATTTGCGGGTTACCACCACCCCTTACACAGTCCTACTGTACCACCTTTTATAACATGCCCGATGTGTTCATACATGGATCACTGGGTGGGATACCTCATCTTACCTGCACAATCGGAGAATAAACCAATAATCTAGATAGATATTTTGATGCTCTATCAAGAGTTCTTAGAAGTGTTTTTCATAATTGATCCATGAGAAGCCACAGAGGCGTCTTTGTTGCACATAAATAATTTGTTTGGCATAAAATATAAAACATGAGAAATCAGATCATCCACTCTTGGAAATGGTAAATGCGTTTGAAAGTTTCACACAGGCCAAATACATGAAGTACTGGGAGCTATATTTAGGATGAAATAAAAATAAATTCTGATACCACTTCTTCCATACAGCCGAAGACAGACCAACACGAAACACATGAAACTCTAGTTGTGCAATATTTTCACATCTTAATAATCAGCATCGCAGGAGCCACATATGAAATGTATACCTTAGTGCCAGAATAGTTTTATTGAACGACCATTCACTCTTTTCTTGTAATATGAAGTGAAGTAACTTACATTGTCAGGTTTGAATGGCAATGTTCATGTTGCTTGCGGGTTTGGCGCCACTTCCCTTTGCCTTTTTATATTTCCCTGCAGACCTTTCCATAATTTTCTCCCCCACTCTGTTTTAAAGGTGGCGGGGGGTTTCTTTCTTTTTTTTTTTTTTTCAAACCAACAGCTCATTCGGACCATTGCAGGAGACAGTGGTCACGGTTTGGCTTTGAATGAGAAGCTAGACATGTATATGGATAGAAAAAAGCTTAATCCTGATCCAGTGGTCCACCATAAACTCGACAATATCATGCACACAGGATGTTCTGTTACAAATCATCTCATGATGGAAGTTTGACATAAGTTTGCCCAGCGTTAAGCTGCAGAAGATGTGAGGCTTACCATCAACGTCATGTGTGTCATTTTCAATAAGTGGATATATGGCTTCTGCTTGGGGGCAACTGCATTCTGCTCAACACCACACATATGACAGACATGTTTGGTAGTTTTCAAGTCACTTATAGGAACTGTAATCTTTGAAGAGGTTTTCTGGGGAATAACTATTCCCGCCCATACAGTGACAATAGAAAAGTGTCAACCAAATCCAAAATCCAAAGAAGGTCGATACCATTTTCTCTTAATATTAAGCTGCAGCAAGCAACTAGTTAGCTTAGCTTAGCATAAAGACCGGATATGGATGAAGAGTTAGCCTGGCTTTGTCCAAAAGTTATGAACTCTTCAAACATGGACCCCTAAAGTTCATATATCAACACGCTGTATCTTATTTGTTCAATCTGTACAAAAACAAAGCATAAAAACAGCAAGGAAGGGTTATGTGCTGTACTGTTGCTTCAGTGAGAGCAGTATCTTTCAGGGGATCGCTGCAGGATGCCTAGCAATGTCACACTGACAAGAAGGCTTCAGAGAAAAAGGGCTTTGTCACCTTTGGACTGAGCAAGGTTAGCTGTGACTCCCATTGCCAGTAACCTCACAGACAGACATGTAAGTGATGTCAATCTTATCATCCAACTCTCAGCATCATCATTAACTGTATTTCCCAAAATGCCCGACTATTAACATTACTTGGCGGTTTTTGTGATCCAGTATAATCTGAATATGAATAAGTGTTGGGAGCATTATAGAGGGTTAATCATGTTCAACAAAGTAACGCACAGTGAGCAAGTTTGATCAAACGAGAGCAGCCTGACGAGCCGCGGAGCACCTGCTGGAGGGCTGCTTTTGAAAAAGAGCCAGAGCAGAAGCAGTAAAAAGATGTGAAAAGCGTACACAGGTGCTGATTGGAAACCTTCCTCAGGGCAGTCTGAAACCACAAAGCTGCAGAGGCTGTTTGACAAATAGACACCCGCTGCAGTTCTACTGTAGTACAGTTTGCTCCTTTTGAAATAGTCGTTGCAGGAGAGCCGTTTAATAGTCTCTATAAAAGACCCTCACTGTACTGGCTTTAACCTCTTGGAAAAGCTCCAGTGGGTGCTGTCTGTCCAAGTGATGTGCAAATGATGGGCCGTATAATGAGCAGGTGCAGGCTGTGTGGCAAAATCATTTCCACATGCTTTACGACCAGATGGGAGAACTAAATGAAGAAGGTTTTTGTGCAAGATACGGTAAGGTGTGTCAGAAGCAGTATTCCAGTTGTGAAGTATAAATCTACCAGTAAATGCTGCTGAGTGTAGTCACCAGGCCTTTTTATTTGATTGATTCACTTGAACAGGCATGAAAGGATTATTAAAGTATGCTGTTTCAAAAAGATAACATTTGTATTATACAATATATCACTAGTCATATGAAGCTGAAGAGGACAGTTCACTCCAAAATCAAAAATACACAACTTTCCTCTTCCCTGTAGTGCTATTATCAGTCTACATTGTTTTGATGTGAGCTGCTGAGTGTTGGCGATATCAACCGTAGAGATGTCTGCCTTCTCTGGAATACAATGGAACTAGATGCCTTTTAGTTTGTGGTGCCTAAAGAGACAAAACCTCCCCCAAAAAACAGCAATGTCTCTTTCCAGAAATTATGATCCGGTTATTCAAGATAATCCAAAGACCTTGATGTGAGCAGTTTCATGTTCAAAAGCAGCCCTCCATCTCTATGGCCGATATCTCCAGCACTTGACAACTCAGCTCTTACAGCTAAGAGGGAAAAATATATATTTTTGATAATGGGGTGAACTGTCCCTTTAAATGTCTGATAGCATTACATAGCTCCCTGATGTCTGCAGTTGCTAAGTAATGGATAAATAGCCATAGATGTCTTATAGTAATGGATACACTGCTAAAATAGTTAGCTAAATGTAATGCTTGAGATAAATGGTATTGTTCAGGAAGAAGTACTTCAAACCGTCTGACACCTGTGACCCATTTTCCTTTTTTATTCCCTCACAAACAAAAATATAGACATGCTTTTTTGCCCTATTATGGAGCTTCAACATGGATTTGATCAAGTTTCATGGTGTTGCTGCACTTATCGTGAAACAATCTGGATTTACTGAAATGCTAAATCACATAAAGCAGAGTTTTCATTTCTTTCCACAAACTTATGGTGCCCGGTCATTTAGCCCAGTAATTTAGTGTGCCAACTATTTGCGTTTGTCAGGGCCAGATATAATGCGTTAAGCAGGCTTGTGCAAAAAGCTGCAGTGGGTATATTTATGTATTTCTTTGTTACAGCCATTCATATGTTTGCAGTAACAGCTTGTCAATAGCCCTCTATTGTCCGAAGGCAATTTTCCTTCACAACAAAAAGCCTGCACTGATTTTCTTTCGCTGCCTTCCATTTTCAGGAACATGCTGGAAACTTATTTAGCCTCACTGGCATGCATCTACACCGTTGTAAAAGTAAAAGTCACATTTGATTCCAATATGTTGCCTCTGTTATACCCCCCCAGGGAACCGCAATCGGAAACATTGTTTTCATAATGGTGCATTTTGTGTTTACAAGTGTGTTGTGGCTCTTTGTACGGCCAGACAAGTAAGCAGCAGGACCACCTCCTTAGATGTGTAAGTGTTAAAGCTGCATTTCCCATCAGCTTTTGTCTGGGCTTGTTGAAACGAACACAGCTGCCTCATATTTGAATAAATAGGGCGATGCACTCTACAGACTAGCTGTACAGGTTCATAACCTCATGACCAAGGCAAATTAGGGCCTCGTGCAGATCCAGTTGGGAGCACATGCACTACTATACATAAACAGAAAGCTACGGATAGTTAACTGTGCATTAAAAATAATGTCCAAAGGCACTGAGCAGGCTACAACTCACTTCCCCCAGAGCAGTGTGGTAGAAATTGGCTGAGGAAAACTGCTGGACTACCTCTGAAGCATTTCAGTTTTAGACTGTGCTATTGTGTGCCAGTGCAGTGGAAGCCTGTCTGCGTCTGCAAGCCTGCTATTCTGGGTCACTGGAGGCTCTTCCTGTGAGTCTGTGGACCAAAAACAGGTCCTATACTAATGTCATCGATCTGTGGATTAGTGTCAGCATATTTTTTTTCTCCGTGTGTCTGATATCTTTGGAAGCAGACCATGTTTGACTGATATTAGCCTGGAAAAGTAACCACCGCAGAGCTATTACCATAGCTGTATTGGTGACAGCTGAACAACTTGTTCTTTTCACCTGAGGACATACGTGGCATTTTTTTGGCCGTTACAAATCAATGACAAAGTTAGATTTCCCCAAACCTTGGAAGTGATTGTAGAATATTCAGATATTTTCTCAAATATTAACTTCAACTAAGTATTTGGATCTTGCAAATATATTTGACAAATAGCTTTTCATGTGAAATACCGGTTAGCATCAGTCTTTCTCAGTTTCTGCAGGGGTTCAGGAACATTGTTGCTAAGCGGGTGGTCAGTTAGTCACTCTGCTGACACTGATCTAATACTGATTTTCCCAGAGCTAGCTTTCTCCAAAAATGCGACCTCATAGGAAGAAAGAGCCCAGCACACTGGGCTACATCCTTCAACTTGGATGTTAAAAATAGTGTTTTTGAGCACAAGCTCATTAGGCTCCAGCGTATAGATGCACACCTCATTGTCAGATCCTCTACTTCACTCATGATCTTTTACAGAGCCCACCCAGGAGCCCCTGCTTGCTGACTGACAGAAGTTGGATGCAATAACTGCCTCACAAAAACTGCTGTGTAAAAAAGAAAAAAAAGAAGTGTTCCTCTTGTTCAGGGCACATTTTTACTATGTGCTTGCCAATACTTGGTTGGAGATTGCTGGATTTGATCCTCTATGTAAACATGGGCTTGATTTGGGCCTGTTTTTGGTTTTAATTGTATGTTTGGATAATCCCTGCCTTCTACAATGCATAAGGTACCGCTTCCCAGTCTGTGACAGGGCATTTAAATCAAATGCTGAGAGAGATGTCAAAAAGTACACAATGTTAGTATTATCATAACTCAATTTTTTAATCTTTTGATTTTGCCTTCTCTCTCAAAGTTCATGTTTGTTTATTGAGTAACACGATTGGTCACCCTGGTTTTACAGTTGTTGTGGTGTACTGTTTCTTACCACAGTGTGCCATTGCACCAGAATTATTACAAATAACCAACAAGGACCTTAGTTTGTCATTTTCTATTGTGTTGTAAAAAAGTTTTAACAATGCTTTTTCTTTCTCTTTGTAGGGCCCTCCAGGTCCCAAGGGTGAAAAGGTAAGTAATGTTATCATTAATTTGATGTATCAATTGATATGCTGTCGATCTACTCATATATTTGATCAATCTGCATGAAGTAATTTTTAAGGGTAAGTGTGCTTGTTCACTGCCTTGCCAAGACTTAGTTAATACCACTGTCATGTCAGCAGCTGGTTAGCTTAGCTTAGCTTAGCTTAGCACAAAGACTGGAAGCAGAGGAAAACAGCTAACCTGGTTAAATCCAAAGGAAATCTGTCTAGCTACACTTCCTGTTCCCCCCTTTTGAATGTTATCAGTCCATTAAATGGCCATTATCAGTTTTTATCACAACCATTATAATCAGTAGTGTAGTCCATATATGTCCATATATTCCAATCACTTGTTGGCTGATAGGTGGGTATACTATACTATAGCAAATTGCACCCACCAGTAAGCCAGGTTTCACTTTCAGTTTAGTTTAGGCAGCAAAACTATGTGGTTAGGCTTAAGAAAAGATCATGGATTGTTTTAAAATTGTTCAATTTGGTAACATGTGTTCACACTGGACATGGACAGCGATCTTGGGTCAATGTCCTGTGTTTGTCTGACCCATCCATCCACCCATGTCTCCTCCCTACACAGACTTTCTCACTCTTTATACTACATCACCTGACTTCTCCCTTTGCTCTCGTGATAATCACTGGGCCATATAAAGGTGCCAACTAACAATAAACATACATTCAGGAGGTGGAGGAGGGCCGTACTACCTCAGACAGTCACTTAATGGGCTGACAACGGCCTTCTGAAACTACTGTAGGTGTAGCTGGCCCCTTTTAATCGATATCTGTGAAGCTGATAACCGCTGATAACACCCATTAAATTAGCTGATAACATTCAGAGGCAGATTCATAGGAATGGTATCAATCTTGTCATATAATTCTCAGTGTGAAAGTGAAAATGTTTATTTCCTAATATGTCAAACTATCCCTTTAAGAAAGGTAAAGTCTTTAATATCCAGCCCGTCATACATTTTTGCAGGTCAAGACGATCAAATGAATCTTTGTTTTTGCGCTACTCACAGTTAATCTCTCCATAAAAAGTGTCACTCTGCAGTCGCGGCAGTAATTCGCATTCAAGTCATCCTGAATATTTAAATTCTCCTGTCGTTCACAAATCCACAACACAGAACATTAATGACTGAAAGCCAGAGCACAAGTAGGAGCCCTTAAATGCCTCACTGAGCATTTCTCCATAAAAGCAGCAGTGGGGCATGCAAAATAACCACACTGTCTCTTTATAAGCCTGCAGGACTCTGGGACAAATGTGTGCCCGTGGCTTTGCTTTGAAAGACTAAAACCACGACAGCCCTTGATTCACACCAAAGTTGATGAAGTCGCTTTATTCACTTCAGAGTGGAAACAAGTGCATACTTAAAACACGCTTCCAGGGAAGATCTGTTTTACATGCCATCAATGAATATTGAAGTATTTACTTATATTCTGTGTGAACTGAGCAACAACTTAGACAATAACCCATAATATTTAAAGGATTATAGCGTGCGAGTGCTAACCAGAGCTAAAGTTAAACATAGAGAAACAGTTCACAGTTGTCATCTGCATCAAGTCACACTCTTTGGTAACAGATGATTTCTAGTCATGTGGGGTGTGGAATGACGTTGGTTGTTGTCGCTGACCGACGTAATGAATCAACAGTGCGATCTCTTATTTGGTTCCCCTCAAAGCAGAAAATGGAACCCATAAGCATGGCCTACAAAACCAGATTTAGATGATTGTCGAGCATACGTTATGACAATCATGAAAAGCCCAGTTTTGCTGATTAGATGCATGTTCATGTCTCTCATGTGAACCACTTCATCTGCAGTTTAATGAAATGAAAAACAACTGTGTGCATTCCTCCCACCCAAGTCGAATGCAGCGTGCATCAGTGTGGCCATTCATAACCGCTTCCCTGTTAAATCCGGTTTTGGAATGACTGCCCAATGAAAAATTACAAAAATCCCGAGAGCTGTTTTATTTGAAATCACTCAGGCATAACATTGAAGTTTGTTTGAGCAAAATTCCCATCCATGTGTGATAAGTTGTTTGGCTCATTTTACTGCTGTGGCTAAATTGTAACTCAGCCAACAGGAGAGGGGAAAGCATCAGATGAGGTGGTTTAAGGGTGTTCAGTTATCCGATTCTAGACAGATTAAGGTTATAATTCAGTGTCCAACATTTGGTCTTCCTTCAGTTGTTTTAAACAAAAGTGTACTTTTGGTTGGGTTTCACTCTAATGTGATAAACCCCCAGTCCTCGCCATGCAGGTTGATTCAAAACCAAACGTTTTCTCCTTCAGGAACGTGCTCCGTCCACAGAGATCTACCCCCAAATGAAGGCAGTAAGCCAAAGATCTCTGGGGCATAAAATCTGGCCTGGCAATTCAGTTCGCCCACACTCAGCCCCCCCCTACCAAACCCACCAAACCTCACACTACTGCTCTCTTTCTTTCTCTTTCTCTCATACCCAATTCATGTCAGTCCATGTTATCATAAGTGATTTTACTCTCAACCACAATGAATAGTTGAGGGTTCCTGTATTATTTTTCTTTATCAATGTGTTCTGAATTATGCCTCAGTGATTTCAGTGAGTCTCAGCTTATTATTAGCACTGTACTTGTGTTCGGTGTGTGTGTTTGGCCCCCGCATTTCAAGACAAATTCTTTTTCTTGCCTTCCGCAGGGGGATCAAGGCGACCAGGGACCACGGGTATGTGGTTTACTCTTACTTCTTGTGATTAGCTGATGAATGTGACTGCGTGTGTCTCCCCCAGCAGAATTGTGGGCAAAAGGTTTGAGATGCATGAAATTCCTGGGATAGTGTTCTTCCCATCTGGCCAAATACAATAAGCATTTCAGCACTGCTTATTTCTACATCAAGAATGGGCAGGCAAATGTGCAAGATACTTCAGGGTGATATACTGCTTGAGATGCAAAGACCATTTTTTTTACCTCTTGTCTTCAAATTGAACATGAGTGCAAGCTTTTGCCCATCAGCAGAAATATCTGCTCAATCTCAGCTATAATCAAAAGCCAACTAGCTCTGTCTCTATAATTACTCGTGATTCACTTCAATCCTTCGACGTGACATGGCGTATTCAGAGGTTTAATCATTTCCAGCTCTGTAGTTTGACATTTCTATAAAAGCGCAGCTTCTAAATGATGACGATGTGAGTGCTTTTCCGTGCTTGACAGACTCTGAAATGAATTACTCTATCTCCAACAAGCAGCAAGCGTGCCCTCATTTTTCTCAAATAATGGTTAAAAAATGAGCCCTCTTTGAAAGGCAGACTATGACTGCACAGGTTTGTTTAAAGTAGATTGCATTAACTGGGGTCTCATGTGCACATGCACACACACTGTTTTTCACTTCCTCTGTATCTGCTGTCATCATCAAGAGTAGATTGTATGGAGTCTGAGTCACTTTAAATGCCTGTAATTGATTTCCATGAGGGCAGGGAGCACATAGAAGTTGGAGCGCGAGGACAAGAGAACGCAACAACACAGAGGTTTGTCTTGTCACCAGAACACCAGCCATCTCCCAAGTGGATCTGATCCCAATTCACTATTGGCGCCCAACCAGACGTTAGTAGTTTGCCAATTACCTTTGTCAGCTCTCCCCTAGGTCTGTTTTGCACGTCAAAGCACTGCGTTTCTTATGATTTGGAAGTCAATACGAATGACCTTCCCTTGCGAAATTTGATTAGTGGACTCAAAGTGATACATCTTATGTTACACATCGGCACTTCTCAAATGACAGCCAAGTTCATAGAGACTGTGGATTTCTGAGGGGTTTCACACTTTCATGAGATCTACAAATACATTCCCAGATCTGTGATATACCTGTTAATTTTGAATCATATAAAAAAGTATTGGCTAATCATTACTGTTACAAAGGCTAAACCACTACAAGCAGGACAGACAGGAAATATCTCTGTTCTCTAAGTAAAGTGCCTGAAGTAAACCAATGCCGATTGGATAGAATTTCTTTGCACATAATTTGTACCCTTTTAACCTAGGAAATGGAGTCATCTGTCTCTATCACTTGAATGATTTACAATTTGAAAACAGCAGTGTGGCTGACAGAGTTGTAACAGGGACCAGCCATGCCCTATTTGTCTTGCAGAGTAAATAAATAAACTGTCCACTTCAAGAAAGCATTTCATTAACTCCCAATCACAGCAGAATTGTCCCTTAACAGGTACAAATTAACACACAGTCATAGTCTCATATGAAGGACTACAGGGGCATGACAGCAGTCTGGGTCACCAGCAAATTCTATTACCTCCCCAGAATGGCATATTGACTTTGCGCATTAGATTAGTAGGTAAATGTAGTGGAACAGTATTAGAAAGATTTCCTTAATCAATGAAGGCAGAACGGGACAAGTGCTACCTGACCTTGACTCTACCTGGCTGGGAATTAAGTTAATTTCATGCTCAGTATTGACTGAGTGCCGAGAGGCTATTAAACCCATATGGAGGTACATGTAAACAAGAATAGAATTTGTCCTATTCACATCCCAGCCTGCCAGATGACATCAAATGTAAACAGATTTATATCTAGAATAATTGAAAGGACATTTGTGATTACATGTTGATACAATATGTGTATATCTTCTGGTGTCAACTCCAAAGGTCAGCTCAAAGCAACCCTCAGCCCCTGTAGCCAAAGATAATGTGAGAATTGCCACATGGCCAGCAGAATTTCCTCACAGACGCACACTTCCTCTGCCTGTTCCCCACATGTCAGGGTCAGCCATTTGTCGGCCCTAAAGGTCAAAGGCCACGTCCAAAACGCCAAAGGTTAACCAAGCAACAAATAATAAATTGGCCAGTTTTGACAAACAAATGTGTGGCCACCATTGGGGCACCGCTGGTGGGATATAATTAACAGGATTTACTGGCATTATGTGTCACCAAGAAAGGTGTGTGTGGTCTTTTTGAGGGATGGCTGTGGCTACAGGTGTCAGGCAAAGGTTGGTGAATTCTAGCAACAGGAAACATTCCTGAGATTTCACAAAGAAAACTACCCTAGTTTGTCCTGGACTTTACTTCTCACATTGTGGGATTTGACCACTTTGCAATGTTCTTCCAAAATAAAGAAACAGTGATTATGTAATTTCCAGGATTTGACTTTTCAGTCATGAAAAGAAGTGTTTCACAGTCTACTGTTTGTACATGAAATCAGAAGCCTCAAAATGAATTTCACTTGAAATACTTTGGATGTATCACATTGATGCCAAATCTGAGGCTTCAAATGAATGTATTATTCCTCTCTTAAATGTATTAAAGCCATCTGTGCACAGAACTGGTAATCCACTCCACATATAGATATTCAGAAAATGCCTCAGCCTGTATTTGCTCGGGATGCTTTGTGTGTTTGGTGTGGTCGAGGAGATGCTGGTTCTGGCCAGTGTCTTATGACGGCTGTTGCTGATTGTCCTTATATCTGGCTTTTTGTTTACTACAGTTGCAGTCGTCTTGCTGCAGGCAAATGCATAGCAATAGAGCTCCTCACCAAATAACCAACATCCGTTTTGGAGGGGAAAAGCAAAACAAAGCAATCTGTGAATGGTTAGGATTCTCTGTCAACCGCCATGTCATTATCATTCTCACACATAGACATCAGCGCAGAGGCAATGCAGGGTGAGCACTAACCCACACCTAGCCAAGCTTCCCTCCGCTTTCTCTCATCTTCTACAGAGAAAGATCAGATTATGGTTTTTGGTCAGATAATCATTTATCTTTTTACACATTTCAAACATGCATTGGTCAGTGAGGTTGTCAGCATGCTGTAGACCTGAGTGTTGCCTAGAGTATAAAAAATCTGATTTTAAAAGCAAAAAAGGATTCAAGCCAGGAAGCAGTGCCAGCCTGCACATGCTCCACACTACATTTTCATGCCTTGACTCTTTGTATAGTCTGTTCCCCACTGACCATAATCCAGTTCTTGTTTTCCATCTTTGTCCCCAAGATGTTTGAGGTTGTAAATAACTTGAGAAATATTTGCGATTCAATCCCAGTTACACACAGCATGGCTATTGTCTGCAGTGTAAGAGTATTGCTCTGTTCTGCTGCAGGCTGAATTAAACCAGCCTGCCTTGAAAGCCATATTCTTAATGAGCCATGCTTTTTGAATTATCTTTGGAAAACCAGAGGGATGGCACCAAAGCCATGTTTGGATAGGCCAGATTTTATCTTAAGCTCAAATATGGAGGAAGATTGATCTCGTACGGGGCATGTTTATTCTAGTGTGCCAGTCTTTGAAAAATGCTTTCATCAGTTCATTCAGGTTGGATATTTATGATGGAGAAAAACCTGCAGCATGAAGATAAACAAGAGGCTGTGCAATCTCTGCACAACCAATGTGGTACAATCTTTACATGTTCTTCCACAGACTGAGCATTTCAGCTAAAAACATTTATATTTAATCGTTTGCTTAATTGCTACACTTGTCACACATTCCCTTTTTGCACAGCCCTTAATGTAGTTTACAGTGAAACCTTTAAACTCTTTAAACGCAGATTGTTCCCCCAATTACAGCCCCATGGACACCACCTTGACTTGTCAAGAAAAGCCAAAGCTGACAGGACTGCAATGCCCAAACCAATCACCAGAATAAATGTTGACATTGTACATTTTTGCACCCCACAGATATTTTACTTTTGCACATTATGTCCTGAATGCATTAAAACTTTAGGTTTTTTAATATTTCAACAACTCTGTGGTCAGTGTGTGGTTATGTTTTAGCACAAAAGCCACTTAGTTATGGTTAGGAAAAGATCACGTATTGATCTAAATCACCTACATTTGGTGGTGCAAAAGCTGGTAGATATGCAGCAATGGGTCGCTAAAAACACCCATGTTTGGTGGAAGGTACATTGCTGGAAATGCAATGATGGGTCACTAGAAAACACTCACATTTGATGAAGCAAATCCCAGCAGCAGGTCACTAAAAACACCCACATCTGGTGAAAGAAACACTGCTGGAAATGCGACAGGAGCCAAACAACAACCACATTTGGTAGTGCAAATGCAGCTGGAAATGCAGTGATGGGTAGCTATGTGTAAAAAGCACTCATGTTTGATGGAACAAACATCGCTGGAAAAACAAAACACCCACATTTGATGGCAAAAATGCATGTGAAAATTTGATGGGTTGCTAAAAAACACCCATGTTTGGTAGTGCAAATGCTGCTGGAAATGCATTGATGGGTAGCTAAACAACACTCATGTTTGATGGGACAAACATGGAAATGGAGAAACAGGTTGATAAAAAAACACCCACATTTGATGGCAAAAATGCATGTGGAAATTCAATGGGTCGCTAAAAAACACCAATGTTTGGTAGTGCAAATGCTGCTGGAAATGCAGTGATGGGTAGTTAAAAAACACTCATGTTTGATGGGACAAACCTCGCTGGAAATGTAGCAACAGGTCACTAAAAAAACACCCACATTTGATGGCAAAAACTCATGTGGAAATGCAACAGGTCACTAAAAAACACCCACGTTTGGTAGTGCAAATGCTGCTGGAAATGCAGTGATGGGTGGCTAAACAACAGGTCGTCTTGTTTGTTGGTCTTGAACAATGAAAATGTACAATAACAACATTGTCCTCTGGCGACCGGGCAGCTGTGCCTGGTTATGGTTGCTAAGCTATGATTGGACCAGCACTGTCTCGGGGAGGGGTTTTGCAAACTGTCAGTTCATGTTTCAGTGGACATTTATACTGCAGTATGACTGTTGGAGACTTGTCACCATCAAAGACCTTGTTTGACATGCAGTTCAATAAAATGTATATGTCTAAGTAATCCCTGAAAAGAATGATTAATGACAATCAATGAAACATAATGAAGCGCATTTATTTGAGTACAACATTTTAAGCCGTGTTTAGCTGACAGTATGTCAGTGTTTCTGGAATCAGTTTAAATTTAGCATGCAGCTATAAACCCTTGTCTCCTCTTAAAAAGAAGAAGGCCTGATGCTTTTTCTTTTATTCAGTTTTCATGAGTGGATCTCATCTGTCATGACCATTGTTGACAAGGGAATTGGAAACCATTTGATTGAATTTCCAGTGAACATCTCAATCCCTTGATGTTCCCCAAAACTCTACGAACAACACAGCTCCTCAATTTACCAGTATGTTATGGCTCAGAGTCTGTTTTATGATAATCATCTCAACAAATGTTCTGTCTGTATATTTGGGAGAAAACAACAGGAAATGGTTACTTAGCAAAGACATTGTAACATGCACTCTGCACAGAATGGTCGCAGTGCTGTTGTACACACAGTTTCATGGCGGGGAAGTAAACTTGGACTTGTTTTGTTGGTTTTGTTTCGGTCTGAATTGAAACGCCTGGTCCTCAAAACTCATTGTGTACAGTTACATTTTGATGTTAGCTTTTGAAAAACCCTCAGTATTGTACATATTATACAGCCTGTTTCACAAATTTGTAAGAATATTTACAAGTAGGATGCTTATCTCCTTTCCTCTTTTAACTGTTTTTGTTCACCCAGTGTTTGAACGTCATGCGTGTGTTGTGCCATGTTCTGCTGTTTGTCCCTTTAGGGATTGCCTGGTCTCCCTACGCTGGCTGCTTTGCACAGCAATCAGATCCTGACTGTCAAGGTTTGTCGGTGGTGGTGCCGCCTAGCTGCTCAGTCCGACCCCTCCGCAGCACACACTGGGAGTAAATGAATCACTGTCTGCTGCTTTTTACTTAAAGCCCGATGATAGACTAGGCACAGGAAAAAACCCCATCTAATTAATCACAGCCAGTCAATCGTTATCCTCTTCCCCCACTGCCGCTACCAGTCTTTCACTTGAGATTTCTGTTCCACGCTTCATGCCAGGTTCCCTATTGAAGGCAAAGGTGGCCTTTTACAACCCTGTAATATGTAGCTGACTGGAACACGAAGACATGGTCTGGCTTGTGTCCATTGATGCTAAAGTAAATGGAAGGAACTCCAAGAGGAATCCTCGATGATGAAGCAAAGTGGCAAAATGTTTTTTTAAAGCTCATGCCCATGGTTCACCACAAATCCTTCAATCCACCAATTTGGCCTCCGGGATTAAGGATTGTTTCAGCGATGGATGAAGCCACTTAATACCAATGGACACTAGCAGAATAATGCATGCATTGAAAGGAACAAGGTTAGAAATCAACCTCAACTCAGAAGGTCGACCATGCTGGTTACAGTGTGTGCAGCCCCCGGGGTCTGACTTAGTAGCAGGCGCAATGAAGATGATGACAGCGCTTTCACAGAGGAGGAGAAATTCCCATTTTTCCGGGGACTGCGAGCCCACTGTGGCGCCCTCGCACCCCTGAGGTGGTAATTATGGGTCCCGTCTCCAAGTAAAAAAGCCCAGACTTCCGAAGCAAACCACCTCCGTGCTGGAAAAGTGTGGATTTCTCCCCCTCACCCGTGAAGGCGCTGGATCAGGGGTTCATGAACACAGGCCTTTCTAACAAAATCTGTTTCTTTTTGCATTTGCTTTCCTCCTTCTCCTTCTTCTTCTGGGACCTCATCCTTCTTCAACCTTCTCTCACCTCTGACCTACGACCTCTTGACCTCACACACCTGCTCAGATGGTCTTCCCTAAGATCAATCATGGCTTTCTTTCCGCTGACCAGCAGCTCATAAAGCGGCGGCTCATTAAGGTAGTGGCTGTGTCCTCACTCGTCTCTCTGTCGTGCCAAGTCTCACCGAATCACTTCTCTCTGGGCATCCTGCAGTTTGCATGCAAATCTTCAGACAGACCTGTCATAAGTACTCTCATACTCCTTCTGTTATTGTTAAAGAGAAATATGGAAATATCTTTTTTGAAAACAAGGTTTTATTAAGGTAAAATGAATTACTGTCCTGGCACTACTTAAAGCACATTCCCTGCTAGTTAGATTGCTGAATATTTTCGTAGAGTTTCTTATAATCCAGTATAATAATGGACCACACATTTTCAGTGTATTTTTGCCCTGATTATTGGAACTCTACAGATGTGACTTTTCAGTCGGTGCCTAATGCACAACCTCTACTCAACCCATTAAGTCCATTTAGGAATGCATGCATTTCAGAGGATTACTGTTTCAGCTATAAATCAGACACATTTCAGCTCCATCTTGTATTAGCCATATGACCCAAAATGCAAACTCTCCTCCATGTTATGAATGGAGGCAGCCCATAGCCACCCACGACATCATTCCACTACTCTCTCTTCATTATCATTTAACTGCAGTGGCTCCAGTCTCCAGTGGATCCAACAATATCACAGCGTTCTGATGTTTGAATGTGTTATTTTGCCACACAGGGAGATCAAGGGCAAGCTGGACCACCTGGGCCTCCAGGGCCACCGGGTCCACCAGGGCCAAGGGGGCCTCCAGGGGACACCGGGAAAGACGGGCCCAGAGGTGTACCAGGTCTACCAGTGAGTATTGACTTTCACCTGATATCTGAGGAAGTTTGATTAAACTGAGCAAAGATTTACAGTCAGTGTGTTATTTACAGTAAATGGCTGTGGATCAGCAAAACTTTGTGGATTTTTCCTTTAAAAAATACTGTATTGTTCCCATTACGAGTAAAACAACATCAGCTCTTTATGTACTTGTATCCAATTTGATTTTGACCCAAATGCCAGGAGGGTTTATCCCAACGAAAACCGTCTAATGAAGACTAGACAAACTATGATGCAGTTCATTGCCCTAATGTCTTTAGCTAAACATAGAATGCCTCCCTGTATGGATTTACATTAACTTGGTTGTTTTTCATTATAACGTAACATTTTCCACATCTTTAAGCCTGTCACTGGCATCGCACTAATTTATGTGAACTCTGCCTGTGAGAGAAAGGAGAAACAGAAAAAGGCCTGTCAATTACGCTCAGCTATAAAACCTTTCCGAGGGCTCCAGCTGATCTTTATTGTCTTGGCAGAGTTCACAGTGGGAGTGCAAAAATATTAAGTGTTGTTTATCTGCTTCTTTCCAAGTTTTTGATGATTATTGTTTTCAGCTCTTCCAGTTGCAGTTGCAATCGTTGTTGCGTTTTTCCAAGAAATTAAACTTCTCTCGCTGGGGTGCTTTATTTCTCCCATGATTTGCTTCTCCTGCCGTGAATCCCTCAGAAGGAAGATGGTAAAACCGGTCCTGTAGTTATCACAAAGAGGCAAAAATGGAATAATGTTCAAGCGTGTCTTTGGCATACAAATCTGGCCATGGCATATGTCTCTTTTCTACCCCGAGACCTGCAGGAACATCCAAGAGCCAGGCGTGAACCGAAAGCAGAGACTAGAACAGGGTTGTTGGACGGAGACAGTGAAGGGTACAGGTGCCACAGCATGATGAAATGCCTCCCAGCCAACCTGCTGTATGAGCAGAACAATGCTGAGCTCTGCTTGGCAACCTGGCCCCGATGCACCATAGCGGCTGTTAAAAGAAATGGGGAATTCAACCATGATGTGGAAAACGCTGTATTTTTTGCCAGAATATTTGAGCTGTTTGACTCAAAATAGTGTTTATGATCATTTTTAAACTCCATGCATGTTCTCAACTTTGCAGAGAATTTCTTGAGCCACATGCTTTCCAATTAAGTGACTGTTTTGTATTTATGTAGGGTGATCCAGGGCAGCCTGGAGAGACGGGAGTCATGGTAAGCACAAACTTTTCCTTTCTGCTTGTATTTGCATTTCAGCTTCTGTCTGAATGAAATAAATGAGATATGACTTGTTCATTAGTGAGCTTTAAAGGTGCTAGTAGTTAGTTGTTCCCGGTGGACGAGCCAGACAAGCTTGTTCCCTCTGTTTCCAGCCCTTACGCTTAACGATTAACAGCCTGTTGGAAGTAGTTTCATATTTATCATGCAGATATGAGCATTTTATCAGTCGTCTCAACAAACTGGACTTGTTTTCCTTTTTCCATTATAAAGATCCTTAACTGTGTACCCCTTTGAATGCAAAAAGAATCCAGAGATGTAAAAGCTTTCCAATATGGCTCATGCCATCTGCAGGCAGGTTGTAGTATTTAAGAAGCTGCTGAGAAATTCTTTGACTTTCATTTAACTATCTTTTCCTGCTGTATTATCAGCCTTTACTGACTTACTGCCTTCACTAAACTAATGCAGTTACTATAACGGTGTCCTAATTTTTCCTCTTTCTTTTTCTTGGACATATTTAATTGGCTAAACTAGAAAAATGAACTCAGTCATGATCTCCGCCAAGTGACTGCCTGAGCTGAGCACGGGCACGATTTTTCAACAATTGGGAGTCACTACAATAAAAGCTGTACTTCAGCATTTGGTCATAAAGGTGCACACAAAATAATAGGCTTATTGGTCCAGTAGTTTACAAGATTAGCTGCAGACAGACAGGTACATACACCCACACACACACACGACCAAATGCATGATGGGGATCATCATCGCTTGTGGGTGTTTGTTGTAATAACAAATTTTGATGCTCTCAAAAGCTGTTCAACAGTTTATCCATTTTAATCTTGTTTTTTAAAGCAATCATGTCATTTAGGATGTCTTTTTTAAAGTGCACTTCATTTATGAGGTATTCATAAGGTGGTTTGTGGGTAATATGGTGAATATTAATGACACATTTTATGATACCCTGCAAAAACGTTTGTTTTTTTCTCACAAACGCCTTCATACAGTAGGGACAAGCTGTTCCAGTTAACAGCAACTGGATACCACTTGTGGTGTTCAGCAAATAAAGCATTTGATTAAAGTTTCCTCATAAAAGCTACATCGAATAGGTCAAGCCAAATTCCAGAGAAAGCAAAGACGGAAAACGTGACATGCGAAAACACTCGGTGATGTCAGCTTTCACAAGTGCAGGGGAGAATAAGTGAAGCTGACAGAGGAGGTGCTATCAAGCGCTTTCATCTCTGATTCCATCTCTGACCCTTTCCATGGCGTGGAAAAAGTTGGTGGATTGGAAAGTAATGGACGGAGAAAATAAAGGGTGGCGTGACTTAAGTGGCGAGAGAGACACATTAACTAGAGTAAGAGGAGTTTAAAGCTAAAATTGCTAATTGTTTATAGGTCACTTAACACGCACTTAACTCTCTACGCTCTTTGAGCTTTTATGTTGCTGAAGTTTTCAGCTTTTGTTGGCTTTAATTATATGTTTTACCCATAATTCAACTTGTGCTCATAGCTGTGAAAGCAGCACCGTTTTGTTTCTAAATTCATACTGTTATGAATGTAAAAGTTGCTGTAGACTTCCCAGTGGTCCCAGGTGAGCTATCATAAGTCTCCAGTGCTTATACAACTGCTCATGACAGCAGCGGGAGTATTGCTCCAAAAGACAAATGGCGAATCCCATTCAAAATGAGCTCAGAGGCCTCGCACCGAGCTTTGAATCAAAAATAAGCGCTACTCCCTGTAATTCTTGAAATAAGGCATACTATTTCACGAGTATATATACACAGCATGACACTAATGTACTTTTAACAAGGACTAATGTCATCATTTGGAAATCAATCCCCCCCCCCCGTAAAGCAGCGTGAGATGAGCACGTCCCAGAGGTCATAAAAACATGTGATGTGACATGGCCGCTCAAACACAGTGCAGTTTCAGAGCTTCTGTTTCCAGCCAACAGCAGTTTGTTTGCTACTCTTTGGAGGGGGAAAAAGTGAAGATAAGATAATGGATCAGAGAGAAAAGTTTCTGTAAATGATAATTTGGGCTGTTAACCCTCTGGAGAGGGAATAAAAAGAAATCCTCCATCCAGAAACAAAACACCAGCCCACACCCTTGATTGGCCTTTGAAAATCAATATGAATTAGATGTGCATAAGCAACTAGACCGATAGGCTCCACTTTGTGCAGCAAGCTGAAAGGATAATCTTTGATCGGCACTTTTAGATCTGCACAAGTCAACTGGAGGTAGGGATTTTGAGGTCGAGCCTTAACCAATTTTTTTGCTACTTTTACGGTGCTCTAGGAGCTAGCGCCCACTTGACACAGCTCAGCGTTTTTGATGTAGATGCTATTGTTAAAGAGGCAAAAGTAGATTCCAGAGTTTTCCAGCAGCCTTCCAGGACATATGGTGCTGGTTAGAAGGATTAAGCTCTTGTGGAGCAACAAGGAGGAGGGGGGAGGTGGGAAGAAGAAAAAGAAGAAGAAAAAGGAAATATTTTCAGGACTCAATTCAAAACCATCAGTGCCATAAGGTCTCTCTGGGGTAAATTACGGGGGTCTTCAGCTCGCTAAAGGTGGCTTGCAGCCTTGCACACAGTTTTCATTTGTGAGTTGATTTTGCTCCAGAAAGTCTAAATAAGAAAACCAGTGGTGTGTTATATGTTGTGTTTTATCGGTAGCTTAAAAAAAAAAAGCTTCTTTATCTGTTTTTTGGTGTTATTTTTAATTTTGATGCAGAATTTCACAGCTTCCCTTTTACATCCTTTTCATTCCATAACTACCCACAATTCACCAGTGACTCACCTTATTTGTTGCAATGCACAACAGGCATGCATGTAGGGATGTAATTTACTTAATATGCCTGTATAATGAGGACATACCTATAATATTTTGGTGTCCTTGACTAAGTTTCCTTTTAATGTGAAGCCAAACATGAGGAACAAAGATGTGAGTAAATGGCTCAGGACATGCTCGGTGGACTCAAACAATGTTGTGGCAAATGTTGACATCAATAGGCAACAAGCTTTTTTTGTCAGTGGAACAAATCTGTTTGTTATTAAAGGAATTTTTTTTTTCTTTTTACAACCTAGGTCTTACTGTCTATTTTAGGAGGTATATCTACAGACAAGGCCATAATCCAGACTTTAGAAATACTGTGTTAATTAGGTTGTGCTCACTGCTCAGGAACTGCAGATGGAAAGTAGCTATATTGCACCTAAATCTGGTACAAAGCATCTATTCACTTCTCTTGTTTGAGTTTGGAAATACTGTTTTTTGTACACAGTCCCTGACAATTATTTTAATAAAATGTAAATTTTAAATATATATGTAAATCCAAATTTCCCTAGATCAGAGGTTCCTAACTGGTCCGGCCACGGGGTCCATATTTTTCCTTAGTTATTAGTTCAAGGTCCACAAAGTTTCATATATTCAGCGTCATACTTGCATTTTGCCTTGTCTTAATTGTTGTCTATGGTAATTCACTTGCTCTACAACAGGAAACAGCAATTCAAAATAAAGCTTGTGCTATAAATTCACCGTACTCCAAAAATAATGTGTGTTTTTTTTACAAATTTGACTTGTTCACCAGTCACTTGTGGTCCATTTAGAATGACCCACCAGTTGCAAACCACTGCCCTAGAACATAGTTGCCCAAAGTGCACCCCATGGGCCAATGGTGGTCCTCAAACATTTTGTGTGGCCCCTGAACGTGGCATGAAATGCATGCATCATAATTTAATCATCTGTGATCCATTTCACTTTCAGTAGCTTACATTTAATACACTGGTAGGCTACTGCATCAAATTACGCCCCCCCTAACAAGCTTCGGTAGCGGCTGTATCTGGGATATTTTGGCTTTATTTTAGTACAGAGGAAGGAAGTGAAGACATATTGTCGATCTTTACACACAGTCTCTGTAGTCAACACTGTCATCATGGATAAAACAGACAAATACACTCCACTGGAAACTGGAATCCAGTGAGAGTCAAGAAAATACAAAGCATTTTACAGCTATTTGTAGTTGAAATTTTGGGTTGATTGGGTGGTCTGTACAGTTTGTGCCATATTCTTGCTAGCTGCTGTTTTGCTTACAGTAGTAATAGCTGTAAAGCTGGTGTGATTAAAAGGTCTAACAAAATGAAAAGCCATGTAGGCAGTTTAAATAAAGCACACAATCTCTACAGTGATGGTGGTGAGCACAGTGTTATGCTAACCTATAGCTACACTGGTCAAACTTAAGACAATAAGACCCCGCTTGTAGCAAAATAAATTTCCTTTAAAGCTGAAAGCACCTTGATTTAATGTAAATAGGAGCATTATATTGCGTAGCTTTTTCACAGATCTTGTAAGTAAGGCAGAAGCTTTCAACAGAAGTTCTTAACCTGTACTCCAAAGCTCTGACATGAAGCTTTACTGAGCTTTGATCAGCCAAAATATTATTCTGTGGATGCTGAGCGAGAAATGCACCCTGTTGAGGTTCTTCAAGTGGCTGAGGGTTCAACTGCACACTGAGTGTGGGAATTGACCTGGCAATTGCTTCATTGTTTGTCATTTCCGAGTCATGAATGAAAGCAGCAGTCATTCAGCGCTTTGTATTTGAGCTCGGATGCTCGACTTCAATAGGCGCCCTGTTGATACGGCACATTTGTGGATTCTTCTCCTTTGTCAGGGTGAAATGAGGCAGCTAAGGTGATATATGCTGAGCATGTGCTGTCATGATGAATACTTAAAGTTGAAATAAGCATCCTTTCTAATGAAAATGTTTGGATTATTTTACATTTTAATTTTCCAGTAATGCCAGGGCTCCAAAGTTGAGAACAAAAGAGCCAGGACCAAGACTTCCTCAAGAGCCCTTGACTCTGTGAAAAAGCTCCTTTTCAGCCAGTAGCTCCTGAGTGCTCTCAGATGTAGCCAAGCTAATTAGCGCTCAGGCGAGTGGCACATGCTCTCACATACCTAGTGGGTCATAAAGATGTTTACCAAACCCTACTGAGGACAGCCAACAAAGGCTTTTAAAGGCAAGCGGGAGGAAAACCTTTTTCTTGGTCGGCTGGGATAATGAAAGTTGTTCATTGAGGTTTTTGTTATAAGTGCAGATGGAATGCACTATAAATGAGCTGCAACTGTGTGGGCCATTTCTGTAAATGTGAGAACTTGTTGCTGCAGGGATTTTAACAGGCTAGCTCTGTAAAAATGGAAATTCAGAATGGGAAAGTTTTGAGCGTCAGTTACTCGGTCATCAACAAGAACCAAACAAGATAATGGAAAGCTCGAACAAACAGTTTATTCTCAGAAAATTGGCTGTCATTATGGTCCTTTTAGCGATGCCAAGCATCCGTTGGTGCTTTGGCCACAAGGCGTTAAGTTGGCCACCACCAGCCTACACTTCTTCCTCACAGAAATTTGCACTGACAGTCAAACTTGTCGACCTGAATGTGTCCTCGCTGGCTGCTTTTGAATGCAGGCACACAAGCCTTTTACGCTCATCAGGGGACCGAATGTTAGGTTTTGCCAATTATACTGCATCAACACGAATAAAGCGAGGAAAGCTGTTGTTGCAGAGGGCTTGCGGGGTATAAGGTCTGCCTGGCTTCGACTCAGCTGAGAGTGATGAGCCAAATAGCACCATTTGCCGTAGATCCTGAGCCGACAGTGAGAAAAATGTTGGCCACCATGAGGTGTCATAACAGCCAAGCAGAAAGGTGTTGATGAACTGCCGTGGGTACTGCAATAGTTCAGAGTCTTGTGAAGCCAACGTGGAGGAAACTTACTTTCAGCTTGGTTTCTCATTTTAGTCGTAAAGCAGTTGTGCAGGCAGGTTCTGGTAGAAGCGCCCGACATGGCGTCCGATTTCACTGTGGTAAACAGCAGGTTGAAAATAGAAACTGTTCTCCCAGACACATCTATCACTGAGTTAAATCTCAGTTAGAGATGTGGCGCCTTTTTTGCCCTAACTTATTAGCTTTGTGAGGCTTTCCAGCTATTGGCCCGTTTAGGTTATGAAGCTCTCTGTGTGTTGGACTGTTGAATGTGGAACAGCCAAACAAGTTTTTACAGTCGCTTAAATGAATAAAAAGATTAACTTAAAGATAAAAGCAAAAAAAGATTTTGTTATTCATGGTCTCATTAGAGATTAATGTTTATGATGAAGCTCAACGAAAAGAAGGCGCAGAGTGATTTCCATTCTTCATCGAAGAATAAAACAAGGGTTTGATTGTGATTCGGTTCTGCCCGAAGGGTGTGTACTCTCTGTATGAAATCCCACCAGAAGCCCTGCCAGTCTCTCTGCTGTGACGGTGTTGGCTGTGGAAATGATATTATTTCATCAGACATGGACTCTTTTTGTTCTGTTTCTCTTCCACTCACTTTCCCTCTCTCTTTGTCTCTCTTTTCATTTATAGGGACCTGAGGGGCCACAAGGGCAAAAAGTAAGTACAAAGAATAATTGACTTTAGTTGCTTTTCTGTGAAATTAGATAAAATGAGATTCTCTGACGTAGATATCAACTGAATGACGTCAAAAATATATATCACATTGAAAAGCTTTAATTCTAATGTAAAGCAAAAGAATTTCTTTAGAATAATGTTTTGGGTTTGATATTAACTGTGCACAAGTTACGCAAATGGCTTCCAAAAAAAAAAGTGTTGAATGCGTCTGCTTGGAGATTAGTGATGCAGGGCCACAGTCAGGGTAAGTAAATAGACAAGAGGAGAGTTAAGGCTCGAACAACATGAGGAGGGAAAGAAAAAGAGACAGAGAACAGAGAACCTAAGCTAAGTGCTGCGATGCAGGCCGCGGGTCCCTGGCGGCACTGATGTGGGGAACAGATGTAAGCCATATCCAGCCATCAGGTAGCTGCCAGTGTTTGTTCAGTGTAACCCAATCAGACACTTCCTGTCTGCGCTGTCATCTGTCGGCAAGGCCTCCCGTCAGCGTAGGAGGGGGTGTGCGGAGGGGTCAATGATGACACACCGCCGTGTTAATGACTCATAAGCCAGGCCCCGAGGCTGCTCAATTAGATCTACTGCTGGTGTAGCGCGGTGTTCAGCAGAGGGGCCACGTCAACAGTTATTCATGTTTCATCACCTTGCTGATTGATTTGGTGTCACTACATGATAAAGGTGTGAATCATATACTTGAACATATTTTATTAACTTTCACTCTGTAACGTGTTCCATTCTCCTTCACCCTGAGAGATATTCTGAATATATAAGACATGATAAAATATTTTTTTCATTACGTCAAACCTAAGTTTCACTCATCTTTGATACATCTATAAATGAGACCATGGTAAAAGTAAGTCATTTTTATTAGGGAGAAACTCAAATAGCCAACGTAAGCAAACCGCTCTGCAAGAGAGTGGGAGCTCATTAAAACATGCTTAGTACAACCACAGAGTCTAAATCATCCGCTTTGAGTATATTAAAGAAGTGCATGCAAACATAAAAGCTACAGTACATACTATAGAAAGACTTAAATTTTTTAACTCCCCTCAGTCTGCAATTTAGTAGAATTACTCTCAACTCCAGTCTTGCCCTGTGCCATTATCATCCATAACTTAGTAGATCATAGAATATGACATGCAAATGTTTATTGTGGCCTGGTTTTGTCAGATCAGTGTGCAGAAGTGGGAATGGGAACAATACACAGGCCTGTTGTGTCGACCTTTGAAGGTAGTGTCAGTGATGACAGTTCTTTGAACAGCGTATGATTTTATCTTTCTTTGGGGTGTTGGGTCCTCTGGGAGATGATTTATGCAATGAGTCAGCAAGGGGAAATATTTGAATTTTTGAGAACCATGGCCCTGCAGTGTAAGGTGCTTTCAGTTTTTTTTTTTTTTTGCGAACACAGTGT
Source organism: Cephalopholis sonnerati (assembly GCA_019142605.1). Lineage (NCBI taxonomy): Eukaryota > Metazoa > Chordata > Actinopteri > Perciformes > Serranidae > Cephalopholis > Cephalopholis sonnerati. The sequence continues at coordinate 12,775,813 of JAGQAX010000023.1, forward strand.
GATTGTTGAATGTAATGTAACACCTAACGGCCTTTGTGTTTATTTCTCAGGGTTCAGTCGGGCCTCCTGGCATCCCGGGTGTTGATGGACAGAAGGTGAGGTCACATATAAGCAGATATACAGACATATTGCTGTCCCCTACTTTTTGCTGTTATTTATACTAGTTCAGAATAGAAATTTCATTCAGTTGCAAAATTGTATTTTTCCGAGAAAAGGGTGAATATTCCAGATTATCATTTTAGAATTAAAAAGGAAGATTTTCAGGGGAAATATTACGTCACTTCACTTATTAATAAAAAACAGATTTTAGACTCAGTAAGCTGTTTTGTTCAGATGGATACTTTTAATTTGCAGCAAATTCATAACGCTGGACTGTTTCAGTTACATAAAGCAGCCCCTCTAAATTTAGCCTGAACATGGTATAACGCTTCCCTCACAAAGTACTACACATAAAAAAGTTCAGAGAGCTCTAACTTCCATCCACACCTGAAAGTATTTTATCTTCAAAAGACTCACTTTAACATACTTAGAGTTTTCATTAGTCTTTTTGGCCACATGTTGCACTTTTCATATTAGAAAAGTTCTGCCATGCATTCTGACAATTTCAAACCGCCATCCTATTTGGGAGAAATCCCCTGGGCTGCATCCTCAAGTCTTAACCACAAAGTGCCGTTTCGAGCAGCCTGTGAATCTGCTCACACTCTCGGCCCATTCCTGCATTTCATTCTCAAACCGAATAAAGAAGACACAGTGCAGGTGTTTCACAATGGGGGAAAATGGAAAAGCATATTTATTCCAGGGCAAACGACGGCATGAGTGACGAGAATGAATGGGGAGATGATTTGAGAGGCGCCATCTTTCTAATCTCAAGCATGCATTTATAAAGATATGAGCGGAGAGGCACGCATGGCTGTAATAGAAACCAGAGTGAAAGCCATACTGACTCTGGAGACAGCAAAAGCTGAAGGCCTAATTCCATACTTGTGTAAGGAGTGGGGTTTGCCAGCATGAAATAGAACTCCAATGCTGTGCAATGCAGTTATAAAAGAGAATCTGTTATGGTATGTAGCTGTCACTCATGCAGAAAGTTGAAGTCTGAAGCAGTAAAGGCTGCTCTGCCAGCAGTGGCAGGTTGACTGGCAGACATCATATTGATCTGACAGAGATATCCACTAAAAAGGGCTGATTACTAATGCAAACCTTATCAGCCCCAGTTTAGGAGTTTTTAATCAGACTCCATCATCATTACAGCAATATATCATCATAATTATGCCAATGACTCCCATATGTGGGCTGATAGATGATACACGCTTCCAGCATTTATGAAGACGTTCACCACTAGTGTGTGGCTGAGGGGATACTCCCTACACACAGATCATACACACTGATATTGTTGCTATGCTTCTTGAAACAAAGCATTGTTAAAAAATACAAGGTTTGTTACTATAATGAAACAAAAGAACATTCAGTAACTCAGTGTTCCTTAGAAAATGGCCAACATCTAACAGCACATTGACATGTAATTTAATTTATATAATAGATTACTTTATTTTCCATCCTGGCTACATGAAAACTTCAGTTATGAAAATAACACTGTGTCATATTTGCTGAAAACTGTCACTATATTCTGAAAGAAGAACATGAGACAAATAATCTAGGGGAAGAAAATCATGCTCCTCTGCCTCTTTGCAAGTGTAACTGCAGCTGGAGCAGCTTCATGACATACCACCACATCTGTCCACGATCAGCCCCATTAGCTCCTTGGCCCGGGAGCAGAAGTCCCGATGAAATTGCTAAGTTAGCGATTAGCGATTAAGGTTAAGATAAGGGGAAAGGGAAGGCTACTTCTCATTACTTATGCTATGCTAACGATTAGCTGACATTAGCTATGAAGTATTATGTTAAAAAAGAGGTGGTTAGGGTTAGGATAAGGGTAATGGTAAAGGTTACATCTCGTTACCTATAAAGTGAATCACGTCCACATTTATTATGAATTATAAAGTGACTATTGCTACATTTGATGTCAATTATTGACTACAGTGTACAGCATTGTCGCAGGGTTCAGATAGCTGTCACGTTCAGATAGCTGTCGCGTGCAAAGCTGCGGCCACAAAATGTGTCCACCTCTGTGAAGTGCTTCCAATGGCATTTGCAACCGCAGCACACCAAAAACAACCAATAAGAGCCAAGGAGTCTCTCACACAGCTGTCAGATGTGCCAATCACGGTTTAATTCTTACCTGACGTGTTTTCAGAAACATTTTTTGTGTACTGTTTAGCTGTGAAATGAGAAAGTTGTAAGCACTGACCACCAGCCGGACCAACTTTCCGATTTTACAGCTAAACCATATGCTAAAATATGGTATCGTTAGGGGCTTGAGTGTAATTTTTTCTCACTGATTATGTGAATATCGAGACAGTTTCAGCAAACATGAAAAATGATTTTAATTTAATAAACATTATCAGTTACAGCTTTATTACGGTCAAAGTTGTCTCTCTTGTTTGAGGAATATCTGCTTCTCTTTTAAAAAGCTAATGATGTGGTAGGTTTGCAAAGGTCAGGAGGTTAATTGTTTTTGGCAACAGATGGACGGAGGTTGGTTTCTCAGTGGCGGCCGCAGAGAACAGGGATTCAGACTCACACTAACAGCGAGCTGGCATTCATCAGATGGACTTGGCTTTCTTCTTTTGCTCGTGTTCAGAACCCAACCAGAGATAATTAAGCTTTTAATCAGCCTGTTTATTCTCTCTCTACTTTCAGATTAAGTTTGCGGTTTCGAGATTTTATACTTTGGAACTTTCTTTTTTTATTATTTTTTGGAATTTATTCAGTTGTAGTCGTACAGTATGTGGGTCCATTTTTTGCAATACACTGAGGTAAAATTAATACACTATCTGTCCTATCGACTCCTGCAAATGCATAACACCTGTCCACTGACGACACCAACTTAACCTCTGTTGAGGTTAGAGGTTATCACTATTTAATGAAAAAAAGCTTTTTGTATCTCCTGACCTTAAATCAGAGTTCACACTGCTGAAACAGCACACTGAATACAGCCACTGTGTGTATGTTGTGCTGTCCATAGGGGGATGTTGGCATCCCAGGATTGGACGGTGTCCCCGGAGTCAAGGTCTGGTGCACACATATTCTGTGTGCTCTAATTGTTGTCACTTAATGGCCATCATATTTTTTAATTTTTCTTGTTTTGAAGTCATTTGTAGTTTTTCATCCCTCCCCATCAAAGAGGTATTCTTTCCTTTTTAACGTTTGCACATTTTTGCCTTTTTTTTCTTCATTATACTTAATTTTTTATACATCTTGTTTTCCATTCTTCTCTAGAAAACATACATATACACATCTTTTCATTTGTCTTTGCCGAATATCATGTTATTGTGATCTGAATTTGTCAATAGCAGATATCCATAATTGTGATTAATTGTGATAATGGTACCTACATAAAGGTTTTAATTATTTAAAACTGTGCTGAAATAATGTTTTAAGTATGATTCTGCCCTGTTAATATAGACAACTTTACGTAATGACAGTGCAAGTTTAAGAAATATTTCAAAATCCAATAGTGGAGGGTCTGTCTGGGTAAAAAGCAGCCATAACACAAGAGAATGTCTGTAATCTAACATGAATTTAACCCCAGATACTATCTGACCCTTAGTGGCTGCAATAATTCCCCAACTGAACCCAACTCCCTCTGAGCTTTTCCTTGTTTAACACTCTGCTTTCTTTCCCAACAGGGTGAAATGGGAGAGCGAGGTGAAAAGGTAAAGTGCTAATTCAGATCACCAAACATTATTGTTAGCATCAGTCTTAATATCCCACCATGTGTCAGAACAGCCGCCGTGACGGCAGCTCTGCCGCTGACTTTACACAACTCCAGCCTGTTTTTTCAAAGGTGACACCCTTCTGAGATTTGGCCGTCAGTGAGTCAGTGATTCAGTGAGTCACAAAATTGAACCCAATTTCTCCAACTCCAGGCCTTGGAGGAGACCAAAAAACAGAACCCACACAATAGCCTCAGTGATGAAAAGCAGCCTTATTCTCTCCATTCCCTAATTCTAATGGTGCCCTTATTCGCTGTTGTTGGACAGCAGTGGGTGGGAGGTGCGAACACTGACGGAGTCTGAGCGAGACAGAATGGGGAGGGAGGTGATGACTCAGAGTTCTTCATTGACCACAAAACTGGCCTTCAGGCACTTGTTCGCTGTTGTTGTTCTGAGTTTTTCTTCAAATCAGAGACTTATTCCAGATCATTAACGCACCTGATTCACTGTAATAATGAGGCCGCGCGGCCACATAGCCAATCTCCTAGCAACCACTGCTCACAGCATCATCGGTGTCCTGTGGAGGAATGGATGCAAATAATGGCTTCATTTACAGTTACAGAAACTGCATTAGAGGAAATTGCCTTGGCGTGGGTTCAGGTCAGTCAGGTTCAAATGAAGCTGTGACGTCTTTTCTTGGCCTTGTCATGGGTTGCATGTTTACGAGCAGTCTAACTAAAGAGTGATGTTCTATTCAACTGTAAGCATGAAAAGGGAAAACTAATCGTTATTTCATAGTAAAAACACAAATATTAGACAGGATAAACCACTGCTGTGGCAGAATATGTTTAATATCTTATTTCCAATCTTTTGAATCATGACAAGTCCCTTTCCTCAGGTTGGGAATCACAGCTTTAAAACACTACAAGCTTTTATTTTAAGAGGAGCCAGATCTGTTAACATAAACTGCTGCTTTTGGCTGTCTTCGTTGAGTAAAGAGCCAGCAAGCAAATTCAGGAAACATGTTTTTTTTTTTTTTTAAATCCTGACTCTACTCGACATTTCAACCAATAGATTCATAGACGGAAAAATGAACGACAATGCACCTAAGCCTGTTATCATAAGCTCACTTTCTTGAAGTTCCTTTTTAATAGTCTCCACAAGGACCCAACCTTTGATTCCAAATCCTTGGAATTGCTATTCATTGTATGATTCACAATCTATTAGGCTATCATTTACCTAATATAGAGCCATGTGGATTTATGAAAGTGAAAGACAGTGAAAAGACTGCCAAAGAGAGCGCTGAAATTCACTCCACAGTACTATGAGCTTTTATTTCTCGAGGAGCCAAATATGTTAACATAAATTGTTGTTTTTGGCTTTGGTTGATAACTAAAGAGCCAGAAGGCACATTCAAGAAAGCAGTGCCAGCCTCTAACAGATAAAAACTGATTGCTTGAGAGGCTCAGAGCTTATTACAGTACATTTTCTTAAAGTTCTGACATCATAAGGATAGTAATAAGACTTTATTTGAAATCGGCAGATTTGCTCACCTTCTAATTAGGAACGTAAAGGCTGTAATGTTCTTGATATGACATGAAATGAATTCGTAACCATGCAACTATAAGTAATCTATCAACACGGGTCTACGACACTCTGTAGGCTCTGTGCGGCTGTACATTGGAACAGCGGGGCTTTGACCTAAATGTCAGCATGCTAACATGCTGATGTTGAGCAGTGATGGTGCTAGAGGAAAATTTAAAGGATCACCAACACTATTCGATTCATCATGAGGTAGACATGAATCGTGTATCACGTTTCATGGCAATCCATCAAATAATTGAGACATCTCGATCTTAACCACAAATGTCAACCTCATGGTGGAGCTGGAGGGAAAGTCATTAGGGTCAATTGTCTGGACAAAGTTTCATAGTAATCCGTCCATTGTTGAGATATTTCAGCGCGGACCAAACCATCCATAGTGCCACGTTGCTGTAGTGTTGCTAAAAACAGCCCTGACATTCAATCTTTTTCATACAGTGAAGATGGAAAAGTTGTGAATTTCGAAGTGAAGTTCTTCACAGTTAATGCCAGCAGTTTAGGACCTCCACAATGCCCCACAGAGTGTATTACATCACCTAAAATCATATTTGAACCATGTGTGATGACTCAGTTAGTGACCAAAGTGAATTTAACTTGTACAGTAATGGTGCTTTGTCTTCCCTACAATATTCTTGGCCTTTTCTCCAAGCATCCATTACACTGTTTTACACGGCAGTCAGTCATAGAATAAAAAGAACTGTCAAAGTCCTACTGTGTGTTATGTGTGTTTAAATAACCTGGCAATCAAGTTTAATATTTTTTGCTTCAGGTTTTAGATTCTCAGCTATCTTTTTGTGCGATCAAAATAGACTGAATTTGATAACCTCTGTGTGATTTCATCACAGGGCGATATGGGCGAAGACGGACCGAAAGGTGATACAGGAGAGAAGGTATGTAAATTCCACCTCACCTTTCATTCTCACTGTTTATGTCTTGGAAGCTGCACAGAGAAACAGCAGAGTCTGGCTGTGGCCGGAAAACATAAAAAAAAAAAAAGTTAATGTTAGCCATCTGAGAGGAGATCTGTGGCGAGCAGCAGCAGCAGCAGCAGCAGCAGAAGTAGCTGAGGTCAAGTGCCATCAGCTGCAGTCAAGGCTGCACAACAGCAATCATCCTGGCACATGATGCGTCCTTTGTGCTTAATGTGGACTTAATTGCTATGCTATGCTGACGCTACATTTTCTGGTCGGATGGCTCCTGCATTAATTTGGGACCATTTATCATCAAGACAGCTTGTCAAGTTGGGATCCATTTCCAACAAAAGGCAGAGTAGAGCTCTGCTGGACAGATTGTTCAGAGCTAAAGTAATAGATTCACGTTTCTGTCCAAAAAGCTTTTGTTTTCGGGAAAAGTTTTTTTTTTGTTTTGTGTTCGTACATTGACATCATGTTCAGAGGCAGATTAGACATCATATCCAGGACTTGCTACGCTGCCTTTGCTGTTATTATTTTGTTAAAGCAGCATTTACGAAAATGGGTCACAGCCTTATTTGTATTGGGTGACCTCATGACAAAATTTGAGTCTCTTTACTCTTCAGATTTGTTTGAAAGCTGTCCAGAAAGCAAACAATTATGGATTGGAAGAGACGATTCTTTGAAAATGTGACGCAAAAATTGCTCACACTTCTGGGAAAAGATAAAGATTCTTCCCAAAGTTGCCAAAAAGTGATAATGCAGTTGCTAAGAACAAACAGCAGACACAAAATACTGTGTTTTTTTTTTTTTTTAAAGCACTGGAGATGCTGCTTTTTACTAGAAATACAGGGTTAGGTATAAAAACAAAACACCACTGATAGACCAGTGGACTAGAAGCAGTGTACTCAAAATGTCACTGCCAATTTATTGCTGTTCAGCAGAGAACAACTTTGATAACTTCTCACTTTATGGGTACTCTGGTTTTTTAAAAGACTGCCGAACACGGCTGCCAAAAAAGACACCATTTGAGGGAAACAGATGCAGGATATCATCTGTGGAGAATGAGTGAACAAAAAGGAAAGTAGAGGGTGATAAAACTTTGCAGCTCGAGCACTGCTTTGATCTGGTCTACCTCAGCGCAGTAAAAGCGGGAAAAAAAGGATTTTTCGCTGCAGGAGTAAAAAAGAAAAAGCGGAATTGAGTGCCATGGGAATTCAGACTTCTGTAGCCAGTCACCTGCCATTCATTCTTCAAGAGCGTACTCGTGTATTTCACAATAAAAAGAGACAGAAGGTAGCGTAAAGACCTGGAAACGGTGGGGATTTTTTCATCAGTATGGATAGGATTACCTCACCTTCTGTGGTCGTCAATGCCAGGATGTAAAAAAAAAAAAAGTGCACAGCATATGGTATTAATAATTGTTTTTTTAATCAAGATATAACTCAGCATACATCCAGATGAGTTTAACATATGTCACATACACCAAGGGTTGATTGAATTTTCAGTGCAAGTGAAAAAAAACGTCTGATGCATGCTCATATACACGCACACGATCAGCCCGAGGAGAAAACTACATGTCATTCAACAAGCTAAGCCTCCTTTCATCGGTGTTGTGTGTCTGTTCAGTTGCTCATCTCTGATGTTATTGTTTCACTGGCGGAAGAGGAAACCAGAGAGTAGAGGGGACAGAGGAGGGGAGGGGAGAGCATCTTTAGTCTTCCACGCTGAAGATGCCAAAGTTAACAATACACAGCACGCACTGCGGGGAAACTGTGGTAACTCGGGGTGAGAGGTGAAGCAGCGAAAGCTTCGGTATGGTGAGCAGAGAGACCTCAGGGAGTGCAGAGGAGGGGAGAGAAATGGCAGCGCAAGCAGTCGGACCGGGCCTCGCTTTATACAAAGGGAGGTTGTTTTGACGGCGGGGGATCTGCGGAGTGTGAAAGAGACTAAATGACAGGATATATACACTGTTACATGCACGCAAGTTTAAATCTCTTTCCCTCACATCATTAGAGACAATCTGTTACTCTCTGGATCATTCCAAAATATACATTTTCCTCTCACCTGTATTCATCCATCAAGACGATTTTGGTGTGAGTTGCCGAGTGTTGGCGGTATCAGCTGTAGAGATGTCTGCCTTCTCTCTGATATAATGAAAGTGGATGATACTCGGCTTGTGGTGCTCAAAGTACCAAAAATAAATGAATAAATAAATTGAAAAAAATGGAAAAAACTGAACAGCAATGTCTCCTTCCAGAAATCATGACCTGATTACTCAAGATAATCCACAGACCTTATTGTTAGCAGATTCATGTGGCAACTCTTTTCTACTTTTTTTTTAAAGAGGAAAAATATGTATTTTTGGAATTTGGGTCAAACTTTCCCTTTAATATGTTTCTAAAGTAAGCAGCAAGTTAGCTTAGCTTAAAATAAAGACAGTTAAAACAGGAAAACCTCAAGGTTAGCTCTGTCCAACAGTAACAACGTCCACCCTCCCAGCTCGTTCAGTAATCTCGTGTAATCTGAAAAAAACTGAACAGTAAAAACGATAATTCGCCATTTTATGGGTGGTTATTTGCCCAACTATTTCTTGGCCAGTATTAGTAACTTCCTGGAGTCTCCGCTGGTTGCCTGGCAACTGGCCCTGGCCAAGAAACAGTCGGGCACATAACCTCCGGGAAAAAACACAATTGTCGTTTCTTACACTTCAGTTTTTGAAGGGGTCGAAGAAGATGTAACGTCTTAATTAGTGAGCTTTAGAGATGCTTTAAGGATTCACACCACTAAAACACAACATCATCTAAGGTCTTGCCTTATTACCTAATCTTTAAGGCTGTGTCTTGCCTAAATAACACTTAATTTTAATTAGATTGAGCTCACTCAGAAGCTGGTGTTACATCAAACTGCCACACAGAAAACCAAGGCCAGGTTTCATAGGGGTTCTTTAACCTATGCATCATATTTTCTAAGAATACTACTATATTTTGGAAATAGCATCTTAATCTGTAAAGTCAAAGTAACGATAGCATTCAAATACATGTCGTGGGGTAAAGAAGGTAATGTAGCAAGTAGCAGGTGTCTTACAACTGTCCTTGAGGTATCTGAGTAAACGTGTGCACTTTGTGACTTTCCACCACTCCTTATATTATTCATTTACTGCATGTACAACATTACCTGCTCCTGCTGTGCTGCTTTCATAAGCCATCATCAGCTGTGAAGAAAAATGTTTCCAACAGTCTCTGCATGTCCATCTCTGGCCTCATTTAAAAGAAATCATTACCGCAGTTAAAAGCTTTAGTTCTGAACCATTTACCTCTGATGCATTCTGCCTAAGTATTTAACTAGGTGTGAAATTAACTGTGACTCTTCTTGTTGAAAAAGTTAAACCTCAGAGATAGGAAAATTTTCAAGGGTTTAAAGAAAATAAACCCAAGTAAACTCTTGAATTGGTTTTGGGAACTTCCAGGCTGAGCTCTGGGCTGTGGCCAGTGTGTGGCACAGTGGTTGGTATAATTTCTGAATCCTAAGATCCGGTCCAAGCTCTTGTGAACTGGCCGTGTTTCAACTGTTGGCAGGGCCTTTCTGCCCTGGGAGCCAATCATAATCTGTGTTGCCTCACATATATTCTAACTCAGCGACTGAGGTCGATATTTAGCTGAGGCCGCTGAATTTGGTCATCTTTACTAATGGCCATAATATGAAGTAGGAGTCATGTTTTGAGGGCTGTGGTGACATTTATTGGTCACATTTGTCACAACTCTGCTCCAGCTTCATTGCTCACTGATTAATCCACTCCATCTCATCTTCTCTCGCTCGGCAAACAGCTGGAAAATGGCCCAATTTACCAAGAATACATTATGAGATCTTCGTGCTATTATCTTTAAATGCTAATATGCTGCGACAGTTCTGGTTTCATATAATGAAGGGGAGCTGTGGTGACAGCTCTCCGTCCTGCCTGGCTCTGTGGTTGAATCACAGGCTGTAGCCTCACCATGGTAATTGGCCCAATTGGGACTTTTCAGCACTCTGTGCCACACCTCAGCTCACCTCCCAACTCCACCACTTTTTCCATCTCATAGTACTTCGTGTGGAATAGATGAAACCAGTGAAAACTCTCACTGGGCTCTTGGGCTTGGTGTCACTTGTGATCGGCCTGTCGTGACACAAAATGTAAATGGGGTTTAACAGTTCAGCAGCAGGGGGGGTGAGGTGTTAATTGCGTGTGCAGCATCCTCTGATACTTGTTTTCACATGGTGGCTTTTTGATTAAAAGTCATTAAACTGCCCTGTAAATTCTTATTTTCCACAGTGTTAGCTCCTTATGGTCTCATCCTGCTGAGATAAATAATGAGAAAAAAGTTAATCGTGCTAACATATAGTCCCTTGCTTTATTATTAACTTAACAAGGTGAGATCTTTTGTAGTTTCTTTTTTTGTATAAGACGTAACAATGAAGTCCAGATGTGAGGCATTCTTACATATCCATCCCAGCCAAAAAGCAACAGGTGTAAAACAGCTCTGACTTTGATGTTTGTTTTGTTAAATCAATTCAACCAAGACACAAAAAGCTCAGAATAATGGGTCGCTGTATAAAGTTTCCTGTTTTATTATAATTTTTAAGTGAACCGCAACATGACATCCATGCTGTTTCTTAAGTATTTGACCAAAAGCATTTCACTTCATTGTGTAAAAACATGGGAAAGCCTTTCATTCATCTTCGATAGTGTAATATGAGGAGCTTGTTTACACAGCTAACTGTAAAAGTTCATCCTCTTAGATCTTCTGTGCTCTCCATAAAATATGGAAGAAAATGCCGGTATAAAAAGTGGAATGATAACTTTTAAGATATGGATAGAGGCACACTTCAGTATGCAACAAAGCCCAGCTGTAAACAGTAACACAGTTTATTGTCTGCAAAAAAATGCCGCAATTAAACATGCCTTGTGTGCTATGCATCGTAATGACTCCCATAAAAAGCTGAGGGCGAGAGGCATTCCTTCAGCAACTTCTGAGCGCAAGGCGTATGTGTAGTGAAACCACAGAGTCCACACCAGAGCTAAAGACCCAGTCTCTTTCTCCCCACTCCCTTTTCCCACCAACCGCCCATAATTGCGCTTATTGGCCCCTTGTTTTATGTATGTTTTTACTGTACGCTGCAGAACTAACGCAATGCATAGGAAAGCGCCTGGGTTCTCCATGTCTGGATGACTTTGCTGGAAAAATGTGACATAAGTCGCTCTGTCTCCCTCTAGTTCAATACCTTACCTGAAAAGATGCGATGAAAAATAAGGTTTAAATGGCTGCCGTTGGTACAGTATATCTTTCAAGCCCCTCAGCTCCTATACTGTTGGGGATTTCTTCCGTATGGAGTTAAATTTCATGTCATCACCAGTATGCAGCTGCACTCTGACAGTGTAAAAACAATGAAATGATTCCCAGCACTGTAGTTATAAAAATGCTGTCTCAAACTTTTGTGAGAAGGTACATTCAGTCTGAACATTGCTTACAATAGCAGACAATCCTCTTTATAATTGGATTTCACACAATTTCGTCCAGACAACTCAGTGAATGCAGAACTTGTGCAATTATGTTCTGCATTGTTCAGAAAAAATAGGTTTCTTTCATATTTTTTCAAGCTGTAATTTGCACAGTAATGTTCACCGCATCCAGTTTTATAATAACCCTTGTCACGTTTGGACGGTTTTCCATGTTGTACCTTTCTAATTTTTGTTTTCTTTATCTTCCTCTCAGGGAGATGCAGGCTCTTCTGCAGCAGGCATCAAGGTGAGAGCTAAGCTAACATCAAAGGTTTTTCAATGTCCGTGTGGCGATCCTCATTAGGCGTAGTTTGCACCAGCTGGTTCTTAGTTCAGACTGACTAAGTGGAGTTTGAAAGAAGCAGTGTGTAGCATTTAGTGGCATCTAGTGGTGAGGATTGCAGATTGCAACCAGCTGAATCTCGCCCCATGTGCCAAGCGTGAACTCCGGGTTAGGATCCCTTCAGTTTTCATGGTTTAGGTTTATTACCAGGAGATGAATTATTCTCTTTCTGAATTAGTCTCCAAAACAAACAGACCAGGTGATTAAAACTGCTAAAATCACAGAATAAAGAGTTTAACATTACATATCAGTGTCTCTCTAATGTTCTTTGGCTCATCACAGACGGAGTGCTAGCCAAGCACCTGCTTATCTGTGCTCACCTTTTTCTCTGATAAATTAAGATCCAGATGTTCAGGAGGTTTTTATCTGGAGCCGAATTATCCTTCGAGGTCTCCTCCTCACCAAAACAAACAGATCTGGTCATTTTAATCAGTGAAAACACTGAACAAAGCAGTTTCGTGCAAAAATTAGTGTTTTTCTGACACTGTTCGGCTCATTGCGGAGGGGCTGCTAACTACGGTGGCTGATGCAAAAATGTGCAGGGTCCTATCTAGAGCCAGTGTTTGGTTTGTCCATTCTAACCTAGTGTAGCAATATGGCGGACTCCGTGGACAAGGACCCACCCCCTACGTAAATATAAAAGCTCATTCTGTGGTAATGAAAACACAAGAAGTCTCATTTTCTGGCTATTATACACTGAAGAAAAGAGGTTACTAGATATATACACAAAGTAAAAAAGTAATATGATATTATATAATCTGATGTTTGATGCTGAGACAGAAGGTAGTAATGCTGTTTAATAATAAAGTAAAGTTTCCTCCAAAAACCTCAATATTGGATAGCACCATAAATATTAGCCCAAATATCGTCAGTTAGGTTAGGCTAACATTTAGCATGATCATCAGTTTAAAGTAGCTATAGTTCAAAGAGCTTAGGAAGGACCTAATACACAAACTTAGTCATGGATTTAAGAGAAGATAAGAGTCAGAAAATTTGTGTTGCGTCCCAGGACGTCAAGTATTTCACATAAATTCACATACATTTGAAAACCAAGAAACAAAATGCCTGGATGCATTTTGCAGCCACCGAAAGCCCAAGTGTGTGGATTTACAAATAGCAAGGGCAACCCGACCCAGAAATGAAGCGGCTGAAAAATAAAACTCTTTGCATGTATTACAGGGCGAACCTGGAGAGCCTGGACGAAGCGGACTAAAGGTAATAACTGCACTTTTCTACACATTGCTCTTTGATGCGCAGCAGATAGATAGTAGTACATCAATAGATATAGATGTAGCGTCAATGGTAGTATGGTTTTAACCATATAAGGTATATTTTGTTGAGTGTATTGTTTGTTAATTTTTATAGGTTTCTCTATCAATAAGTGACTATGGGAGTAAAATATTTAAGTATGTAGTGACATTCTGTATGTATGTCTGTATTTTTCACCACTGTGAATACACAGATGCTAACAGATACAATAGCTCAAGTTTGGATAGGAGCATTCCAAACTTCACTGTTTAAAGAGTAACAAGGATGGTTGCACACAGGGGGCTCACTGAGCAGAACCTGACACTTCATCTTGAACTTTGGTGCATCTCAGTGCTCCGACTCATTTCACATTTACTTTGGCGTGATTCTTGTTTTGAGCCAGCGCAAAGGTCCCAGGTATCACACTAACACCTCTGGATATACTAAATCTTTTTCGCTGCATTTTATTGTGACCTGTACTTGCCAGAGTCTAAAACCAGCAGGTAATCCCAGAACTTTGCTTTGCATCAGTCTATCTACACATGTTTTTGTGGTTTAAGCCATATTTGTTAGTATGGCCTCTCTCTCAGCCAGTTTTTGTTCTAGTGTTTGGCACACTTTCCAAGGAAATCAGAAGAATTCTGTTAAAGAAACAGTTGCTGATGAGAAACTAATAAAACAAGCATGCAGCAGAAGAGGAGCTATTTTCCTGCAAAATAAAAGCCATTACTCGTCCCTTGACCAGACTGCTGCCAAGATTGCACCAGCGCTCCATCTAATTACACTTTTTAATCCCAAGTGCTGCGCCCCATTAATTCCCCCTCTCTTTTCTCTGTTTGGACAAACTGGTTCCAGACAGACAGAAGGGCAAGTGTCTTTTTTTTCTGCTGTGCTGCAAAGACAACATTCGTGGCCTAACTAATTTTTTGACTGCTTTATCCTATCTCTCATTTTACAGCCCTGCTGCTTGTGCTGACACACTTACAAATTGTGTTTCTCATCAAAACGGCCATCATGGGATTGAGTTGTTGTCCTCCATTAAATATTACCATTGGAAGGCATTCAAGTGTTGGTGAAGTAGCAGTGCACAAGAAAGACTTTTATTCATTAGTTTTACAATGCTTTCATTAGCCACAATGGAAATTTACAGGCCTGTCTCTGATCCCCTGAGTGACATTACAGTTGATCATTCTCGTGCGCCGCTAATCATTTCTTTTCTCATGCCATAAATACAATGGTCTTAATAGAGCGTTAAATTATCCAGAGTCAGACATTTTGTTTTGAAAGTCTCACAGACGCCTCACAAGAGACTTGACCTCTGATTTTTCCACAGTTTAATCAAATGACTGTGCGTTACTCAAACTTGCATATAATGGGAGTTTGGAGTTCTCAACTTGACAATGACCCGACCTTGGTAACGGAGGAATGGGCCAACTCTCGGCTTCCAGCACTGCCAAACTCTAACGACCTTGAAGCCACGGCAGCTCTCTCAAACAGCTTTTGCAACTTTAATCCAAAGTATCTGACGGTTTTTCCTTCCAGAAACCAGAACTTTTCACACCTGCCCAAACCAATAAAAGCATAAAAAATAAAACTCCATTGCACTTTGTGGAGGGTTGAGTGTTATAACAAGCACTAATCACGCTGTCAAGCCATGGCTGCATGAGTTGGTTTGAAAGTGCATGTGCAGTACCTTCTGCTAGTGCTCACCGCAAGCAAACGACAGTCAACATACACTTACTGACGGGAGGCCACTTTTCAGAATTACAGCAGCTTGATAGCCAGAGAAAACACAAATAGAAAATACGGTGTAGAGCTAATAGAACCCCAAAGAGCCTACAAATGAGGCTTGACTCAGCTTAGCTTGGCTTGGCTGTAACATGTCACACTCTTCCTGTGTAGGGAGAGCCAGGACTTCCAGGGCTGCCTGGACTCCCAGGGATAAAGGTAAATGCTTCGCTGTTTTTATCCCCAGTCATTCCCTCGGTGTTGTCCCTGTCCATCCTCTTCAGCCCGTCTGTAGCAGAGCTCAACGCAAAACTCAGCCGGCCTATCGTCATGCCTCCTGCACGACGCATTAAGGCCTCATAATCTTGCTTTTCCTGCTGTGTGGGATTTGTAGCGAGACTGCAAGCTTCCATCTGCTCCAGTGCAGACGCACAGTAACACCTGTACATTTAGCGCAGTGAAAAGTAAGGAGCTCAGACTAACTGACAAGGCCAAATAGTAGATGCTTTCAATCTGAAAATGCTTGAAGAAAACAGTCTTATTAAGGTTTGTGAATAGTGTAGAGTTCTATTAAAGGTATACTATGCAGGAATTGTTGCTACTGTAGGAACGTTATATTTGTTTTAATAGAGAAAGCCAATACTTTAGTAAGCTAATGAAGCTAACCAAAGCTAAACAGGGCAACTGCGCATCGTTCTTCATCTCCATCCACTCGTTCAGTGCTCGCCAGTGAAAGTAAAAGTGAAAGCCAACTCAGATGTTTGATGCTGTGTCCACGATTTTTGTAGCTTTCTCTTGGAAGCGTGCTGCTTTCGGCACGCTGTTATTGTGGGGTGGCAGCGCGCCCAGGAACATCCCAAAAACAAAAAATAGAATACAGGCAGAGTGTATAGTCACCGCCACACAATTCTAGTGGGTCATGAGTAATGATTGGGAGGGATTACTTTTGTATGAGTCTATACATTGTTTTTTTTTTTTTTTTTAAATCCTGCATACTATACCTTTAATTGATGATTGGAACATTGCATCCCTGGCAACAACTTCAGTCTATTTCCTGGACGTGGCATTAAGAGACTTGCTGCAAACTGTGTCTAAACTGGAGAGGAACTTTAAATTAGGCTTTTTTGTTTTAGTGAAAGTGCTCGCTTGTTTACTGTATCGTAAAAAAAAAACTACAGCAGATGGTGAAACAAGAGGGACATAATATTTCACTGCCATCTGATACTTAAAAAAAATAGCAACCACTTCAATGTTTCTCAGGATCATTAGCTTGAAATATAACGTGAATGCAAGGAATGCTCACACGGGCATGATGAGATGATGCTTGTTGCTGTTTTGGTTTTGTTTTTCTCTTTTGTGTGCTTGTAATGTGCTGGCCTTGTAAAAAGCCCTTTCATTTTACATTTTATATACTCCTGTTTTTACTTAAGGCCTGAATGCTTGATGGACTCTAACAATATTTTTGCTAACGTAGCACTCTTGGGTTCTGAGCTCGGCTTGCACTTTGTTCTGCTCCGCATTCTTGGCTGTTTATCCGATCAAAGTTTAAAAGTTTGAGAGGCAAGTGTCCATTACCTCTCCAAAGGCTTCCAGCGTGCCTAAACTACAGTAGGTGGGTTGCAGATGGTCTAGCAGTTAAGTTATTTCACAATCAAATGTGATGTAAATCAAATCAGCATCACACCTCGTACTGGAAGCTCACTCCTCATAAGTGAAAGTGCAAATGCAAAAATGTTACAGCTTCTTCGTAAGTGGCACAGAACCTGGTTTTTGCACACACTTAAGCTGATCGCTTCATGTGCTCTGATGAGTTTCTAACAAGGTCAGTCGTAATGTCTGTTAAGGCTCATAAGAGGAGTCATTAATGTTCAGTATGTGAAACCAGGGGAGAAATTAACAAGCCACTGATAATTTGTGTCTGTGTGTGTGATTTATGCATGTGTCCCTGAGTGTGTGTTTGCGTGCAGTACGCGCATGCCTGTCATTTTAAATATGTTTGGCCATGCATCTTGTGTATGTGTTTAGCGCTCATTAGCAGCGAGTGGAGGTAGAGCTACACCAAAAATGCCCTGTGGAAAAATAATAATATTTGCTGATTTTTTTTTTCCTTTTGACAGGGTGAGCCTGGATTCCTCGGCCCCCAGGGAGAGCCAGGGCTTCCAGGACTCCCAGGAACTAAGGTGGGTGACTTTTCACAGTAGCTATCTTGTTTATCACAATGTGAGAGTGTCACAGTCAGTGACAACGAGTTGCAACAACTCTGACAGCTTTTCATCACATCCTGTCAGTGCAATCGTCATGGAAATCAGTAATTCCTCTGGGTTTACCGTCTCATTATCAATGAGTGTCACTTAACGGAGGTGATGAAGCCTTTGTTTCCTCAAAATGTCACTTGGAAGTGGTCAGAATGAGCTAATCCTCGCAGCTCCCCGTGAGTCGTGACATTATCACACTGTGGAGCCAGCGGTGATAATCCAGACACACTAGAATTAATGTTCACGTTGTCCTTTTGCATCAGGCTGCAGTGCACTGATAATCAAGATATATGAGCCTTGCACTGTCATCTGGCATATCTCTGTTGCTTAATCAAAGGTCGGGGTAAAGCTGAAAAGGAGGAGCATCGCTGATAGTTTTTCCTTGTGTTCAGGGCTGCTCACAGGTTTCAGACAACTTGGGTTTTACCCAATTTTTCAGAGGATGCTGCTGAAGTATGTTTTTTTTTTCAACCTAAAAGTCTGCAGATTCATCAGTGCCAGTAAGTTATCATTAGCAAGCAGTTACTTGAACAGAAAGCCTAATTGACTCAACACTGCTGAATAATAGTTGTGTCCCACTTGGTTTGAAGTATCAGAAATAAGTAATCGAGTGAGGATGGTCTCTGAGTTACACCACACCCCCCTCTAGTGGCCGTCTGAAGTCACTTCATGTTGAGAGAAAATGCACACTATACAGCAGATTTACATTTTTATTCAAATATCCAACTTCAGGACAAAGACAGCTTGATGCAGATGTGTATTTTGTTTTTATTTTTCTCAAAAAAATAACATTTCACCTCGTCAAAGGTCACGATCGACGGGGAAGCTGATCGTGCTGACTCAGCATTTATATCTACGATTCACCGTGTAAATCTGTCGAGTAAGCAAACTCACAAGAAGGGGTGGGGAGCTCTTATAGTTGATTCCTCAGTCATGTCAATACTGCATAACATTAAGGGAATTGAAGACCATGCCTGATGTTCAGAGGATGCATCACAGCTCCTCTGATTACAATGAAAGGAAACTGGCCCCAGGTCAGCCCTGCTTTATGACAAATACAAGACGTAGGTGAAAAGAGGTGACTTGTCTTTGAGTAGTTTGCTCTTTTGTCTGTACAGGGTGAGAGGGGCGACCACGGGCCACCAGGAAAGGGTGAAAGAGGAGAACTTGGGCCTTTGGGACCAAAGGTCAGTCACGTGCACATGTGCATGAGTGCAAACACAAATGGCACAAATTTTGTATGGATTAAAGCAGCAGAATTTATTTAAAAGAATCCTGCTTGTTCACAACTGTTTTTTTCACTGATTTCAATCACAGATTTTTGCTGCCATCTAGAGCTTCACTGATTTAAGCACACTGTAAAGTGAAAAGAGTTTTAAATGAGAAAAGTAGAACGCATTCCCAAAGCAAGGGCTCATTCGATTCATCAAATATTCAGTTATGTGAACAAAGAGAGCTGGCTAAACCATTACAGCCTGTAATAAGTTCAGGACTTTCCCCGGAGTCTACATAAAGTAAACCAAATATAAATGAGTTTACCATTGTTTATGTCTGGCACTGACCCAGCAGGTAGCCTCAGCTCCAGTCTAAACTTAGACAACACACAGATCCGTTTCACATCCTATTAGAAGCCCCGAGAGTGAGACCCCTCCTTTATCAATGCCAGAGTTCAAATAAACACTTTCTCCATCGCCTGGCAGTTGTGGCATATTAAAAGCTGGTTATGTCAGTGAAGCTGACTGTGTTGCTCTCTCGGGAGGAGTTAAAGATGATGATATTTCCTTTGTGAAATATGCATTTAAAATGCATTGCATTTTTTATGATGAATTTGGATTGAGCCCATAAAGAGAGTTTGTTTTATGTTTTTCAATTTCATGTCCTTTTTTATGGTCCCCGTCAAACTATGACTCTTTACGTCGTCTGTGTTTTCTTCCTCGCGGCAGGGTTCGCAAGGAGAGGCTGGTATACCCGGTCCTAAAGGGTCAAAGGTGAGCATGGCAGATGTGTTTTCTTTAAATCTGTTAAACACAGCACTTTAATTAGATCATCCTCTAATTAGATTTTCAAGGTAATAAAGATTGTGATGTTGTTTTAGTTTTTTTAGTCCATATTGTTTTGTGGAAACGTCCGAGCTCAAAACTCTTTAGCTGCAGACTTGGAGTGGAATACAATGCCAGGGGAGGTTTAGTGTTAGTTATAGTAGCAGTAATATTAATACGGCTCTAATATTTATTAGTGTTGTTGCACTTGTTTTTGTACCAAGTCTCCACGATGCTAAAGTATGTATAAAAAAAGACATTTTAATTGCTCCAAGATTCTGAAAACAATACACATGATGAAAAGTCCCACGCAGCAGTGTAATGTTTCATACTATGTTGTGATTCAAAATACTATAACTTGTACTTGTTGTACAATAATAATGGGGTTGATGTGATATATAATTTCAAAACATATGCAGCATATTTTTCCATGAGGAATAATGTCGTAATGATAGCAGTGGTGATTCATTTATCATTTTTGTTTATCTTCATATCAGGGGGAGACTGGAGATAAAGGAGACCTGGGGTCTATTGGACCGAAGGTAAGCAAATGATTTAAACAAGATAGATGCCGCTATTCTCCCCTTTCTTGATTGATTTCATGGGGTTGCATGCTGATTAACATTAAAATCTTTATACTACACCACACTAGCCTCTATGATGTGTGCCATCACTCTTATCAGGACATAAATGCTTGTTTTTATCTAATGATATCAAACAACAATGGGCAACCAACTATTACTCGTATGGATTTATTTTTAATGTTTGAAGATGAACACATGAAGGTTTTTGTTAAAATTAAATTACATTTTTCAGCTAGAGTTTGCCTCTTTATTAGGAAATGTATAGGTTCTGTTTGTGTATGCGTGTGTATTTCGGGCCTGCGTGACAACAGGATGAAAACATTGAATTTCCCCTTGCAGGATTAGTAAAGTATATATATAAAAAAAAAATGGGTGCACACAACATACTGATACAGTCCATTAAAATTTAATTCAGAACTTTTTGCACAGGCCCAGATGAATATTGCAATAATAATGCGTGGTTATCACATAATCCCACGGCACACCTGGATTTGCATCACACCATTTGAGAACCACTGTACTACACTACACATTTATCACCACCAGGGAGCAGCAGACAAACCTCAGCATTTTTTGGGAAAGAAACAGGCACACTGATGCTGGCCTTAAATTTCTCTGCTGTTGTGTGTAAATCGGGTGTGCAGTGTGAAAGAAAGTGTGTTATAATGTGTCTCTCGATGCCAACAATGTGCAGGGGCCCCCTGGGCAGAAAGGAGACCAAGGAGCCACTGAAATCATCGACTACAATGGAAACATTCAGGAGGCTTTACAGGTCAGAAAAGTCGTTATCTAACTAATTTCTGTCATTTTTGTTGCTCTGAATAGATCAATAACTGCAAGAGTGATGTTGTTTCTGTTATGTATCATGACCTAGACCTTTTCACAACTGTTCACACATGGTTTTGCCTCATGTTAAAAACTTAAACCATACTGAAGATAGCCAAATATATACATTTGTTAAAGTGCAATGCCCTCAAATTTACACTATTGAGGGTATGTACAGAGAAACAGGCTAATATCTGTTTAATAAATAACTAATTTTGAGGGTCTATCTGTGCCAAAATGTGCTGACACAAAGGTTTTCCTTTCTCTATGACCTGTGCAATCTTATCTCTCACCTCCTCCCCATTGCCACACCTTTGGCCCACTGCAGAAGATTACCACTATTACAGTAACGGTAATTAGGCTCTGTGTGTTCTTTGTATTGTGTCATTTTCATAAGTGATCCATCTTTGTCCTCGCATGGGCCCAACCCTGGTTTGCACTGCCTTGTTGTATTTGTGCTCCCTTAGCCAGCAACATGTTTGCATAACAATGAATGAAACAGTATTCAGCGCTGCGTTCATGCTTTCGTGCGATCGACCCCACAGGCTGCCTGAGTCGCTGGTTGTCTCTCTGAATGTCAGTAAAACATCCTATAAAACAACATCATGAGAAAATGTTTGAAAAAGTGTTTTCCAAAACTCACACAGTCCACCTTTGGTCAAAATCATTCCAAGCACATAGCAGTCATAATTATAGTTGAGGCGAGAAGCCAAGCAGTCAGAAATGGCCCCAGAGCTCCAAGGCTCTGTTTTGTGTTCATTTAATTGAACGCTTGTTTGGGAATATGCACCAAGAATAACACTGACTGATAGGAGATCTGAAGTTTGGCCCTGCCTTGAAGAAGGTCTCTGTTCAAAATCTAGCCTTAAGGCCATCTTTGTGTCAGTTTTTTACTTTCATAATTCTAAATGATTGTGCTCAATGAATGTGCAATTAAGTTTCCACACAGCAAATCTAAAGCCAGGGAGGTATTCCAGGTTAGAAAAAGTAGACATCACAGAGAAAGTGTGCTGGCAGGTGTTAATGCGCAGCATCTGCTTTTTATACATTTCACTGATTTCCCTGTCAGCAGTCAGTTATTACATTTAATTATTTAAGCTAAGAAAAGTAAATATAGCAATTTATTTTTCATGCAAAACATCATAAATGCTTTGTTTTCTGTGCAAAATAGCTGCACACATCTAAAATACTGTAATATAAATTATTCAAAGTGGGTGTAATTGCAGAAATTCTCACTTAATTGTGCCTTTCTCTTTAAAGGTGGCACCTTTAAAGTGTGTATTTCACAGTGATAAACACAATATGGTGGTTAGCATGGTAGACAGTTAGCATGTTTAGCATCAGGCATACTGACCTGAAATTATCCTAAAGAACTGCCCTTGTTTAAAAACTCACTTTTATTTGTATTATGTTGTTTTAGCATTTCAGCTACAATAGTATATGATTTAGTCTCTATGCAAAAAACTGCACACATTTAAAATACTGTGATATAAAATGTTCAAAGTGGACTTAGTTTCATCTTTGGGCCTGACTGTGTATTTGTGGGACTAAAGTTTGTATTAAAGAGCGATAAAAGCAAAGCATTATGTGTTTTGCTGGTTAGCATGGTTGAAAATTAGCATGTCCAGCATCACACTGAAATTTTCTTAAAATCATCATCATGTACTAAAACACAGTTACATTTGAATTGCTCTCATGAAGCTTCCAAAATTGAATTCAATGACTGGTTTAAAACATGATCTTGAAAAAGCAAAATATGAAACGCTCTCATCTGTTAATGATATTTATTTATGTTGTAGCTAACATGTTTTGACTTCGGCATGTGTCATAGTTTATAACTGATTTCTAACTTGTTTTGTGCTGTTTGCAAGTCATTTCATCGTGATGGTCAGTTCCACTGATGAAATGTAGCTCTTTGTTTTCAAACAAAAAGTTGATACTGAAATGAGCAACCTCAGTGACACGTGTATTCCCTCAGCTGAGTAGGAGTCTAACTGAATCTTCTCCCGTGTCTCTGTTTCCGTTCAGGGTCCTCCTGGACCTCCTGGGCCGATGGGGCCGGAGGGAAGGAAGGTAAACTCTTAATTTTTTGCACTTTTTCTCACATTGCATAATGTTCTTCTGCTTTAGTGACCCCACATGCAATGTCTAATGTTTTTCTTACATGTGCAAAGCTCATGTCGACTAGCACTTTGTCTTTACGCAACAAAATCACAACATATTACCTTCCTATTGGTGCAAAATCAAACAGGGAACATCATTTGTACTGTGCTTGTCTTTTTGTGCTCACCCAGGGGGATCGCGGTATGCCTGGTCTCCCTGGACTGGACGGCGAAAGAGTGAGTTCATTTTATATAATAATTTATGGATTATTTAAATTTTAATTTGGTTTCTAAGTGGCAAAGACCTTCACTGAAATTACTTAATACTGATTAGGCTATTAACTGAGGATGATCTCAGAGGAATGAGCAGACCTAATAGAGACCTCTTATACATCTTAGTATTTATTACCATATATAAAATACATTTGCATAAATATCACCAGAGTGAATAATTAAAACACAGTAGTTCCTTTTTATTTCCATGTTAACCATTTTTGCCCTCCCCTCTCAGGGCTACAAAGGCTCTAAAGGAGACATGGGAATGCCTGGAGCTTCAGGGGATAAAGGAGCAACTGGTTTACCCGGCCTACCTGTAAGAATCTACACATGTCGTCAAACTGTTTTCTAACACTAAGCCTTTGAAAAATCTTTGCATATCAGAGCTCTTCAACCATCTTATAAGATAAAAACCACACATGTCTAATGAAGCTGTTGTTCCTTATAGGGTGTCAACGGCGTAAAGGGAGATAAGGGTGATTCAGGTCTACCTGGGCCTCAGGGTTCTTCAGTAAGTCACATTAAAGACATTTATTATGAATCACCAACTGAGTCTGAACTGTAGTCAAAATATATTATTGCAGAATCATGATTTGGTGATATTTATATTTGCAGATCACCGGCCCTCCAGGGCCACCAGGGCCCCACGGACCCCCAGGGCCCATGGTGAGTGTTTCTAAAAAGTCTAATCAGTGAATGATAAGCTACAAATATAGATTTTATACTTGCTGTTCATGACCATACTCATACAGCAATATGAATTGCAATGTAATAAGATGCTGTATAAACTCTACTCGACTCAGCTTTATTTATAAAGCACCTTTCATACAAACATGTAGACCAAAGTGTTCACATAGCAAAGTTGCATAGCTATACATAAAGCATCGCAAGAGAATTACAAGACAACAACAACAACATAAAACCACACGTAAAATCTTTCTCCTCCTTGTGAACAAGCCCAACTCATTTTTAATTCCTTTTATTGCAGGGATAAAAACACATGACGCAAAGCTGTGGTTACAATAAAGTACACAAACATGTACAGCACTGGTTGATGTTATAACAAATCCAGGCCATAGTTAAACATGCAAGTTATGAATCCTCCCTCTGCATATTAACCTTAAAGTTTCTTAAAGTATTTTCCAACACCACAGCCTGAGTGTCTAAAAGACAAAACTCAGAATACATCTGATCTTTATTTTGTATTCATCTCTGGGGGTATTTAGACCGTGAAAGACATTTTCTCCAGCCCACAAACTGGTGCTGTCAGTTACTGATTGCATCCTCCAGCTAAATGTTGCTAGCCCAGTATACCTGTTTGTCCTCTGTGTAATTCCACAGCAGTCTTTGCTTAACAACTTGTCACCTCGGGACAAAGGCAGAAATAAAACACAGGGCTGAGAAGTTCTTGACAATTTTTGCCTGTAGGAAAATACACACAGCTGCACTTGTTCTACTTGTCCCATCCAAACATCCTCAACAGCAGGTTATTTACTGTAATGTAGACAAGGAGGGGAAGGAGCAAAGATAAAGGGTCGAAAAACAGAAACAAAAATGCTTTAGTTGTATGAAATAACACACAAGTATGTTGACAATGAGAGCAGACACGAACTAATACTTTGCATTGTTTTGATGTTTTCAGGGCCCCCATGGTTTCCCTGGACCAAAGGTAAACCTCAACAATAAAGTAAAGGCAAAGTGCATGTATGATAACAACTCACTTTCAGGTCACTGTGGATGTAATTCAACCAAGGCTGCACAGCAGGCCCAGTGCAATATCCATAATGCAGGAGGTAAAATATGTGACATTACAAAATGAAGCATTGTAGTGCTGCATAGATGCCTCAGCTGAGGGAATTCCTTCAATTTGGCACAAACGTTCACTTGGACTCAGTGATGAATTGATTAGATTTTGGTAGTCATGGGTCGAAGGTCAAGGTCACGGTGATCTTGGATCCATCTCATTCTTTGGAATGTCTAAAGAACACCTTGATGGAATTTCATCAAATTTGGCAAAAACATCCACTTTGAGGCAAGGATAAAGTGATTAGAATTTGATGGTTGTAGGTCAGAGGTCAAGGTCAATGTGACATCCTCTGTCTCATCCTTATAAAGGTGATATCTTAAGAATATCTTAGGGAATTTCTTGGGGGGCAGCAGTAGCTCATTCCATAGGGACATGGCTCGGGAATCGGAGGGTTGCCAGTTCAAGTCCCCAATTGGATCAAAAATATGGAGCATGGACTGGTGGCTGGAGAGCTTGAGCAAGGCAATCCAAACCCCCCCTAGCGCTCGCAGGGCCTCCCTAGTGTAGTGGTGAGAGCACCTGTCCTCCATGCGGAAGTCCTGCTGGGGTCGAAGTCAGCAAAGGCATGCGGTCGCCAGAGGTTCCCTCCGCAGAATCACACAAGATCAGATTAATCTGAGCCAAGTCCTCAATGAAGGCACCTCTCAAGCCCATTGTAGATGGGAAGTTCCAGACATAAAAGTGAAAAAAAAAAAAAAAACCTCAGGGAATTTCTTCAAATTTGGCACAAATATTCACTTTTAATTTTGTGATTTGGTGGTCAAAGTCACTCTGACCTCACAAAACATGTTTTTTGGCCAAAATTCAAGAATTCTTGCGCTAATCATGACTAAATTTCACACAAATGTTCATCATAGGATGTAATGATGAAGTGATGACGTTTCATATCCCAAAGGTCAAAGGTCAACTTGACTGTGACATCATAATGTTCTGCAAAAACACTTTTCTAACTGTTATTAAACATCATATCTCAGGAACAGAAGGGCCGACATTTGGTCAGATACTGAATTGGTAACACTAATTTTGAAACTGTGCTGATTGTATAGATCTTTATTGCTGCTATTTCTTGTAGAAACTTGTAGCATTACTGCAGCAAGTGCTTTTCATGAGGTTTGAATTAATCTTTGTGTCAGCTACTGTATAGCAGGATGAACGACAGGGGCAAGCCTTAATGACATTATCAATTTTTTACATTAAATTTATTAAGCTGATGTTTCGATCCAAGGCATCTTACAAAAGTTCAGTGAACCATGTGGGTACAACCCCAAAAAGTGCAAGAAACACGCAAGAACATCAACTTCGACCAGCACAGGTGCATTCACAGGTACAAAAACTGTCATGTTCACCTGCGTCTCTTGTTTCCGTAGGGGGAACCTGGCTTGCATGGTGTGAAGGGAATCAGAGGGGAACCAGGACACAAAGGCGATCGTGGACCACTGGGTCTCCCCGTGAGTACAGCTGTGCACCATTTGATATTTCCAACCACAAAGCCCTGTCCTTTATTTCCTCAGACATCCATAGAAATCTCTCACTTCAGTTTTAGCCCTGTCTGATTTTTTATTGTGCATTAATGCACATGTGTGAGTGTGTGTTTGTGTGTATGTGTGTGTGTTGTGTGTGTGTGTGTGTGTCTGTATGGCCTTCTCCATTTTCTGTCCTCATTCTCATGTGCCTGGGCTGACTATTTTGCCGACCTCCCTGTAACACACAGTGTAATTTAGTTGTTGTAAACCCTGCCATCAACCTGTCCTAATAACAGTGTTCATCTGGTACTAATCCCGCCTTGTTCATGTCACTCATACCTCCATAACCACGCAGGGAGCCTCCGGCTTGGACGGCAAGCCCGGAATTAGGGTGAGTGTCATGTGACCAAGAGGCTTCACCACCCAACTTCTGCCTACTTTTCTCCCTCTCACCCTCCATACAGTCCCCCCTTTTCCTCAATATTTACCACCATCACCCCATTTTATTATATTTTACCGTGACTGAAAAGAAAGTTATATAAACTTCTGTTGGATGTTTACATGTTAGCTAGGTCTCATGAGCCGAGTTAAAATCCTCAGGATAACGACCATACAGAAAGCAGTTACAGTAGGCATTTCAAGGCTCTCGTTTTGTCCTGTGTTGCATTAACTCAGCATTAACACACACTCATACATTAACTGTGTCAGCAGTGTTGTAAATGTCCTTTGTGGCCAATGCACGTGTACTAGCAGCAGTTCTGTGTGCCGGTTGTAGGTCAAACCAGATGGGAATATTGTACAAAATGTGGACGCTAAACAAAAGTTTTGCTTTCAATGTGATGTTTGTTCGGAAAATCAACTTTATTTTGAAATACCTGCTTCAACATGAGAACACTACTCTTTGCAGGGCATGGACGGGCCTGTGGGTCCAGCTGGTCCAGCTGGGCCGAAGGGTGACATAGTAAGACCGACATTTAATTTTGACCTTGTATCTTACTGATGATGGAGTGTATTTGAACTTCAGGTGACTGCAACACTGATTCATTTGTATTAGGGTGAGAAAGGAGCAACAGGCGAGCCAGGACCAAGGGGACCTTATGGACTACCTGTAAGTTTAAGGATTATGAATTGCTAGTGTGCATGGTGCATTCCTCTTCCTACGTTTTTACAGCCATTCTGGGTGACAAATACCATTTTCACTCACTGAAAACACCAGCTTATGCCCAGTGGTATCACACTTTTATTACATTTCCCACAGGTTGCAATGGCAGAAACAAGCTTCTACACTATGTTTGATATCACCACCATCTTTCCTAAAGTTGAATATTGTCTCTAATTGCTGTTGTTGCTAGAAAAGGCAATAATTTCAGCATTAAGTGGTAGAATAATTACCCCTTTATTAAATAGGCTAATTTGTTTGCTGTTTACATCCCCCCCATTTATTGAAAAAGGTATGATTTATGTATTCATGGCTATAGCTATGTTTAGGCTTTCACGTAGAGAGATGGATGCATGTAAATGTCAGCATCAACTTTGTAATGATGATGCAACTTGTGTTGTTTATTTGCAGGGAGCTGCTGGAACACCAGGCTTGGATGTAAGTCTCTTAAACTTCATTTTCTCTGTTTTCTCTGAAGGCAGAGAGGCTGAAAGTCAATGTGACAGTGAACGCATCTTCCAGTATAGAGGTGCTAGGCAAAAAAGCTTTTAAATATAAATTTAAAGAAAATAAATAGGCTTTTTTCAGTATCAAAAACCAAGCTTAACAAGATTTAACCACTATTATCATGTATATTCCCCAGCCTGTCAGTAACATTATGTAAAACAAAGCAATTGTTTTGTGCAATTAATTCTGGGAAACTGCTGGTTTTCCCTTTTGTAACTGTTTTACCTAAAAGCCAGCTACATATTATACATAATACTCTTGTTGATCATCCCTTCACTATCTCTCTTGGTGTCGATTTATTTTACTTTTCACCCTCTATCAATCTGATCCTAATGTGATTTCTTCAGCTGTGTCAGGACAAGCTCATCCTCTCTGTCTCTGCATAGTAAAGCCAGAGTCATTAAGTGGAGTTGTACTTTTACAGGGGTTGCCAGGCTTAAGGGGAGAGAAAGGCGACGTTGGGGAAAGAGGAGAAAAGGTAGATGTAGATAAGGAAATAATGGCTTGTTAACACCCTAACATATAATAGAGGACTGATGTCAATGGACAGTGACAGGAAATATAGAGGTGCTTTATCTAGCTGATCTATAGTTCACTGATCAAAGGCAGTGTACATGGCTGTTGAGAGGAATAGAGTGGTTAAAAGGAATATTTTTATGCTTCCTAATGATTTTCTGGTATTGCTAGATATATAGCATTTTGATTTTCTCGAGAGAGATGAACTCATCAACCAGAATTCTAACTAAATAATTTGATAACACCTCCATACGATGTAAAATATTCTTTGCATAAAATATCATCCCCAGTCCCCTCAAACTTTTGTTCTCCACTTTTGAATGATTTGTCATCTCATTTCTCAAAATCACAAGTCAAATCTCATTCTGAGGCATCAAAAAAACTGTGATTTCAACATGTCAGACCACACAAGTCCATTGACAGCAGGCTCTTAGTTGTTTTATTTCTGTTGTTTCCATGCATGAACATATTTAAAACATGTCACTTCCATGAGTTCCTGAGCCTGTTGATAACCTCTCCCTTGCTTGTGTATACAGCAGTTTATATCTGTCAGTGCTTAATTCTGTATGTTTTCACACTTACTAACACTTATAATGTGTTTCTTAGATGTTTGGTGTCTTTCAGAAACTGTATCCCATTCCTTTGTACATAAAGATAAACTCATACTTTGTGTGAGTAAACAGCAGTCTTTTCGGACGCACTGAGCTGTAATTACCACATTACCTTATTAGATCACCCAGATGAAGATGGGCAACCATCGTAACCTGCCAACCTCAGCTCTACTGTTGACTACTGTAATATTCCACCTGAAATAGTATTAAATTCAGTTGTTACTAAGGTTTTGGACATACTGAAGACCTCACATGCTTTTTTGGTATTCTAAATAGCATGACAGAATGGAATTTTGAACACAGCCTCTGTATTTACCAGCTATTTTCCAACACTAAATTTGAAAAATTATGGATGACAGAATTGAAATGACTATCAATGAAAATGCTTCTTAAAAAAACAACAACAACAACAACAGACAGGCACTATAACAGCACTCTTAATTTTGAGTTATGAGCCTAACATGAGTGTCCACCTTATTCCTGGAGGCACTACTATAGAAATTATTATGAAATTAATTCATAATTAATTATGAAATTAATTATGTGCGCAACTTCCAGTGAGATAGCGGAAGTAGCAGTCAGCTAGTTAGTCCCATAGACTGTCAGTGGTTAGTCCCAGTGGCTACTCTTAGTGGCTAACCGCCAACGCTGGTTCTTTTCTGAAGTAATTTGCCTTCAGTTTAGCAAAAACTGATTTATTTTTTTAACAAATATTTAACTAATGTTAAGTTAGCATTTTCTAAAATGTCTTTGCGGAGCTCTGGTACCTGTTGCACTATCCGTATCTGTGAAGACTAACAACCAGTCTAAGCTAAATTCTTTTCTTTTCTTCACCAATTGTGGGTTGAACATGTCATCAGAACAAAAAGGGATTGTTCCTGTTGCCAAAGGTACTATTGATATGAGAAATAAAACCACAAGAGTTTCACGAGACATAGCGAAAAAGTATCAAATTAGAATTGGCAGAAGAGAGTGACACCTAGACTGACAGGTACGTCACTCAACGTCAGTACATGGTATCCCTGTCTTTCCCGTCTGACTTCATTCTCAACCTACATTAGAAAATAAACTCAGCAACATACCTTGAAATAAAACAGTGCTTTGAGATGGCTGTCAGAAATGGCAGAGGTATGATCACATAATCTTGTTTGAGAGATAACAGGTGGTGTGTTCCACGCTTTATTTCCCAATTGCTCTTGGAGAGAAAGAAGAATAGAGTACTGTAAACAAACTGTTACCATTTGAAATCAACGGTTTTGGATCAATGCTGGAAGTTGCACCCATAATTCACGCAAGGTATCAAGGGGGCTAGGCATAAGGCTGATAGTAAAGACTGCTTTATCCCATCATTTCTTTGTTGTTCCCACTTTGAAAAAACAAAGATTCGATGAGCTATAGTGTGATTTGCAGTGCCCGCCCCAATGACTCCAATAGAATTTGCACCAAAGTCTGGCTCCTCGAACTCCACTGACGTATCACCTTTCCTTCTTCAAAGATTCCTTGTCAGCTACCAAGAAAACTGTAGAAGATTAGAGTTTTATAGTTACCTTGGGTGCATTTCTAAATCCAATCCGATGCTGTACACTAAAATGAGAGCCCTTCTATTTCCACACAGATTAACGAATTATTAAGTTCATCACACATTCACTTCGCTTGGCGTTCTGACGCTCTGCTGCTCTCAGAGTATGTACTTCTGAAAAACCAAACGGTACATTCAAACAGGCCTCTGAATTTTAGGAATGGTCCAGTTTGTGCATGCACTCCAATCACACCCTTTGTCAGCTACTTCATTAACAACAGGAAACACACTTGGACCCAATGAGAATGTTGTCAAGTTTGAAATGGTCTAAATGGTCTAAAATTCACACCAGTACGATTATGTACCAAATATTGCACACCTGATCTCATGAGGGCCGGAGATGTATCTGTGATATTACCTCTGTGAAGTTAAGTACAAAGAAATGTCCTCCTGATGTAATTCAAGCTTTAATAACTAGATCATGCATTGGGAACTTTTTTTATTCTGTATTTGGTTGTTCTCTAATGCATGTAGTGAATATCATAAGAAGACTAACTCCAACCCAAATATGAAGGGATACAGTTTGATCTTTTGCACTGTGTAGTAGATTGAATTGTGTCCTTCTGGAGGTTTTTTCCCTGCTACTCTTTCTCATCCTTTGTGCCCTTGACACCCCTTTTGGTGATCGGCTCTTTCCTATTGTAATGTTCCCCTTTTTTCGTCCTCTTCCTGTCCTAAGGAATGTTTTTAGAATACCCAAATCTGTCTGGTATCCCTTCCTATCTAACAATGACCATGTCTCTTTCTCCTTTGTGGGCCATAGCTTCCCTTTTAATCTCTCCCCTGCTATCCCCTAATATCAGTGCTGTCCCAAATGTTAAAAAAATTATGCTAACTTGACCAAAATGTTGTATCCACAGGGGGAGAAGGGAAAGAAGGGCAAAAAAGGGCCTAAGGGCGAGAAAGGAGAACAGGGTGCCCCTGGATTAGATGCACCCTGCCCATTGGTATGTCCTAACTGTGAGCTGGGAATCGCCTCCCAGCTGTGTAGAGCAGCTGCCCCAAACAAGGATGAGCGCCCTGTGGCTAAACAGATACCCAGCTTCCACCACACCATAGCAACCTGAAGCATAGAGTCCATCACTCCTCTGTAACTCTGCAATTCAGACACAAAAACATGCTTTTAAAAGTCCAAAAACATATGATTTGGCTGGATTGTGGTATCAGCAAGCTCACAGGGCAGCTCCTCCCACGTCAACCCCCCCTTGCGTCCGTCGTAGTGGACGGATGCAGGGGTTAAGGGTCGTCCACCTCTCTCCCAGTAACACTCCTAGGTCATCTTTGCAAACAGGGTTTCCGGGGATTTAAGGGTGAAAAGGGGGAACCAGGGCAGCCAGGTCTGGACGGGCTGGATGCCCCATGCCAATTGGTACAGTATTTCTCTTTTTCCTCCACCTCTTAACCATGCATGCCGCTAACCTGCAGTCATTACTGAAAACAAAAACCACGCATGACTTGAGAGCTTGACAGGCATGAACACACCTCATTTTATTCACAACTACATTATCCATTTATGAATTGTTAAAATGCACCAACATATACTTCACTAACTTGCTAAACGCAAGCAGCCTCTTTAGATAATACACATTTTTACGTGAAATAAACAAAATAAACACGATTATTGATATAACAGATACTTAAATCTATCCCTCTAACTGACTCCTTTCATTCCCTTGATTAAAACTGGAAAGAAAGTTCTGCTGAAATCCTGTTATCTTCCCGCTGAATTCTCCATGGACCCAGTTACCTTTTAACCTGATGCTAACCCAGACTCCTCTACTGATGCCCATGCTGCCGGCACATGGTACCCTCTGTTAGTCTGTTAACTCCCCCTTTCCCCCTTCCTGTATTTGTACCAATTGGGCCAGACCATGACGACAAGGGAAACATAGACTACACTGGTTATTGCTCCAGACCTATTCAAGATGAGAAAAGGATTTTTTTCATGCTTTTTTGGATGTTTTTTGATGTGTAATGCATGGATGTTTTGAGTAGACATGTTAGGGGTTAACGTATAAGACAAGTTATTTTAATAGGCCATGGCATGCAGTGTGTAGAGAATGAAATGGTAGGTAAGAAAACATTCATATGTCAAAAATGTCATCTCATTGAACTACATCTACATTCATTTACTTGAACTAGCTGCAATAACTTGAAGATAAACTCTGTGATTTTGTTATATTGCTCCCAAATCAAGCTTATTTTGTTTTGAAACTCTACTGCGGGGCAACTATGACAAAATCACAGAGCAGAATCATAAACATATTGATGTGCATGAGCTGTATTTTGCTGTGTATTATGTGCATGAATGAACGATACAGTCTTGCAGTTGTTATTATGTGTAATTTTTCATATTATTGTATCAAAACACTGGACACTGAGGTTATCTGTATTAATGATGCAGACTTTAAAAAAATATATATAATCAGTGGTCCCTGAGATACTCTTAATATGTTAATATGTTAGAGAGAGACATACAAACCAGCAGACTCACGGTTTTCTAGCTCCAGTGTGTTACAGTAGTTACTGTAAGTTAAGTTTCTGTTGCGTAAAGATCCTTTTGAAGAGGTTAATTACACACAAAGTGCAATAGGTCAGAGAAAGGTTGTCCAGTTCCTCCCTTAAACTAGACACCGTAATGTCAAATTCAGTATTTCAACACAGACACAAACACTTTAGTAAATGCAGTGAGGGTGCAGTTTAACCCTGTGAGACAGCAGTAAACTGCACACAGGTTGCTCATGGTAACCACAAAGTTTGTCCGCACAAACAAAAGAAATAGTATGATTAAAGTTCAGCTTTCTGATTTGATCATTTGCTTGTGGTTTGATGCACGCTTTGATTTTACCCCATTTGGCTGTCTGTCCTTGCCAAAATGTGGTTTGGAGAGGTAGCTCTGATGTCTCAGTTGGGCAGGATGGGAGATTTTGTCTCTGTTATCTCCCACGTGTGATTTGGGCTTATTAATTGGATGCATTTTTGTCATAAATATCTAAAAGGATGACATTTGTTATGTTTTTCTCGTGGGATAAAATCCTCTCATCTTTGTGTAAATGGCATCTGTTAACAGGGAAACTCCCTGTCCTGTTTCTGTCCTCATGGTTCTTTTCTTCCCTGCTACTCTTCTCTAAACAGGGCCCAGATGGATTACCAATGCCTGGATGCTGGCAGAAGGTAAGACAACTATATATTTGAGTAATATGACAGACTTAAGTAGTGCAACTATACACAGTTCAGCCAAAACATTAAAACCACTGGCAGGTGAAGTGAATAACATCAATCATTTTATTACAAAGCAATGTTCTGCTGGGAAACCTTTGGTCCTGGCATTCATGTGGATGCCCCTTTACGCACTCCACGCACCTTAGTATTGTCATAAACCAAGCACCCCCACTCATTGCAACAGTACCCCCGATGACACTAACCTCCCTAGCAAGGCAGTGTACCGTGCTACACTGCCAAAACTGCTCAGAAATGGTCCAAGGAATGTGACAAAGAGCTCAAGGTATCGGCCTAGCTTTCAAATTCCCAAGATCCCAATCTGATCAAGCATCTGTGACATAATCCAGTACCCCAGAGGTCCTTTGTCTGGGCCTCGATAGATCAGAGTCAAGTTTGTTGTTGAGGCATGGACACAGGACCTCTGGGGGTGTCCTGTGTTGTCTGGCACCAAGGCGTTGTCAGCAGATCCTTTGAGTCCTGTGGGTTGCAAGGTAAGGTACCGGCATGCCCAATGGATGTTCGATCAGATCAGGTCTGGGGACTTTGGTTGACGCCTTGAGCTCCTAGTTACGTCCCCCAGGCCATTCTTGAACACTTTTTGGTGTGGCATGGTCCAAGTCCTGCTGGGGGGGAACACTGCCATCAGGGAGTGCAGTTGCCAAAAGGAGGGTGTACTTGGTCTTGGTAGTGTGTCAAGTGGCATCTACATGAATGGCAGGAGCCAAGGTTCCTCAGAAGAACATTGTTCTGTAACAAAATGATCAGTGTTATTTACTTCACCAGCCAGTGGTTTTTAAGTTTTGACTGATCGGTGAACATTTACAGTGTGAACAAAATTTTGAGGACCACATCTAAAGTCTTAAACACTGCAGTCACAGGACCATCTGTGTCTTTAATTTGCATCTGTGTTGGAATGGAATAGGTTTGGAAAGGTCGATTAAAATCAGAGTTTGGGATTTTTTTTCCATGTGTTTTCAGCATCTCTATGTTTGCATGGGTTTTCTGTGAAACACGTCATAACACAGTGTGACTGTGGTGTGAAAAATCTCAGTGTCAAACCTGTACAGTCATGAAACAGTGTGAAACATGTCCATCTTCATGTCATTCTCTCTCCTGTGTTTTTCTTGCAGTGATCACTCTAACCTGAAACGCATGGAGTTTGTAAATAATGCTTCTTTTATGGTATTTATAGTTTTTTTAATGGAAAAAAAAATGTCTAAAAGAAAAGAAGTCTATGTGTACAATGATACAAAAAAGAGATAATCGTCCCGAGTGTCACGCTCTAAGCTGCTTCTACTCACATCACCGTGTGGAAAACAAAACAAAAAAAAACAAAAACGTGTGTGTCCGCTCTCTCACATCCACATCGTGGTGGAGTTCTGATCCTTGGCTGGCGGCAGAACTTGTCTCTGTAGTCTTTGCATGGCTCAGACTGGAGCGTCGCAGCCCAGCCAGATTCCCAGGGGGTGAAAGGAGACGTGGAAGGAGGAGGAGGAGGAGGAAGTGGAGGAGGAGGATCTGGACTGGCTCTCTAACACCAAATGCTAGGTGTTTTGTGTTGTTTGGTCTCAACAAGCTCACCGCCCATTCATGCAGCACCATTTTCTAAAAGACTAAAAAAAAGAAGAGGAAAAAAAACTGTGCCAAGCAGAACACTGCACCCCTTACCCTGCAAAAGCATGAGTAGTAAACTATATTTATATGTATTGTACATACCTGTCACTGTTTGTGGTTGCGTCATGGCTTCTGCAGAAATCAAAACAACACTAACATAAAAAACAACCCCAGAGCTCTGAATTAGTAATTTCTGCTTTCCTTTAATCTTCCCAAGGGAGTCACGCCATGGCTGGTAGCCTGAAAATCCCCTGAAAGCTAAGTTGTTGGTTATTGTTGCTTTATTGTGGTGATGCCTGCAGAGGGTATGACATCAGCAGGTTTTCACTGTTGCACTCACGTGGCTCAGCTTCATCATCATCACCTGTGTGGTGCCTCCCACACCCACACGTCTCCGGACACGAGGGGAGAACTCAGCAGGCTCGCTGCGCAGTTAGGAAAACAAATCAGGCTCACACGGATTTGAGATTGGACAGGCCTGCTCGGGACCCCGCCCCCCCTGCCCGCCCGCCTCTGAGCACGGGAATGGATTCTGCAGGAGAGTCGCTAAGAGTCTCATCGATCTCCATAGAGATCAGCTGGAGCATCTGCCTCTCCTAACAGGCAACGCTGCAAGATCTACTGAGAGCGTTAACAGAATGCAATCATGTTTTCTTCTTTTTACTTTTTGTTTTTGCTCTCATTCTTTAACATTGTTTGTATTTTGTGTATAATAGCCTTTGGTGCCTCAAGCTTTTATTCATTCCTTTATCAGAAATGTACAACTTTATATCATATTTTGGATTATTGGAATGGTGTTTATTTCAGGAGGGTAAGCTTTGTTTGGTTAAGAAGTTGTGAGAGTATTGAAAAGACACACATTGCGCACTGTTTTTCATATGAATTTTACAAGATGTTGAAATAGCATGTAGGTTACAGCTTCACCTGAGCATACGGTAAGATTGCATCCATCCTGACTGCCTCTGATCTTACTCGTGGTTTTGAAGAAGCTCATTGTTTGTGCAAAACACATCCAGCATTGTAACAAATATGCTACTTGTTCATTCTGGACTTGTTGTATGGGATGTTAGTTGTACAGTGTTGTCAGTTCACTGCATGTACACAATTTATTACTTATGAATTTCTTAAATATTGAAGATAAGCATTGAATTGAGGAAGTGTATCAGAAGTGTAAAAGCTTTGTTTCAGGGTTGGGGTTCGGAATCAGTTTTACCTGAACATACAGCAGCTGGTGTCTCAGATGTGTCCGATTCAGGGCAGATTGTGTCTTGCTTTACACCTCATGTATTGTCTTAAACATATAAAATGTATATTACAGCGCAAGAAAAGCTAAATTTGACAGACACAGCTAATTGGTCAACTTCCGATAATTCACCACAGTCTAACTGGTGGCCAGTTATGTCACATTCCATATCAGATGGAGCAATAGGTTTATTTTTCACCATTCATCTTTTCATATTTCTTATATTCAGATTGCCTTCTGACATAGTGGGTGCTATGCAAGGTGATACTCTGTACTTATTTTCCTCGACGTTAGAAATATGCATGAATGATTTACTGTAAGGGCAGATGTGAAACACCAACTTTTTGTTGTGACGTAGCAGCAACCACAGATGGATTCAAGGAGATTTATTCCCTTATGGTTTGATTGTACAGTTCATCTCATCGTTATTAAGAATGGGTGCACATCTGTATAGATTATAATGGTGCTATCTGATAGTAGGTCAACAACAGCTCAGTTGATGCGCTCTACCAGTGGCAAGAACTACACAACAGGTTTCTTTATTGTTGTTGGGGTTTTATGTATGAAACAATTTTAAAGTTTTCTGTGCATATATTTGTGTATTTGTCTCAGTATTTTAAGTGGTACATTATTTATTTTTCTATAATTTCTTAAATGAAGGCATTTTGGTTTTTAACAGCATTCCTTTCCGTCGGCTTTCGATGTCAGTTTCCGCTGCGTCTTTCTTGATATTATGAAGAATACTGGGTCATCCTAAGGCATCACGTAACTGTTATGCAAATGGAACAGTGTGAAGGAAGGTGGTCATTTACAAAAACAGACCAGTGTGTATTCACTGTGCATTTAATTTAGATCATAGGCCTTACAATGGTTCGTCTGCTTTTATTTAATTTTGTGTGTCAAAAAGCTAACTATGACAACAAAGTACTGATGGCCTGAGTGTCGACAGGCCCGGCCAATGCAACGGCGTAAAGTTAAATATCACAGCTTTTTCTCACGCTTCCTCTTTTCTCTCTCTTTCTCTCTCTCTTTGCATTGAATGTAGTTTGATATATGTATAGTGGATTATTAATGTACTGTTAAAATGTGTGCTCATTTGACAAGAAGTGCAATTTATACTTTGGTTAATGTGTGTAGCATCAAATGCAGCTGAAGTATCACATCATTGTGATCTGTATAGCTCCATTTGTTCAGTCATGCTACCCTGTATACCACTACCTGGAAAGAAAATGTTTATTTACCCGAAGACAAAGAAACAAATGTCAACATGAACCTTTCATGATATCTCAATTTTGGAACACATTTCCTCAAATACTGTCCCTTCACTCATGTTTCAAAATGTCATTTCCATTGTGTAATATTTACTAAATTTTTGCAATGTGTTTTTTTTTTAATTTGTGTTTTGATTTCCAGCCTTTGTTACAGTATTTGTTCTCACAAGTTGCTGTATCTTTAGCATGTGCAGCTAATTTTTTTTAATTGATTTTTTTATTTGATTGATTGTTTTTGTTTGTTTGATTGTTGTGTTTCCTTGTTGAATATTCAGTTTTAGTTTATTCTGCTGTCAGCAGAAGTGCCAAAATATGTCAGACATTTATTTCCATATCAGTATTAGCTGAGCTGGTGAGAGGCTCCAAGGTGACTCAGTAATAGGCCACATCTGTGTGTTTGTCATAGTTGCAGAAATGCTCTGAGTCAGGTCTTCCTCTGAAGACACTGTCAGCCTAGCACACACCCACTTATTCATCAAGACCTCCCAGATTAAAAGTGGTGGTGTAGGATAATTGACAAACTAACATCCATCTGCATTATGCTAAAAGACACTGTTCTCTTATCAGAAACTCTTACAGATCTAAAGAAATACACTGCAGCCTTACTGAAACAAGTGTATTGCCACATACTCTCCAAAATAAAACGCAGTCTCAGTGCAGAAGCAGAATCCACATTGTGGCTTTGAGTTAAAACTGCATTTTTGGGGGGTTGTGGTGTATGTTCAGTTTCTGTTCTGTGTTTGTATTACTCTTTTTTTTTTTTTTTACCCACTTGATTGACATTTCTTTAAACACCCTTGTGTTCACACACGACTATATTTCAAGATGACATTTCATATGACTGTACTGTTGGAGCCAAATAAACACAGTCTTTCAAATACATCAAACAACAGACTTGCTTTCATTGGTAGTATGAAAGAACAGTAAAATGGCTACCTTTATGTATGCTATTGTAACTCCTCTCAGGTGTCACTGCATTATTATTACTGATGCCTTAATTAATGTGTAAGCAGTTTCTATGTTTCCCATAGTCTGTGAAAATAATGTATGTATTAACAGTGACATCACCAGTTGGTTTTTCTGAAGCCTTGAGTTCAGCATTACAGCTGTCACCATCTTGTTTTTTTACAGCCAGAAGTGACCATGTTTGAGTGAGAGGAGCGAGGGGTGAATCTGACTGAGAAGCTGAGGACACTCAGCAGACAGCCTGTCACCCAAATAATGCATAGCTGTAAGCCTTAATAAAATGTAAACGGGTGAGTTATGTAATTATTCGCCCCCGTATAGTTGTCATGAATTAGCTATAGAGGCTAAAATCATTTATGGTACCAAGTTGTAAACATGTTTATTTGTGCCATAAAGTTGGGTATTATCAGCATTGGTGTTTATGGGAATTGACTGGCCTCTGAAGCCAGCCTCAAGTGGTCAACGCTGGTGATAGCCATGGCTTGACATTCATGTTTCTATCCCATTTGCGTGAATGTGATATCTCAAGAACACCTTGCAGGATTGTTTTTTTTATTTAGCTATCCACTTGGATTTGAGGATGAACTGATGAGATTTTGGTGGTCATAGGTCACGGTCACTATGACCTTGTCTGTCTCATTCTCATGAACAGCATATCTTAGGATGCCTTGAAAGAATTTCCTTAAATTTGGCACAAACATCCACTCAGACTCAACAATGAACTGATTAGATTTTAGTGGTCAAAGGTCAAGGTCACTGTGACCTTGCATTCACCTCATTCTTGTGAACACAATATCTTTGGAATGTCTCGAGGGAATTTTTGAAATTTGTCCGTCCAGGATGAACTGATTAGATTTTGGTGGTCAAAGGTCAAGGTTGCTGTGACCTCCTCTGTCTCATTGTCCTAAAAGCAATATCACAGGATACCTTATGGTAATTTCCTTAAAGTTGGTACAAACATCCACTTGGACTCAACAATGAACTCATAAGATTTTAGTGGTCAAAAATCATTGTGACTTTGCATCCATCGCATTCTTGTTAATGTGATACCTCAGGAACAACTCAAAGGAATTTCTTCAAACTTGGCACAAACATCCACTTGGATTCAAGAATGAACTGAGTAGATTTTAGTGGTCAAAAGTCACTGTGACCTTGCATCCATCTCATTCTTGATAACGTGATATCTTAGGAATGCCTTAAGGGAATTTTTCAAATTTGGCTGTCCACTCGGATTCATTGATGAACTGATCTGATTTTGGTGGTCAAAGGTCAAGGTCACTGTGACCTCCTCTGTCTCATTGTCCTAAAAGCGATATCACATGATACCTTATGATAATTTCCTTAAAGTTGGCACAAATGTCCGCTTGGACTCAACAATGAACTCATAAGATTTTAGTGGTCAAAAATCATTGTGTATTGCGTCCATCTCATTCTTGCTGATGTGATACCTCAGGAACACCTCGAAGGAATTTCTTCAAATTTGGCACAAACGTCCACTTGGATTCAAGAATGAACTGAGTAGATTTTAGTGGTCAAAAGTCACTGTGACCTTGCATCCATCCCATTCTTGTTAACATGATACCTCAGGAACAGCTTAACCCCTTCAGATTTTCAGATTTTTTTTTTTTTAAATGGGAACAGTACATAATATTTACATATACATGTAATTATGTGGGATTATAGCCAAACGGCTAATTTCCCTTGACGCTTATTGTCACGAATTCGCATTACACTGCGTCCATTCAGACTGCAGCCGAGATAGCGTATGTATTCCCCCAATCCCAGTTTATGCATATTCAATACGTATGTAGGAACCTTTTGCAAGCAGTGGTTTTTACCATTTTTTACCAGTTATGCCTGTTGTCGCTAATTTGCATCATACCTAAATTCATATCTATTCTATGCCCTTTAGACAAATTAACAATCTCCACATAATTAAGCATCAGCTTGAAAGCAAAAACACAAATAACTATTTATTTATTTATTTCAATTTAATTGTAAATAAGACGTCAAGGGGTTAAAGGAATTTCTTTAAATTTGGCACAAACGTCCACTTGGAATCAAGAATGAACTGAGTAGATTTTAGTGGTCAAAAGTCACTGTGACCTTGCGTCCATCTCATTCTTGCTGATGTGACACCTCAGGAACAGCTCGAAGGAATTTCTTCAAATTTGGCACAAACGTCCACTTGGATTCAAGAATGAACTGAGTAGATTTTAGTAGTCAAAAGTCACTGTGACCTTGCACCCATCTCATTCTTGTTAACATGATACCTCAGGAACAGCTTAACCCCTTGATGCTTATTGTCACGAATTCGCATTACACTGCTTCCATTCAGACTGCAGCCGAGATAGCGTATGTATTCCCCCAATGCCATTTTATGCATATTCAATACGTATGTAGGAACCTTTTGCAAGCAGTGGTTTTTTACCATTTTGTTTTACCAGTTATGCCTGTTGCCGCTAATTTGCATCATACCTAAATTTATATCTGTTCTATGTGCTATAGACAAATTAACAATCTCCACATAATTTAGCATCAGCTTGAAAGCAAAAACACAAATAATTATTTATTTATTTATTTCAATTTAATTGTAAATAAGACATCAAGGGGTTACAGGAATTTCTTTAAATTTGGCACAAACGTCCACTTGGATTCAAGAATGAACTGAGTAGATTTTAGTGGTCAAAAGTCACTGTGACCTTGCATCCATCTCATTCTTGACACGGTGATATCTTAGGAATGCCTTAAGGGGAATTTTTCAAATTTGGCTGTCCACTTGGATTCAGTGATGAACTGATCTGATTTTGGTGGTCAAAAGTCAAGGTCACTGTGACCTTCTCTGTCTCATTGTCCTAAAAGTGATTTCACAGGATACCTTATGATAATTTCCTTAAAGTTGGCACAAACATCCACTTGGATTCAAGAATGAACTCATAAGATTTTAGTGGTCAAAAATCATTGTGACTTTGCATCCATCGCATTCTTGTTAATGTGACACCTCAGGAACAACTCAAAGGAATTTCTTCAAATTTGGCACAAACGTCCACTTGGATTCAAGAATGAACTGAGTAGATTTTAGTGGTCAAAAGTCACTGTGACCTTGCATCCATCTCATTCTTGATAACGTGATACCTCAGGAACAGCTTAACCCCTTCAGATTTTTTTTTTTTTTTAAATGGGAACAGTACATAATATTTACATTTACATGTAATTATGTGGGATTATAGCCAAATGGCTAATTTCCCTTGAAGCTTATTGTCACGAATTCGCATTACACCGCTTCCATTCAGACTGCAGCCCAGACAGCATATGTATTCCCCCAATGCAAGTTTATGCACATTCAATACGTATGTAGGAACCTTTTGCAAGCAGTGGTTTTTACCATTTTTTACCAGTTATGCCTGTTGTCGCTAATTTGCATCATACCTAAATTTATATCTGTTCTATGTGCTATAGACAAATTAACAATCTCCACTTAATTGAGCATCAGCTTGAAAGCAAAAACACAAATATTTTTTTTTTTTTTTTTTTAATTGTAAATAAATTCAGGCGTAAAGGGGTTAAAGGAATTTCTTTAAATTTGGCACAAACGTCCACTTGGATTCAAGAACGAACTGAGTAGATTTTAGTGGTCAAAAGTCACTGTCACCTCACAAAAACTCAAGCATTCATGTGCGAATCAAATATCTAATAGGACAA
The DNA here is from genome assembly GCA_019142605.1 of Cephalopholis sonnerati. NCBI lineage: Eukaryota > Metazoa > Chordata > Actinopteri > Perciformes > Serranidae > Cephalopholis > Cephalopholis sonnerati. Next base: position 12,818,701 of record JAGQAX010000023.1, read on the forward strand.
ACTCAAGAAAAAGATGACAATTTATATACAAAAAGTCAACTTCTCTGTGACATCATCATGTTCTGCAAAAACACTACTGGCCATTACTCAACATCATAACTCAGGAACAGGAAGAGAGACAGTTGGTCAGGTACTGACATGGTGACATAAATGACAAAAATAGGTGTCTGTGAGGCATTTATGTTTTCACAGACATGGATGTAATTTAATGTGGAGGTATCATTTGAATTATTATTTGTACTTTTTATTTTTATTTGCACTAAAACATACACAGTTTCCGTAGCCATACATCTGTGTCAGTGGGTACCTCTCATACGTCACTGCCCTCGAGGCACCTGCGTCAGCTGTAACAGTGCCGGCTAGATGGCAGCACGAGAGCTGCGCGAGCCGCCGCTCGTGTCAGAGTGTCTGTCTGCCGGTGCGCGCGCGCGAGCATGTGTGTGTATATACAGCCGGGTAATATGCGCTCGAGCAGATGTAGCTAATACTCGAGTCTGCCGGGAGGAAGGAGTGTGTCGTCCTCCAGCTGCATAACATCAGGATGTCTGCCGAGATATTAGAAAAAAAGAAGACGATAGACCTGAGGAAGAAGCACATAGGGTAAGATAAGTGACATTATGCTGCTGTATTACGCTACAAAGTTTATATTAAACATTACAGCACAACCGCTTTGTATTTCCCTGTAAACCTTATTAAAGTGTGTAACTGTTTTCTTCCTTTTTTTACACCAAACTTTAAAAAACCAAATATTGTTTCTAAAATACATTGTATTCATTAGTTAGTTCATACATGTGTAGCTAAGCTACAGAGGTTCAAATATATTAGTATACCTGTAAGCTGCAGTAGTTGTTAATTTTTGCGCATTGCGACGTTTACACCTTATGGTCAGTTAAGAATATTCCTATTGCTCATGACTCATTATGTTGTATCTTTACTTTTGTACAACATAAAACCTGTTAAACCAGGGTGAAGGGCACACCTCCACCTGTGTGTATGCTTTGTGTGTAGTAATCTTTACCTTACCTTCACTTGCACACATGAAAATATTAACATTATCTCCTCTGCAGGCCATCTTGTAAGATTTTCTTCAGCCATGACCCCATCAAGATTGTGCAAGCCAGAGGTCAGTACATGTATGATGAAAGGGGACAGCGCTACTTGGATTGCATCAACAATGTGGCTCACGGTAAATACACAGTTGCACGCACTTATGCAAGTATGTACATCAGATCTATTTTTACACCACATCTATGTCATGAAGAACAAAAGAGTTGTTCTCTTTACACAGAGACATGTGTTAGGCTTGTATTCAAATCTGCAATCAAAGCTTGAGGTGTCATAGTTGAAGTCTGAGTTGACATGACCTGATCTGATCGACAAAGTTGTCACGCACTGTGCACCTAATTTGGGAGTCACTAAAGCTGCACTGCTTGCAGGCAACACTGACCACTCTTTAATTTCAGTGTCCAATTATGTATAAAGAGTGTTTTTTCGTCCTGAACGTGAGGACCAGTTCTAACCTTATGTGCATCCTTTCCCTCCATTTCTCAGTGGGCCACTGTCACCCGGATGTGGTGAAGGCAGGAGCTCAGCAGATGGAACTACTGAACACCAACTCGCGTTTCTTGCATGACAATCTTGTACTGTATGCCCAGAGGCTGCAAGCCACACTGCCTGACAAGCTGTCTGTGTGCTACTTTGTCAACTCTGGGTATGTCCACATGTCGTCACATTCCTCAAAGTTCAAAAAGGTAGATTAGCCAGACTTGTTTTTTGGGCGTGGATCAGCAGGTGTTGGTCAAGGCTAAGCACAGATATGATTGGCATTATATTTATATCTGCTCTCGTATCTACTTGAATTAATTGAGCCATAGCCTTTCCCAATTGGGAGCGATACATTTTTGCTAAGTTGCTGTAATGCTTTAAATTGTAAGATAAAAGGGTATAGTCCAAACATGTGTGGCTATGTTACTGTAATCAAGAAGAGAGAGAAAACAGTTGTCTCAGCAGATCATCCTGCTCAGCTGGACTTTCTAGTATGATAATTCTGCTGAATTAAAGCAAATGCAATATTAGTCTACCTAGTTCCAGCTCAGCCTTCATGGGACATGTCTAGACTTCCACAAAAACAAATTACAGCATTATATAACGCATGTCCAGCCTTCTCAGTCTCCCTAATAGTCATCAAACTGCACCAGTCTGGTGTGGTTACTTATTTACACCACTTGCCGGAGTTCTGCAGTGTGAACAGGAATTATCTGGTCAAGGGTAATAATGTTGCAGATAACGATCCATATACACTCAGTACCAGACAGCATATCTATCAGTCACAGGGAAATAGGTGCCTCAAGAGAAGTTATAAAACAGACAAAACAGAGAAGTTATTACTGCAAGGATTTCCTAAGGTCTGTGTGAGATCTGGGATGAACTGGAACACCTCAGGGACTGTTCTGTATTTATCAGAGGAGGGAGTGACGATGCATGACCCTCTGTTCCTGTATAATCCCACCAAATCCAGGTATAGAGCTAATGTGACAGCATTTAGGATTTATCACCAAAAGCTGAGTGTGCACTTCAGCAGAATATGGCTGCATGAAAGCCATATACAGAACTAACAACCATTAATAAGCCCACACACACATCACAGCATGCACACAGCAGACATTAGCAACATGTGTATATAATGACTGTTTTGCCAAAATGAACCGTTTGGAAAGTATGTCTAAGCCTTTATACACACACAACAGTGACAGCAGCAGGTCTTAGATTTTAAAAACTTAAAAGTTAGAATAACAGCCATTGTTTTTTACAGGATCTATTCAGTGCAAACGGTTTCTATTTGGTGACATTTTAAATGAGACATAGAATGAAGTGATTGAGATGAAATATTTTAAGTTAGATTTGAAGCATTCCTCACACATGATGTGTTCAATGACTGACGATGAATTCTGTTTTCACAGTTTCTGGATATAATAAAAGGTGTAATTTTGATGATTTTTAAAAAAGAAAACATGCATTTAAAACCCACTTGCAGGTTTTGGAGTTCTGATGCTATTTAAAATAAATACAAAATACGACCATTTAAAGTTGAATGTCCCTCCCCTAAATCAAATTAAAAAATAGAACTCCCTTTGTAGTGCTTAAAAAATATTTGAACCGTTTTTTCATAAATAACAAATAGTCCCTTACTAACAGGGTTCCTGCACATTTTCATGGACAGAATTTTAAAACTTTGACATGACTTTTCAAGGACCCATAGTCATTTTTATTTTTCCTAACCCACTCACCCAGCATTTTCTAAACATATCAGATTCAAACTCTATTCAAGCATAATTTAAGCTAGCAGGCATACATGAAGGAAGATAAGGAGCACAGGGGAAAAAAGAAATAAGATACAATGTTGTCACACATCAACACTATTAGAGCAACGTTACGTCGTCAGCTACAGAAAGTAAATTTGCCCTTATGGTACATTATGTGGAAGGTTATTCACAGAAGGTTACTAACACTGATTTGTTACACACAACAAAATTCCTTTCCAATACTTTTACTAATTTTTACCAATTCCATGACTTTTCCAGGCCTGGAAAATGTGAGGAGTGGAGGCTGTCAGAGCAGCATATTAATGCCCATGGCTTTGGAATCATATATCCCACAATCACATATCGATATTGTATTGTGTGTCCACATTATGCTATTATATTGGCTATCTAGTGTAGAAAAAACAAGACAGAATGGAAGCCATGCACAGTATTCACTCTTATGTTGCCAGCTCTTTTGTTTTGCCTCTGTACACATGTGATGTGATCTTAAAGATGCAAATCAGGGCTGGTCGAGCCATTTTTTAACTGATTGGGACTGGGTATATTGAGGCATATAGAGAATCTGATTGTTTGTTTAACGTCAGCAGTCACAAAGGTGTCTTAACTCACAAAGCTGTCATGCAGAGATATGCGGAGGGCAGCTGTGTCCAACTTTCCGCTCTCCTTTTCTACTCTGTTCAGCTGAGCACTTGTTTGTGTGCAACAACATGCCATAACCAACAGCAAAAACTGCAGCACAATCATCACAGCACTTTAAGTGCAACTAAATATTAAATGACTGAGATATGGATCGGGAGCAAAAAAAAACTTGATCGGGACATCCCTAGTTGAAATAGCTTCAATATCTCACTGAGATTTTCAAGCATACTTGATCTTTATGCTCTATTACCAATGTTTAGAAACAGGTGTCACTTCATATGCTCTCACATTGGGAAGTAAAACATCAAACTGTGACTGACATGCTTGTGGCATCCATGGCTTCACCTGTGTATTTTGTGGTGACTGAGTAACTCAAAGTAACCCTTGCCCCTTTGAACTTCAGCTCTGAAGCCAACGACCTGGCCCTCCGACTAGCCTGGCAGTACACAGGCCACAAAGATATCATCACGTTGGAAAAGTAAGTGTTACTGCAAGGTCATTGTTCAAAAACACCTGGTACAGTGCCAGGTAGACAAAATGGAACGTATACAGATGTTAATGAGTGATGAAAGTGCTTTTATTCAGTGTATTTTCTGATGTACTTTTCTTATGGTGAAAATACTTCTGTCCTCATATAATCATGTTTTGCACGCTCCACATGATGTTGCAGTCAAGATGATTTGGCCTGTGTTTGCTTTGTTTGCAGTGCGTATCACGGCCATGTCTCATCGCTCATTGACATCAGTCCATATAAGTTCCACCACCCGTCTGATGCTGAGCAGAATCCATCTGTCCATGTGGTGAGTGCTGTTTTGCTCCTTGTCTGCCTGCATGCACACACCATGACTCACCTTGGGTGTTGGCAAGCTACTGAGCATGCACTCAATGCATGGGGATTAAGGTGCATATATATGTGTGTGTATGTGTGTAAGGAAAGAATAGTCGTGCATGAAATATCAGTATTTTTTTTTTTTTTGGATAAATTCTGGAGAGCAAGTTGCAACCAAATTACTTTTGAGTGGGAGGCATTTTACTGTTGATGTCAGATGCAAGAGTTTTAGCTTTCCCTTGAATTTCTTTTTTTAGTCACAGAGGACAGAGAGAGGAACCTTTAGTGATATGTAGAGCAACATCTCAAAAATCACAAGTTTTATTTTTCCTTTTAGTTAAAAGTGTGAAGCAATTACGGTTTGGGTTATCTGAAGTTGGAGACACTTTGTTATCCTCAAACACAATAAAAGAAAAGATTAGGGAATTTTAGAATATCTTATCAAGAGAAGGTCAAACTTCTTTCCAATTGTTAAAAAATATTTGGGAGAAGGAGTTGGGGAGAACTTTAGAAGATAACGCCTGGTTAAATATCTGTGAAAGAATACGTTTTCCATTCACAAGTAATAAAATTAAGGAAGCTAATTTCAAATTCATCCAAAAATTCTACTCAACTCCAATAAAAATGCATAAAATATCAAAGGATATTTCATCAAAGTGTCAAAATTGTAAGACCTACCCTCATTAAGATTGTACCTGGATCATTTTCTTTTGTGCAATAAAAAGATATTAAAAAAAAAAAAAAAAGTGTGAAGCACTCATCATGTGAAGATGCTTCGAGACACACAGTGATTTAAATTCTCCTGCACAATCACTGAATCTCCACCTGAGGAGTCCCTCTGGAATGAGGCAGAACAGGAAGGTTATGTCCCGGGTGTGTTACCGAAAATATGCACCATAGACAGCCATGTCCTAGATTTGAGCCTATTTTTCCAGCTTGTTTCCAGGAGTTGAATCATAGGCAAATATATTTCTACAGTGTCTTTATTTATATAATTGTTTGCTTGTAAAACGAAGTTCTGTTTTCTATTAGGTGTTAAAATAACCTATGTGGGGCACTTGTTTTTGTTTAACACACACATGCACACAATTTAATTTCCAACAAGCATGACTGACTAGAGGCTAGGAGGAAAGGCAAGGCATATTTTAATATAATTATCATATTAAAGTACATAATTTGTGTCTAGACAGTTTATAAGTAAACATGAGATGTTACATTACATGTACATAAAAGTGACATATGAAAGAAGCATAGCTTTCACTGGAAATGACTGATTCAATTTTCTAACAATACAGTTAGCTTGTAACGTATTCTATTGATTATGTCCACAAGATATTGATCTCAGGAGGTTTTTGACATAATGTTTTCTGGAGATACTCAAGAAATTAAGGATATTTTAAATAGTAGTGACAAATACAACACAAAATATATGTGCAGTGTGTTTTAAAGCATCGCTTTATTTATTGCAGACAAGCTAAAATTATACATCCTGCATTGTGTTGCACGCGTCTGTGCACTCTGCTCTTTTCCTTGATAGCCTTGGTGAAGTTTGATATGGCAGCTTGTGGAATACCCAGCTGTAGTGTCGCATGCCAAAGGTGTGGCAAGTCAGTAGGTTTCGCCAGCTTGCATATTTTTTTCATGATCATAGAAGCTAAGTAATTAAGCTGTGGCTGAAATGCTGGTTGACCAACATTGCACACTGTCCAGGATGAAATGTAAACACAAAGGTAACTTTCAGAATTTCGTAGAACACAAACGAAGGACAAACTAATATTTTAGACAGTTTGAAGGCTGATAACATTTTACATATGTACATTAAGGTTCATCCTTTATACAGGCTCCTAAATATGCATAAAAATAGCACATCGTACAGTATATTACTGCTAAAATATATATGTAAAATCATAAACATATCCTCATAGCATACTGTTTTGGTCGTTACTTTGAGAACTTAATGTCACAGGGAAAATATGCAAGATCTGTGCCAGCAGATGTCATAAATGTCTTTCTGTCGTTGCTTTCTAAGATGCTGCTGGACTAGTCTTGCAACTGAGATTTTGCATCATCTCTCTTTTTGTGCGTGAATGTGGACACTATAGAATTAGGATGCAGCCGTTGCCTGTGACTGTGTTAGTAAATATCTCTTGTCTCCTATACAGGCTCCTAGCCCAGATGTGTACAGAGGCAAATACAGAGCGGACCACCCTGATCCTGCTACAGCATATGCAGATGATGTCAAAGATATAATACAGAAAGTCCATGAAAAAGGAGGCAAGGTACAGTTTGTGTGTGATACTTATTGTTATGTTAGCAGATTTAATTGAAAGCGGGGCTGCAAAAGTACCTCAGAAAAGTCTAACGTATGTCTTCATGTGTTAATTGCTTGATTGTCTTTTTAAAGAATGGCTCTTTTTTTAAGGAAATGGCTCTAAATTACAAAAAAAAAGAGTCATATGTGATGTGGCAGTTGTTTAGTTTGCTCCCCTTTTATTTATTAACCCCCATTTGATTTTCCACCTTTTCCACTTTATTTCCTTTTCTCCTCTGAGCACTGAGAATGCTATTTACAATGGATGTTTGTGCAGATATGCATCAACAGATATAAACCCAAACAGACGACGACTGGAGACGTACATGAACGGGATTGAATTTTGCCCCCAACTGTGAACAAGTGAATACACTGGCAAGATTGTTCTGCTGTACTTCACAGTGACCTGCAGTAACATGCTAATGAAGGAGGGAGATCTACAGATGCCAGAACTCCTCCTCTTATCCAGTTTATCAGTCTGGCTTTAGGTTGATAGACCTGGTGTTTCTCTCTTGTGCAGATTGCTGCTTTTATTGCTGAGTCACTGCAGAGTTGTGGCGGACAGGTCATTCCCCCGCAGGGCTACTTCCAGCAAGTGGCAGAGTATGTACTCAAGTTCTGGCAGAGATTCATTCACACTCAGTCTCAGTGCTTACAAGTGATTTTACCTACTCTTTTTTGCTGTTCAGAGTCAACCCACCTACACAAAATACGCAGAGTGTCACTCTGAAGTGACAAACTAGCTGCAGAGTATGTTAAAAATGAACTTAATGGAAGTTTCTTTCACACACTGCAAGAACAGAGAGAACATTTAAAGAATGTTCTCTTTAGATGGCCCCAGACTGTGCCACAGTCTTCTGTCTTCTGTGTTAATGCATTTGTGAATGTTTGCCTTATTTAAAGAATGAGTAACTAACTAGAGTTCATCTCTACACCCCTCTACAGACATGTCCGCAAAGCAGGAGGCGTTTTTATCGCTGACGAAGTCCAAGTGGGCTTTGGACGCGTTGGCACCCACTTCTGGGCCTTCCAGCTTCAGGGAGAGGACTTTGTGCCTGACATTGTCACCATGGGAAAGCCTATTGGCAACGGCCATCCCTTGTCATGCGTGGTCACGACCAAAGAGGTGGCAGAGGCCTTCATGTCATCGGGAATGGAGTATTTCAATACAGTAAGAGCATTATGTAGAATAATGAAGAATTGCGCAAATAATATAATAAAAAATATAGTTATTGAGATCTGCAAAAAAAAAAAAAAAATTAGAAAAGCAGATTTCAGAGAATTTTTTCCCCAAGTTGACCAAAAACGGCACTGACTAGATCCCCTCATCCTTGACATGATGCTCCTGTCCATATTAGCCAGGCACATTGACACATCTGTTTTCCACATTATGGGGAAAATACATTCCATCCAAGATGGATTTTTTTTCATTGAGAACTTCAGATTACAGTTATTTCCTGTGAGAATAGTTGGGTGTCTGTTTGGGCAATCAGTGTAGCATAAACAAAAATACTGTGGTGACTAAGTCTTTTATATATTTAATGCATCAAACTGTCTTACACTTCTGCCCTCAGTGTACAGAATCTCCCGATGATCCCCGGTAGTGTGAACGTAACCTTGGTGTAATCTTTCCTCTGCCTTTGGGTTTTGAATTTCTCAGTTTGGCGGTAACCCAGTGTCGTGTGCCATCGGGCTGTCTGTCCTAGACGTGATTGTGAAAGAGGATCTCCAGGGTAATGCACTGCGTGTGGGGCGATACCTGGCCAATCTGCTGGAAAAGCAGAAGGAGAAGCATCCACTGGTTGGTGACATCAGGTATGCAAACAAACACACACACACAGTTACAGTATGTGACACAGCCGATTAGCTCAGTGTATGTCCTGTAAAGCTGATCCAGAATGCCGATTGTATCTGACTGATTTGCTTATATTTCTGAGATGTAAGCAGCGATCAGAGATGACTAAAGAGAATGTCACATCCTGCAGGGGTTGTGGCCTCTTTGCTGGGATGGAGCTTGTGAAGGACCGGTTGAAGCTCACTCCAGCTACAGCTGAAGCCCAAGAAGTCATATATAAGTAAGTGTAAGTGTGAGAACTCAGACAGGTGCCTGAAGTCATAAAAATATTAGGAAGAAGAAATGTTATGCAGAATTTAAATCAAAGAGGCTGCTTAGATTATACTGCTCTGCAACATTCACCGTTGTCTGTTGAGAAAACTAGAACATGTTTCCTTAATTATGTTTTACTACAAACAGGCCATATTCCAAACACAAAGTGTTACTGGTGCTATGACAAGCAGAGAAAAAACTGGTCAGGAGTTGCCCGAAGAACGTGACAAGAGGGCTCAACGCATCGACCTGGCCTCTAAATTCTCCAGATCCCAATCTGATTGAGTATTCCTGGGACATGCGGGTGCCCCAGAGGTACCCCCGATCCACACTGGGGCCTTTTTGGATTGGACATACCTCTAACATGTCAAGGCATGGACACGGGACCTCTGCGGTGTGCTTTGGAGTTTGGCACTGAGCCGTTGGCGGTGGATCCTTTGAGACCTGTCGGTTCTGAGGAGGGGTGCTGCCACGTCCCACGGATGCTCGATCAGACTGGGATCTGGGGAATTTGGATGCCAGGTTGATGCCTTACACTCTTTGTCATGTTCCTCGGGCAATTTTTGAGCATGCTTGAGGCATGGTGCATGTTCTGCTGGAGGAGTGTTATTGCCATTAGGGGGGAGGACTTGGTCCACAGTGGTGTTTGAATGAGTAAAGTGCTTCAAGTGGCATCCACATGAATGCCAGGACCAAAGGTTTCCCTGCAGAGCATGGCATTGTAACGAGATGGTCCATTTTGTAATGTCATCTGTCACTGGTTGCTATGTTTTGGCTGATCGATGTACTGTTAAAACACCAAACAGTATCCGTTCAATCATATTAACCTTGACAATTGCTCCTCCTGTTCTTCATGGTTGAAAGGTGTGTTTATTATTGACTTTACAACAGTGTTGTTGGAATAATTGGAGTCATTGGAGTCTCCTAATTAACAGCATCCTTTGCAAAAACAATTGCAGAATTTTAATGTCACAGAACTGTTTGAAAGGACATATTCGCACATCCAACGATCTCAACTGCAGGTGTGCTGGAAAGTATCACTTGAGTCTTGGAAAAAGAAAGTCCCGTACACTGCTCTTGCTCAGCGTCACAATTTATTTATTTATAATGTCTGTGGTGAAAAAAGTAAAAGAAAAAAAAACTTAACCACGTCGTTAAATTGATGCACAGTGGAGAATAATGACAATTTTCTCCCAGGCTAAAGAACCAGTACATCCTTCTAAGTGCTGATGGACCTCATCGCAATGTGCTCAAGTTTAAGCCTCCCCTGTGCTTCACTACGGAAGACGCTGACCTGGTGGTGGAGAAAATCGACCACATTCTGACAGGTACCTCCCATGGTCCTATTACTTTTTTCCTCTGTGGTGTTGTGTAGGATGGTGGTGCTGGAGCACGTCGTTGTCTTCCAGGCTTGTGCATTATTTATTTACAAGGATCAAGGTGTGTAATGGTTGCCTGCTATCACCGAACAAGCTCTCAATCGTGTTATTGTGTTTGTGTTTCCAGAGCTTGAGGAAGCACTGGGCATGAAGTTGAACACACTGAGTGTAGAGAATGAAAGCAGTAAAAGAAAGGTAAGTGTGACTCTGTTTCCTAAATTGTGTCGTCTCAAAGCATGTGAGAGAATTCAATAAACTCAAATGCCCAAAGTATTAGCTATTAAAGAAACACAGAGAAGATGAATATATGATAGACACCACAACACGTCTAAATTTTCTTGATTTTCCACCCTCATTAATTTTCATTTCAACTTGATCCCTTCACGTTTCTCGTCTCAAGCTGCCGGCCGGTGAAAATGGACACCAGTATCATGGTGGGTTAGAACACAACAAAGGGAGCAGTCAAGGAGTTCCTCAACAAACCAAACGCCTCAGGACATAACGCTGCCTCCAAACAGTCAGAGCTGTGAAGTAACAACACCATAGCTTTTACATAGTTAAAGAACTGGGATCAGACACTATTGAGACAAAACGCTTGTCTTAGAAAGAAATGTGCCTTTACATGTAACCTAATGAAAAGTGTTTTTACATTAATAATGATATACTGTATATCTCTGAGATTGCAGTGTCTTCTCAGGTATTATTCTTAAAATTAAACTTAGAAATCAAGCCAATTGTTCAGCATAACAACATGCCTATTGTGGTATTATACTGGTCTAAAACGTGTGAGTTACCATCTCACACAAGCTGTGTACTCTTTATTTAATTCCTGCCAACATTAACTTGACCATGATTTTCAGGGAATTTTAATGTTAATAAATCAAATGGTATTATGTTCAAACATTCAATTGTGTCTTAATGGTGACATTACAGCAGTTTTCATTGACTATAAACATTTCTCAGTGTAGCTGAGAATGTGGCATACCTGTTTAGATGGTGGCACATTTTTTGATGATCAATCTGTATTGAATAAAATGCTGTATGTGACTTTATGGATAAATGGGTGGGGGTGGGGTGGGGTTAGAGCATGTCTCATTCCACTCAGCCTGACAGACACTGTCACTGTTTGACCAGTCAACAATTATTTACCAATGTTCCCACACCAGCAACAGCCGTGGCTGGAGGCACTATGTTTTTGGGTTGTCTGTCCAACTACCATATTCTTGTGAACATGATATCTCAAGAACATTTGACACCAATGTCCGCTTGGACTCAGAGATAAACTGAGCAGATTTTGGCGGTCAAAGATCAATGTGACCTCACAAAACATTTTAAGAATTCATACACTAATTGACAAAATGTCAATGTCAAAATGATGAATTGAGGACGTTTTATACCCAAAGGTTAAAAAGTCAACTTCACTGTGATATTGTGTTTTCTGTCCATTATTCAAAGCCATAACTCAGGAAGAGAAGGGGAGACATTAGTTCACACACTGAATTACGGAGATTAATCTTGGGTGTGCACTTTAAAACGGCTGTGTAGATGATGGGTTGAAAATGTGTGTGAAGCATCAGTGTTTAAGAATTCGTGGGTTCTTTGCAGCATCATCCATATTTTAAATATTGGCTACTGGACAGACATGGATGTAAACTGTAACTTGACTGGTTGGTGGAAGCTAACAACCATGAGGCAGTAATTCTGATTTAGCTTCAGATTTGTAGATCTCTTGTATAGTTCCTGAATGCATATGTTGTATCTGTGGAGAATCTAATATACAGTATTTGGACTTAGGGAATCACAGGCTGTGAACTGCATTTCCCATGTGTATTTGCATGGCAGCACAGGTATGCTCAATTTGATGTCATTATAAGCTCTGGGATATCCTCTTGTCAAAGATTTGATTTACTAATAAACCACAGTGTCCATTAAATTCTTGCGTTGGACTCAAATATGCAGTCTTCTTTCTTCATATTTATTTATGACTATCTGGAATGTTAGCGTTGTGTCATAAGTTGGGTGATCTTCTCTAAACTATTGAGGCTTGCCCTCCAGCTATATATTAAAACTGCCTTGAATCATTTGAAGCACATTCTAGAGACAGAAAACAAAGAATTGCTGAAACTGGAACATGAATAATCACGAGCAGAGTCACAAAGTTGTTCCCTCCCTCTGAGGAAACAGGTTTAAGAGGTGCCACAACCAGTTACCTATTGTCAACAGATGGTGTTTTTAGCAGTCTCAGCATCTTACGCTGTGTGTAATGGGGTGTGCGACATGCACCACTGAACCAAATTGTAACAACGATGCAGAGCTGTGGGGTAGTTCTGAATTTGATCACAGGTGGTAAAAAAAAAAGACCAGAACAACACAGTTGTTGGTGATTTATTGCTAATGTTAAAATCTCTGGCAATAACTTAAGAAGCATCTAATAACCTTTGCGCTGAGAATGGATAACAAAATGAAATCACATTAGTGTTAAAAGCCTCCAAATTTGAGGCTCATCACTGTCCAGTGTTGCCCTGATACACCTCAGTGCAATGTGGCAGTGACCAGAAACACTTCTCCAAGGTGGAGTTATGACGCCACCTTCTGGAGGGCACATTACAATGCTTGTGAGAAACATCCATACTGGGTATGCAAACAGCCATACACAAAATGATGTAGACAGTGTGTGTTTGTAATAGACAACAGTATATACATGACAACTGCAACGAGCTCTGAAAAGAAGATTTATTTTATGTCCGTGTACAAAAATGCAACTGTGACAAAGTTCAAGGCGATTTCTTTACAAAAACGTACAACTTAAACATCAATCCGACTCTGCTCAAAATGATTCATACAGTGCTAATTTGGATTTCATGTCTGTATCTCCATGCCAACGGTGTTCAGCAACTTCCTTTCCTTTTTCTACTACAGCTGCTGAGAGAAATTTCACCTGCTGGAAATTGAATTCTCAAGTTTGCTTCAGATGCACAATACTCAGAGTGAGTTGTTTCATCAAGAAAACATGATGAAATTGGTCATATTTTATCCCCTCTTGCACCTGTTTGTTCGATAACTTGGAGAAAAGGAGAGAAAAGGAAGTCGCTCAACGCCAGTGAGACAGAGCCAGTGCGAGACTGTCAGTGCAGCCAGGTCTGATTTCTTGAGCAAGCTCAGTGCTTGTAGTCCTTAATGGTTGGTAAAAATATCAAAAGGTTGCGTTTATCTCCGATTTTAGTTGGGTTCTGATGCATTTGATGTCCTCCGTCCGTCCAAATCATTTTCAGTGTGCTCTCTTTGTCTTTAGCCCATGAGGTATCCTCTGAAAAGACAAAAGATTTATTTAAGGACACCGTGACACAACAAATGTCAGTTTAGAGCAGCAGGGTTGCAGACTGTCCGTCAAAATGTACAAGACAGATTGGTGTTTGAATGAGAAATATTACATGTGCAGGTGATGTATCATGGAAAACAAATTTAGACTTACGGCAGCTTCATGCGCATGAACACTCTGGCCATGAAGAAGCTGAGGAGAACGCTGACAAAACCGATGAAGAGCAACAGGAAGCGGTTGAGTTTGGGAATGTTGGGTGCATTGGAGCGGTCCAGGATTATAAAGCCAAGGCCCCCCATCGTAAAGAGGAAACTGGAAGCCAGTCCTTCCATAATGTACTGGCCGTTTACCCTGAAAACAAATTACATCACAATAGTTTAGTGTTAATTTAGAGATGACGTGACCATCACCAACTGGCTCCTTGCTTCAGCTGTGGTGTGTTGAGATGCTCACAATGTTTGGACTGACATACCTGTACGCCAAAAAGGCCACTGGTCGCTGGTGTCCATGCTCATCAGTCATTGAACCCACACTTGGAGGCTCCACAATAACATCATAGATGATACCTGTAATGTAGTGACAGAAGAAGGAAGTAATCAGACTATTTATCAACCATATCGAAGTCTGAGCAGCGATTAAGCTCCTTAATCTGAAATCTGATTGTGTAAAATGCAGACAGGCTACAAAATCTGAGTGACAACTTTATATTTCAGTTACTGCTACAAACTTCTGACTTTTCGATTGTCAAATAGACCAAGTACATTCTGGTGCTAGCTAACTGTGAAGTTAGCCTAACTTACTCTCTCATTTTCTAATAACTGCATTAACGCTAGCAAGCTATTTTACTAGTGCAACCAAAGCCTACAGTGTCTGGCATTATTTCAACCGCACATAAATGAGTTTTAACCTCTTTATCACACACTGAGAATATGTAGGTTTATCGTTAACAAGCTAGCTAGTCTTGCATTGATGTTAGCTTAGCAGATCCATTTACCTCCTGTGATGAGAAAGTAGGACACGATAACGACCGCATACACAGTCATAGCAGACGGCATATGCAGCCACGATGGCTTCTTCAGCTTTATATTTGGGCATTCCAGCACAGTGAACGGTATACTGTATAATACCTCCATGGTTTATAGAGAAATTGCCTATCGCTACGGGACAGCTGCAGCCGCTGGGCGAGATCCGTCTGCGTAGCGACTATGTTGACGTGTCCCGGAAGTACTTTTTGTCTACGTTATTTCAGTTTTATAAACATATTTATATTAACATTTCACATATGTTTATAAATAGCGATTTAAATATGAAATGCATTTTAAGCAAAACGTTTTCCTGACGCTTTTATTAAACCTATGATAAATTATTTACCTAATTAAAATTTGGCTGTGCGTGACGCAAATTTAAAGGGACAGTACATAGGTCTAGGGAGAATCAGTTTCCTTGTTACTGCAGTCTGAACTGTCTTTTTGGAAAGTATGTGACCACAACCTTGATGAGTTCAGCGACACTTTAATACATTTAATCTGTAAATGTTTGATACTGTAGATAATATATAAATATGTCTCATATTTAACGTTGCTTGCTACTGATTTTCAGCTGAATCATTGCTTTTTCCTTACCGAATACCAACTCATACCATCTGATTTACATCAGGTAATTATTTTAATTCAAAATCAGAGCTGTTCAGATCTTTCCAAAACCATAGCATAATATTTGGGTTGTGAGGTAAAATCAAGAGACCACATTTTCATTGAATCTCTTGAAACCTTCAGGAATTTGTCCACACTTGTGTCCATTCAGGAAAACTGATTTTTTTAATAGGTCAGGCATCTTTGCCATGTTTTTCGACAAAACCAGTAAAAATGTTTACGCTATTTTGCATTATCGTCACTTCAAAAATATCCCTCTATTAAACTAGTGTGACAAAGTCTTAAATTGCAGCCCATATTGTATTTTGCTGAATGTAAAACTTGATTCAAAATGTAGAATGATCATTTTCTTACAATCATAACACTTAAATGGTATTTTTGGCATTTCTAAAAAATACCTTCAATAAACCTTAACTGGTCAAATGCAAGGCTTTCAAATATTACAAACCCCAGTCACTCTGATGTGCATGTTTTCAATGAAATACACCAAAGGCATTGCATGGATTTGTTTGTCATTTTTTATTGTGGCAATACAAATACACATTTTACTTAGATTTCTGGCTCTGTGCCTGTGCCTTGAGCACCTTGACGACGATCTTCTGCTCCTCAATCAGGAAAGCACGCTTGATCCTGAGGATAAAAGCAAAAGGCAATTTAGACAATGCTTTAGCCATTCAAAACTCACACAGCAACAGAGCTACAATGCTGTGAGGAGAAGTAGTGACACACAACCTGTCACTATCTTCACCAAGGAAAATATGATTAAAGTTTGTCAGCAATATAGTCAGTAATGAAGTACAATGCTTTTTACCTGTCACGCACAGACTTGGCGCACATGGAGCCTCCGTAAGCCCTGCTGACGTGCTTCTTGGTCTTAGAGAGCCTCATCAGAACCTGAGGTCTAACAGCCCGGATCTACAAAACAGAGGAGAATTACTGTGAGACCACAGGATGCAACATGTACTGACTTAAAGAATAAGCAAACCCAAATCAGGGAAAAGTTTATGTAAATACATTCAGACGCAGTCGAGCAGTTCGACAGTCTGCATGGTTAAAAACTCCAGACTGTAATCTGATTAACAGAAATGACAAAGAAAGACGGATGATCTTCCATGGTCGCAACTGTAATACCTGTATGACGTCTTATAATTCAGTGAGCAATTATGATGTACCACACTTTATATTTTAACGCTCCTAAATCAACACATTGCCGCTTGACTGTGGCCTCAAGAACATAATGTTGCTTACAGTGCTGTGCTCTTCTGCTTATAGTGATACATTCTGGATTCAGGCCTTACACCATAGACAAAAACCCATATGCACAGATTATCCACATTTTAGTTCACAATTAATAATTTATCATCTCACATCCAGGAGATCGCACAACTCCTTTTTGACTGGATCTCAGAGGTCACATTTGGAAACCTCTAGTCTCAAGATTTCTTTTTGCCATTTCTGTTGTGACAATTGTGCGCTGCTGATCATCAATTTTCACATTAATTCACTTGGCCTACTTTTCAGTCTTAAAGTTGAGGAAAATGTTGCTGAATAGCAAGAGGCAGTTCTTTTACCCCTGACTTTAACCTTAAGGATGCAAAATTAGAAAGGAAAAACATTATTTGAGATAGCTTGAGACTGTAATGAAGTTTAAGTTTAAACTCTCAGTGATAACTAAACATTGTTGCATGGACTGATAAGAAAATTAGGTTCTTGACTTGCACGAATATTAGTATGTTTTTATACCATTATGCTCGGCAAGTCAAGGGAGATGATGTTATTGTAGCAACTGAAGCAACCAATTTAAGTTAAAAAGTCACATTGAAGCTGTAGTTTACAACCTTATTGAAAGTAACTTAAACTGTCACTATATCCACACAGCAGTACATGAGGAGAGAAAGACAATCATATTCCTTTGCCACCTCATCCTGCTTCTAATGGCCTTACTGCATGTGAACAAATACAACAAATCAGAGCCAGAGTGTGTAACGCAGCTGTCAATCGCTGCATGTGAACTGCAGTCAAACTAGGCAGCCCTGGTCAAATATAAATAAGATGCTGTGACTGCATTGCCCATTTCTCAAATCAGATGTTTTCAGAATTATATTTGAGTAAACAGTTTATGTACTTTGGTTTATTATTTCCAAAATGGCAGTACGATCACAAACTCATTTTACAGTTTATAGCACACGAAAATGTTTCTGAAAACAAGCAAGGGGAGAAACAGACAATGCAGGATCAGAATTTTAATTCAAATCTTTGACCACGGTTCAAAGAAATGGACATGATTGACAGCTGCGTTACAGACTCCTCAGCTCCAATTGGTTTACAGTGCACACGCCATTGGAGCAAATAGGAGGAGAGAGTAGGGGTGTGTTATATCATTCATAATACTACTACCAGTATGATTTTTAATGTGGTATGAAAAATTTCTATTGCGATATTTCAACTTGACATACTGACATCATACTGTTACCCACAGCAACAACAAGCCTAGCTGAAAGCCAGGATTATTACAAACTCTGCAATGTTTCCAAAAGGAAAAGCAGCTTCAGTAATGTGGAATAAACTGTGGCGTCACTAGGTCTGGGCATCTTGAATGTTTTATGAACAGCCCCAGACTTCTCAAACTCTTTTAGCAACTTACTGCTCAGAGGGAACTCATTCAGCAGCTCCTCTGGCAGCAGCACAGAGTCTCTCCCTCTCTTTAGTGTCGTCAAGGAATTTAGTCATAAACCTTTCATTGACGCTCACAGCTTGTCAACAAACTTTATATATGTGAGTGTGTGATAGATATTGTAGCATAACAGCCGGTCACAGGTTATAGCGTGATGATTAGAGGAGAAATTATTTAAGATTTAAGTTAAAGAGAAGGAAATCCCCTGATATTTGGGAGCTGTTTCAATGTGTAATTTGTGGTGGATTTATCTTGTTGTGTTAATAATACTGTATACAGAATCCGGTTCTTTAATATTGTTTCCAAACTTAAGTAATGAGATAGTTATTTGGTTTTACTGAATATCTGAAGGCAAGCTGTTAGGTTGACATGTAAAATATGCCATTTTGTGACATTCTTTATTCTTAATTTAATAATTTATACACTAATTTATCATGTTGACACCATTATTGTTGTCACAAAGATACCCAGAGATTTCATTATCTCTTAGGGCCATTACAGCTCATCCCTAGGAGAGACTTTACTTTACTACACTTGTAGATGTAGTGGCAACACATAACAAAATCTGTTTATACAAATGTTACCATGTGAGATTAAAATTTCAAGTTTTTTTTTCCAGGAAAACAAGAGAACTGAATTCCCTCTTATACTACAAATTGTGATGTAACAGTTCTACAGTTACAAGTCTGAAAGGACGATCAACCACATCTACTACTTCTGACTGATGGTGGAACATACACACTGCTATTGCATGCACCAGTTCACCCAGCAGGGGCACCCCATAAATACAGCATGCTGGGGAAGAGCAAAAAACCTTCACCAAACAGCAATGAATTTACTTACACCACGCAGTCTTCCTGGGCTGATGCCACATGCCGACTTGGGAGCTTTGCCGACCTTCTTGGTGTACAGGTACACAATACGGTTACCAGGCGTCCGGGACCTGCAGGACAGCACGGGAACAATGTTGAAGTGCAGCAATAACACTGCTGGTAATATGTGTGGATGATGTCTGTCAGCTTCGCAAGCGACATAAGAGACACTGCAACGTTGGACTTACAGTCTGGTTTTGTTGGAGGCGGTGTTGTAGGACAACCTACGACGGTATGTCAGGCGCTGCACCATGTTGAAACTGAAAACAAATATCACAGTCAGTTCAATTTGGTACATGATGCTAAGATGCTAACTCTGCTAGCCATGCTGTCCATTTTACGGCTCAAGACGTGATTAACACCAGTTGTTATTAATGTAAATTCAAACACTGGCTGAATTTAGGTGACCTTACTACTTTACTTAAGGATATTCTTCATAATTTAATTAATCGTAACAAAAATAAGTTCAGTGTAGCTGTTAGCTACGGCAGCTCTGCTACATTCAGTTCAGTCTTCAGACAGCGGCCTCAGGGACGACATCTTAAATATGTCTCACAGAAACCACTAACTTAGTGAATTGTAACATCATCAGAAACATAGACTTGTTTTTAGTATCATCTTTACGTTAAATCAACCATATTTTCTTCTATAACATAGGATTACAGTGGATTATAAAATCTAAATGTTTCAGAGAAAAGCAGGGCGCCGCCATACCTGCTGTCGCCGTAACCGGAAGAGGAAGGAGGAAGGCGGATATGAAAGGTTAAAGCTCCTCCATGCCGGTTATTTCAAAACCGCTGTCTGTTACTCTGCCTCCTGCTGGTGTTTCGTTTTTACTACACAGAGATGCTGAGGTCAGTGTAATAAACCCTTGTTAAAATAATGTTTTGGGGATGTATTTTGAAATTGCATGAGCCAATGGGTTCTTTTATTTTGAAATAATTTGCCTGCGAGGGTTGGCAAGGCAAGGCCAGCTGTATTTGTGTAGCACATTTCATACACCAGGGCAATTCAAGGTGCTTCACAGAGCAAAACTTTGATATTTATGACTTGACTCAGCTCTTTTTTAAAACAATAAAACAATAAAAATATGCATAAAAAATGCTTTATAGCCCTCTCTCACTCGCTCCTGTGCCTTTGACAAATAATTATATCTATATATATTTATATTATATTTCATTTATCATTGTTGTACCTAAGGTGACTTACATTCTGCAATTCCAAAATGTGTAGCCTATACACTGAATAAAATAAAAATGTTTTATCAACTAAACTGTGCATCATACGTCTACAGCCTGGTGCCTTTTCCTCTAAATTTTCTCAGTATCATTGGCTAGTCTTGAGTCTCCTGGATTCCAAATCCAAAAAAAAAGGAAAAACCTCAGACAAAAACAGAGAGTTTAATAGTGCATGGACAGATTTGTTTGCTTTCACTGCCAACGCTGCAAAGTCAAGGTACCAAATAATCAGCTGCCAGAGCAGCTACCTTGTGGCAAAACATATGAATGAATGCTCATTTAGCTCTATTAGCACTGTTAACAGGCTAATTTAAAAGGCTCAAATAGGCTTTGTTTTGCAGCCCCTGACTGATTTTTTTTTTTTCTTCTTTTTACCCAAAACTGGCTCTTTTGATAGTAAAGGTTGCCGACCCCTGCTTTAACCTCTTACAGTGAAGATGGGACACTTTTATGAGATGTAAAAGCCATGTTTAAACATTTTAAACATAATAAATATAACTAACTGATAACTGTCATCTTACAATGCTCAAGCAATGATACGGTTCTGGGATAAACCAGAAGAGAACAGATGAGCAATGGACATAACTACAGCACTCAAAACCCTTTCCTCTTGCAAACTGTTTTAATAAAGACAATAATTAAAAAGAAAAATCACTCTGACTGAGAGGCTGTGTTTAGGTCAACTTGATTTTAAACCTTCAGGCCCTCTCACAGTTCATTCTGACACGTCTCAGCAGGAAAAGCAACAGGTGTAACCAATATTGTTAACGATGGCTGCCTTTTTTTTTTTGTTTTCAAGTTCCAGCGCTCTGCTGTTGTACTCACTCGCCTGCTGACACGGCTCATACTGACACACCTAAATGGATGCTAATTACAATGATTACTTAGACATGTGTTTTTCCTGCTTGACAAGTCAAATTGTTCACCTTGTAAAAAGGTATGTAGAGTTTATTTCTCTCTGTGAGTGCATGTCAACCAGAAGGGTTACATTGTGTTGGCAATGTAAATTCAGTGCATGTGTTGTCCAGTAGATGGCAGCAGTGGTTTGACAGTTGAAGATACCTGAGAGTTTGTGTGGCATTGTGAAGTCTGTCCTTCAAATCTTGGGACCACAATGCAAATATCCAAGGATATTGTAATACATGCACATGTGTATACAAGTCCTCTTAAAACATGTTATCAAGCTCACTTTGAAAAATGAGTTCTAAAGAGTATGGGAGCTTCTTTGTTGAGCTGTGTTTAACACTTTTATTAAAGGTCCCATACTATGCTAGTTTCCAGGGTTATACTTGTGTTTGGGGCTGTGACCAGAACGTGTTTACATTAATGTTTAAGAAAACACATCACATCCACTTTCTCATTCTGTCTGCTTGAATATTCCTGTATACACCCTTTGTCTGAAACACTCTGTTTTTGCCAGGCCCTCAGGAACGCAAGTCAGCCTTGCAGCCAGTATTTCCTGTTGACAGGTCACCTCGAACTGCAAACAAGGTCAGACATGACTCTTTCATTATGAATTTTTGATTCATGGAGGTTTAATATTTGTAAAACTTTCCTGGAGCAGAGAAAACCAATTTAAAAATCCATAACACCATCACATTATAGCTGCTGCGCAGCAATGGGTCAGGGTCCGGGCATTTTTAGGCAATTCTGAGCAACAAGCAGAAGAATAGGAAGACATC
Organism: Cephalopholis sonnerati; assembly: GCA_019142605.1. Taxonomy (NCBI): domain Eukaryota; kingdom Metazoa; phylum Chordata; class Actinopteri; order Perciformes; family Serranidae; genus Cephalopholis; species Cephalopholis sonnerati. The sequence goes on from JAGQAX010000023.1 coordinate 12,840,726, forward strand.
AATGAAGTTGATATTACAATCTGCATTTCGCATCAGCTGAGTCATTTTGCAGGTTGCATCATCTGGAAATTGTATTGCAGCAATTGAAAAGTAAAAGTGGTTGAATATTGGAATAAATTTGCAAAGTACACTTTTGTATCAGTGGAACATTTGTTTCTCAAAGACTCTTTGTAGTTTTGATGTGTCATACTCTTTCCTCTTGTTGGGTCTTGAACTCAGAGTTCTTGGCACTGTGATCTAGCTCCTAACTCACTGAGCTAATTGTCTGGAAGTGAGACCTGGTGTGTGGCTTCTCAAATAGACTCAGGAAGTCACTGACCGGGCTGCAGTTGTTGTGGCAGTTTCAAAAATAGTCAAAATGTCACAGTTTCTATCATCTAAACAAAAATCTGACAATACATACATTGCATCTAGACAGCATGGACATGTTGGTGATTTGTTTTTAATGGTAAGTGTTTTGCTTCACGAGAGAAAATGTGATGTTTAAAAATGCCACTTTTACATTGACTCCAGTTGTTCCCATGAGAGCAGAGTTCAAAATGTTCTAGAAAATTCAGTTTTGGAGGTAAAATTCTGATGACTCTATGACTCCAAAATATTGTCAATTTTTTTCAGGAAGATTGAAAATGTATTTAGCAAGAATTGGATGGTATATGTTTACAGTAGTGTTTACAGTCAAACGTTTTCATGCACTGTAGGCTCAATTTTTGATAAATCAAAAATCCGAGAAACAAGTTTTGTGGAGGACAGTCTGGAGATGCTCTCTAGCAAGTTTGGTGACAATTGAGCAAAAATTGTGGGAGGAGATACGTTTTATAAGTTTTACAGTTTCTGAAAAAAAAACAGAGTGATGGACTTCATAATTTGTAATGAGTCTAAATGGACAAAAGTTTCTGCAGTACTGGGGCTACATTGTGGTGAAGTTTCAAAACTTTAGCATGTATCGTTGGTTTGGTAGGAATTTTTAAAGTTTTAAATTTAAACTTTTATTGTGCCCCCCCCAGGAGGGAGGGGCACATGTCCTTGGAGTTGAGTAAATCTGGCATGGGGTCGGACATTTCTGTAAAGTTTGATGAGTTTTTGCCCATGGGAAGTATGATTTCCTCGGAAGAAAGAAAGAAAGAAAGAAAGAAAGAAAGAAAGAAAGAAAGAAAGAATTCTTCCGATTACAATAGGGTCCTTGGCTGCTTAGCAGCCCGGACCCTAAAAATAAGTACAGAGAAAAAGGGGATATTTTCCTTTTCTATTTAGCCTAATTATCTAAAACCCGTTAGTTGTTCAATTCAATTCAAAGCGTTTATTGTCACTTGCACAGTTAAAAACAAGTTTCCCTGTGCAATGAAATTCTATCTTTGCCTTCCACTCTGAATGCTGTTAAAAACAGTGAAACGCACACATAAAAAGTGAAGAGAAATATAAAATATAAAATATTAAAAATATGAAAATGCAAATATAAAAAAATACAAGAGACATAAATAAAGATATCAAGAGAGATAAAGGGAGAGAACATAAGTAAAGCAACCTTTGCAGACTATGTACAATTTACAGTATAATATACGTTATATACAGTGCCCAATAAACAATTACCAGTGTGCAAAGGTAGCAGCATCATTGGTGAAATGAATGTAAACATTTTTGTGAGTGTGCAGGAGTGTTTGTGTGTGCAAATGAGCTTCCTTTTAGTGAAGGGGGCTTAGGGTGGAGGCAGGGGTAGTGGATTTGATCTGTTGCTCAGTCTGATGGCCTGAGGATAGAAACTGTCCCTCAGCCTAGAGGTCCTGCACTTCACACTTCTGTGCCTCCTGGCAGCGGGCAGGAGTGTGAAGAGTGTGTGGCGGGGGTGGGTGGAGTCTCTGATGATGTTGCAGGCTTTCCTGTGGCACAAAATTTTTTTTAATTCTTGAACTGAATTTTTCAAGCTTTTTAGAGTAGTCTAAAAAGTGTCAACATTTTTTTATTGATCACCCTATTAAAAATCTTAATGAAGTCTCTCAATGAAGTCCTTCAATGTATTCAAATTTCCTTACAAACATGAAGTATCAGGTACTAGAATCTGCCGCTCTAAAAATGAGAGAAATGGCTCAAAATGGCTCCCTATCAAAGAGGTGCTGTGTCACAAACAGACATTTGCCAAGCTCAGCCAACAGATGGTGAGCTTGGCATCCTTTTAGATGAAGCATTTGGCAAAGGCAAAGTTCAGTGACAACACAAGGCTCTGTACAGTGTGTTGGCGCGTTCCGTATCCTTTTTAAGGGCATGAAACTAAGTGTCTGGTTTTATGCTTACCTTAGTCAGAGCTCCATATGGGCCAGGTTTGTTTTTTGACAGTTAAAGGTTCATCATTGTTCAGTCTTTGTAGATAAGTCAGTACACCTGGGAATGCTGTTTGACAAACTCATACATTATGCAACTTAATGATACTTAAATGCAAGTTGTCTCTTGCAATTGGTGCACTAATTTGAGCCAATCAGGAACAATATCCACATTTTGGGCTTTGCAGGAGACAGTCTTGTTTCATTTTGATTTTGAGACATAGCATTTTGTGGGAAAAGCCCCTTGTGTTTTTTACAAGACATTTTGTGTGAATGTGTGACAAACATTAATACAAACATCCCTAAACACTCACTGTTTTTTGATTGGAAGCTTTTTATTACTGATGACCTCTAGACGTTGAAGCTTGTTGTACATGTTCTGTTAAGGGATTGATTTGATTAAGTCCAGATGTGACGCGACCTGGGATTAACCCGTTCTTCACGAGAATCAAGGTCCTTCACAAAGGGTGCCAAGGAGATTTGCGCCGACTCCAAGGGACACTGAGGCACACACACAAGTCCAAATAATTAGTAACATCTGCAGGCAGTCTGTCTTAATCTTGTCAGACGTAATTATTCTAAAAGACATCTCAATGGAATATTTAATTTAGATCTTAATCCAACAAAGTATCAATAAATTCATGCTAAATCTTATTTCCTGTGATGCCATCTGACTTCACGACTCACATTTTGAGGAGTCCCCTGTCACCCGCCTCCCCTCCCTCTCAATCAGTTCCTGACTAGTCAAAGATGAACCATATCACCTTAAGTGCACTTGATTACGCAAGCCTCTCCAACCCCCCTCTCCACATCTCCTTGGGCCTTCTGTGTAATCTGCTGAGATTTAAACCTGCTGCTCCTGTTTAATAAATCCACTGCGATTAAAATAGGATTACAGCTCTGCTTTCGCCTTCCTAATGACATCAGAGCATGAAACATTTTTCGACTTTTTTTTTTTTTTTTTTTTTTCCCCAGTTGGCGGGTTTTTGCCCAAGCTCACTACTTGTCGTAACCAGACAGACAGCAATGATTTTCAACTTCTCCACCCGCCCCCCCGAAACCTCATCCTCTGCAACCCAGCAGGTCAGCCCATCTGTGTGGCTGTTGACATAAGGATTAACCTTATAATGCAGCACACATCCTGTATCAATGCTGTCCTCCTTCACATCAGACTTCTCAATGACCGATAACAACCAGAGAAAATACACTCCAGTGTCAGGTTGTTGCTCGCTTGAACCTTGAAACCTTCACACGAAATCGCCCGCACCAAAACAAACGTAGCGATCTGGTCCTTGCTTTGTGTCCACATCTCATGGATGTAAAGCCATGAAATATTAAACGCCACATTCAGCAGCTAAAGGTCATAAGGTGAACACTGCACATGTTGTCCCTCCTGCTTTTAGTAATGTGAAATGAGGGGTTAGGTGAGCAGATCAATACGACTTTTTTTGTCCTTTTTGTCCTTCCCGTAGGTTTGTCCTGCAATGGTTAAATGCTGTAAGGTCACAAAAGACAAAGATTGATTGGATTTTTACAACGGCTAAGCTCATAAATCCAGCAGAGAAATCTACTTAAGATAATGTATTATACTTTAATACACAATGTAGCTTAACAGTCAAATATAAAAATAATATCAAGTGTTTTTATCCTGTACTTTCTGTATTTCTGTAGAAGTTTCAGTGTGTGCTGTTGATACAGAAGGCAGCCAAGCAATCGAGTTTTCAATCATTCATTCATTTTGCATCCTGGCAAACCAAACCATAAACAATACACTCTAACATATACTGGCCAAATCTACTAGTACCTCTACTCTATACCTCTCTGCAGCAGAATAGGTGGAGTTCTCCGATTCTTTCCTGTAGGCAGCTGATGGAAAAATATTCCTGCTATTTATATGATGGGTTTTGTGACTATTTGGATGAAATTCTTGCAAGCAGGTCAAAATCTTAGAGTAAATGTCTGCAAATGTGGTAGCAGGAAATTGAAACAATGTGTCATTATTAATTGCTGCTAGTGCTAAGTGAGTGGTGCATGGATGAAGTTTGATTGTAGGCCAACGCAGATGTTGGTGTCGCCCTGATTGTCTCGTCAAATTCCATAAACCCAGACACACCAAACCAACTTCAGAGAACTAGTAGCCTCTCGTTGCCATGTCTCATCCAAAAAAATTCCACATGAACACACCAAACTGAAGCGCATGTTCAGCACCTGTGAAAGGACCAGTGTTCGTCTTTAATCCACATTCAAAAAGGGAAACCAGAAAACGCTCTTGACACTAGTTAGCATATTAACAACATAAACCAGCATTGACAGAGCAAAGCATATTTACTGTGCGCCAGTAAATAATATTACAACCCATCATGACACGTTTCTGCTGAAGAGCTCAACAGCTAAAGAAAAACTAAACTAAAATCTTAACTTACTGTAAGCTAATTGTTTACATTCCTCACTTCTGTTTCTCTTCTCGTGCGCTGAGCTGAACTGCCAGTCAGAGTGATTTCCTTCAACACATTCTCACTCTGACCTCATCACATATTGACGTATTGGTCATGGACTTTCCACATCCACGTACGACATGCAATGCACCGTGGGACACCGTGACTAGTTCTCTTCTTTCAAAATACACTTCCGTTTTCACAGGAAATGTACCGTTTACATACAGTCTTCAGTCAAAATAAATGTACTACGTCGGTACAACACCGCAAATTTATGTTTTTTTTTCCTTCAACAGCAAACACACATGGTTGGGTTTAGGTAACAAAAGCATGTGGTTAGGTCAGGGTAACAAAAGGAAGTGGTTAGGTTTAGGAAGAAAGAACAGGGTTTGGCTTCAGAATCTTACGGTCTGTTTGTTGGACCCATCCATCACTCCTCCTGACCTCCCCACTTGGACTTTCACCGCCTTTTGTTTCCCCCGATGTTGCTGGGCACCGTTAAACTATAACGGCAACCAGCAGCATATCATGCCAACGTTAAAGGACTCCTTTTTCATTGGTTTCTGACGCAGCAAGTCACTGCCCAAGCATTGAATTTCGACAACTTCGGAATGAGGCCGTGCTCTTTCATTCGCTGACGGGTTCTGCTGTGCCATCACCAATTCAACATAATGAATTGGCAAAAAAAGGCCAACTAGCGCCATGAGGGCTAATGGTGTGGGACACAGGCCGGCAGACGCTCAACTTTGACTGATGGCCAACTATTGTCCTGGTTTTTCAGGGCCTTATGGGATTTTTCCATTGGATTATTGCAGAAAATAAGATCTGTGGAAAAAAAAATTCATGATAATGTACGCGTGTTTTTGTGAAGTGTAAATGCAGTAGCAAGAAGTAAAAAACTAATGTCAGGCTTAAACAAACTACACTAAGCCACCTAAAGATACCCAAAGGCTTCAAAATTCAGGAGTGTGGTATTTACTGATGTATTTTATTGCCTAGACCAAAATATCTCTTGAGCTTGAGTTAACCACAGACTTAGCATGTTAGCATTGTCATTGCTAATGTTAGCATTTCGCTCAAAGCACCACTGTGCCTAAGAACAACCTCAGAGTCTTTAGTATGACTGTTAACTCTTATTCTTGTTGTTAGAAGGAAGAAAACAACATTTTTAGATGCGCTATCCTGACGTTTTATTTCTAACAGAGTAGAGAAACCAGCTTTAAGACCAGAGATACTCAACTTGCTTTGCCTGAGGGCCACTTTTGAAAAATGACATGAGGCCAGGGGCCAGTTAATAGACAAACACTAATTAATAAAGAAACATTCATAATTTATTTTAAAAAATTATCCTCCCCCGGCATTTTTAAAAATAAACAGACTAGGCTATATTTTAATGCATATTCTGATGTACCCAAAAATATAAATAAATAATAAGTCCATAAGTTGAGTATCACTGTTTTAGATCATTGTATTGTTTGATTACAATAAATACAGTATTTCAAAACATTAAATATAATAATACAACATATAAAAAATATATAATTGAAGAGTGAAATGTCTTAAACATGGAAACAGGGTCTGCTTGGACTTCAGTATTTCTAAAATGCTGGCTGTATTATGTATTACATGGACCACCGTTAAAAGTAGGGTCTCACTTTCACACTGTGGGCTCATATCTAATCAGCTCCAGCACTTAGTGATCAGACCTGCCTGTGGATTATCAATTTGTTAATCTCTTCAGAGCTACTGCTGCTAAAATGAATATTCCAATCCACCCCTGATTTTCAGCTAAAATGGTCTCTCCCACTTTATCTCTGAACAATCTTGCTTTTGTGTTATAACTCAGGGGCAGGCCATTTGTCTTTTGGATTACATTTACTCAGCTGTTTTAAGAGCCTCATTGATTCACTATTTACTATCTGAGCATCCCATTGGTGGCCTGTGCCCATTTTGTTTTGCTGACCACATTTTCCTAAGGGGCAGGTGGTCTGTCCAAGCCTCTTTGTACAGACTTGTGCTGGTGGTGGGGGGGTTGCTAATATGAGGCTTTCAACATCTAATCCGGAGCAAGTCTCTTAGAAAAAGCTTATCTTGGGACTCTCCAATTTCACTGCTTTCCTCATCTGCAGGACCAAACTGCTTCTGGTGTTAGTTATTAACAAAAATGACTCATTTAATGGAGCTAATTCAATACTTTGCCTCAGTCAATTGTCCTTCCCTCTTCACCGGAAAAACTTGCTTGGTTATCATCACCCTATCTACCCCCCACTGCCCCTGCCCCATTGCTGACAAATCCATACAACTATGTGGGACACAAAGGCTCGGATTTAGCTGCCGGGCCAAAGCGAGGGTGGGCCGGGTGGGGGGCAGGGCCAGCATGGAAATTTCTGTTGTTTTTGTCACAGCACAGATTTCAGACAAATCAAAACAACTGCCACCATCACCCCTCCAAACCCCCTTCCCCTCCACCACAACCCACATGACCTGTGACCAGTCATCACTTTTATGCTGGAAATGCAGCCAGATCAGGAGTGGTCGGCGCGGCGGTGCGGAGGAGAGGCTGCGTGTGCACTGGGGTCCATTGTTGAAAAAGAGCTGACAAGGGCCTCGATGGGCTCTCATTTGATAGGCAAAAATATTGACGGATCTAATTTGAAGAGCTGGGATCACAGGCTCAGAGTGCTCTTTATGATGATGATGATGTGTGCTGATGAGATGCGTGTACCCATACAGCTAAATGTATCATTTTAAATGAATGGATCAGCTATTGGGACAGTCTTTATGTGCTGTACAGTCAGTATTCAAACTGTTTTGACTTACCTGAGGCCAAGTAAATACACAAGATAAAAAAAATGAACATGAAATTAATCCCAACTATGAAGATGATAATAATAATGATGATAATTAAGTCGTGAGATATAGCTGCTTTGTCAGTGGCCTTTCATGTCTACGTATGACACGCTAGGTATCCTTCTGCGTCTGCTGTTGACATTCTAAGACATGCTACCAATGCTAGGACGTCAACAAAAGCACAAGGGCTTTAGGCAAGAAAAGCATGTGGTTAGATTTAAAGAAAAACATCCTGGTTTGGCATTCAGTAAGTGAATACTAGACTCCTGGGTGAAAGTCCGGGGTTTTTTGGACCCATCCACAACCCCTCCCTGCCCACCTGGTACTTTCCAGTTTCTTATATTACATTGTTATCCACAGCGTTTTCAACCTGACGCCATCTCATCTAGCAGCATGTGTGTGGCCGCATATCAAACTGCAGTGAAAGACGGCTTTTGGCATCAGGTGTTTGACGCTGAAATCAGTGACGAAGCGACTGTATTTTACGACTTAGGAATGAGAATGAGCTGAATATTCATATTAATATTAAGTATGGTTGCAACTGACAATTAAGCTATGTTCAATTACTAGCTATTATCAACTTATCTGAAGATTATTTTTCAAATAATCGATTATTTATTTGGTCTATAAAACATAAAAAAAACTGAGTGCCCATTAAAATGTCTAGGACCAAAAGTTTGCTTGAGAAATGACTTAAATGATTGATGGATTATTAAAATGACTGCAGACTATGTTTTTTCAATGGCATAAGCGATTGATTTGACTAATCGTCACATCTCTGGTATAAAGGAGTGCTCCATGGACTCTGTATTGCACTTTCGTAAAGACTGGGGACTCACAAGAAACATAGTTTTAAAAAGAATGATCAAAATCAAAGTAGCTGAGGCTGAGACATCCTGAATGTTAGCCTTGCAGTATGAGGTCAAACTTGTTACTTTAACTAGACCCTTCTTGCCTTCTAAAGTCCATCTTCATTTAACCCCACACTTAAAGTTTATAATACAGGTTTTCTGTTAAAATGTCAAGTCTCAAGCCCAAACCGAGATTGCCCTGATGACATCACTACAACATCAGTGGGTTATTTTTCTCAAACTTTTGAACACTCCCTCTAGAGCCACAGGAGACATTATACAACTGTTTTCACAGGCTGAGTAGTACTCCTCATGACAAATAAACTGAGCTTAACGTGTAAAATTGGTGGCGTGCCCCTTTAATTCCCCAAATTGACAGTTGGTTCAGTGACAAAAACACTGCCTCACAGCCTGTTCTTATCATCTCAACCTACTGATCGATGGTGCGGCCAACTTATGTGCTCATTCACCAATCAAATGATCCATTTAATCAGCACGACAGGGCAGCCACCAGTTTGTTCTTGTCGAAAAAACTTGGAACTGGTTGGCAATGATGCCCAGTGGCAGTAAATGGACTGAGGCAATCAAACTTTGCAAGAAAATGAGGAGTCGTTTAGACTTTAGAGAGAATTTTGTTCCTGTGCGAAGGAATTATAAGTGACATAACATGATGGCTTAAGGGTTAAAGGAATAGTTTGACATTTTGAGAAATACACTTGTTTGCTTCCCTGCCAAAAGTTACATGACAAGATCGATACCTCTCTTATATCTGTCCAGTAAATACAAGGCTACAGCCAGCAGTTGGTTAGTTTGGCTCGCTGCCTGGAAAGCAGCGGCGTCATGATGCACATTAACCCTTCTAAAACTTGTCTTTTTAACATTGCAGCTTTTGTATGGATAGAAACTCGCTGTTTCCACTCTTATTGCTAAACTAACGGACGGGTTTGAGGGTGGTAACAAACTATCATCTAGCTATGTTTCGGCAAGAAAAATGTCCTTTTGATGATAGTTTTAGATGTGACTAATTCAAAGGTGTATTATTTGGTTAAATGTAATTCAAAGGACATTCAAAGTTTGTTTTTTTTTACACAAAGTATTACCATATCAGCTAATTTACCTTGAAAATTCTGGACCAGTACGAACCACGACTGGTAGGCTAGTCATCACAAAACTATTGATGATCTGAGGTAACTCAAGTCAATACTGTTGTCCTCTGTGTTTCCTGTTAGGTAACAAGAGGCAGCTACAGTGGGGAAGAGATGAGAGCAGAGGAGAGGGGGCAATCAATGAGGTCAGTGAATCATGATTTATTATACAGCACCAGGCCATTAGTGTCACACATACTTTGTCACACTGTGTAGAGATTGCGTGTCTGCGTCTATCCAACAGGGTTTGGCCTGTCGACTAATGCTAAGTGGTTGGGTGGCTTTATTTGACATGAGGGGAAACATGGCGACCCGGGTGGCAGTAGGCATGATGGTTATGTCAGATCGAGGCACGGCATTGGTTGATATATTTAAAATGAAGCAAACTGGCATATAAAGCATGTGTGATCTTTAAATGTTTACTCTCACATTTGTTATAGCAACCAAATGTGTTTACAGCAAATGAATAAATTAAGATTAATAATTTGGGTATTGCCTTTTAGTAGAGGAACTCAATATCACTCTTATATCTCAGCCTGGTCTCACTCCCTGAGCGTCAACATACACCACTTGGACAGGGTGGGAGAGGTAGTGGATAGATCCTACAAACACTGAACTTAGACCCAGGAGAGCGGTGTTGAGACCGACAAACAACATTGGTTGCAGGTTTTCTTTTAGCGACATCGCAGTTTTTTCCTAACCATAACCAAGTGGTTTGTTGCCCAAACCTTACTGCTGACACCTTCTTACTGCCAGCTCAAAGCTGGGTGTTATTTTAGCAACGTCCACAATCTCTTTCGAACCATAACCAAGTCATTTTGTTGCCTTTCTAACTGCTGACCCTTTCTGGGTCAAGATACAATGCAAAAGGGTACCCCTGGCATCATTTTAGCAACCCTCTGGGTCTTCTGGCCAAGCAGCAAAACATAGAAATGACGGGATGACATCACAATGATTTGCATATATGACGCTGGATTACGGAAGCCAAAAACGGCCATGTTAGCAATCAATGTGTTAATGTCATTATTTTAAGATTACAAGTTAATTATTTAATAATCTCTAGATAAAGCATGTTTTCTTGCCATACTAAATTAATTTAAGTAAATTCTTGAGAAAACAAAAGTATTTTAAAAAAGAAAAATATTTTTCAAAATAATGAGATAATTTTTCATGAGAGAACAAATTGTTTTTCGTAGATCACGAGATAGTAATGGAGTAATGAGTGTCTGGTTTGTTTGACTGCATCTGATTTCAGCCTTCAGGATCACTGTCATGACTAAGGATTCACAACTGAACCTTGATTGAAGGACACGTGTTGATCAACATACCTTGATTTGACATTTTCAGCCTAAATCAGGTTGCTACAGTTGTCTGGATGCATGGTAGCATGGCGCTCCTGATCTCTGACAAACATTTTAAGCAACAAGAGGAAATTACCTTTTGTTAATCTGTGATAACTGATTGATTATTTTATTAAGATATTTCATTTTCTCAAAATTACAAAATAAGTAACTCATGATCTTGATAACAGCATTAAAAAAACATTCAAGCATGGCCACTCTCGGCTTCCGTACCACCTCTAAAGCTCACGAATTAACGTTATATCTTGTCTGTTTAATCCGAAGTGCAAAAACAAAGTTGTTGTAGACTACAGGAAGTTTCTGCACCTGCCCATGAAATTGTCTCTCACACAACCCCCCAAACCCATAAATTGTCCTTTTAAAATGTTGTTTTTTGTCAGTAATTTTTTTCAGACAGAGCGGCACGGTGTTGCAGTGGTTAGCATTGTCGCCTCACAGCAAGAGGGTTCCTGGTTTGTACCCATGTTAGGGGGTTCAAACCCTCTGCCAGGAGCACGTATGTTCCTCTCACATCAGCGTGGGCTTTCTCTAGGGTACTCCTGCTTCCTCCCACAATCCAAAGACATTTTTTTTTTTTTTGTGCAGAGTAAAGAAACAAGTTATAGGCTTAATTACTTTCAGACAGACCTTATGTTTCCAGTCTTTATGCTGCTGACAAGCTCCATAGCCTGCTGAACATGCAGATATGAGAGTGTTAGATTATCAATAGAAAGCTAATGGGCCTTTGTGAATGTCCAAATCTGTTAGACATTCCTTTAAAATGAAATATCACTCCCCAGCTTAAGTGAGAAGATGAATACTTTGTATGTAGGGGGAAAAAAATCAATGATGCTGCACCTCAGGCTGCACGTGACGGATATCTTTGCGAAAGGGGCTCCATCACTTGCATATAACCTTGAAATGACCTAAGGCGTACACACATGTCTGCAACTGAGCTGAGGCACATCCACCTGTTCCGTCATTAGGGGGGTAAAAAGGGAAATCAGTGGAAATACTGCCTTTGCTGTGTAACCACGGCAACTCCTCCCTCAAAATGCAACATCACCAAAGCCCCCACCGCGTGAAGCGAGCAGGAAAGGATGCGCCGTCTGCCGCTTACCTGGCTTTATTAATAAACCGAGCAGTTCACGTGGTCAGCGCAGCCCAGCACAATATTCTGCTACATTAGCAAGGTATTTTCGACCGGGTGATTTTTTTTTTTCTCCTCTCATCCGAGACGGGAGGGATGCTGCTGCTGCTGCTGCTGCTGCTGCTGTGAGGGAGAGAGGTGAGCGCAGTTGGAAAAGCATTTTTTTCCCCCTCTCCAAAGCTCCTCCTCTGTCGTCGGAGAGCGGAGACCGGTCACATTTTTTGCTCAATGAGAGCAAGAGGGCACCGGAGAGGATTTCCTAATTTCAACCTGCTGCTGTGCCGTGCGGCTGTTTTCTCGCCTCTGTCAAAGGTAAGGCATGCCACCGTCTGCAGCCTCTCCACGCGTCATGCGCCTCACCAGGGAAACTAATGTTGGGCTGTTTTGGTCGGGGATGATGGTTAGCTGTTTGTTGTGTGATGATCCAGCTGAAAGGGCGAAGGCATTATTGAAGGGCAGACAGGGGGGGAAAGAGTTGGACTGACACCTCAGACAAGGCGTTGAGCTGGAAGGCAGCAGGCTGTGCATCACTGAAAAGTCAAACAGGACAGGACGTGTGTTTTTCTGTGCTTTCACCTGAGCAGCAGCAGCGTCATAGCGTTTACCATTTTCACTGACTGCAGCCAAGTGATGTCCGTAAACCCTCGGCCTTCACGTTTCGTGATGTTTTCTCAGGTAAAAACAGCAGGTTTCCGCTTTTTGATCGCAATTAGTCGCAATTAAAAATTGAAATAGTTCCACCAGCAGAATCATGTGCACATATAAGTTTCTCTGGCTGTTTGCTGCATCTTGCGGGTTGAATGAGTTTGAATAGACTTGCTGGTGTGCAGCTAAGACCACATAATGACCACAATAGTCTTTGTCACTTAAATTAAACAGTAATGTTCAAACTTATTTTTAATTCTTAATATTTTTTTACTGAGACCACTGGATGATTTTAAAACAAGAAATACGCAATAGATATGTATTTTAAAAAGAGTATTTTGCATGGATTTCCTGTTTGATTTTAATTTCTGAGTATCTACATGTAGCTTTTTTTAGTAGTGGTGAAGGGCCAACTTTTCCACAGCAACAATCATGGGTCAATGAAGCTGTTTTTTATGATTAATTATGAAGAAAAGTAAGGTGTTGTGGCATCATATTTCCTGTTCCCTGTCTACAGTGTTATATAAAAAGAGAAAAGCAGTGAAAACACGCTTTTGTGAATCTGTATTAATAAAAGGTTTTACATGATAGAGGTCAAAATTGACAAAGATGAGCTTTAAGAAGAAGAGAATCAAGAAATCAAATTTTCAACTACTTGTTTAGCTGTCTGTCTTCTGTAACTTTGTAACATCACACCATTTAAGCTGACAAAGCTGAATCTTTACAAAAAAAAACTTGTTTACTCAATATTGAAACAGCCTGTATTTTTATGTTAATTTTACAACCTTAAGTTTCTTTCCTGATTCAGTAATTAATTGTCTTCATTCTGTCGACGTTGTCCCGCAGAGGCTAATATGAAGACATCATTTGGCAAACCAGACCCCGGAAAGCACCTACAGTCCTTTCAACTCATTTGAAACTGAAAACAGCACCATGCAGTGTCTCCGGTAAAACCTGCTCCCCACTCTCCCCTCTACCTACCCAGCCATTGAGAGTGAGGACACCACGAGCTGCGCAGACATGGGTTCAGATCAACCCTGCATGGATTCACCAGAGAGAAGGCCCATGGTGGGTGCTGCCTGTAAGCGGCAGGCCCACCGGTGTCTGCGGAAAAAGCTGAGGCCCGTGCGAATCTTAGGGTTCGTCCTCAGCCTGGTGGCCGTAAGTGCTGTCTCCCTCAGTGCCTTGACCTGGAGCTCAGGGGGCTTCAGCGAGCCAGTGCTCCCCCAGGAGAGTCTCCACCAGTCGGCCCCCCACCGGACTCTACTTTTCACCCCACACCAGAGGGACCCCAATGTGTCAGCCGACATGCCAATAGCCATGAAATCTACAGCAGATAGCAACGAGAGCCAGGGGGAGTACCCGCCAGACATTTTCAGCCTTGAGGAGAGGCGCCAAGGAGCAGTGCTCCTCCACATGTTTGGCATGATCTACATGTTCATTGCCTTAGCCATAGTGTGCGACGAGTTCTTCGTCCCGGCGCTGACCGTCATCACGGAGAAGCTGTCCATTTCGGATGACGTAGCGGGTGCCACCTTCATGGCGGCAGGCGGCTCAGCCCCAGAGCTCTTCACCTCCATCATCGGTGTCTTCATCTCACACAGCAACGTTGGCATCGGGACCATCGTGGGCTCGGCCGTCTTCAACATCCTCTTTGTGATTGGGATGTGTGCCATCTTCTCCAAGGAGATCCTCAACCTAACATGGTGGCCGCTCTTCCGCGACGTCTCCTTCTACATCCTGGATCTGATCATGCTCATAATCTTCTTCCTGGATAACTTCATCTCCGTGTGGGAAAGTGTCGCCCTGCTCTCAGCCTACGCCGCCTACGTGATCTTCATGAAGTGCAACAGCAGAGTCGAGAGCTTCGTCAAAAATTGCATGAGCAAGAACCAAGTGGTAGAAGTAGAAGTACAACCCAAGGTGAGTTGGTTTCTTGATCCGTATTATTTTTTTCTTCCACTTCCCTTCACCACCATCTTCTCTAAAAATGCAATTTCATATGAAATGTCAGACTATAAGGAAGTTACAGTAGGTGTGCAGTAATGAGTTTTAGTATTTTGGCTGATAGAAATGACCTTCCATTTCTCCTCTGGCATGGGAGCACAAACTCATCCTTTTACACATATCATGCAGCTGATTTGTTATTGTAAAGAAGTCAACCTTACTGTGACGATTGTTTCAGTTGAACCAAAAATGAAACCGGTTTGCTTGTGAAGACGGGCTTTTAATTCCATGCATCTTTTTGTTGTCATCATCCTAATGAGCATTTTCAAAGGAGACCACTCTCTCACAGATGTCCCGCACTTTTAGATCATTCCATATACAACAAGCGATGCTAAACATATGTTTTATGAGAGGGATTTATGGCATACATGCTCATTAGTTGTGAATGAGGAAAATAACAGGAGCTCAGTGGGTGTAAAATACGGAGTCAACAACTAAACTGACCATTGTGCATTAATGTGGCTTAAATGATGCAGCGCAGGGCTGGCAAACAGTATTCCTCTGTGGGATTAATAAAACACAGTCAAATGTGTAATTCTGGGTTAAGCTCTACAAATTGTGTCCCGGTCTGACAAACAAATCCCTCAGAAAATCTCGAGAGCTATTTTTTCCCCCCTAGTTAAAGATTTCCCACATTAATACTGTATTTAAATAGTTGCGTAAACATGTAAACCACATACAGCTCAATGAGGTGAACCACATGTAGTAAATGGCTTCAGGCTTGCAGCGGTCGTCTTGTTTGATGTGTACGTTCCTCCATATTTGCTCTCATGGGAGATTCTTCATGTACAGTCATTCAGCGCAGTAAGTTTTTGCCTAATGGCATAAGCAGTGAATACTCCACAGACAAAAAAACGCAGAAATCATTGTGTTATTTCACATTACATTCGCCCCCTCAATGACACTCGAGGGCAAAAGACACTGCAGTGCAATTTGATACTGGTGTAGAGATTATCCAGACGGATTTAGATTTCTTTGTGACATGAGATGGAAATGAAATTTTGTGAAAGTTGCATTGTAAAGCTTTAATTAAATCGGGATTTATTCTAAGTACATAAAGGATATTTAAACGGCAGGTTTCACAATGTAGGGGGGAATCTCTGGAAGAGTCGCCATTTGATTTGCACTGTGTAAAACCAAAATGCTAAAATTGAAGCCACTGTCTTTATTTAAAAAGCGAGCATGAAAGTAGTTCCTTACTTCAGCTCCTATTCTGTCATACTAAATTGATTTAGGGCTTCAGTGCAAGAAAAGAGTGAGAACAGAGGTGCACAGGCTGAATGCCAGAGAAGACTCAGGTGACCTTGAGCTGCAATGGATTCTGGGTACTTTGGCCAACAGATCCGTGTGTGTGTGTGTCTTTGTGTATGTGTGTTGAAAAACAACTTTTGATGGGGGGAAGAAATAGTGCGAGACAGATGAGTCGATCAAACCCCGCCATCACGTCTCATCTCCTATGACGCTTACAGCAGATTTAGCCTCTCCTCTCTGTTGCATTGTGGGTAGCAGTCCCATGGCTGCACCTCTCTGTACCCTGTTTTAAAAACATTTAAATCATAGCACACGTGAATTAAAAATGTACAAAATTTAAGTCTAAAGCTTTTATTTTCTCAGGTTGACTTCCTTTTATTTTGTAGCCTGGGTCTACAGGGTTAATAGAGCTGGAAAGGCGCAAATATTATTAGAATATAATCATCTAAACATCCTTCTTTTAATCAAGCTTTGGCACTTTGGGGACGTGTGTATTTCAAGACACGTGTTATTTTGAGATTTAATTGGCAATTTAGCAGCCGCGCGTGTGTGTGTGTGTGTGAGTGTGTAAATTCATACATGAGTAATGGAGAGTAAAACAGGAGCCCAAGGACAAGTGTCCTGCAGAATATGATGGAGGGTCTGGTTTTGTGCTTTTCTGTCTTTCTATTTTCAAGCGACATTCACCACTATGAACTGAGAGCTGCTTTTTTATAAGTTAATCATTTCCCCGTCATGACTGAGCTCCAAGGTGTCCTTAATCCTCCACACAGTGCTGTTCAAGTGTAAAGTATTGCATTGTAAGGACAATAGGGTATTATTTGACGCCATGCCCTTGAACTAAACACTTGATTAAAATGGGCTTCCCTGTGATTATTTCATGCATTATGATACTGGGACGTCCCTGTTGTGTGTTACATTGCTGCCATAGACAGAAACACAGGCAGTCAGCAGCAAAGGAGAGGTGGTGTTATTGTGTCACCCTAAGGATGAAAGTGCGTAGGTTGCTTGGCAGTTGGCCATTAACAATGTATGCTATAAATACCATGTAAGATTCGATTCAGAGAGTAACATGGGCAGCAGTGTGATGTTCTGCATTTAGCAGTCATCAGTCAGTTTTGTACTGTCTGCGACCGCTGCCTTTCATCTCTCTACAGAACTGCTTGTACTGCGTTCTCTTTTTTTATTGACATGAAAAGTTTCTTTTGTGAAACTTGATTATTCTGCTCCTGGTAACATAAAAATAGCTGGCTTTGTTTCTCTCATTTTCTCAAAAATAATGCCTTAGCTCCCAGGCAGAGCGTTAAATGGTGAGAGGAGGGCGCGCTTTTCAATCATCTGACAGATCAGAGGTGTCTTTTTTTTTTCTTTTTTTTTTTTAGCCCAGGGATAAGGTGTAACATTATCAATACACCACAAACAGAACTGTCACATCTCAGCGTGGATGCTATTTGACGTCATTGTTTTACAGCAGTTCAATGGTCAGCCTCATCAAATGTAATCTGCAATAATCTCTCAATCCAGTTAACACACCCATGAATGCTCCATAATGCCATGCACTTAGACTGACTTGGAATTACAACAAAATAGGATAGCAAAGGCCGTTGCTTTCAGCACAACGGCAAACTTTATGTTTCAGACAGATGGGAGGAAGTTCAACACCTCACAGAGTTTTAGGAGTGACAGCGTGTGGATTCTTTCACGCTCTTCCCGTAAATCTTGGTGGCGCCTGCAGTTTTTGAAATCCTTATGAAATCCTCTATTACTGTAAGTGCTTACCGCTGATGATGACAACTTGACACAAAGTTGCAGAATCTCAGCCGCTAGTCAGTGGAGATGAAAAATGAACTCTTCTTGCACCAAAAAAAAAACACACCACCATACCGTGCTGAGAACTAAAAGATCATATTTCCCTCTAAATGTGACAGTTTATAAATTATACTTAAGGTCTAGTGTAGAGGATTTAGTGGCATTTCATAGTGATGTTGCAGAACTGTAACAAGTGTGTAGGAGAACTACAATGGCTGACATGAAAACACAAATGGCCCTATCTAGAGTCAGTGTTTCATTTGTCCGTTCTGGGCTACTGTAGAAACAACATGGCGGACTCTGTGGAAGAGGACCTGCTCTGTATGTAGATAGAAATGTCTCCTATTAAGGTAATGAAAACACAATGGTTCTTATTTACAGATTATTAAAAAACTAATGAAACACACACTGGACCTTTTAATCTGCATTAATTTATATTTTTGGCCACTAGGGGGCAACATAAACAAGCTGTCAACACAATATTGACATATTATCACCTTTTAAGCAAGCTCCAAGGGACAGTGCTGGGTGACAGAGTGGCCAAACTGTAGAATTACAACTTCTGGGTGTGTCACCTGATGCCACTGGGCCCAAAAATACTCTTTTCTTTTGACTTATATTGTAAAAGACACGTCTGTAAATCAGTGGATAAATACTTTGGAGAGTCACAACCCCGGCAAAATGATTCATTTGACGTCAGATAACATTTTGAAAGTCTTGAAAAGCTGCACAATTAAATCATTTTATCCACATTCAAGTTAGCGGAGCACTAAACTGGAAGTTAGCCAGCAGAAGTCTCTAGTGCGCTTACTGTACGGAGGCAGTGCAGAAGATATGGGTAATTTTACACATGGAAATTGAACTTTCTTGGTGTTAACCGTTTACATTTACCAGCTTGTCATGAGACCTATGCTATAAACGCACAGATAATAATAAAAAATGTGGGACGTAAAACCAAAACAATGAGCTGAAAGATGCCAAAGCACTAATATAAAAATATTGGTCATAGCAACTTTGACTCAAAAGTGGTAGAAATTGTCATCCTGCTTCAGAGTTGTCTCTTCAGTTGATCCCAGTGCATGACATGTGATTTCACTTGTTCATCTTTGACCCAAACAGATGTTGGAAGGATGTATTTACCTATTAGTTCTGGCCTGATTGGTGCCTAATACCTTTGTTTACCTAATGAGTGCTTAGCCGCTGGTTAATCTCACAACAAGGGCACTCTGCCTTAGCCCAGCGAGTTAGGTTGCCACCTCTGCCACTCTACCTCCTATGAGACGCAACCCTGCAGACTGGCTGTATTTTCCCTGCTCTCATCTACTTTTAACAATTCTGTTTGTAATCAGAATGTGTCTTTGAGGATTGACACATGACTTCAATAATTTAAATTCATTCAGAGGCCTGAGATGAAGTTTCTCTTTCATACGTGTAGCACACAACTGATGCGCTTTTATCCACTGGAAGTGCTCTGTTTGGTTTAGTTGAGCGGTGTTGCCTGGGGAGAGCATGTAGGAGGCAGGACATGACGCTGATGACACCAAGGTCACATAGCCAGTTTGTGTATTGGTCACCAATAACAGAGTCTGTTGTCGTTCCTTGTATTTTTCTGACAATTTCCGTGTTGGCCCTCACTGACAGAAGTAGTTCCTGACTCGCGTTTTGTTGTCACCTTTCATGTAAATTACCTGTTCTTCACCCTCGGATGTTTGTTTTATTCAGGTTTCATGTGAACCACATGATAGAAATGTCATCAACACACCCACTCGCTCGCTGTGAATTCTCCCAACAGTTACCTGCTCTATTCACACATAGGCTCAATTGACCCTGTAGAGAGACATTCCACGGACTTTGTACTGGGAAACTGGGGGGTAAAGTCCATTTTAATGTTCAATGCAACTAAATTGGACATTTGCATTGTCACATACAGCTCCTACGGGTGATGTCTAGATAATTTGGGGTTTGCGGTGCATGTGTGAAAGCTGCTATAGATGCGACGGTGCCTCATGCAACAGGTCCAACAGGTGGTGGCAGAATGCAACTTCAAAAGCAGCAGCTGCAATCTGCAATAAAACAGAAAGAAGATGAAACAACTGTGCATGGTTAGCAGGAAGAATCATGACATTTCCACCATTAAGTGATGTAAGAAATGCACAAAGCATTTCATGAAAATTCACAAGAATGCAGAAAATTGAAGTGTTTGATGTTTAAAATGTCCTGGGGGAGACCCTACGCTTAATGTGTCACCCCAGAATGTTTAAAAAAGAACAAATACTACCTGTGTCAAGTTTAAAATAGTCAAATTTAGTGAGATATTTTGAGGCTATAGATGGTGTGTTTTTGCCGTGTTTGACTGCAGTATATATGTAGCGTGCGACTGTTACTCTGACACATCTGTCACGTCACCCTCCTCCTCTGCGCTAGTGCCGAAGGGTGACCACAGTGTCACACATCTTGGCCCTGTGAGCTCCAAGGGTTCATAGGTCAAAGATGGCGTCATTTTACTGTATCGCTGCTCTTAATTGTTGCCTGTTTTCTTACAGTTAAGCCTCTTAGTCGGGTGGTGTTGTCAGTGAGAGCTGACTTGCACAAAGGACTGATTACTGACCACTAGGTCATCAAGAATTGCTGAGGGAGGTCTACAACACATGATGCCTTTTCCGCCCCATCTGACACATCTCACACCCACGCAGTTAGTAAATCCTTACTACACAGACGGAAGAGACACAGTTCAAGGTCACAATAGAGCTCGAGGCTCCTATGTTTGCCTCAAAAGCTTGGGGAGATCGTGGCAGCGCAAGATGGAGGAGTATGAATATCCCTAGCTCTAGGTTTGCTCTGCTTCAGCCATTTTTCACTGGAAAAGCAACAGATGTGTGTGTGCTACAGTTGGCTTTGCATGCTGATGGTGTCCCACTGAAGCAATCATTTGTCCAGCCCTTTTCTTTTTCTTGCTGTGTGCAAAAAAAAAAAAAGACCAGTATGCCAAGCCAATCAATGCTGGCGTCTTAACCACACTTCACAGTGAGTGAAGAAAAGTAGCGTTTTACGATTCCAATCTGTAACGCTTTTCCTTTTTACAGCTATTGTAATACCCTTTCGAAACCTCTTCTAAAGAGCTCAGTTTAGGCCTGAAATGGCATAAAGTCAGATTTATTACGAGCAGCAGTGCAGGCTCGCTCTGGCTGTACATGGCATTAGTAGGGTCTTTCATCATATGCACACCCCCCGCCGCCCCCTCCTCAGGACCACCTCACCAGACCAGCCCATGCTTATCTTGTTATCTTGTGGCCTCGCTCATTGTTTGGCTGATGGACTGACTGGCTGCTTTTGAAAATACTGGCTCAGGCAGATCAGATTAGCCAGCACTTTGAGCGCCGTGGTTTTACGGAAGACGCAGGAGTGACGAGCCCCCTTCTACTTGTTACCATCATCGTGACACACCAAAAGTCAGACAAGTCTGTCAGTGATGATAATGAAGTCACTCTGTCATTTTTGCGTGGCCACATCTGACAACACACCACAAACAACCGGACGACTGGCTGATGAACAGCAAATAGAATCTTCCAATGTATAATAAAGCTAAATTTGGCTACAGTAAATTTAATTCATACGAGCGTGATGTCAGCATAAGAAGTAAGTAATTGTAAGAAATCCAAAAAAAAAAAAAAAGGAATTAGAACAAAAAGTTTCAACCAGCCACATCATTACATGCCTGCTACCGTCAATGTTGGATAAGCCAGTGTGTATCGAGGCAGATGTTGGTTCTGCCGAGATGGAAGGTGCGACCTCTGATGTATTACCAAGCTATAAATAGCGTCACGGAGGCGAGATCTTCCATCAGGATGCGCTTCAAAGATCACTTACAAAGCGGGTTCTGTGCAGGGAGCAGACTGTTTGTGTTTCCTCCCTGTGAATTTAGACATTCATTCGGGCACCAGTGGTGATGCTGTACACCTTCTGTATATTCACACATGAAACATGCTGTTGCATACTGCACGGTGTGCAGTTTCTTTTTATATATTTATCCAGTCCAATCCGAGCAAACTCCCACCTCATACACTCTAATACCAGGCTGCACTGCATGAACTCCAGCACTAGCTGTTTATTTTTGTCCCGTGTGACGTGATCATGGGATTATCTCCTATTATGACTACCTAATTTTCAGCAAAATCCAGATGTGCACTGCTGAACTCTTACCAAATTATAAATTACATCTGTCACAGATTGCCTCGCCGGGCTTGAACGGATTCGGCTGTAATAAAAGCAGTTGTCAAGCTAATTTCTAGGAAATGCTGTATGCATGCAGTGAGAGAGTGCTGTGCACAAAATAAATATTATCCTAACTTTTAGTTGTAGGCATGTACAGATTGTGGGCTACTATTATTGAACTTTCAAAAATGTAATTTCTTTCTGCAGTTTCATTTATATGGCATGTGCCCTTGTCCTTGATTTGCACTGTGAAAGCAGTGAGACTTTTCATGTTTGTATCCTTCAAAGGGAGAGTTGTAGAAGTGACCTTGGTTTAAACTGAATGAAAAATAGGTAGAAGTCGATAATGCTTGTGTGCATGTCATGCAGGCCCAAGGTTACCGGGCTGTAGGTAGAAACCAAATAGAAGCTCTCTGTTGTGAATACGAAAGCATAGTTGAACATATCAGAAAGTAGAGGAAAAATAGTGTAACTGATGGTTTGATGCCTGAGTTATCAAGCAGAGTTTACCAGTAAAAAGCTGTCGTTGTTAATGTAATCATTGCTGTACTTTTAAGGTTGTACATGCATGTGGGTTTGCACACACGTCTGCACACGTACAGTTTATACCTACTCAGAAACAGAATGGTTTTGGCGCTTGAGCTCAGCCAGCGACAACAGAGCCAGAGTCCAATAATTTAAAAATAGAAAGCCTGCGACTTTGATCTCACCATGACGATGAGGAGTCCAAGTTTTATCATCCGTTCCAGCTGTGGCTCCTTGTCTGAGGAGGGGGGGGGAGAGGGGAGAGGGGGAGAGCGCTACTGTAGAGCCAGTAATTAGTTTTCCTGTTTTGGAGGTTTTACCTTATTGTCGGGCAGTTAGACCAGTCAATAGAGATAAAGGTATTGTTCAGAATAAAGTAACGGGCCAATCAAAACACACAGTGTTGGGTTTGAGGGAACTAGGGTGTATGGCTGCTGAGCCAAAGTTGCTGCTTTCCTCTCTTGGCAGTGTCCTCGCTCGTCTGCGCCCTGCTTTTGTCCAAATTGAATTTAATTGCATTCAATGGTAATAATCGTGCAAATGAAGTTCTCATTTGCATCACAGGTGCTGATGGCTGCTTTTTATGTCGTCCTTGATTGGTTATCGCACTATTTGGCTTCCCCTTCCATTCTTATTAGAGTGGACAGTGGCACTTCACGGTCTCCTCAGTGCTGTGAATGGTTAGAAGGTCACCCTGTCACTCATTATGTATAATACTTATTATTGTCTGTGTTAATATCAAAACAAAAACAACAAAGCAACGAAGCTTATTATTTTTGCTCTAAAAAGATCATTATACATGCAGAGTAGAGCCATTATGAGTCAGCTTACATAACAAAAAGAAATGTGTTCTTGCCCGTAATATCAGTGGCTTCTCAGTTTATTTCTGCTCAGAAATCTTCATTTAATCTTGCTCTTATATACTGTGTGCATCGATTCTGCTCTCACTTACGCTTAAAGATGTATGTCACTGCTGGAAATGTGTTTTGTTTTTTTTTTATCTCTGCCGGTAGAATGACACAAATACTTTTGAAATTTGTGCTACATGACCAGAGAAAACAAAGAAAAAGGGCTGTGGTATTTGCTTTTGCTCAAAAGGTAGAAAACCTACAACTACCAGAATGCACCACACCATATTGACCAATAAACACTCCCACTGGTGAGTGACTTAATGCAAGTTTCCCATCCAAAAAATGTGGCAGCTAGCTGGTAACAAAAATCTCGTGTTACAGTTTAACAGTAAGTTAAGATACGTTTTGGAAAACATTTTCGGCGAGAAATAAGCAACGTGGTAAAAGAATCTTTGTTTGTATTTGATCAGCACTGCCCAGTTTTACTGTTTGATCTGAGTTTGGTTCAAATTTGAGAGAGAGAGAGAGAGAGAGAGGTATCTGGTTGAAAATTGGCAAAGTAACCCTTTAATGAGAACATATATGAAGTTCATTTTATATGATTTCATGTGACAAATAAATTGATTGACAAAAGCTGCTATTTTCTTATCTGCCTGTACTCCAATGCTTTGAATTTTTTGATACTGATGTTTCCGTGTGTGTATTGTTGATGCTAGAGTATGTTAAACAGTTGGTCAATAAAACAAGATTTTTAATAGAGTGATCTTTAAAGTCATAAAAGCCCAAAATTCCCTGGTTTTATTATAATCGAGATGATGACCTGCAGATACATCAATAGTGGAAATAGTTCCAGCTCTCCCTCAGTCTGTAATGTCGATAAAGGTTTAGATAATGCTGGTTTTAAAATGCATATCCTGTAGGTAAGTTTAAGTTTAGAGGGGGCGAGATGGATGCAAATAGTTTCTGTATGCAAGCCAAACTCCGCAAAACGATGCTTATATAATTTTGGCTTAAAGGGGTGAAGTCTGTTGCAGCCAGCAGCTGGTGTAAATCAATACTTTAGTTTCATTTCTTCATCTCTCTGATTTTATTGCAGTGGTAAAGCGCTGTCATAGACAGTTTAAAAAGTCAAGGAGTAACAGACTGCATGCTCATTTTTAGTCAAACTGAACCCAGTCTTCGCTCGCGGTGCAGGACCATGGACAGCACCAGCTACCTCTATGGTCTTGAGCACATTTAAATATTAGTGGCTGCGATGCTGTAGTCCATTTCTTTTCCTTCAACTTCAATCCAATGTGGGATCAATTTTCACCATCTCTCTTTGCATCAAGGGCTACTCATAATACCCAGTGGAAAGCCAAGTCAGACACAGTCAGCAATGCAGCAATATGCTTAATGCATTCTGCTGTAAAAAGCCTACCCTTTAACACCCTTGTTGTCAGTTTACATTGCTGTTATTTCGTCCGGTTTTTGTCCGGAGAGTTTCAACTGCTCCTCATCGTAGCACTCTTCACACTAAAACTGACTTTGAAACAAGGGTAAGGGTCAAAGAGATGATGTGGGAGAGAGGCCAATCATCCTGCAAGTGAAGGGTGGTTTCCTGAAATAGGTTACACAGACACTTGATCAAAGAGGCTCAAAGCCGCCATATGAGATGTCCACACAGAGGGGTGGAGCTAAATTGGCCCGGATCATTAATGTTGTTAGTCTTTAATGCTTAATGAGAGTGTATTTTGATGTGACCTAGACAGTCTGAATAGCTCTGGCTCCAGCTTTAAGCGCTGTCTTCATCGGAGGCCATTTCTAGTTGATTTGTCTTTTGCTTGGACTGTAGGGTAATTTTGGCTCCTGAGGTTGCGAGTACTCAGATCACCAGATGTGATATGAACTAATGTGGTTGCCCTTGGTACACATTTTATTTCACTATAATCTTTGAAATGAATGACGATTAATTTCCCACATATGATCCCTGCCAATTAAAGTCAGTGGCTCAAGGTCACAAAGGTCAAGGCATTCATGTATTCTCATTTAGTAGTGCCGGCGTCTGAGACAAAGAAATTCTGGATAACTTGAAATGAGAGATTGTTGTTTTTTTCCCCCCCTTTTTTCCCAAGGGAGAGCCTGAAGGTGAAACGTTGAGGCTTGCAAGAAACTGAAAGCCTTATCGATCAAGGGCTATTTTTGAAAGCGGGGTCGAATTAGCTAATGTAACTGCACTGTAAAAGCATCATGTGAAGGGCACCAAGATCCCTATCTCGTTGGTGTATGAAATGACACACACAACCCAGCAAGACGGAAACCGCGCATATGGTCAGAGGTGGCCGAGGACTGGCGGGCCTTACATACTTAGCTCCTTCCTTAGGGGGATTTCTGACCCTCAACATCAGCCTGGCTAAGCTGCAGCAGCTGAACATTACATCAGCCCAGAGAGTTGTGAATCATGTAATACCCGTAATTTGTAAAATCCAGGGCGAGTGCTGGTCTATAGATCTCACAGTTGCAGACAGACCTGACATCGCGCAGATAACCACAGAGAATTTTAAACCAAATTTAAGAGAGTAAACTCTTAAAATGGAAGTGATTGCAATCAGACAGTCTCTAATGAGCTAATTAGAAAACGCTCTGGTGCTCAGCGAATCTGCTGAAAGCCTCTTCTCCTCTGTTCTTGTCTAAGAGGGTTACCACTTGTTATGTCCATCAGTGATGGACGAAGATACACGAGGCTGCCCCTCAGCCCACCCCCACTCAAGCCCACCAAGGTGACCTGAAAGGGCTCAATCAGCATATTACCCCATCTGTATTCAATGTGACTTGCTGACATGACTTGCAAGCAGGACGCTTGCTCTGCATACTTCCACCTCCATCTCCTCTCCAAGATAAGGGTCTTCTGTGTGTGCACCTGCCTCAGATAGGAGGTGACTGTCTGCTAACCTGCTGACAATGCAACAAAATGACAAAGCAAGTCAGTGGTCAGGATTATGTGAATGGGGTGCCATAAAGTAATAGTAGCAGCCTAGTTTGGACACCCAACCACAAATCACAAGCTGTTGACAATGTGGGCTTTGCTGATAAATATTTTAGTAGGATTTAATTGCAAAACTAAATAAAACTGAGCTGGTGACAATCAACATTTTTCTTGAAACCAAAAAATGAATAGATCCCAATAACAAGAAATATTTACCAAATAAACCAAATTACACATAGGCCCTGTCTACACATGTGCAGATGTTTTTTAAATGGACATTTTCCCCCTCAGTTTTACAAAAGAATTCTGTCCACACGACCTTTGTTTTCCAAAATATGTCTGTCCACACTAGAGAGCAAAAACAACTCCAAATGATCACCACCGTTAGCTGTCTTCAGCCGTCTCCCTTTCACAAAGGTAGTAGGCTAACGTTACCTTTTTCAAAACACCTACTGGAAATCTCCTCACTGCTGATTCCCAATGAAGGATGAAAGTCTACTCTCAAAGATAAGATGATGCTCTGTGGAAGTTTTCCTTCCATTCCTCATCAACAGCAATCCAGTTGCAGAAAGTGTCCTGCCTGATCCAAAACCTTTGTTTCTGAGGGACTTCAAACTGTGGTGCAAAATTATTGGGTGCAGCAGACGCCTCAGTTCGTCCATGAAGTTGTGCAGCAATACTAAGTTTAAGTGAAAGTAGTCATTACACCAAGCGCTGCCAACAAAACATGCACAAACCAGTAATTCATTATTGTTGTTTGTAGCGTATGCAACAATCGTCCTGTGCAAATTGAGAAGATGACATCATCGTTTCCCAAAAAGCTCAGTTTTACATGTCCACACAGATGCACAATAACCAGAGTTTTTGAAATATCTGCATTTTAAGTGACCTAAAACTTTGTTTGCGTGTGGACGAGAGGCCAAAATGTAGAGAAAACCGGGCACAGTAGACATAGACGGGGCCATAATTGAGTCACTCCATTGCACTGGGTGACATTTTCCTTCATTCTGCTGAATGTTGACACTGTAGTTCATTTTGACTCATTCTTATTAATATCACCTTGCTGTTGTAAATTTCACGAGAGCACCGAATTTGTATTAATATGCAGGTCAAAACAGTCCTCAACAAATGCACTACTCTTGGTGGAGTAACATTTGATTTAAACTACAATGCCCAGTGGTTTTAGTAAATCACTATGAAATATGAAACTATATATTTGTAATTCATTTTTATTCATGAAGGGAATGAATGGGTTAATGACGGCAGACAGGCTGGGGAAAACTGCAAGTACTGAGTGATGGACTAACTGTTGGTTATACTCTTCTACTGGGATTTGTTGACCAGCCGTATCCTTTAAAATAGGTCCAAATAACAACTGATCAATTAGCTGGATCTTTGGACTTGAAATATTAATGAAAGTGACTGTCAGTAGACTCCACATTATTCAGCTAAGTAAGCAGGCCTGCTGATTGGAGAACACACACTCGTGCATATAACAATCATTCAGTCCCTCAAAAGTTCAAGTTTCCTGGTTTCATTTTTATTGACGGAAAAATCAGCTGTTTAAAGATCAGCATTGCGTATTAGATTTAGGAAGTGTCAAACTTGCCCAGCTTGCAGAGCAAGCATGTTTACTTAGCCATTACTTTGAGCGCCTCATCATGTTACGGGTGAGTTCCTGTTCACTAATAACATTGACAACGATCTCAGAATCCAGGCAAACTTAATACAGCATCGTACTGTATCTTGGTTTCAGTTTACATTGGTGGGCAACTGGAGCACAGATGTCTCAACCTCTCAGCTTCTGGTGGCTCCGCTTTTGTAGTTTCATCTAGGAGCTGGGTAGCAATGTAGCAATGTGAAGTTATCCCGAATGTCATGTGGGATTAATGCATTAATACTGTGAAGTCATAATGCTAGCTAGAGGGAAACTAAGAGAGAGGAAAAAGACACCCTCACAGTAATTAATTGATACTGAGAAAACTGGAAAGTTCTGTGGACGCTACAGTGCTGACATGTTATTCCTATAACCAATACCTGGAAAAAGCAGGACCATCTCTATGCCTCAGGGCGACTAGATTTGGACCACTGTCAACAATTGAGCTCGGTCCGATCCTCCCCGCTGAAAACCACCGCTCTCTGTAAAATGAATCACGAACTGATGAGACAGTAGGACCAGGACTGATTCAGCTGAAGCCAAACAAAAGACAAGAAATAACTTCATCAAAAACTCTGAGGTCATGCAGGTAAACAGGAGAAGCCAGCTAAAAAAAAAAAAAATCTGGGGCAGAGAGTGCTGCAGCAGGAGCACAGTGGACACGCTGCAGAATATAAATGCAGACTCCGGGAAGAAACTTCTGCTCATCGTTTGCTACAGTCTCAAAAACAAAAAACTCTGCTCAGCCTTTTATTGTTTACAGCATCCGCAGATCACAACCAGCTCTGATCTGACGGGAGCGACAAACTACAGATTTGATCAGGTTTGAAGGAGGTCATTATTCCATCTAAAACATTACGTTGCACATTCATTGTGCTGAATAAGTGAATAGATCACTTCTGGGACATTATTACTGACTCAGGATTCACTCTTTACGCTACGAGCTCATGGAGCACTGATAGGGAAATGACTTGTTCCTGATCAAACCCAGCTTTGGGTGATTACATTCACTTGCAAAAATGACACTGCAGTTTTTGTTCCCCTATTTGTCTCCCAAAAGCCTGAGTCTCATTGGTTCATGGGAGGAGCAGGGGGAGTAAGAGGAAGCAATTTTGGCTTAGTCCTGGTGAGCACTGCCTTGTGGGAAATCAGCGTCGTGGCAGCTCCTGTAATTAGTTCTGCTTGTTAGAAAAATGAAGGGGTTACTAATTAGCAAGTGGATGGCTTCTTGACTTGTTGTGCATCTTTTCCCTCCTTTCCTTGAAGATCATCATTATCGTCTCCAGGCAAAACGGGAGAGAGAGAGGGAGGGGGGGGGAGAAGGAGCTGCTGCTCAGTCGTGCTGCTCAACAGTTTAGCTCTAACACGAAGAATCTAGATGGACAAATCTCGAAGGGTGTTCTGTCATGCTCTGACAGACAGGCTGCCTACTGTAAGCACGTGCAGGCAAACGCCTGGAGCAGTGCAAGATTTCACTTTGCAAGTTTGCTTTACAAGCCAGGCAGACTGGTTTTCACATATCTTTACATGCACAGGCTCACAGATGCTTTATTTATAGCACATCTACTACAGCTTCAATATGTAAGAATTTATCATGCAAGGAATGTCACATCTACTGCAATGCAACTTTTGCTGGTCTGTCTAGCTTAATTCTTGGTTTGTGCACATTATTCTTCTTCCATTAAAATACATTTTAAGAGCCTTTTGGGCTTGCTTGTCATTTACAGTAAAAGTAGCTTAATGTTTCGGATACAGGCATCAGAATATTTTCAATCTTCTAAAGTAACTCGACCAAACAACAAAAAAAAAAAAAAAGATTATGGTTTGAATGCAGTCAGTCAGTCTTTGTAGCTAAAGCGCTGAAATTAAGTTTCGACTCTGTGTTGTATAAACTTAGGTAAAGTGTGTGTGGGCTAGTAGATACTTGAAAAGTTTCTACATAACATTCATTAATTTCCTTGTCCAGCTTTCTCACTGTATTAATGAGATGATTCATTCAGTGCAGTACTTGTGAGAATCCCAAAACATTTATGTGATGCCACTTGAGTCTTGAAGGGATAATTTATTGCTTCGGAAATAACAGTAAGTGGTGTATTTTAATGACAGTAGAACCAAGTGTAACATTGAGAAGCAGGGGTCTGATTACAGTCTGAAATGCTATCTTATCTTGGTTTAGGATGACATTTAGAATTTTTGGTGTTACAGAAACATGTTTAATGACTACATTTCGGGAAACTTATTCTACAATAGGAATTCAGCTATTACAGAAACATTTAACGTAGAGGTTTCCCATGTTAGAGATCTTAAGTTACGATGCTAAAAACGATATGTATGGCAATGACAGTGTAGAAAGGGAACAACATGAACACTGAAATATAATGATTGAAAGGCTACCCAAACCATAATGCTCTTCAAATGTCAATAAATAACTCAAATTAATTAAATGGAATTAATTAAAATAAAATATAATGAAACGTGGGGTTTCCTCTCCTCCACCCTACCGGTACATTCTACACATGACAGGACGAGTGCCATTTGAAGAATCAACTTTACACGTTTAGCTATTATTTCTTAAGATAAGACAGGAGATCAGAGCATTAAGTTTAAGAATTGCCAGCGGTGTGCACTTGTGTCACAAGTTTGATGACTTTAGACTCGACTTTACAAAATAAAAAGAAGACCTACAACTTGACTTGGACTTTAATACTCGTGACTTCACTCTGACTTTAGCCTTTTGACTTCAAAATACTTCATATCTTCCCTCAAGCCCAAAGATCAAAAACTATGCTATTTAAAAATTGCGCCATGGATCAGTTAACTTCCTGTCATTTCTTAAATCATCCCACATTAACACTATTCATTCCCAAGAAGTCGACACTTAATCCACTTAGTTTGAACCACTCCAACACCATCCAGTTAAGTTGCAGTAGAGAACCATGAGGAACTAATGCTACATTTGTGAGCGCCTGTTGGAAAAAAATGATACCAAAAATAATATAGTTTGTGCACAAAAACTATGTGGTGTTCAACAAGAATCAAATTACAGTATGCAAAACAGCAGACGCAACAACTTTTAACTTTGCTCAACACTTGAAGGTGCACAAAGAACAGTAAGCTTAAGCTAACATTAACATAGTTAGCAAGCTAATGCAAAGCTAATGTTAGCTTAACAAATAAATACAAATGATAAAAAGCTATCATGATCATGAATTGTTGTTGAAATTGCATTACATTTAGTAAAGAGTGTGTTATGACTTGTTTAGGAGTCAAAATTTAAAGTTTAGGATTCTGGACTTGACTTGGAACTTGTTAGTCTTGACTCAGGACCTCTTAGTCTCCATTTGGGACCCTAGTGCGAAAACTTAAGACTTATTTGTGACTTTCAAAACAATGACTTTGTCCCACCTCTTGGAATTGCTTCTATAATAGGAAGATAGGACAAGCAGTTAGGATATTCTTCTGTAATGAGGTCCCTACTTTGATATGATCCACATTTAGATTTTGAAATTTGATTCCCTACAAACTTTTTTAATTGAGCAGTGCTGAAAAGGAAATTAAATAAAAGTGATAGGGAGTGGCTCATAAGATTTATGAAATGTAATGCTGATTGCTGTTATCACCATTCATTAGATATCCAGGGTATATGAAGGAGTATATGAAGGATTTGAAGGATCAAGCACAGCTATGATGGATTTAATCAAACTCCGCCATTTGCACACTAAAAAGTGTGTAAGGAAAGAAAAAAAGCCATTATTCTCCTGTGTAATTTGACTTGGATGTCGAAGCATAAAGGAAATGCAAATCAAATTCATCCAGAAATAGACCCCTTTTGTGCACTCAGATTGCATATGAGGAGACCTATAATCCGCCGCTGATGTTCGAAAGTCGGTCCTTCCAGCTCTGCTTTCAATGTTCCACCAATATGCTCAGATTCCTCCGAAAGTAACGCCCCCCTCCCTCTTTAAGCTGTGGGCAATTTGAGTGTCGAAAGCGGAAGCGCTTTTGCATGATGTCACACCCTCCATCGATAATTCTCCGTAACACGGCGTTACATGCATGCGGCTGCAGAGGGACATTTATCTCCCTCAGCTGATCCTCTTCCAAGAATGATCCTGATGTGACATTACGTAAGAACTGGAAGGCAGAGCTGCCGGCATTAGAGAACACACAAACTCCAGAGAACATACTAATCTCCCTATGTGATTATTAGTCATAATATTTAACGCTGGCTTAATGAGCGACCCACGTCGTAATCTCTATCTGGCACATTCACCTGTTCGCTCCTAACCCTCCTGACTTTGCCTTTGAGGAGGGTGATAGGGAGTTAAATAGAATAATTATACCTCGAGTGTGCAGGGAATTACCCTGAAGATATGAAATGGGGGAAAAAATGAGGTTATAGTTGAATAGCTCTGTGGAAAATCTCAGGATTAGCTCAGCTTCTGCTTTGGCAAATGTTTAATTTCAGCTCCCTCGTTTCTGTAATTATTCTGTAGCTATACAGAGGCAAACCTAATGTATGGTAAAATATGGGCTGTTTAACAGAAACAGTGGGACACACTGGGTAGTGACATTCACAGTGACTGCAGTGGTGGACTTTTCGCAAAATGAGACCGAGTCCCATTAAAAGTTCTTTCAAGTTCAGGTGAATTTTATTTGATTTAGCAAATTCATCATTTTGGCTATTAAGCAAAAGATAAACAACTTAATTTTCTGTTTGAAATCCAGAAATCTGTTGGTATGAACGCAAACACCCGCCTAAGCTTTCACCTCATGAACCAGAGTTGACACCACACTCCTCCTCCCTGCACAGAGATCAAGAGATTTGATATTCAGTGCAGTGCGGCGTCATTTAGCATGCAAATGAATGACTGCGTTGACAAGCCTGAAGGCCGTGTCTCAAAATGTGTATGTTTGCCCTGAATTTTTAAACACTCACAAGATCAAACTGGATAATTTCTGCATTTCATTTGGCATTGTGCACTTTATCAACACACACCAGTGCCTCCACACTTCACATTTCAACATTTTTGTCTGAACACCATGTAGGCTGTGAAACAAAGCCTTGATATGCTGAGATCTGAACAAAAGCTTTGTGTTTGTTCCTAGAAACAGAGGGCCTTAAGCGACACGCACATTTTTGGAGATGAAGTGAGCGCAGTTCAGTCAGGCAGTTGGTGAGAGGCTTTTGTTTCAAAAATAGATGTTACAGTACTGCACATGCCAGATAGGCCCGCTGAGAGTGATGGCAGAGAATTGAGTGATTGTTAAAAGTCTTTGGTATGATCTGGCACATGCCCACTCTCAGAGGCAAAGTTATCACATTAAAACTGGCAGGACTGAACCTGCACGACAAAGTTTCAGCGTTTTTAGACCGCTAGGGTCACAGTTAGTTAACTTAAAGTAATGTTTTTTGTATTGAAGTAAAGCATAATGTGTTGATTAGTGAGCTTTAGAGGTGCTTGTAGATGGATTTTGGTGGCTTTGAACAGAGCCAGGCTTGCTGTTCCCTCTAGTTTCTGGGGTTGTCCCCAACTAAGAATTTACATAGTCACATGAGATTGGTCAGGTCTTGACTATTGATGACTGATCATCAAATTGTGTTTGTTAGTTTTTTTTTGCTTATTGACCCACATTCTCATTTGTAACATTGGTTTCTATTTTTCCACACCAGACAAAAGCGCTGAAAAACTCAATGTAACAATCTGTCATCTTAACTTGGCATAAGGACTTATTTTACAATGGGATATGTTCCATTCAGCACTGTTGTTTGTAGGGGTGTGTGTGTTAAGTGTGGCGCTGTTCATTCTGAAACAGAGCAGAGGAGATTAATAGAAAAACAGACAGACTTTTTCTTAATGTCCAGACACACCAAACTGACATCAAAGAACGAGCGGCGACGAAAGCTGACAGTTGCTTCACCTCGTGTCGCATGTGTCTGTAGACCAACAGGACAGTAGTTTAATTTAAACCATTTTCACCATTACTTCATTCTACTTTTACACAGTAAGTAACAAGATACGTGAGAAGCTCTGATAGTTCTGAAGTTGACATCCTTCACTCAGATGAGTGAAATTGAAATGATATTTTTGAGTGAATTTCAGCAGACAATTCCGTCTTGCTCAGCGTCCGAGTGACACAGTAAGCATGCACAGCAGCGGGGAGGAATCTGTCCCTCAAGTCTTGTCCACTGACATCACAGTCAGTCATCACCACCCCTGTAATGTCTCTATTGTCTTTCCGTCTTGTCTGTGTGGCTGTGTGCGGCATGCTTCACATCAATGTCCTGTTTTCTCTTTCTCTCCCTCCCCTTCCCCCCCTTTTACTTCTTCTTCTCTCTGTGTTGGATGAGAAGGCAAGTCCTGGGGCGCCGGAGGATGACGGCAAGTTGTCGGTAGGTCCTGTCTGATTGACACTCTTCCCGTCTGTTTCTGTGTTTGTCCCTGTTTCTGTGTAGATGTAGTAGTGTAACTTGTGTTTCTTCCACCATACTGTGAACAAGACATGTACACTGTTATCTGTAACCTTCAGCCTCCCTGTGTGCAGAGAGTAGCGCCGTCTGCTTTCTGAAGCCTTTTTTTCAACAGTTACATTTTGTACGCAGCATGCAAAAGACAACTGAGGAAGGAGCATGTGTTTCGAAAAATCGCAGACTCTTCTAATGCTTTTATACTTCCAAAAAGCACAACAGAGTGTTGTGTTTTCATCCGGATTGCAAAGGAAGCAGATAAAACAGAGCAGCAGAAGGAGGATCTTCAGCCGGTCTACGCGTCTCCCTTGCCTTCCCGCTCACACCCATATGGGCCTGTGAATTAGTACCTGACACCTCCTGTGCCTACGCGTCACCTGTGGGCAGCCAAAGGCGGACGCATTCCAAACAGCTGCCGCCAGCATCGGTGCCTAATTTCCCACAGTTCTCAAGTTCAGCTGCAACTGCTGGAGTGACCTTGGCGGGGGTTGTTTTAGACAGAGCTCACATGCCACCTAAACTGTGAATGCCCGTCTCAACCCTTAGGGCTTATATGTTTTAAGAAGCTGAGGCATTTTATGATAGTTTTACTGGGTTGCAGGTTCCGCTTAGGGGTTTTATGCAAAAGAGGATTAGGGAATCATATTCCAAACAGCTTG
The DNA here is from genome assembly GCA_019142605.1 of Cephalopholis sonnerati. NCBI lineage: Eukaryota > Metazoa > Chordata > Actinopteri > Perciformes > Serranidae > Cephalopholis > Cephalopholis sonnerati. Next base: position 12,875,859 of record JAGQAX010000023.1, read on the forward strand.
GATTAGAAATGGCTCTCGTAAAGTGCTTACAATTGATAGAATGATGTTAATATCAGCATATGTGCTTAATGACAGAAATAAGAACTAGTTGTTGGACTGAAGTAAAAATGTTTTTTGCCACTAGGAACAGTCATAGGTAGAAATTCACATCTCAGGCAGAAGGATCTTTGATTGACACCTTGTTTGTCCTCTCACAGGCCAGGCCTCGGCTTCAGAGGGGGGGTAGTTCCGCCTCCCTGCACAACAGCTTGATGAGGAACAGCATTTTCCAGCTGATGATTCACACACTGGACCCTTTAAGTGAAGGTAAGACAGTCAGACAAACTACAAACAGAGCTCTCCAGTGAACAGTTTCTCATATCATGCAGGATATACAGCACAGATGTTCTTTTTCCTGTCTGTAATTGTCTATTTTCAGGTTGATCATCTCTTGTACTTGTCATCATTTGTGTCTGTTTCTCTTACAATGACCTGAATCCTGTTTCCAGATGGACGGAAATGTACAGAAACCAAAAATTCAAGACCTTTACTGGCAGAAAACTGTCATGAGTACATAAAAGATTTTCAAGTTTTTTAATTCACTCCACAGTCAAAATGAGAAATACTGGCTTCCATCCATACACAAGTACCCCATGTTACAGTCCCCTTCAAATACAGTGTCATCATTAACATTTAGAATGTACTTATACTGTAGCCCCAATGTGCCGAGGCTGAACTGATCCCTTTTTAAATGTAGTCCGTACGAGACATGGCGAGCTTGGTGCTGTGTCAGAGCCCAGCTGAGGTGGAAGATCATTTCCCTTTAATCCAAGATCAAGGCCTATTAGCTTAGCTAAAGGAAATGTAAAACGGCAGTGTCAGTGCTCGACGCAGGGGATGAATATGTTAATATGCTGGGGGAGGTGCGGTGTCATCCCATTCTCAACGCACCACGACGAGACGAAGGGAAGGAAAAAAAATCACATTAACGGGAGCAAACATACAACACGGGTTTGGAGAATTTAGTCATTAGAGTGTCTTCTTTTTTTAGATTTAGTGAAAGGTCTTTGAATTCGAAGCAGTATCTCATGACGTGATGAGTCCTAATCCTTAAAAAATGAATATTAATGTTGAATGCTAATTCCTGTTTACTGTATGATGTGAGTTTTATTCCTATTCCCTTTAGTTTTCATAGAAATGTATCTACAGTGTATGCAGTTTGATTCAAAGCGTCAGTGTTGTCACAGGAAAAAATGCCACATAGAACAAGACCAAAGAGCCATTTGTAAGCATAAAGCAATGATCAGACTAAATACATTAGCAGACGTCTGCTCTGTAGTGAGGAGGCATTTCAGCTTTCTCCGAAAATGACTTTACATTCCTTGAAAGCCAAGCCTAGAATGATTCAGCTCAGGAAAGATTAATAAGCTGTGCCGAGACGGGCCTTAAAGTGCCCATTAACATGCATCAACTCGTTGTTGTACACTGAATCCAAGGCGTCCCGTTTCTGAGTGTATTCATCTTTCCGTTTGAGTGATTAAAATGTAAATCACAGCCTGCTGAGGGAATGGAAGTCTGTGTGGCCAGTGTTATATGTACAAGAGAGGGTCATTTATCATGTGGTCTTTAAGGTGCATCCAACATGCACTGATGATATTAGACTGTAATATTTACTGCTTGTTTGATAGTATAAAGATTAGTAGACCGGATTGTACGTGAATGTTTGTGTTTGTGTCTGAATCACTAAAGAGCAGCTAAAAAGTAGTGTCAAAATAAATTTACTTTGTGTTAATGAATATGTTGTTTTTAAAACGCTCTAAAGTCACATTGTGCTTCCGTATGAATGCAGCAGAAATGTGAGGATGTTACACCAGATTTGACTGATGAGTCTTTTGGCAAATTACTTACTGGAAATGAATGCACTGAAACAACAACTACAGTGTGACATGACACGAGGTTTGAATAAATTACTGAAGAGAACAAAAGCAACACTTTGGGCTTCAGTTTAATCTGAATGTGTAATTTTCCATGTAGCAGGTTGGAAGTTTTCACACGTCCAGCAAACATATATTAGTATTGAGTACATTTTAGAATGCGCTCATCACATGCCTCCTTCATTTGATACCTTAAGTCATGTCATTGATCCATAACCGTAATAAAGGTCGGCCCCCTATTCAGGGATTAGTGCCCGTGCTCTATGCACATTTACTGATATCATTAATGCAAAGGAGCATTTTGTTGGTGAGCCATCAGCGCGGAGAGAGACGAACAGGTGCATCCATCAAAGGCGGAGGCTGTGCTGCTTGTCCTTGCGTGCTCTAAGGCTTTAAGTGAAGCTCAGCGGGGCCAGGGGGGCTGGCAGGACTCGGTCCATACATTTTTTATAGACATTTCTCAAAATAAAGTCGCCTGCGCTTCCGAGACGAAGGAAAGTCTGAGGTTGTTTTGCCAGTGCTGGGAACTGGTTAAGTTTCACTTGTTAGACTTTTAGAGTGGGGGTAGTTTGAGGGGTGTGCGTGTGTGTGCGTGAGCGTGTGTGTTTGTGTGTGTATGTTTGTGTTTATAGGGTTTTTCCTGGTTAAAACCTTCTGATTCTTCACACCTTCATTGCTCTCTTCCTTCTACAGTATTTGATCTGTATTGTGGCCGACCAGACAAATTTAATTGAGAGTATTATCCTGCTACATCTTTCATCGTCCAGATTTTGGTTACGGCAACATAATTCTGAATACGTAATGCAGGAAAAACCTTGGTTAATGTTTGTGTGTCTGTCAATATGTCGTTGGGCATGCATGTGTGTCACACTTTAAGAAACAGACATTTTGGGAACACGCTTATTTGCTGTCTTTCCGAGAGTTAGATAATAAGGTTCTTATCACTCTCATATTTACTTTCAGCTAGGTGGTGGTTAGCTTAGCTTAGCATAAAGGTTGGAATTAGGGGGGCACAGCTCGCTCTAATTTGGGAAAATGCTCATTAACTCCTTCTACCCTGTTTGTTTAATCCTTTTAAAAACAGTGTGAGGATGAAAGCTGTCTTTATGCTAAGCTAAGCTTGTTGTGGTTTAACTAGGAGACAGGAGTCTATCACAACTTCTTATTCATAGTTTGTTTTTTTTATTGACTAAACAAGCAAAATAAAAGTTGTTAATGACTTTAGAGGTGGTAGTGTATTTTCTTCCCCTTGGACAGAACGAGGCTAGCTGTTTCCCCCTGCATCCAGTCTTTGTGCTAAGCTAAGCTAAGCTCTTCCTGGCACCACCCCTGCTTTTGTCGTAAAAACTATATACTGTTAAATAAAAATAAGAGACATGACAGTTCCCCGAAAGTGAAGCCAAAACATCTTAATCGCCCCCTGGTGGCTGGCTGTATTGTAGGCCATAAACCCCGTCCCCTCCATGTTGGCGGATGGGTCATTAGCCAAACTAAAAAATCAGTACACATTGTCATTTAAAGTAGTTCAAGTTTTCATTTTGCTGATAAGTTTAGTTCTAACTAGATATTTGGTGCTACAAAAGGGGAAGTTTGATGTCATGGTTAACAGCTGTGTGTCACAGCTCCCAGTGATGTCACCAGCACAAGATGGCGGCAGCCGCATTTGGGATATTAGGGCTTTATTTTTGAACAGTGGGAGAAAGTGGAGACGTGTTGTCCATGTAGTCATTGGGACATATGAGAGTGGTATCAGTCTTCTCATCTAACTCTCAGCAATGCAGCAAAAAAGCATATTTCTCAAAGTATTAAATTATTTTAAGCTCAATTTTTTTCTCAATCATTATTTAATGGAGTATTAACTCTTACCTTTACCTATCAATGATTTAATGTGCGCTATCAAACTAAATATCACCTGGATTTATCTTGTCTCTGTTTCTGTCTTCCTATCTCTCTTTCTTTTACTGTCCCCTCAGAATTTGCTGACTCTGGTGAGTTACTACTCTAATTTCCGTATTCTCCTCCCACCCTCAAAAAAATCTGTTTGTTCTCATTTCAACAGCCTGGAGGCAACTCTCTTGCCCAACGTGTCCCCTATGTATACATTTCCCCAGCGCCGCTGTGCTGTATGTCAATTCTGTACTGTCCATCCCTGCAGACTCTCTCCTTCAAATATCTCATTCTCTTCTGTGGATGTATTCTCCCTGGAAACCCTCTGTGACCATTTCTGCATTGTTTTCCCCATTTTCCCCCAATCCTCTCTCTCCTCTTATGAACTTTAGCTCCAACTTTGCATTGTTGCTCTCTGTGAGACAGGCGGAGGCCCAAAAGGTTTTGGTTTCTCCTGTCCGTGTTGTCCTCCAACTCCAACTTGTGGAGGTCTTTTACCCTGCAGACATTTTAACATGCCAGTGGTGTAGGAAGACGAAGGAGATGCATGTCCCGGGTCTCTCAACTTGGCAACGTTGTGCTTAGTTTGTGAATTTGTGTGGCAGATGGAGAAAAGTTGTCAGCTGTTTTCTTAGTCCTCTTCACATGCCTTTCATCGGGATCTGAGTCAATAAGAGCAGGACAGAGCAATTAATTACAGTGGACTAAAATTTGTTTCCCGCTTTTACAATTAGCTGTTCCCACCAAACTGTTATCGATTTAAGTATTTACATGCTCCTTAAGAGATACAGTAGATTATTCAGCACCCAAATTAGGTCCAAGAACAACAGCTTTCTTGTTATAGTTATTGCTAATGTCTGTCAGTTTAATAATAGACCTTTAATCCTGCTTGTTTTTCATTGGAGAGAACATTGTAATAGTCTGGTACAGTTAGTTCCCGGCACAAGTGCCCACATCTCTTTTTTCCATCAGTGAGGAGCTACAAACAATATCACTTAGGAGTGGCATCAAATATTGAACTACAAAGAGAGATGGGGAGGGAGAAGGGCAGAGTGGCTCTCACTCTACTGGCGGAGCCCTCGGTGGATGGCTGAAACAAGCCTCCCAAAGCAGCACTCAGAATTCAGGCTGCGTGCATGCCTTTGGCTCAGGCGCCTCAATAAGATTTATCACCCTGAGATGTGAACTCTGGTGGTGGTGAGTCTGTGCATACCCATAGCCGAGGTTGACCTCAGTTTGGAGGACGGTGGGTGCTTGTATGTGACCTCAGACCTTACAGCAGTGGTTAGGGATGCGCCGATTTATCGGCCTGAACATCAGTATTGGTGATATTAGATATTCACCTTCTGACTGTCATCTGTCTATTAGCAAATCAGACCACATTCACCAGTGGCAGTGGTGGATGTTTTTCCATTGTGTCGCATAAATTTAGCTCAGGCTAAAAAGCAGAGCTCGGAACTAACGGTGTTACGTTTTTTTCGGGAACAGTGGAAAACATGTTTGGGATGAACAGAGATCTCTCCCAGGATGCCTACGGGACAAAAAACATACATTTGTATGATTGCATTAGTGCACATTCAAAGGTATTGTAATGAAAGGCTGAATGAGTTTTAAAGCTGATTCATAATGAAGATTTTGTTGTTTCCCTGCCACAAAAGGGGAACTAAATAAAGTCAAAAACAAAATAACATCGGTATCGGTGCATCCATAGCAGTGACACGTTTGGACTGCATAGATTTTTAACAACATCTACTAACACTAGGATGAATTATTCACCTTGTTGTTTATTTTAAATATCTGACAGTCTCCCCTGTCCACGTGATATTACTGCTGATAATAAAGTGCAGTACGCTGCTATAAATATGGCGGCACAGACCAGTGATCTCATCAGACGCTTTCCTGCAGCTCATTATCTCACTGACTGGAAAGATCGCTCACAATGCATCTTTGTTGATGTTAGGCCAATTTTATTGAGCAGACTTTGTGCCAAAGACCTCCACGGGCTGAGCATCGAGAGGACAAGGTCATTTGGGTAAACCATGATACACCCGTGTTGGCAGACAGTACACTTATTGAGTAAACTGGCGAGGCAGATGAGGATGCAGCCAGCTGTTTCATTGGAAGTTTTCGATGCAGGCACGGAAGGAAATCAGCTTAAGGGCAGCAAATGAGGTTTATGTGTGTACGTAATTTTGCGAGGGCGTAATTTATACCCAAACAGGATGAAATGAATTAAGCAAACAAGAAAGCAATAAAGGAATAGATAACAAAATAAGTTTAAGGTCTGTTTGCTCTATACTATGTCTTTACATTATTTTCACAGCCATTTAGAGCGAGAGGTGAATCCATTCATCCAGCCAACATTTTCAGTTTGCCCCATACTGCTGCTGTTCCCCCCCGCCAGCAGTCTTTGTGGTGACCCAGCCCCATTGATCACATGGTTCAATAATGCACTCACTGTCACTGACCTCCCATCCCTTCTGCAATGGAAATATATTTTCCATTTATGCAGATATAAAATATTGATGTTGTGCTTTTTAATAATTTGTTTCATGGTAACACAGTAAAACATTTTAAGCAATAAATTAATTGAAAATCCACTGACCAAGTGGCGATATGTGACGAGTTGGGGGTAAAAACATGTTGGGGTGTGTCGGGTCCTCTGTCAGAAAATTTTATTTCCTGCATCCTGGTGGTTTTGTACACACCAATCTGTGCCTTTTCCTCCACAAGATGGCGGCGCGTGTAGATGCAGCGACCCGGTGCTCTTCTTCAGTTAGCTTCTTAATGTTAATTAATTTACAGTGTGAATGTCTAATTTTGTCAAACTAAAAATCCTCTGCTACCGTCATGTTTTTTTTTTTGTGGGAAGCAAATGCACGTTCTCAATATTGAGGAGGACGTGTCCCCTGCGCCCACCCCCCACCCCCGACCTAAAATTCCACACCTATGTAAATAAATATTCTGTATATTTCTTAAAGGAATAGTATGACATTTCAAAAAATGGGAAAGGTATTGATGTTCTCATTTACGAAGCAGTGTGTCTCTCAAAATGCTTGTGCAGAGGGACGGCACTTTATTGAGCAAATTACAGCCTTTTAAAACTTGTCCCCTAAATTTTCTTTTGATAGATAATCGTACTACCAGTATGTTATGTAACTGTGACTAGCCGACCAGCACCTATCAACCCGTTATCCCTCCAACACACACACACACATACGCACGTAACACCCCCTCCTGTGCCCTCTGAGCTCACCCTGCGCCGGGTGGGTGAAAGAATCAATGTTAAAAGCCTTTTTGCTTCAGCACAGGCTGTGAATTTCCCTGACACCCCAACCCCCAGCAGACAGAGCGGGCACAAACATACACACACACACACACACTTCTAGCACACAGCTCACCAGAGGTTTAGAGGTCACACCGCAAGGACAAGAGGGCCCCTGGTAAACAACAACAAGCCTCCCTCTGTCTCTGTGGCTGCAGAGAGCAAACAGACGAGTGTGCGGGCCGGGCGGCGATTGTGTCGTGCGTTAATTGCCCTCAGAGGCCGGCCTTACAGTGATGGTGCACTTCAAACCCAAATCGCCTAATCACATGGGATTGAGGCACTTGTCTGGGAGTACAGCAGATGAGCAAGACACTCTGCAGCAGGATGTGTTTTCATCTCATTAGATTGTGTTTTCAGGGCTGCCAAGTCTCGCATTTGGCATGAGATTCACACCATAATCCTCTCACATGTGAGTGGAGTGGTCGCCCACTGTTGGGCAGAGTTGTATATTAGTGTGAGTGCATGTGGGTGTGGGCATACTGTACTTTACACCTACTACATGCACAAAACTTGTGCAAAACTAGAAATCTGTGCGTGTAAAGAGAGTTAATGGGTCAGTTTACCCACATAACAAAAAACATATTTACTTTTCTTAACCTTTGTATAACCAGGAAGTCTCTCTTTTGCAAGAGAGGTCTGGCCAGATTACTAGTACAAAGTAGTTAACATAGTAGAAATAATTCACAACATAGAGCACAAGAACTGTGAAAGGTGAAAAGGTGAAATCTTGACTATTTAAAAACGTTGCATTCCAAATTTAATTTAATTTAGTTTAATTCCAAATTTCCCATTAGTCACACAAAAAAGTCTCAAAACTTGTGACTCTGCAAACACAGTGTATGAGAACAGTTGCAGGAGGCTCTACAGAGGCACATGTCTGCATCACCTGGCTGCGAGGTCGTCAATGAGGTCATTATATGACAGCGTCTGAGCGAGTTCTGCATCGATGCTGATGACAGGAAGACCACCAGATGTTCCTGTTTTATTGTTGAACGCAGGTATTTTTCAGTGAGCTTAAGTTACATTAAAAAAAGCTCAATAGAGACAATTGACTATATTAACAACTCTAATATTAATCTATAAGCGTGGCGAGCTCATGCTGCAGCTGCACCACGTTCACTGAAACCATCAGCAGCGCAGCTCAAACCGTGTTGCGTCTGAGAGGGCCCAGACTGGGAGAGTTAATGCAGTATGTTTAATCCAGATTGATGACGATCATGTCGGGCTGTTTTGGTGCCCCTGCAGCACAGATGCCCTACGCACAGCCCCTGCTGCACGCGCCCTTAGTGGCAGCGCTGAGTTATTCCTGGATCATTGTGTGAAGTGTGAAATACAGTTTGCCAAGTTCAGATCAGGCTCTTGGTACTCCATCGCCATGATGATCTGGTCTAATAGAGGCATGAAGTAGGAGAAAGTAGGTAGACCGGAAGTTTTCAAAAGAGACTGAGGTGTCTGCAGTCGGCCTTTGGTTGGAATATTTTCGTATGTAGAATAAGGACAAGGGTAAGAATTATAATTCTGCAATAAGAGAAAAGTCAATAATAAAAGACCATAAACATATACTGTCTATATAAAACGTTCTATTGTATATCAGCCGCCATCCGTTTGAGGGTAACCAAAAGTTCTATCAGGCCGTGAGAACCCAAAGAGCACCTCAACGGACACCATCCCTTTAATTCTAGCGCCATTTGCTGTAACCCTCCTACATCGCAGCACCAGTTACATTGCACATGTGTTATAATCCATTGCTCCAGTGGGGTCAAAGAATGTGTCCCTAGTCTTTACTGAAATATCTTTGTTTACTTTTGCAGTATGCAGACACTGAATATGGGCAGTAGACTTTTTCTTGCTGGCTCCGCCCGCAAGTTTACTTTGTGATGACCTCACAGGTTTTTAAAACACAACAAAGTTTTACAAATATAAAACCTCCATGGATCAAAAATTCATGATATTAACATTCCTAATCGACCTTGTTTGCTGTTCAAGGTGTCCTGTCAACTGTTTTACAGACGTCTCTTTTGCAGTGGTGGTCTATGGGTAAAATGTGGGCCGCAGGGGATATTTTTGGCTACAATACCACAAGTGGCCACTGGGAAAAATCAGAAGCGAGGCTGACCTGTTTTCCTGGGGGCCTGCTGACTTCATGAGTCAACTTTCGAAATCAATATCAAGTAACTACCGAAGATTAGTGAGAATATTACGTCACTTTTCTAATGGTATCAAGCCAGGCAGACAGTTTTGGATTTGGCCCAAGTTTAAGCCGCCATTGTGCACACAGAACATGCCGTCAACCATTTTCATAGGGACTATTTCTGTGGTTGAAAGTAGTACCAATTAAAACTGATCACCAGAGCAAATAAAACAGAAAAAATAAACACGTATATGTTGTCATTTGGATGAAAAGTGGATTTAGCTCTTGAGAAAATACTGTAAGTTTTCTTTGCCGTAGACATCACAACAGTATTTTAAAACTAATCCTCAGACCATTAGTTGTTACTGTTGAAACAGGCAGAACAGCTCCAGGCTGCGAGTGACTTTCCAAGCCAGAGTGCAGTGCGGGGGGGTAGAGCCTGGTGGTCAGGTGTCTTCTGTCCTGCTGCTTCACGTTCAGCTGTTGCCGCAGGTTTGAATTCCCGGCTAATTCATCATGCAGATGTGCTGACCGTCTATTTACTGTGGCAAGAAGAACTGCTACAGTAAGGGAATCAAATTAATTGTTCAGGTTTCATTGTGGAAATAAAATGCTGAATCATCAAGCCTTTGAATAAGCTTGCGTGCAGAGGAGAGGAGGACTCATCTTTTTGTTGCATGTTGACCCAGTAAATTCTCTTCTGACTTTCCCGTTCTGTTTGTTTTTTAATATATCATTGTATGAACCTCTTATTTTTTTCTAGTATACTGATAGCCCCTTCCCCCTTCCCTTTTTTCGCAAGTCTTCTCTAATAGCCGTCTAACCTGTGCCATTGGCAGGCTCTTTATCAGACTGGGTAACTGTAATACTATAATGTATTTTATTGTAATTCAACCCTTACCGCTTTGTTTTGCACTTATGCAGTGATGACTCTGAGAGACTTTGTCTTTCTGTATGTCACTCCTTGTGCCCGTGTGAGTGTTTGTACAGTATGTGATGTAGAACCAGCGGACCTGTGTTGTTCTGTCATGTTCAATCTTTCCCTTTTCTCTGTGTGTTCGTTGCCTTACCCTTGTCTTTTGCTGTGATGTTGTAGAGCTTGGGACTTATGGGAAACTAAAATATTATCACTCAATGACTGAGGAAGGTAAGCCTGAAAGTTTTCACTTGATTCTTTGAGTCAGCTTCTGTCATCCCTCTTGGTTTTTCTCCATTTTAATCATAAATCAGCTCTTCCAACCCCATTTTTTTGTTTCTTCGTTTATTTGCTTGCGACATACAGTTTTGTACAATTTTGGTTTTTACGTTTGACAACCTCTCTGAGATTTCACTGACATAAGTGCAAATCATGGTAGCCATGCCATTTTTTTTTTTTTTTATAAAATTTACTTTTAATTCTCATTTTTATTTTTGGCTTTTTTTTTGTATTTCTGCCCAAAGACTATGTACATATTGTGTGTTACTGTGTGTAGTGCTTCTATGGATTTTTATTCTATTCATCAACAAGATATTTTAAAGAAACTGAGACAATTGCAGTCGTATGTTGGTTATGTTTGATTCTGTGAGAAAGCCACTGCTTCTTCCTGGGATTCTTAGTCAGATTTTAAAACATTTTAAGACGGGTAAAACCACACACAAATGCACAGCATACCATCCCCTGCAAACACAAAGCACAAGGTATTCTTTTTTCTTTATCTTCTTTTTTTTTTTTCCTTTGGCCCTGTTACCCATCTGCATCGCTGAGAAATACATCATCCATGCCTCAGCGCTCACTTGGAGGTTCCACTTGCACCAGCAGCGGGTGCACACATGTAAGACGTACGTTGCTGAATTTGGCAAACTGGAGTGACTCATCCACCCAGTGGTTGCATAACCGGCAGAGCTGACAGGGAAAATGACGATGGTTAGGGAAGGGCTGGACTTGGTTATTCTTAAAGACTCTGCAATTGCTTCATTGTGAAAATTGGAACTGTTATGTTTCTTTTATGTTTGCCCTCAGAGCTAAAGCATTGTGAAATATCAAATCATACCCAAAGGCAAAATGTAGTAACATATTTAGTTTTAGAATTATTATGCAATAGCAATGTATCATCTTTGTGGACAGAGGTGTTTAAATTTGCAGCAACTAGAGAGCAATATCAAGCAAAAGACAGTGAAACAGACACAGCTAGTTTGCTAAAGCTACAAGCAAATTAACTTGATTTTGCCTAGCTGTTGTCTGTACATGAAAAATATCCATTATGTTTAACTCTGTTAGTTACTCTTAGTTATTCCACATAACTACTTTAATGAAGCAGTCGCTAGATCCAAGCATGATGGAGAAAAATAATAGAATATAGAATAATAGAATTCACACATTCGGAAAATACATAATGAAATACATATCTGAATGTATAAATTGTAAATTTATTCTTTAGTTTATTTTAGTATCAAAGAGATACTTTGCCAACTTTCAACCAGGTCTTTGTCACGGAGGTGTGGGGAAAGCGTGCAGATGAACGAGCCACCAGCCAATGTAGTGTTCAAGACGAGTCTTGTTCTCGAGTCCGATCTCGAGACCAGTTTTTGGAGGTCTTGGCCGCATTTTTATTCGGTATTTCCTTGGTCTCGGACAAAAAAGACCTGTCAAGACCACATGCGGGGATATTATTTAGTTGCCTGTGCAACAGAAGGAGCTTTTGATAAAGATAGTTCACTTGATTTTAGCTTGTTTGCATGTGTTTGCTTATGGAAAATTCCAGCACATAAAAATCACCTCTGCTAAATCTTTTAATTATTTTGTCTCTGTTAAAACACATACGGTATAGCAATCAAGAGGTGAATGAAGAGAAATCACTTGTTTTCTGTGGGTGTTTTATGGGAATGTGGATCTTTCAGATCCATTTGAGGAGTGCCTATGATTTGCATGTTCCACATTTCATCATAAGTGTGTCATGCAGTGTTGGGCTCGCACCGGTCTGGGCCTGATCTTGACTTGGTCTCACCCTGCCTTGGTTTTGGTCTTGAATTTGTCGTAACACCTTAAAATCTTGGTCTCGTCTCGGTCATGATACACTGTAGCCTTTGTCATGACTTGGTCTCGGTGTAGGTGGTCTTGCGTACGACACTGGATGCATTGCACACACTCCCCACACCTCAATGACACAGACCTTGTTATAAGTCGGTAATGTATCCCTTTAATAGTAGACAAACAAATAGAGGTATATTTTATTCCTGTGAGCTACAGACTGTAAATAACCAAAATAAAGTTTATTTTATTGATTAAAAAAAAGAAAAAATAGATGGTTCAGATGGACAAGGAAGCTGAGAATACTTGAGTTTTGCATTTCCTCCATCCGTTCTGTGAGGATTATCCAAAAGCAGAGTGCAGTTTCTGAATTTAGATACTATGGCAATTATTTTGTCATTCAAATAAAAGCATTTTAAGAAGGCATTACAATTTTTTATCTGTTAGGCAGTTTGCCGGCCAGCCTTACAACTTTAAATCCTCTCCTCTTCCCTGCTTCTATGGTAACTGTTCTCTGCCTGTATAGGTCTCTGAGGAAATATTTTTGGAACTAGTGCTGAAACCTGAGTGTTTTTCTTCAACATTCCTTTCCCATCAAATTATTGGTGGCAACAGTTTCCTTTGAAATTCTTCAAAAAGCCCAACCCTGCTGCTTGTATTCTCAAGCAGAGACAATAATCTACCACCCACATTTGTACAAACAAACACACGCGAATGCAAACTACCACACACAACCCACTGACAGTGTCCGCCTAAGGTGAGTGATGTCAAGGCAGTGGAATGTGTGATGCTGTCTTGTGAAAATGTCCAGTACATGTGTGTGTTTGTGCGCATGTGTGTGTCTGAATGAGAGAGAGGCGGGGAGGGGCTGCGCGTTGCTAACGATGAAAAGGCAGAGTGAGAGAAGGAAGGTGTTTGAAAAAGACAGATGAGTGAGAAAAATGGGAGCGATGGAGAAATGCAGAGTGAGATAGAGGGGATGGGAGGAAGGCCGGCGGTGACTTAGGGTGGTTAATGATTTTGCCAGAAGGTCACAGACAGTGTTGACATGGTTGGGTGGAATACGTATCGACGCGTCACTGTGTCAAGCACTGACAAATCAGCCATGCCCTCTCAAAATGAAAAAACATTGATCACAAAAGGCTGATTGGGACACGCATGCAAAAACTGGCATGCACAGGAAGTCAGTGAAATTAATTATGGATAGGTTTTCCACCAAAAGAATATGATAGATTAGACAAAATTTCTTCTGAATGCAGAACCGTCAAATATTAATATCTCATTTGTATTACATGGGAACATAAAAACCTGCACTACAAGATTATTGTGAATTTGAGCCATATGTCTTCTGGTAGTGTATTGCTGTCCCTGCATGTGTCATTTTGGGATTTCGGGCCATTGGGATTCCATGGAAAGTTATTGTTCCACGGCCCAGCGGCTGGTCTTCGCAAGTCATTACAACATGCGTGAGCCATTATTTGTAATGTCAAGAGGGCACACTGCTTATGCAAGACACAAGGTCATGTTTGTCAATTGATGACTGGGTTCAATTAAGTCTACTGCGTCACAGCATCATCTCTCCAGTGTTATTCAATCAATAAATGTTATCAGCAAAAATATATTTATCACCACCAGTGATTTTGAAGTATTGATTCAATGCTCTCACCAGCAGATGTCTCTTGCATGCTACCGTGTTTATCTTTGTCTGAGGTGCTGCACACAGCTACTGTACCTAAAACTACTCCAATACAAGTAAAGCTAAAAAAAGAAGGCCTATAATAATAAAAATCTGATGCTTTCTGTTCAAATATTTGAATTCTGTGTGTTAAACCTGCACATTTGTTACCTCTGATATGCTGTGATGCTGTCCCCAGCGAAACCTTTGGTTGCTTTTAGCTCCCCGCTAGCCTCTGACATCTCTTGTGGGTTTCTGATCTCCTATAAGAACTGAAGTGAACAGGGGTGAATCTGACCTCCAGAAGGCAGATATCTTCACAAGAGATTCTCTCCCTGCTGGCTTTGCCTCCACCAAGGACCCAGGACATTGCAGGATCATCAGTATATGATATGCTATGTCATATTGACTCTCAATGCAGTTTTGTGTAAAGCCGCCAGCCTGTATGCACTGTGCTTTTGAAATGTGACCCATCTGGGGTCAAAGGTGACAACGAAGGAGCTCAGACTGGGACGAGGCCGAGAGGCTGTGAAGATGCTGCGGTACGCAGCTCTCTGTTCTGTGTTTTAACCACTGTGGCGGTTCTGTTGCAGGGAAATTTCGAGAGAAGGCATCCATCCTTCACAAGATTGCTAAAAAGAAATGCCAAGTGGAGGACAGCGAGAAGGCCAATGGAGTAGCAAGCCGTTCAGGTAAAAAGCACTGTAATGCTCCTTAGATGTTAAGGAAGTAGTAGGATTTTGGGTGCTGGTTGTACAAATTCCAGGCTGGCTGTAGCTTCGATGTAACTTTACATATAAGAAATTTGTGTCAATCTTTTAATCTAGCTCTTGACAAAAAAAGGAAACAAGCATATTCCCAAAAATGTTAAACTGTTCCTTCAAAGGCTCAGTGTGTGTGATTTAGAGGGACTTAAATCGCACCTAGCTTCTCCCAGTTAGAATTCATTCAGTGTTTATTGTCTGGGAGCCAAATTATCTGAAGGGGTCTCTTCTTCACCGAAACGAACGGACTGGTCATTAAAACTGTAGAAACATAGCATAAATAAGGACCCACTTCCTTTGTAAATATAAACCATCATTATGAGGTAATAAATCACAACTGGTTTTATTTTCAGGTGATTATACACTAAAGGAAATGTATATATTATATTATATTAAATTTCAAGATCACTTAGCTGTTGCATGAATATGCATTATCTGGTTTAATATTCCTTATATTAGTCATCAGGATCGCCCACTGAAATAGTTAATGAGCATCACATCCGATGTTAAACAAGCATGACATTATCAAGAACTGCCAAATTGATTGCAAGTGTTGTCTTCAAGCAGTATTTAAATCAATCACAGTCACTGCCAAGTGTAATTTATGTGTGTTTTTCACTTCAAAGAGCATCGGACCAAAGGATAAACAGGAGGCCAGAGGAAGCACTCTCACGGCCACAATGCTGTCAGAGCAGCAGAATCAAAGCGAGGCCTAGATGTTTATCAACAAGGCAAAATTATGCTAACAGCGCCACATTAACATATTATCATCTTAATCAAAATGCATGACTGGCAGTCATCGCAGCATACTTTACTTTCAGGCCTCACGTATCTCAAATTGACGTCTGTAGTAAAATAACTCTCAGTGTAGTTTAGTGTATGACGCATGTGACGACATTCCATCTTTATCTGTAACATCACAGCATCACAGCGAGGGAGTGATGTCATGTGCCGGACGCCAGCGGTATCAAGTCACATTATCTATCTGAGAATCTTTTCTAATTGTGTCACAACCACACTTGGATTAAAGCAATTGCCACGGCAATTATAGCTTTATCATCTGATTACATGGCTTTCGGCTCTTTGTATTTTAATAAGGGCTGTTAAGCAAGTCTGGCCTCAAATGAAATGAAGTCATATCAGCCAGCAGGATATGATGAGGGAGACGGATTGCAGCAACAGCCTTAGATGTGCACATACTTGTTCATACACAGGATGAATCTTAAATAAACGCCACTTTTTAATCATCACATTCTCTGTTAAAGTGAGTCTGTGATTAGGATTTACCTTACTGTCACTGGTTTACACCTGTGAGGGTAATTCTCCTCTCTGAAGAAGTGAATCTAGTCTCTTTAATACATGCAGCATGGAGAGAAGACCCAAGTGTTCTCTGCCAACCCTCAGAATGTACAGATTTTTTACCATACTGATGCTCTGAACTCAATTTCCACCAAACAGCTGCACTCGTAAAGGAGATAGCCCCCTAGAAAACGGATTCACCAATGCCTCCAAGATATTGGAGATTCCCGAATAATTCTCACATGCCTAAATGCAAAATGGAAATATTAATGGAACAGTTTTTTTATGCACTCTTGCAGTACATACTGGATTTCATCTATATTCACCTGAATATGTGATTGTGTCATTAAAAGACATTGAGATTTGCCAAGTCGAAATGTTAATTACAAACATAAGGGCCTGTGTCCATGCTGCCTTTTTTTTTGTTGGCAGAAAAGGGTTGGCAGGAAGCTGAGGAGCGCGTGGGTTTTGTTTCTGTGACAACAATATCTTAACTGTATCTTTAGATAGGTAGCTAATGTAATGCTACATTACCAGTTTACAGTGCTAACTGTGATAAAAGCCAGTGTGCCACCCCAGAAATTTTTCATAGGGGTGACCAAATTGGACCACTAAAAATCTTGAGGTACATAGCTGAATTTTTGGAATTTGCTCTAAGTATATAGGCAAGTTAAATGTCATTATGAGAGTTGAGGAATTTTACACTGATATACTTTCGTTTCTTATTTTACAGTTAATATTACTAAGTGTCTATGTGCATGAACTTATGTCAATACAGTTAAAATTTTGAGTTCCAGAATAATCCTGTTTAAATGTGATTTGTATCTTTACATGTGTTAGGTGATTCATTGTTCTTCAGATAGAATGGTTGTCCTTTTAAATGTACAGCTTTAATTTGAAGTAGATTGTGAGGAACAAAACATTTAATGAGAATAAGCCCTCTCAAGTTTAGGGGAGACTCGTGGGCACCCATAGAACCCATTTTTATTCAGTTATCTCGAGGTGATAGTTGAAGGGACCCCTTTGAAAATCGACAAATGTTAGCCTAAATTTGAAGTGAAGCTATGCCAACATGGTTGGTACCAATGGATTTAGGTTATCTAGGTAAACAAGATACCACTACCTTAGCTGCCCACTTAGGAAATGAGCACCCCACAGTCTCTTAAAGGCAATAAATCAGCTTCCAATTATTTTTGCCACAGCTTATTGAAGTAGCTTTAGATGTCAAATTCATGTAGTGGAGTAAAAAGTACATTATTTCCCTCTGAGGGGAGGACAGGTATTTTTGTTTGTTGCTGAGTTGCTGTCTCCCACCTCTGTACGTCACACCTTAACACTCTCAGCTAACACTCTCATGTCCATTTTTGGCGATGCCAGCTTTATTTCCTCTAAACGCTTCTCACTTTAATTAGTCTTTAAACTTCCCACAGATAAGAACCTTCCAAACAGCTCCAGCGTGGAAGTGGAAGTGACACCACCCATGAACGGAACAGCAGGTCAAGAGGGGGAGACGGTAAGAAATCAGGGTGCAGCAACTGTAGTGTGTTTTACCAATCTCTGATGTTTTCTCCCTGCAAAAATCTCCCATAAGAAAGCAGCGAAACTCAAGACACATGCAAAGTTTGAGAGACATTTGTGGATATCATATGCCTCTCGTCTGTGTCTGCGTTCCACCTTGAATGTGATTGATGCAAAGGTTGCATTGACTATGGCACAGGTCACTACTGCTGATAATTTCCCAGCATGCACTCGCGCGAGTTCCTCCATCTTCAGCCAGACCTGCCAAAGACCCGCCTCCTCCCACTGAGTTCTGTAATCACACTCTTCACTCACCTGCTGCTGCCCGCCGCTGGGTGCTGGAAGTGAACACACTCGCGCACATGCCTCACCACACACACACACACACACACAGTCTTTGACATACAGCCAGGCCTCAGAATGGCACCTGCAGAAGTTGTGCTGGCATGAGCGATGATGGTGGGATGCAGCGACCCGCCAGGCCAGCAGACGGTCCTGGGGCAAGAGGGCAGCGATTCAAAGTCGCACGCTGAGATGGAAGCAGACAGAGAAAACGGGCGTGCCGGTCATCTTGCTGGATTCTCACTCGTTTCATTGACCAAGAGTAAACCCAAAACAGACTGAATCCTGCAACCATGGAGCAAAAAAAGTATTTTTACCTTTGTTTTGGGGGCTGTCATTTTTAGTTTCAGGTACACTTGCTGCCCAACAGTTTTGTCTCTATAGCTGATGTCAACATTCATGACAACTGTATGGAGGGTGACTTTTGATACAACTTGTCCGTTTACATTTTATCAAGGCCAAGATTTGGCCACATTAGTGACAGGCTGACTGCGAGGCCTCACCACAGTCTGTGCATCAGATCCTCTTGCTCATCCACAGCTATGTCCTCTCGTCCAAATATGGTCTCTCTCTCTCTTTAAGAGAGTTAATTTAAAGTCGGGACACTATAGGAACAAAACTGTTACATTTTTCTTTAACATGTTTTGTATGGTATCTCTCACATTTTCAACAGCTGTTAAGATTTGAAAAATCTCTTCGTGTGGGCTAGTCTTCAGTCCCAGAGTTCTGTCGGAGAAATGTTGTGCTTATCGATCGCTGGTGGCAGAAAATGCAGTGTGAGCAGCTGCTTTAGGTCGAGCAGCTTGTGTAACTTCTTTTCCTATGTTGCCTTAGCTTTTCTTGTACCCCCACACACACCTACACAAACACACTGTGTTTCCCTTTCAAAATGTCCAGGCTGCTGTTCTGTTTTTCTGCCATTATTTCATGAAACTGGCGACTTTTGGAAGACAAGTCGGCTCTTTCATCCAATGCGTGCATGCTTGGTTTCTCGTGAATCCCTTGTACATGTCATTTGAAGCTAGTGCAGCAACAGTGGACTGTGAATTAGTGAGTGTTAATACATTTATTGGCCATAGCAACCCATAAAAAAGCTAAAAAATTGAGCTTGAGATGGTAAAAATCTAAAAATTTTAACTTTAAATTAGCCATTGTTTTAAGTTAATTAGTTGGGTTTAGTTGTGTATTCAAATGCTTCTTCTTTTTTCTTATAAATCTGTTTCCCTAGTATTGCCATCATATATAATTAACTGTTAAGCTACTACACCACCATATTACTTTTATTTATTTATGTATTTATTTTTGACCAGTAGTGACCAGTAGTTTTGCATTCAAAAGTCTCCGCAAAACTATAAGGATTTTTAATCCCCCTTTGAATAAAAGCCCAGTCTTTGAAAACACTGCTCTAGTATTCAGAGTTTTCAGGGTTAAAACTAAGATCTTTCTGTGCCTAAAAAAAAAAAAAAAAAAAGATGTAGCACTTTGTACAGCATTCCTCTGAGGTAAGATACAGTAGTCTATAAATACAGCAGGCTGGAGTGGAAGCATATAGGAGGCTCTCAGAATAGACTGCACAAGAAACTGCTTAAGATGAGCCCTGACTCGCAACATGACCATGTGTATTGATCTATTCCACTGCACCAAGTTGTTCTCAGATTGATCTCTCACTCTTGGGTTAATAATAGTCTTTACAGATAAAATTGCCATCACTCCCTCGAAGCTGAAAATATTTGCGCCTATAAAAATAGAGCCCTACGGACTCACCTCAAAACTTAGAAACACCTTTTTCAGGTGGTGATTCACTGAATTTGGGAGATCTGGTTATCCGCTTATTGGCGTGCCTGAATCCCACATGCTGCTATTTTTAGAGGTGTGTCCCACAGTGCACCTGTCTTTGTCAGCCAGGAAGTAGCTGGGAACAGCTCACACCTTCATAAGCCGCCAGAGGCCCCGTCATACTAATTGTTCAATTCCTCCTGGATGCCTTGGCAACCAAGATTGGGGAATAAGGGGATAGTCAAGGTCACATTAAAATCTGCCGCAGACTTCCAGAACAATTTCCTGACTCCCTTTTCTGTTGTTAAAATCGTTTGAGAGCAGTGCTGAGGAAATTGATCGTACACTGCAATACATCCCCAAACAGCAGAAATGAAAGAGTTTATTTTTCATAAATTCAATATTTTAAAGTAAATATTCCCCCAGTTTAATTTTTTAATGCTTTTTTCTTGTTAAGATGAATGGTGAGCACATTCAGGGGATGCTTCTGTTAAAAATATATTCAGGATTTTCTACTTTCAGCACACATTAAATATTCATGAGAGTGTAAAGCCTCTGTAGCCACTTCTTTAAATAACATACTGGAGAACTAAAGTAAATTATAACCAACAGGAATTTGTGACTCATCTCAACCTCTATCACAACTAAAATTATTTGGGGGAAACACTGTGTATCATGTTTGTTTCAGGGAGGAAGTAACATCAGATTTGAATATCTTTCCTTCTCACTAAATAATGGGAGAATATTATATCCAGATGGAGCCCAAATAGCAAATGCTGATATTCACACCACCGCAGCTGTTACAGCAGCACATTAATAAAGAGTTAGGTTCCAAAAAGATGAACAGTTTGTGACACTTCTGATGTGACACATTTAATAGTCAAACTTTTGAAAGAAATGAGTGTAGCCTTGTTTTGTCACATTGCACCTGTGCTGTGTGATTACCATGAACATATTCAAAAAGAGGAGTGGACAACTGTAAGAAAAGAAAGGTAATTTCACATAAGTGGCTGCATTCTGTCCCACCTATTACAAGCTGGATCAACAAAGTGATGCAAATGCATCAGGGCGCAGCCTTTTTTGCAGCTGTGCTTATGTGCTTACACTTTTTGTGACCATTTCAACTCTTGTAGCTTTGTTGCCTCACACCAGGTGTCAGCGCACACGCTTCCCTCAGGGAAGAAAAAAAGAAATAGCAAATGTCACGCCTCCCCTCGCAGCTCTGTGGTGCCTGGTAAAAGTCAGTGCCTTTAAGCTCAGAGTTGGCAGTGTTGCCAACTGAGGCACCACAGGGCAGGAAAGGCCCCCAAGGGGCTGGCATTTGGGAACCAACTCAGAGAAGGGAGCACCATCTCTATGGGGTACTTTTGCAGAGAAAGCAAGTAAAGCATAAATAGACAAATGACAGACCCACAGTGTGCAGTGTCAGCCAGAAACAGTCACCTGCATGCAGCCAACATATCCATGAAAGAACTGCAGGGCAAACTGCAGTACAGTGCAGCTCTTATGAAGAAGCTGTTGTTGCTATTATTATCCTGCTAACACAAACACATAGTAACAGCGATGAAAACCTCTCATATCTTTACATCTGTAAAAAGCAGTGGATTTGGTTCATAAGTGATCTTTCTGCAGCCCCAGGTTTTTGGTTTTAGGCCTCTCAACAGACAACAATGCAGCCATCTGGATATGGAGAGGAGGAGAAATCAGAATGCTGAGCATAAGTGATGCAAGCGCTGCCTTTTGTTTGGCAGCTCTGATTACCAAGGTTACCAGGCAATACTCAACAGCAGTAGCTGTCACAGCAGGATAAGCTCCATATGATTCATGATTCGTGCAGGAGCCATCTTGAAAGATTCTTGCTTTGCTCTGCAGGCACGCTTAGCTGATGTGATTGAAGCTGTTAAATGATTTTCTTGAGAAAATGATTATTTACTGAGCAACATCTGTTATCAACATCTGCCCTGTGTATGTTTTCTGCACCTTTTTGTTGCCGTTTTTTTTTTTAACACCTTGGCTAACGTCACCTTCAAAAGGGCAAGAGACAAATTTTAGGTCATCAGTGTGTTCTGCTCAGATCTGCATGTGTGGACCTGTTCTCCGCAGGTCCCCACGGCTCCTCAGCATCCTGTATAATTGGATACAAAGGGACCCAAGACATGTTTCCACTCTCAGAAGGCTTTGTTGTTGAACCATTAAAGTTTACAAGTACTCGAATTTTTAATTGAGAGCGTGCTTTTGCAGCAGTAAGCACAAACGCTGAAAAGATCACACAGGTTAAGGCCATAAATGAAAAGATGATCCTGTTGTCTTTCTTGCTGGCGCCTCTGTATGTGTCATCTTCAGGCAGTGACAGCTTATTTGACACTGATCTGCAGAGAGGTGACAGTCTTTGGCTCACTTGGCATTCCAGTGGCAGGTCCAATCAGACCCCGGGGGTCTGCCAGTGCAGCCAGCATCAGCAGTCAGCAGTGATGAGCCCCTGATGACTGGAGAGGCAGGGCCCTTCAGGCTCGGTGCAATCTCCCAAATCACAGTCATCAGACTCCTCTGTCTTAAGGTCACCGCAGAGCAAAGGCACATGCACTTCCAGGTCCTGCCATCAATTTGTGCAGACCTCTGTGCTGTCTTTTCCCTCCTGAAGTGTTGCAAGAGTGCTGCCTACGTCTCTGGATCGTTGCTATGGAGAGGTGTGTCCCAATGAGACAAGTTATTGAGCTAAAGTAGACACTTGGGTTGTAATGATTTTCCCCTCAGATATCACTTTCAGAACATGCAAAAAGCATGACTCATCTCAATTTGGTATTTGCCTCATATTTACTTGATATTTACTAAGTTAAACACCAGTGGTCTCATTTGTGACTGTAGCATTTGCACAAACGGGGCCTGAAAGAGGTGTATGCCACTTTCCAAACAAAAGTTGCAACCTGTAAAAACACTTGACGGGACAGTTCACACCTATACGTAAACTTTGACCCATGGGTTTGAACATTTTGAAGATGAGACTGATGATGCAATCTGATGACTGATGATGAATCTAGCAGTGTTATTTGTGCTACTGAACCATAACTCTTCCATAAGCACCTTTAAATGTAAAAGTTAGAAGCCAACTCAAATCTCAAATCAAATTCTGCTAAATATTTCATCAGCACTGTCTCACCATCACATTCCTCTCCCAGAGCACAGAGCAGAGGAGAGGGTCAGACTGTATGCTGCTGACACTCGTGGTCAGCTGTTGAATGCAGACACCAAATAGCATCAAAATATTGCACAACAGAGTGTCAGTAGTTTTAAAAATAGCTTCTGATATTGTGCATATTTTACCAAGAATGATTTTAGTTTTCTTACTCTTACTTACATTATGAGTCCTAATCATAATGCAGGCCAAGTTTACCATGGAGGAACGTAACCTCCGGAGGCCCCAGCTTTTGTTTGGCATGCACTTTTAGATTCTGCTGAGTATTAAGGATTAGTAGGACCAGATAAGTATGAACAAAACAAAGTAGCAAATAATGCAACATATCTAAAAGCCTCGTGATTTGTCCAGTTTGTCACTCTGGATGAATTTTTCTTGCTTCATACTCCAAACTACAAATGTCCTTTTTTCTGTGGGAACACTCCGTCACACCCGATTGGACATGCTGCATGTGTCCTCAAATGAGTTATTCTTAATCAGCAGTCTCTTAGCTTGTTTCTGTAGCTAAAACTGGTCAAATATGTATCAACGATCAAACTACAAATGCTATTAAGCATGAATAAACAAGATCAGGTTTTGTAACTTGTCCACTTTTATGTCGGGATCGTCTGTAGACTGACTCGGTAGAGGTGGCTGCCATCTTTTTTTTAACATGAATTAGCGCATTACTACCACTAGATGGCGCATGAACGTATCCACAGACAAGAAAAACAAGCTTTTATATGAGGCGTAAGGTGCAGGAAACCCGGATTGTAATGTTCTCAAAGGAGGACGCAGAGAGTGTTGCAGTCATTTTGGCAAGGTGTGAAGCAATCAGTCAGACTGCTGTAAACATATAAATACTGCAATGACACTGTTGTTGCCATGATTTACCGTAAAGAGCCACTGATCATCAGGCTCATTTCTATGCATCAACATGGTGGAATGTAGGTGTGCGGAGGGCAATCCACGTGCCAATGATTCCAAGTTTTGGGGGGGATTTAAAAGAGGATATTGCACACTTACACTTTAGTACGCACTGTTTTATAAATGAGACCCCTGGTGATTACACTCATGTTATGTGGACACCCAAATATGACCGAGCCTAATGTTGATGAATGATTTGTAACCTTTAACTCCTTTTGCCTCCTACTGTTCATTGGTGTCTCTTCTCAGGCGGAAGATGAGGAGGAGGAGGACCAGCCTCTGAGCCTGTCCTGGCCTGAGTCCGCCCGCAAGCGCTTCACCTACCTCTTAATCATGCCTATCGTCCTTCCCCTGTGGCTGACGCTGCCTGACGTCAGAAAGACGGTGTGTGAGACAGAGTTCTCCTTCTCAAAGCGTTTGACACAAGCATGTTATCAGTTTTAGATGGATAAGTGTCCGTATCTGTGTGTTTGCTGCTGAAGCCACCATTCGCTCTCTGTTCTTTGTCTTTCAGGCGTCAAAAAAGTTCTTCCCCATCACCTTCCTGGGTGCCATCGCTTGGATTGCAGGCTTCTCCTACCTAATGGTGTGGTGGGCTCACCAGGTACGCCGTTCCCAAAGACTCCCGAGGACATGAGACTGTAAAAATAATTGGATGCTACAGTATGTGATCATGACAGCAGTCCCAGAGCATTGTAAAATCCTAACATAAGCATAATCCTTGTCAAAAAACAAAGGGACGATGCAGTCGTCTTTTCTCTCCATTTCCCATCTTTGACTTTTAAGATAAAACCATATTCTACAATCCACCCACTCATAAATAATTACAGCTGTCTCATTCAAAACAAAGAGATTGTCAAAGCTGGAGTTTTGTCACCTCTATCAGCTCCCGAGCATCACGAGGAAATTAAAAATAGCTAGAACAAAAGATTAGGTTTTATTTACCCCAAAGCTTAGTTTCCTTTTTTTCTTTTTTTGCAGGTTGGAGAGACCATTGGGATTACAGAGGAGATTATGGGCCTGACTATATTAGCAGCTGGAACCTCCATCCCCGACCTCATCACCAGTGTTATTGTGGCACGCAAGGGGCTGGGTGATATGGCTGTATCCAGCTCCGTAGGCTCCAACATCTTCGACATTACTGTTGGGTACGTCATCCGAGCACGATTTGAGTCTGCGCTATATGCCATAGTGTCATGACCATGACCTTTGAGGCCTGATACAGTGTTTGTTTGAGTGAATCGGGATTTTTCTCTAGAAATTCGCGTCAGTCTTTCGTATTTAATTTTGTTTCATCTGAGCTGCATATTTATCGCTGTCACATTGTGCCTCAGTGAGTGTCATACTATATGTGTGAACGTTATGTTGTGCTCTGCTGAGTGTGAGCAACTTGATATCTGCAGGAAAACAAGTCTTGACCAGAGAAAACTGTCTCAGAAACATCTTACCTTACAAGCCTGCCTGTTATTCTCAGCATCCTCGTTAGCCAGAAAATGATTTTAAACTTGGATTGACCCCTTACAATTTGTAAAAATTATGAGCAACAAGTTATTGTTGAGTCAAATTACATAAAGCATAATTGCCAAATGACTGTAACACGTGTTGTGTATCCGCAGGCTGCCGTTCCCCTGGCTCCTCTGGTCCCTTTTCAGGGGCCTGAAACCAGTGCAAGTCAGCTCCAACGGTCTCTTCTGTGCCATCGTGCTCCTCTTCATCATGCTCCTCTTCGTCATCATCTCCATCGCCGCCTGCAAGTGGCGCATGAGCAAGCTGCTGGGCTTCATCATGTTCATGCTGTATTTCGTCTTCCTGGTGGTCAGCGTCATGCTGGAGGACAAGGTCATAACCTGTCCGGTGTCCGTCTGAGGACCTTCGAAGGACCCACCTCCAATCCCTCGTCACCACCACAACCACCACCGACACGACCATCCTTCTTGTCTGCCATCGCTCTCACCTGACCCTTGTGATCCTTTACCCCCGGGAATAAAAGAAGAAGAAGGACGACTGGACAAGAAAATATAAAAATATGAAAAAATATGGGCTCTACATATTTTCAGTTAATAAGTGGTGGCAGGGAGGGGTGAAACCAACAAGGGCACAAGACTTTGGCTTGGCTGGTTTAGCATAGGCCTAACCTGAGTGGATTTTTATTTATTATTATTATGATTATTATTATTTAATTGGCAGGTGAGGGGGAGTTTATGGGTGTATCAGCCAAATATAGAAGCATTATGCATGCCATTAGTGTCACTAGACAAGCTGGAATCAAGACCACGCCTGGTAGGTTGAGGAGAATGACCTCCTGTGAACTTTGGGGAATAAAACAAGAGATGCACTGTATAAAACTCTTGATAATAAATGCGGTGGCTGAGCTGAAATTATGAGAACACATACGCATAAGACGCTGTAGCCAAGAGTGAATAGGAGTTTGTGGATGAGGAAATGGCAGACTGTGTGGGTGAAATGTGTTCCCCGTCTGATGGTATCGCGCGAAAAGACTCTCCTGTGGGCTTTGCACCTGAGCAACAAGGGATGAAACACTCACCGGGCAGACGAACTTCTTCTTTGTTATTTCTTATTTGCAAATTCATCACGCGCTCAGTCTAAACGACGAGTTTAAGCTTCCCCTCTCCCCTGCCGGATGTCATTTTTCACCACTGAATGTCTCTTCAGAGGATTCTTCTTCTTTTTTTTTTTCTTTTTTTTAATGTTTGGATTCATTTTCATGAAATACATAGACGTAGCCTTAGATGTACTGTAGCAGTATTAGTTCATGTAGAGCCATCTCGACAATCTGCTCCTGTTTTACCACTGAACACACGTTCTGATTGTACAGAACTTTTCATGCTTCACACGCACCGACTGATAAAGGCAAGAGGAAAAAAAAAAGCCTAACTGAAGTTTAGCCTCTCAAAATATATGCTAGCCTTCAATATCTTTCACTGGTTGGAAAAAAAGGCATGAGTACTTTAGGCTCATTAAAGTTCCGTAATGAAGTCAATGTCAAAATAATGCATTTGAAAAAAAACTTAACAGTGTTTAAGCGTCATGGTTGATTTAGATTAGTCAATGTGTAGTGCTTTGTTCACAGTAGAACTGGGCTCAACTCACCGGCTAGTCAAGCTCCTGGGGTCGTAGTTTCAAGGAGTCAACTGCATGTAAAAAATAGACACTTGGAGGTGAATAATACCAATCAACATTTAAGAAGTTGTAAACCAAAATGTACACTTTTTCAAACATGTTTCATAACTTCTTAATGCAAACCAGTGCTCAGTCTCTATGTAGAAAGTGTCAACATGTATGGTCAATGATATCTATCAAACTTGTGCAATTTCTTTTCTAATCAAAGGTGCTTTTGTGTGCATGTGTGCAATCTGCATTTGAAGTCATCACACAATGACCATTCCTTATATTTATCTATGACTAGAGGTTATACTACCAGTATTTTGCAACTAACTGCAAAAAAAAAAAAAAAATTACACACCAAACTGTGTTTTATACTGGAGATAGAAATCATAATCACAAACTCTCCTTAAGCTACATAGAATGTGGAAATCACAAATTTAACAGCAATATACCGTGTGTGTCGTCGTCGAGAATCGCATCCCCCTCCATACGTCTGTCCCTCGCTGTCCTCCCTGTCCGACGTGGTCCCCCGCACCCCACAAGAAAAAAAGTGGGCGACCATTTCTGCGTAACCCCTTCCTGTTAGAGCTGGCCAGAAACACCCGCTTTACCTCAACACAGCCTCTGTACAGCAGCGTAGTAACTGTAAAATAATAGTAAATAGATTCTCTGAATGTGTGAGGAAAAATGCATGCGAGGATTATGGGCTGGTTACCCACTGACTGTACAGCTGAGCTTAGACCAACTATATATGTTCACTTTTATGCATCCATTCAGAAAAATAAACACCAAGAATTTATTGGTTTTACTTTGTAAATATACACTCCTTTTTTTGCAAGAACCAAATGGTTCACACATGTATTTTATTTATTTTCTTCTTTTGTAAAAGTGGATGGGAAAACAACAATGATATGCCGAAGGCCCTTTAGTATCATAGTATTATTGAGCAAAAAAAAAAAAACCTCAAGAGCATTTATTTTTAGACTACTCAACATCTCATTAGCATACTCTACTCTGTAAACAGGCCTGTTCAGGTTCTGGTAAGAAAACGAGGGTTTTAAACACCACATTGTTTCTTTGAATTCAACAAGAGAAGGAATTATCGATGCTGCCACTGTGTTTTCTGACATTTGGCAGAGATTGCTAAAGCACAGGTAAAAGAAAACGATGATCCCCGCATCAACCAAACTCATATGTTAAACTGTTACCGTGTGCTGTGCTCGCATATAGTACATCTCCTCGAACATTTCCACAACCCAGATTCAAAGAGTCAATTTAAGGCCTCTGTGATGACTCACGTACTTTGTGAAATGCTCCTGCACACATTTGCCATTAAACTCTTCCCTCAGAGCGCCCACACACTCATTAACATGATCACACCTCACCTCTGGCTTCTGCTCACACCTCTCTGGGAAATGCACTTCTTTTTGCTTTCTTACTGAGGGTTAGATGACAATATGGATGCCACTTTCATGTCAGTGCAGTAAAAATGAAGCGAGAGCTAGCATCTGATTAGCTTATTAATGTTAGGCTAGCCTAGCTCTGTGTGAAGGTAACAAAATCCACTAACAATCCCCACTAATTAACAGGTTTTATCTTGTTTCTGTAACCCATTCAAAACAAAAAATGACTGTGGTTTTACATGGGGTTATGTGCAGGCCAAGGAAACCAAGTTAGATTTTTCCCCTGTTTCCAGTGTGTGCAATTTATGCTAAGCAAGTTAGCGTGCGGGTAACAACTACAGGACATGTAAAGGCATAGTAAGAGAGGAAAAAAATGGGAATATTGAGATTTTCCTTGAACAAAAAACTATATATGACAAAAAGGACAATATATTTACAACCATCAACCGAGATATTAACTTATATGGCTTCCACCATTTTGAAAACGTGGAGCAATGGACTCCTCTTGTGAACACAGCAAAACTCTTGGCAAGAACGTTAATATGACTGTTTCCCAAAATGTCTAACTCTTGCTTAAGCAGGTCGAGGTATAATTTTCTACCACAGTGGTCACATGGTCATTCTGAAAACCTTTCCTGTCAAGACCTTTTTTTTTTGTTCTCCAAAGTTCCTGTGGTGTTTTATGTGAGAGCATGGATGGTGAGAGGAAAAAAAAAAAGACAGAAAAAATCAAAAGGCAAAGCGGTTTAACATGTGAGCTTGGCATCGACAATTGTGGTTCACCAGGGTAAGCGACCGTTAAAGTTGACTACTAATGAACATTATTGCACTGTAAATGTTTTATTTTCTTGGTGTTGATGTAAGATTTATTTAAGGTGTACATATATACAGATACAAATTAACCATATAATCTATATGTGTAAAAGAAATATGTCTCTTTATGTAAAAACACAAAGTATATAATAAAACGAATAAAGATGATAATTCAAATATGCAACAATGCTGGTTTTACATTATTGTCTGACGTATTTGATATTTGGTAGAGCTTTATTTGAACCCAGCTATTTAGCATTAATAAGTACACTGGTGGAGTTGTTAGCACATATAAGGACATTCTACACTCACCAGCCACTTTATTAGGTACCCCTGTGCAACTGCTTGTCAACACAAATAACTAAACAGCCAATCATGTGCCAGCAACTCAATGAATTCAGGCATGTAGACATGGTCAAGACAGCCTGCTGAAGTTCAAACTGAGCATCAGAATAGGACAGAAACGTGATTTAAGTGAACGTGGCGTGGTTGTTGGTGCCAGACAGGCTGGTCTGAGTATTTCAGAAACTGCTGATGAACCATCTCTAGGGTTTACAGAGGATGGTCCGAGAGAGAGAAAACATCCAATGAGCAGCAGTTTGTTGGGAGAAAATGTATTGGTAAAGGTATTGTTAAATTAAGTGCCTTACACTTTAAGTCTTTCAACCAGCTTTTGTGTCCTGATCTCACTACATGTTTAGGTGTATTATAGTGGAAAGCAAGTTGTGGTTGTGCTGGAAACCTTCCGGTTTTGAGGCGTCCTGTAAGGCTTGTACTTGTTTATTTAAATTAAAGGGACACTTCACATGAAGTTCAGTTCATTTGTCTTGAAGTGGAGAGTATAGTATGTACTGGAGAGTTAGTATGTACTGCAGCTGCCCTTAAAAAGTATGTACTGTTGCATGCAGTATGCACACAATCAGGACATACTACTTCCTCATAGCATTGCACCCTGAACCTTTACCCTCTTGTTTTTATAACCGTTACCTTGGAGATTTAAAAGCGAAAAGCCCCTTACCAAGCACGCCAGCGATGGAGATCGACATGTTCTATCAAGTATGATCGTGCTTGATAAAGGTCCAGAGGACTGAAACGTTGCTTCATTAAAAACCATTGCTGTGTAAGTGCAAGTGTGCGGGCAGTCCTTTTTCTCATGTTAAGCACTTTCTGCTGTGCCAATGCACCTGATGACAGAAGCTGATTATCCTGGTGTGCAAAAGCCTCTTTAGTCAAATTCATAAGGTATAAACAAAACATTTCGATGATGTCATCAGAGTTATATCTGATGTGGATGGTTGTAAGCATATGTTAAAACACATGCAAATTGTGCGCATTTCTTTTGTTTGTTAACTCTTCCTGCAGATGTCAGATGAATTGACTGCATTGTCTGTAAAGTTTTTTTAATTTCTCAGTTGTCTGCTGTTGACTTTGTGAGAATATTTGAAAAAAAATTTTTTTTAAAAAGCCCACTTTTACTAGGAAGCTTTCCCCAAACTCAGCTGCATCAATTTTCGAACGGAGGTAGCCTTAATGATGATCTCAAATAGCAATCAGTACTATAAGATACAAGCAAAACACTGTTTTGCCCTTAGACAAGGGCAGTGATTTGCTTTTCTTCCCTTCTCATGAAGCGTCTTCCTGCATGCACAGTATGAAGACTAGCTGTGGATTTGGGCGCCCTCCTGTGATCAAACCGTGACACTTCAAGGTGACTCAGAACAATAATGATGCAATGCAGTCCTGGTTCTCCACCCACCTAAATTGTCCTCCAGCAGTTTTAAAGGTTTCTGCTGAATTGCACCACTTTTATCTTTCCTTGGAATTGTGTCACATAGTTTTCCAAGTACTTCTATAGATATACTCTAATTTGCCTTTGATTACCTGAAGAAAAACACAACATTCTTCCTCTTAGTCATCTGTCACGGTATCTCCCCTCTGGTAGACTTTACATGTTAAGCTCTTTTGTTGTTCCAAAAATGTTCTTGATGGATTAGTGTTGCCAGATAAGTGTATTTCCAATGTAGAGTGGAGGGGGTTTGATAACCTTTACCTGTGAGTGTGAACAAAGCACGAGTCAGTAAATGTCATGCTGTATGTTTATGTCATCATTCAATGGAGGTAAATGAAAACATAGGGACTGACATTTAAAGCCAAAGTTGTAAGTAGCATGTGGGTGAGACTCCATGGGGTTTGAAGTTCTGAACTTGATAAGACATGCATGACATTCTTTTTAGGTAAGGATTCCAAAGCATTGTTCGTGGTTTACAGGATTAGAATTCCAAGGGAGACACAGAAATCCCAGGGTGTTTCCTGCGAACTACTCTGCTAAGATTTGTCTTTTTTTATCTGTTTCCTAGAGCTTGAAGAACAACACCTTTGTCTGCACACTTACATCATTGAATAATGAAATTAAATAATCATGCTGAGGTTACGGTCCAGATCTTTCCATTTTCAGAAGTGGATTTTAGGTGTTTCACTTTAAGGAATTTCCAGACTCAAATGATCCAGAACATCATCTCCGATCTTTCCTCAGAACTGTGCTTCCTTCTTCTAGGTTTTCCCTGATTTTTTGATACAGTACACCCAATGACTTGTTTCCTGCACCTTTCACTGGAAAATGCTCCAGCATGTGTGCATCTACTGCAGTAAATCACCTCAGCGGTGACTCAAGACGAATCATCACTGAGGTAATAATGTACATCAACCGACTTCAAATCTGATTGTGAAAAAAAGATACATCATCAGCAGTTGTTTTAATCACAGTTACTGACAGCATCATTTTGACCTCTGTGATGCCTTTTAATGGCATGTAGCTTTGAAATCCTGGATAGCTTTCTCTTTTTTTCTCTGGATAGACATGAAACTCTGGTTTGGAGGACACAATAATGCGGTAAGTCTGATGAAGTCCTGTAAAGAGGAGCTCTTTTAAAGTGTTCACTTGGCTGGCAGTCACAGTCAATTTTGTTTAATGAGTGGTAAATGGGCAGCACAGTGGCAGGAAGGAGACAGTAGATTATATATTTGGCAGTAAAGTACATTTCAAAGTCAAACAAAAGTAGCTTATTGATGGCCAAATAACCATTTACACTTCAAAGATGGGACCACAATATTGAATCAATGGCTGGATGAAAAATATGTAGTTTAATTGATGAGAAAAGTTGAAAGAAACTATAATAACTTAAATTAAAATGAATATTTATATTGCAAAACTGAAGTCTGAAATTGAAGGGCAATTATTTAATGTGCCCGCTAATGGTGTAAGCATGGTATGATATATCTTATGTCTTGTTTACACCCTTCTATAAGTCTATGCCATGATGATCTGTGGGCTCCAACTTAGTATGTCTTCACTGCAGTGAAATTGGGATGTTTTGTGTGAGGTAGTTGTAATTTCTTTTTCACTCTGATTCATCTCATTTTGGTTTCAGTGTGTATTTCAGAATACACCTAAGTGAAGTACGAAACCTTTAATAGGTAAATAACAGTGGTAATCATAGGTGTGGTGGTAATCATGGAATTATTAATAACAGAGGTAGACATGTTTGTATGGCAAGACAACAGACATCCTTAGCACCTTTGACTACGAGGCAATTCAAAGTGCATTGAAACAGGATATAAAAGAGACACAGGGCAAAATTAAAGGACACACACACAAAAAAATTAGAGACAGTCAAGTTGGATGAATACAAAGTGAAGTGATTACTTGCACCAGTAATCTGAATTTAGTCTGTCAGCTAAAATCACAGTTGTGAAAGTTATTTGTAACTGACTGGCTATACCTGGACTTTGGCATTTCCTCCAACATATATTTTAATTGATATGTATATAAACTCTGTTTTCTTTCATATCTAAAAGAGTGTTAGACTAAACAAAGTCTTAGTGTTGCTTTAATTTTTGGTTTATAAGTGTTTAAATACTTTAGATACATAGAAGTTGTAAGCAACCACTTAACTTCCCTTTAGAAATTTAGATACATAATTGTGGTAAGCCCCAAAACTGACACACTGGAGACACACCCAGAAATCTAGAAAGGTGTTACTTTTAGAAATTTATTTATATAATATTCCTAGTTTAACTTTTATTCTTTAAATCTCAGGTAATATCTAGGGTGCATTTTTAAAATTTTTTATTTTATTTTATTTTATTTTATTTTATTTTATTTTAT
This sequence comes from Cephalopholis sonnerati, assembly GCA_019142605.1. Taxonomy (NCBI): domain Eukaryota; kingdom Metazoa; phylum Chordata; class Actinopteri; order Perciformes; family Serranidae; genus Cephalopholis; species Cephalopholis sonnerati. Next base: position 12,909,105 of record JAGQAX010000023.1, read on the forward strand.
TTATCACTTAGCTGGGTCTGTCCTGTTTTCCAACATAAATGGAATTTACCTGGTTAACTATTTAAATAATCAGATAATAATTTAATAAGCTTTTGATACTCTTTAACACTTTCCTGCAGAATACTATTGAATTGTGCAGTGTACACACAGAGTGATTTAATCATTGTAAATACAAGAGACTCTTGTTTGCAGTACATACATGTACAGTTTGAAGTACATACTGCCATTTCAGGTCAAAGCAGATTCAGGTGAATTTACTACAATGTGCAACTTCATATCAGGATGATGTCAATGCTATTTTGTAACATTAAGCAGCTCTAACATACACACATTGAGAAATAAGAATATAATACACTTCTCACAGAGAAATCATGCGGGCTGATTCACCAAGTTGACTGAAAAAAAAAAAGACAAATTAAGATTCCTTTTAAATTTGTGAGTCAATGGCAGTGCTGGCAGAGTCTGTGGGGATTTTCCCTCTTCCAGCTCACATTTTACGGCAGACCAGCTCACTTTCTAAGTAATTTGCCAGCAGTTAATAAACTCCACATGCTTCTGAGGGCAAGGTTAGTAGCACCGAGGGCGGCTTGTTCGGCGAGTCAGCTTACTATCGGCCAGACTTTGCTCAGTGACTTCATCTGCTCGCTGTTACAGGGTGTGCTTGCATTTGACTCAGCAAAAAAAAAGAAAAAAAAAAGGTCCCAGAGGAGGCTCCAGGCCGAATCCTGCACACTCACTCAATCCTGTTACAAGCTTGTCTGAGGCAGACTTTGGCTGCACACTGAGAGAATAGTTTCAAAATATCTCAGACACAGGCGAGTCATCACCAAAAGTGCCCTGTTTGGCTGTTTTTGGGGATTCATGTGGGGAGTTATTTTCATGACTCTTTAAAAAAAAAGGGGCCTCAGTGGACTTGAGACCATACAGTGACTCATAAGAGGGTCTGTGTTGATCTGAGTTGTAACTGCTGCACACATGTGGCTCTGTGATTCAGCTTGAGAATCGTCTGAGAGAGGGTTTTGGTTTGCAACGCAGAGAAAATGATGGACAATAATAGCCATACACGCTGACATGCATTGATATGTCATTATGACTGAGTCAGAAACAGTGGAATAACACCAAATAAGGAGAAAATAGAACAATGTGTCCAAACCTTTTAGTACTGAGCTTTCAAAATAAACAAGTAGTTCAGTAATGAGCAGCCACTCAAATCTAACAACTTCTATCACATAGTCTCACTTAAAATGACCACCAAAGGTCACCTGGGATTCACTGTAAGAGAGGATGAGACATGTCACAAATGACTGGGTGCTTGTCTTTTAATTTCATGGTAATTTTATTGTAACACTGTTTATTGTAACAACCTTGTGCGGTTGTGTATTTGAATGAAGGCCTATCTGGGCGGTCCAGGCTTCGGCTATAGTCCATGTTGTATATGTGTCCCTATAAAAATAAACACTAAATAAATAGAAGAAATGAAATGTTAACACATTGTAGTGTATATGGGGATAAATTGTGTTAATCTAATACTTTAAATAAGCGAGAAAATGGAGTAAAGGGCACATAAGCAGTTCACGTGTTAACAAGGTCGACACTTTTGATTCGTGTATAATTATAGCCAGGCACACCTTTACATTTGCCCTGCAGCAAAGTTACAAGCACCTGAGGATTCCTTCATAGTGTGTATGTGCAAGTTTATGGTATGTGTTACATGTGCTTGCATTGCTGAGGCCATTACATTATTGTTTTGTTGTTGCAGTTTTCTTATCATTCAGATTTCTTTTAGATTATGTGTAAAAAAAAAAAATCTGTCTTTAAATCTCCATCTTGTGATATTTAGCAGTTATTGTTAAGTTAATGCTTTCTGAATGCTCAGGTGGCGTGTGGCACACAACTGATATTCTCACCCGGTCAGTATTTACCCTTTCACTGCAGTGTCAGTGTTATATACGACTCTGCTTTCGTCCTCACTTCACTGGGCCTACATGTTTCAATAAATGTCAAATTAAAATTCTTCACATTGATTATTATGATCTATAATTTTTGTTTACGACGCGGTAACCAGGATAAACAAATGCATACTGTACGTAATGGAAATGTTAACCCTGTCAGGTACTGTAATTGTCTTATTTCTCGAGCGTGTTTGCTCTGTGGGAGTTGTCAGGTGTGGCCGGTGTCGACACCCTCGGAAGTGAGTCATCAATGCCAAAAGTCAACGTTAGGATTGTCAAATTGTTTGGAAAGAAAGAATTATGTCTCGTTCATTGTCTTAGATTCCTGCTCTTGAGATCTACTCACATGGCAATGTGATATGTGGACTTAAAAATTACATATAGCAGTCTGGTCAGTGACTGTGAACAACTTCTTCCCAAAAACTAAGGGAACAAAATTGTCATCAGTGATGTAGCACAGCTTTGTATCTATGACATTTTAAGTTAGGAGGAAAAATTAAGCTGGATGGTGCATCTGTGGAGAGAGTATTCAGATGTTTCACTTCAGTAAAAGTACCAATACAATGTAAAAACGCTCATTCACAGGGTAGTTGTCATGCATTAAAAATCTTATTTCAGTACAGAAGTACTGACAGAAAAAAATGCACTTAAAGTATAATAAGTAAAAGTACACATTCTGCAAAAAGCACATGACATTATATGGCATTATTAGATTTTTAATACATCAACATCTAGCTGGTCAAGTTGGAGTTGGTTTTAGCCAGGGCCGTAATCACCCATTTAATACTGGAGGGGACCATTTACTGACACCCTTCTGCAACCAAATCCTCCTGGGGTGTCTCTGGGAATTACCCCAGGAGGAAATTTTTGAAACTTTCCAGCGAAACTGAGCATTTTAGAGCATTTTGGAACAGAAATCTTAGATTGGGGTTCTCATCATTTTGATTTTAGGGAGCTAGCATATGACTGAGGGTCACACAGGATAACTTCTTTTTTTTTTTTTTTTGGTGACATAAAATACTAATAATAATATTATTCTGTGACCATTTTATAAACTTTTTATGACATAGTAACACTTCACAAAAACTGCAGCAGTCAGCCAACATAACACTTTAGTTTTCAACCTTTTAATTCATTTGAAAGTCACCAAATAGAGAAACAGTACAGTGTTTGACACTGGCTGTACCTGCCCACAGCAGTCAAGCAACAGCATCTGCTGGGGTACGGCAACACCACTGGGACAAACCACAACCAGAACTGCAGAACAGTGTTAATATTAATGGCAATTTATGTGTCTCACGCTAAAATATAATTCATGGGCTTTATGGATAACCTAAATAAAATTTTTCAGCATAAAAAAAACCTATGTTTGTTACATCATAGTGTTTTAATCAGTTGACGACTTATTTTATAAAAAACTATTTTTGACATTTTTGAGTTGGATGGAATTAAAATAAAGGACTTAAAATCATTTGACCACTAAACATCGCCACAACTTTCGGATAAATATTATGTTGGTTCAACTTAATTAAGCTTTTCAAGGTCAAAGCAAATCACGTTGGTTGTACTAAACTAATTGGGTTTTGTCGGATTATAAAAGAGTCATAGGTTCAACTCAAAAAAGTTGGAGCTGGAACTACTGAAGATGCATTTAAGTTGAACCAGTGGATTCTTTTCAAAGTGTATTCACTTGTGACGGCGGTGTCAGGCTGCCTCTTGTAGCATACTTTTTTTTTTTATCACGGGGAGGCATTTTGAGCATATTTAAACATTGGTATGTGTGTGTGTGTGTGTGTGTGAGCTAGCTTCCTTAATCCATAGGGTCCTAAGGAGAAAAAAAAACTGATGCACAAGTTTGTATCCATTTTTGTGACATTTCTCCAAATTCATTTTATTTGTTTGTTTATTTTTTAATTAATGGAAACTCATTTGAACCTCAAAATGTTAGTTCAATTAAACCGTCTGAGAAGTTGGTGGGAAAATGTGTCTTTGGTGAAACTGCTAATGACTCATAGAAATCTTAAGCATGACGAGGGGCTCCAACTAGATGCTGCTGTATTGTGAGGGGTGAGGTTTTGTAAGGTTTAATCTTGGTGGTTTCATCTGTAAGGTTTAGTCTTACACTTTTTTGTGTGTGTGTGAAAAATCTTAAACTGAAAGTAACATAAGGTGTTAATGTAGTGGAATAAAAAGTGCAATATTTTTCTCTGAAATGTGGTGAAGTAGAAGTATAGAGTGATATAAAATGGAAATACTCAAGTGGAGTATCCCTTAAGGAGTCTACAGTAATTAAGTAAATGAGCTTATTTAGTCTTCACCTCTGCTGGAGGGGCACAGATGCGCTTTTGTCTGGTTGGTGACTGTTCGCCATCATGAATCAGTTACAGCTGTAATTCAGTGTTACCCCTCTGTAAGAGATTATAGTAGGCATGGGGGTAAACATCCACATGCTGTCTGTTTGCATTGAAGAGCTAATGATTCAGGGCCATAAAGAGGTCTCTCACAAAACGATGTTTCCTGTCCTGGATGGCCACTACTCTCTGGTCTAGACAGCTTTTGAATCATTGTGCGTGATTCATTAATGAACCAGATTCTGTAGTCAGGGTTTATTTTGTGTATGGATCAGCAACTGGGGATTTTGACTTCATGGATTTCACCCATGTTGTCTCTACATGAACAGAAGCAAAGTTTTGGTATTTATGGTAATCAAAAACAACACTTTTGTGACGTTTCTGTAAGGAGTCAACTGTGCCTTGAGTTTTATTTTGTGATGATGCGTTAAAGTAGGGTTGTACTTTGTAAACTTATTTTACAATCATCAGTCCAAACAGGTTTTCTTCACAGACCAGTCTCTCCTCTGAAAAGGGTGTCCCCCTCCGAATTAGGCCAATCGGATTCCTCGTCAGCGCCCAAAGGTGCAGGAAGCCACGCCAGAGCTGCCCCGCCAACCCCAAACACACCTACTGCGCTGTGAACTGCTGGGATAGTCATCCACTGAGACACTGCCCGACACACGAGTGGGCGGCGGAGGACAGACTTATCTCTTCCACTCTCAGCCTACTTTTACTGCGCTGGCGCCTGATGCCAGCACACATGGATCTGGGACAACGACCGAGGGAGAGCTGGATATGGGAATTCCACTTCAACACCTCAACAGGCAGGTGAGAGGACACGCGTAACAGGGCAAAGGCCTGCAATGATCTTATTCACATCCACTCAGTGTGTTTGCTTTCTCTCGGTACTGCATGTTGGTCTTCTTGTGAAGTTTTGTATCGCTTTCATAATATTGATGATAATGGCACCAGATCTGATGTCTTATTTTGAAATATCACAGTGTGTGTTTTTGAAGTTATCCAAAGCTGGGATGTTCAATGGCGCACAAACCTGTTGGATCAGCATGGGTTTACGTTTGGCTCGTTGTTTGAGCCACTCCACGTTTTACGAGTCCTGCGTGTCTTCAGCACCATCAGCATTATGTTGATTTATCACCCCAGCACTTGTGACTGGACTGTACCGTGTTTCCAAACTATGGGTCCAGGAAGGAAGGCAAGATGTTGGCATAGCTGTTGAGTTAAAAGCCCTGCTATGCCATCAAATTGCCATCTTTCTCTCCCCTTTGCAGCAAAACAAAAGATATAAAGTGTACCTGCTCACACTGAGGAATCCCACAGTAAGTGTAATGCCTGGTGCTCTTGGTTTCATTTTTGCGTAAATTGTGGCCATTTTGAATACTGTGCATGTATGATAGATATAATAAATGAATACAACAGGGCTCAAGGTTCAGAAGGATTAGCAATATTGTCTGCAGTGATAATCAATTTTAAAACTTTTGCTGTGTGTGTGTGTGTGTGTGTGTGTGTGTGTGTGTGTGTGTGTGTGTGTGTGTGAGGAATAAGTGTGTTTTTGTCACTATGGCTGTGGGCTACACTTAGAATGGATAATACAGTTAATTACCACAACATTTTTAAAAAGTAAGCAGCCTCAACAAATATGGTATTTAAGGTTTGTCACTAATTTAGTTTACTGAATTGTTTTAATGGAGTCAAGAGAAATATCCTTTTTTTCTCAAATATATGATGAAGATATTGTATCTCTGACATAATTTTAGTTTTACAGGCATATAGATTTTTTCCTGATGCAATTTCTTTATTTATTTCTTTTTGCATTCATGTGTCGTGTGTGTGTGTGTGTGTGTGTGTGTGTGTGTGTGTGTGTGTGTGGTGACACTCTCATTCATGTCAGCCATATTGCTCTGACATATTTTCTCACATATGTTGCTATTAGCATAATGATAACAAGATAAGGCTTTTTTTTTTTTTTAAAAAGATGCATTGTTATAGATTTATTTACCAAGTAGTATGTAAAATCAATAAAAATTAGCTTGAGCTTGACCTGTTTTACCATTAAAATGTTGTATGGACATAAATGTAATTTATGTTGACGGAGTTAAAATGTTTAAAACTGATGTAACACTCTTTTACATAAGAACAATTTTGAATGCAGGACTGTTTTGATAATGTAGTGCATTTACACAGATATTTTCTTGCTACTTTTACTCAAGTTCAAGATTATAGACTTCCACCACTACCACTGAAAGGGCAATATTGTTGGTCCCATTGCTGTCAACCTTGCATGTAATGTACCCTTTAATTGTTCCTTTGACAAATATTTCTAATAAATAAGATTCAAGAGCTGAAATGAAAGTTTTGTTTTGTGAAAGTTTGTGAAAGTTTCTGAAGGCTTCAAAATCAAATGAGTGTATATGTATGTGGTGGTAAATACCACTGAGTGCTTATTAAATTTAATATAAACATACCTGTTTAAAAAAAGAAAAAGCTAATTAATATGTTTTAAGTTATGTTTCTTTTTTTCTTTTGTTTTTTCTTTAACTAAATTTACAAATTACATTTAAATATTTTTATGTGCGATTTAAAAAAAAGATTATTCATTCATACATTTAAGTTTAATTGAGGGTTTATATATGCATTGCAGCAATATCATAATTTAAATTAAAAATAAAAATGGAAATTAGTTTTTCGAAGAACATTACATTTTCCATTCAGTTGTGAAGTGGGCGATGAATTATGAGCAGACTTTGTGACGTAATGTTTGAAGAATCATGGCTGAATCATGGTTGAAAGGATGGAATTAGTGGCTGTGAATTATTATGACCCCTGTGATGACCATCAGCCAGTCTTTTGTAAAATAAACATTCATGCATCAGTGGATGAAGTGGACGGGAGTGGAAAATAGGTGGGAAGCAAAGGTTAAGGAGGAGAGTGACGAATATCTGATTCAGATTCATGGTACTATGACTATTGAAATTCTTGATAATAAGGTGAGAGAACGTCTCAGAACAGCTGAGATCCATACCTCAGAGGAAGGCAGGACCGTAGAGTTTACACAGAAAACACCAAGTAGCCATGAATTAAAGAAGTTACAAAAATAGTTGCTCAACCAAAAAAAGTGTTACAGTCCTGTTGAGAAAGGGAGAGAACACCGAGGTCAAGTTTTGGCACCGCAGGAGAAAGAGATCTTGAATTTCTTCAATTAAAGCAAGGCATTGCATTGAAACAATCTAAAGAGATGCAGCAGCACAGGGATCAGGAGATAATGAGGTAGACATTTACATTCAGTTCAAAGTAGAGTACATTACATTTCACATTACAGAGAAGCATCCAATTGGTCTTTGTCAACATTGTGAGGTACAACAAACTGTAGAACGTGTGCTCGTTGCAGGAAACATATCAGACGTAAATAACATGATGGAAGACATGGAAAGATTAAGGCTAACAGGAGCAGGACAAAGAGCATGGTGGAGGTGGAAAAGACAGAAGATGTTTGGTCAGCTTCCTCAAGAAAACAGGAAAATCTGACAAACACTGTAGGAGTAAACAAACTCCAGTAGGTGGCAGTGATGCAACACTCAGGATGTAAGCTACCGTTAAAGCCCACAGAAGAAGAAGAAGAGGAAGAAGAGCTCCGCCCCTTCCATGCTGCTGTCACCTCCTGTATACTTTAGTGTGTGTTTGGTGGTTTGGAGGCGGGTTGACAGTGTGAAACACGGGGAGTCTCACAGGAAAGCTGTGAGGTAAGAAGATACAATAATTGTCATTTCCCAAAGCAGCCCTGTTGAAGTGTGCTCTCTTATTCCCCGCGTGAAAACATTAGCTTAACTTAGCCGAGCTGCTAGCTGCTGTGCTAAAACAGATACCTCCAGTTAGCAGGTTATCAAGTTGTAACCATGCTCACAACTAACTTTATCACGTACTGACTTATGTATAGCTTTTGTAGTCGATAAAGGAGTTGTTTAACACTGGTAAAACACGACGTTTCTATTAAGTGTGTGCTTCTCTTGGTGCTCTGCTGGCTAAGGAAGTTAGGGTAACGTTAGCAGACACTTGTCAGGTGATAGAAACATGCAGCGTTTGCGTGTAAAGACTTTATGTATTCTGGCCTCAAAGACACTGGAAATATCTTTTACAGGAGTGACCCTGGCTTGCTGTAGACCTTTTTTTTTTACAGAGACAGTCGGTGTTTCTTAAAGTCAAGGGTCCTTCTCCAGGAGGAAAGAGGCATTCCTAGCATGTGGTGGACACACAGACTGTGAGGGTTTCAGGGTACTGTAGTAATTTTGGCACTTCCTCATGTTGTACAATCTGATTAAATGTAAGCAGAGTCACATGACTTTTAGGGAGAATATATGTTTGGCTTATACTAAAAAAAAAAAACAGGTAGGCTAAATGATATAAAATGTAGTTTCAAATTTCTGCAACAGTGCATAAAAACATGAGCGTACCCACCCTCATTTGAGGTGGTTCAGTTAAGTCTTAGGAATGTATGAAGCATTAACACTTAAATCTGTCGCATTAATTTGGACAATTAAATGGCTATCTAAAAAAGTATGGTCTGTTGTTTTGTTATAAAGAGTTGGCAGCGGAAAGAGTAATCCCTCTTCTCACTGAAAATGCAAAAGGTGCTGTTCACAGGTAAGGCCAGGGAAAGCCCCCCTCACACACACACTCAGACACGCTGTGGAAACGCAAACCACACAGATTACCAGGAACTCTTTTACCCAGGTAAATAAGTTCCTGGTGATAAAAGTTCCTGGGAATGTTGGTGGAAAAACCCTAATCCCCTTCTTTGCGAGTTAGTTAGTTAGAAGCAGTTTATTTTGAACATATAACTAGCACATAAACAAAATAATGATGTAGTAGTAGACAGACATAAAAAAGGTTACTAAAGGAAGCATGAAAACTGAAAACAACATATGATTTTCTTTACATGTCCAAAAAGGAATGGGAAGGAGGATTCACAGCCCTGATCCCTTTTCAGAGTGGAGTGAAGACAACAGCTGAAAAAGACCGTCTGTGGCATTGATTTAAATCACCACACCATTTACAGTGTACAGACTCACACTGTGATTCCAAGGTGTTTCAGATTTCATATGCGTATCCCCACAGGCTCAGCTACAATAATCTTAATAGTGGATCTGATTTGACGGGCTGCTTTGCTCTGACACAGCAGATTGTGCCGATTGCACCTTGTACCGCTGTGTAATCCTCGCAAATATGCTCACCTCAAAACAGGTTAGTGATGCTTTGACCTGCAGGACATTCCAGTGTGTTTACTGTGGGTGTTTTCACCGTGCTTCCCCCTCAAAAATCCTGCCATCTGAAACCAAACGAATGAGAGTAGTTATAATATTGTTACCATGTGAATAGTGGACACTTAACGTTATATCAGTGCTGTGACTGATCAATTTTCTGCAGCCCCACCCACAAGAAACAGCAAAGTGGGCTCCATCTAATTCAGTTAAGTGTTTGAGAAAATGTGGCCCACAAACTGGAAACCACATTCATATTTTTTGGTCCTGCCCCAAGTTAAGCAACTTTTGGAAGGATGTGTTAGATGCCCTGAGAGCAGTGTACCATCAGAATAGACTCAAGGGTGTCCCTAAATGGAAACAAATCCTCTTGCGGGCTGCGATTAAATGTATCACAATTAGATGGTTGAATCTTGAACCTCCAATGTACATCCTCTGGATTAAAAAATATGGGAAGTGGATGAGATGGAACAAATCACATCTGCATTGAGACTGAGGCCCTGTAATGAGTTTGTTAATGCAGTAAGGGAGCTCTAAAATCCATGTCCCCCTTCTATTCCTTATCCCAGAGTTCACAGTTGGTCCGTTTATACAAATTATGTCCATCTTAAAGAAATTGTCTAACTACAGTGACATGGCCGCTATGGGGACAAACATAATCGGACACGATTAAAACAGGGTTCATTGAATCCACACGTGTCTCAACTTTCCAGTCATACCCAGTTTGTGCAATTCTAAGACCTGTTTAGGGACCTCAGTATGCTGAAATATTCAAATACAATAGGCAAAAATAATAGGCAAAAAACTGCATGGGAATAGCATAAAGTGAGCATGTCTGTAAAATGGAGACTTGAGGGTACCGATAGAATCCATTTTCATCAGATATCTTAAGATGAGTGTTCAAGGGACCCCTGTGACATAGTCAAACTTTGTTATCCTTTTTATTTTCTGCAGTCTGAGACGTGCTTCTGAACTGAATCATTATATATATGTAAGCAAGGTAAAACAAAAAAGTACCTGATGGTTGTCGGCTAATGTTAACATGAAGCTGTTTGTTTGACAGAGATGAACAGTGAAAATTTCAGCCTGAGTGAGAAGATAGTGTCGCCCTCCTACATTCGACAGGGGAGCCAGGCTCGTCGTAGCCATGAGCAGCTCATCAGACACTTACTGGAGCAGGTAAAGTCTACAGCTGTCTTCGTGTTTGCTCAAGGTAACTGCAGTGATTGCAGATTCATTCACTTTTTACATTGTTGATGTTGTAGGGTAAGTGTCCAGAGGAGGGATGGAGTGAGAGCACCATAGAGCTCTTCCTGAATGAGCTGGCTGTGATGGACAGCAATAACTTTTTAGGTAACTGCGGTGTCGGAGAGAGGGAAGGCCGTGTGGCATCCAGCCTTGTGGCAAGACGACATTACAGGTTCAAGCTTGGCATTAACTTTATTTTCTACATGAATCTTAGTAGATTTGTGCTTTTGTGCCTTTAAATATTGGAGCCCAATCAGAACTGGCTTTGTGAGGAAGGTTTTTAATAAAAGCATTTTGTTAAGGATTCTACAAGTTAAGTTAATAAAAGGATTGTCACCAATTTATGTCTATGAGCAGGAAAGTTTGTTGACCTGTTATCATTGGAAACTGTGGTCTGACCCTCAAGAAAAAGTTAACTCAAGGTCCCGTTCTATTGGTTCGACCATAATCAACATATTCCTGAAGTATATTCCAAAGTTTGAGTTGTACAAATCAGCAGTACTGAGCAGTGAAATGTAAGATTTTGAGGCCTCTCAAAGTTTAGGAAATCGTTTAACGGTTCCTGTTGTGACATTCAGCTGTTTTATGTAGGTTGATCCATGGCATAGGACGGTCAGGTGACATAGCTGCTATTCAGCCTAAAGCTGCAGGATCCAGTCTGCTGAACAAGCTGACCAACTCAGTTGTGTTGGACATCTTAAAGCTCTCAGGTGAGTATATCTAATCGTTCAAACTAAGGGCATTATTTGCTTGCAAGAACAGTCAGTATTTGTGCCAAATATTGTTTGAGATGTTGTTACTTTTATCCACTATAATACTGTGTTTTGACTCCATAAACACAGGATCTTACATTTTCCTTAATGCAGCTCAATAGCATCTATCATTAGACCCTCTCTGCCGCCACACTTTTAGTTTGTAACATAGGCAGAGTTTTATGTCTTTAAGGTGCAGCATGTAGGAATAAGTGTAATATATTGACAGAATTGGAATATAACATAATAAGTATGTTTTCTTAAGTATATTACCACTGGAAAAAAAAAGAATCGTTGTATTTTCGTCACCTTAGAATGAGCCATTTATATCCACATAGGGGTCAGGCCCTTGTCTACAGAGATTGCCATGTTGCAACGCCGTGTTTCTGCAGCAGCCCAGAACAGACAACCCAAACACTGGCTCTAGATAGGGTCATTCATGTTTAGCGTTTACTTAAAACCCTCTGAACCTCTGGGTCTAAGTTATCAGAGATAAAAGGTGAGCACACATGAGCAGGTGCTGGGCAAGCGAGCCATCTGGGATGTGCCAAACAGCGTCAGAGAAACACTGATTTTTAATGTGAAACTGCGCTATTCAGTGTTTTTACTGGTTTTAATCAACTGGTCTGTTTGTTTTTGAGAGAAAGAGACCTCTGCAGATAATTCGGTTTCCGGTTAAAAACCTCCTCAACAGTGATCACTGAAAGGAAAGTTTCAGCTGGTTGCAGTCAGCAGTTGTCATTGCTAGATGCTGCCCCTCTTAAAACTTTCTCACTAAGGTTATGTTTTCAAACTTTGGAAAGCGCCTGCAAAGCCACATAAGAGTGGAGAGACGTAAACTTGTCGTAATTTGTGGAGTGCCTTGTTAATTCCGGTTTTTATTTGTAGGATGTAAATGGAAAAAACAATAAGCATTCTTTGTTTCTTCTGGATAACAGGTGTCCGGAGTGTGGCGAGCTGCTTTGTAGTTCCCATGGCAACAGGAATGAGCTTGACACTGTGCTTCCTAACCCTTCGTCATCGAAGACCCAAGGCCCGCTACATCATTTGGCCTCGCATCGACCAGAAGTCCTGCTTCAAAGCCATGATCACAGCAGGTGATGATGGCATCAGTGTCTGGTGCCCTGTCACCCTCACATCCTGCTCACACACTGGATTGCTGTCAGAAATATGAGAGCAGATAGCGTTTTTTTGGGGTGGAAATATTCTGAAATAGTGCCTTGTAAAGTTTCTGTTGTATTACCAGTAACGTGATGACAGACTTGCACTTTCTGTTGGCGTTTTCACCCCGATGCTAGCTTAAAGTGTGCTTCTTCCTCATAGACACACACGCACACACACACACACACAATCACACCTGAGGGCTTTAACTGTCTCTTGCTCATGTCTGACTCTTCCAACAGGCTTTGAACCAGTAGTGGTGGAGAATGTTCTTGAGGGCGATGAGTTGCGGACAGACTTGGAAGCAGTTGAGCGCAAGATCGAAGAGCTGGGAGCCGAGAACATCCTGTGTGTTCATTCAACAACGTCCTGTTTTGCCCCGCGGGTCCCCGACAGGTAAAATGAAAAACATGGGGCACGGACACTGCGTGACACATCTGCCACAGCATGCTCGCGTGAATCATTTACTGTCATTATTATCTTGTCTTTTAGGCTTGAGGAACTGGCCACTGTGTGTGCCAATCATAACATTCCCCACATAGTTAACAATGCATACGGAGTACAGTCGTCCAAATGCATGCATCTTATACAACAGGTGGGTACCCCTCACTTCCAATCCCGTCTCTTATTTGTACTTTTGAGAGTTAGAATGCTTGTGATTGTCTTCACTTGCATTCAGTTTGGAGCTCACCTCTGAATACACATATATAAAAATAATTTGTAAGTGTCTTTACTGACATCATATGTCCTCGACTCATTGATGGCGGATATGTTTGCTTAGTTTTCTCGTGGCCGTCTTTCTTCAGGGAGCTCGTGTTGGAAGAATTGATGCCTTTGTGCAAAGCTTGGACAAGAACTTCATGGTTCCAGTAGGTGGCGCCATTATTGCAGGTTTTGATGAGTCCTTCATACAAGAGATAAGCAAGATGTACCCAGGTGAGTAACAACAGTACTATGGCTCAGCTACATAAAGTAAGATAATGGAGGTAAAATATAAAATACTAGACAAATGCATGTGTATTTCATTTCATTTTCTTCTTTTCTTTTTACTCGTTTTTTGCAATTATAATCTCCATATGACTCGCAAATGTACATCTACAGTGTGTCAAAATATGATGGATTTAGGGATGCAAACCCAGGAATGACATAGTCTTTTATTTTCAAAGATTTTAATTGCTTTGTATTTTAATGGCAGCTAAATTGTTCTCAGTGCAGTGAGTGACAGTAAGTCATCATTCAAGATGGGTATTGCTTTAAATGTTCTAGCACCAATATGATACATGAGTTCCGGCATCCATTTTAGTTTTTTTTTTGAGGAGTATGACTTTTATTCCACCACAAAACCCTTTTTCTACCTAACAAAATAAGCCAACTTTTTAAAAGGCATCAGTGTTTAATTTTGTCTTAACACAAAACAGCTGTACGAAAACTTTGCTTAAATAAAATAAATCTGGTCTAATATGTGTGTAAAATTATGATTTGGAGGCTGAAGCCTTTCATTTTCTATATTTTTGTTAGTGAAAAGACCAAAAGCTGGTCTGCAGTAGTCATACACAAGATGCTTCATCTTTACATCTACTGATGCTTCTTTTATTGTTCATAAACTGTTAATGTAAGGAGTGGATGTTATTCCTATAATCAGGTTTGCACAGAGCAGACTCTAGTTTTTTTATTGCTGCTTAATGAAGTCACGTGTTTGCCCTCTTTGTCCAGGTCGAGCATCGGCCTCACCTTCCCTTGACGTCCTCATTACCCTTCTCACTCTGGGTGCCAGCGGCTACAAGAAACTCCTATCAGAAAGAAAGGTGAGAGTATTCACACATCACCTTTTAAACAGAGCCTGTCACATACTTCAGGTAGGCTGTGATATCTGCAGGATGCTTCCAGACGGTATGATCAGAATGATATGGACTGGTATAAAAACACTGCAGCAACGTCAGGCTGAATATGTTTCTATGCGTGCTGTGTCAACATCTTTCCCCCCGAAGACTCAAAGGAACAGCTTACATAAGTTGTATTGAATTGCAGGGGATCACATGCTATGACTGCGTGTATGTGTGTGTGTGTGTGTGTGTGTATAGCTCTTTACCTGCATACTGACTGAGGACTGAGACTTTCAACTCGAGCGAGCAATGAGCTTTGTTGAGGGAGCTGTATGCTATAGGAAGATAAAATTGATCCAGAAGTTTCAGAAAACATCCCCTGGTGGCTCCCTGGTTTAAAGCAGACTTGCTCACAATGCAGCATCCCCCTCTTCAAATGGTAGGCACTGCAGCATTCTCACACCTCTAAACTGCTGTACCATAAGCGTACTGTAAATGTGCTGGACTGTATCTGTTTCTATTGATGCTCAGACCTCGTGAAGATACAAACATAAATTACTTTTGTTTAATCTTTAAAAACTAAAAGAGGACATTTTTCAGAAAGAGTCTCAAATGGATAACATCTAGTTTTATAACATGCTCTGTAAGTAAAATCCTTTGAGAATAAATTTAGTAATAATTAGACACTGGATCTCACCTAAAAAATGACACTCTTACGAGATGGCATTCAATACCCGAAATGCAATCTGTGTAAAAACCGACTGAAATATACATCTAGGAAATACCTCTGGCCTCTCACATGACCCAATGCCATCAAGGCTCATTGATTTCTCTTGGTCCACATCATGCATATTTAATGTACAGGACCAGTTTTCCATAGTGTCTGCAGAAGTGAGTGATTTCCCCACATACCCCCATGGGGTCAAAAGCTTTAAATAATTCAGACATTTCATCTGTTGATGTTCATTTACAGCCTCATGTAATCATTTTAAAAGTGTCTAGATATTGCAGAGAACCAGCTGATGATGTGTGCTTTTTGGTTAGGACGGGCTTTAGTCATCACACACGCACTTATTGTCTGCAGAGACGTAGCCGTGTACTCTCTCCACCACTTGCACCCCTCCTCTCCAGGGATGATAAAGTCACCCATTGTTAGTAGAGAACAAGGGACACTTAGAGACACTTGACATCATTGAAAGGCTGTTTGTGTTTGACTCATGACAGAGAAAATATTTTCCTTCTTGATGCTTTCAAATTAGGAAAGTATGAGTCAGCAGAGTACGCAGTAGACACACACACACACACACATACACCCACTGTTGCAGAGAGCAGTTCCTTTAATGTGCGATGCTTCACTGGGGAATCTGGCGCTGGTAGCCAGCAACAAAAACACTGCAATTTGTTGTTGTGCAGCTCTTCCCCGCCTGGTCTGGGCTTGTAACACCTGTGTATATTGCCCTTATTCTGCTTCCACACACACACTTCGTCAGCATACTTTAAACATGTAGATGTTAAAATCTCAAGATAAAAGCATGTGTTCCGCCCCTCCTGCATCTCTAATTGATCCCAGAGGTGGATGTGTGATGGGAGTGAAGATGCTGGCCAAAGAGGGAAAGGAAGTGGACACATTGCTTGTGTTGAAG
This sequence comes from Cephalopholis sonnerati, assembly GCA_019142605.1. Classification (NCBI taxonomy): domain Eukaryota; kingdom Metazoa; phylum Chordata; class Actinopteri; order Perciformes; family Serranidae; genus Cephalopholis; species Cephalopholis sonnerati. The sequence goes on from JAGQAX010000023.1 coordinate 12,925,290, forward strand.
CTGAGAAGGAAACACACACAGTTAGGAAGGGGTATGAGTGAAGGGGGAAGGGGGAAGGGAGGGGTTTGAACATGGACCGGCCTTCCTGCAGGTAGATTTGCTTGATTAGCAATAAAACCAAGGCTGCTGCTGCTAAAATAAGAAAGGAGCATTGTGCTACTATTTATAGTTCCTTTGCATGGCCCCTGCGCTCTCTAGTTCTGTCTCTCCATGCGTCTTCTCTGTGTCTGCATGTCCTGCAGGAGATTTATTTGTTCCTGGCTCAGGAGCTGAAGAGTCTAGCCTCTGCACACGGGGAGAGATTGCTTCACACCCCACATAACCCCATTTCACTGGGTAAGCACAATGTACTGGCTGCAGACCAGCAGGTCTACAAGCTGTATATTTTGACAATGTATTTTGGTTTATTTTGGGTGTTTTGATGGTGAAAGCCACATTTGTGACCCTGTATTAGGTCTTAAGTCCTGGTCATTTAATGTAAATATGTATATGTGTGTGTGGTGTGGCACCTCTTTCCTCCAGCCATGTCTCTGGATGGTCTCCAGGCTGAGAGCGACAAGGCGGTGACTCAGCTGGGCTCCATGTTGTTCACCCGGCAAGTGTCAGGAGCCAGGTATGAAAACTTTAACGGGCATGGCCACAATCTGGCCTGTAAATGGAAACATGGGGAGAGAATAAAAAAACAGGAGGACATGGAGGCGCCTGTGTTCATGTGTGTTTTGGGGAGAGAGTCCATCTGTTACAATATTAAAAAATGGGTTTGTCTGTGTCCTCAAAAATGTGTGGATGAACTGTGAGTTGCCAAACAAAATGGCCAGTGGACGTCAGTAATCAGCCAGATGGATCTGCTGAATCTGGTGGAGCAGAAAGTACTTTAGATGATTAGACTGCCCATCCTATCAGGGCTGCATCCTAATTTAACGGGATGTTTCCATTACGTTCCACAGAGCACTGTTGTCTCCACCGAGACAGCAGGCACAAACAGTGACAGCCATGTTCTCGCTCCCACTGGTAGTGTTATTTCTTAGCAGGCGGGAGGAGGATTTGCCAGTCCTTCATTGTTTCCTTCTGCCTCACTCGCTCGTGGCTGCAAAAATACCAAAATGCTTTCTGCCATTTGTTTTTTCCATGTTTCCTTTCAGTGGTTTTTGACCAAGCATGGAAGCCCATCTAAATATTTTAAATATCCTGAATGAATGATTTATTTATGTCATTATGTCATGCTTGTTTTGTGTTGTTCAGATTTTAAAAGCATCAAAGAAATAAGCTCCTCACTCCCCTCCTCACTCTCCTGATTTCTTTCAAGTGAGCATTTTCCCATGGTCAGAGCACAGAGCTTACTCAAATCTTTTATCCTTGTATCTCAGTAGCATACACAATGAGATGCAGTGACTTTTTAGATTTATGCTTCAATGACCCACAGTGTCTCTACTTTATCGCAGGATATGATGCATGTTTATTACAAAAAATGTATTCAGTGATTATCATGATTACTGTGCGAGCAATGAGCAATGAGCCATACAACATACCTAACAGAGATCTACATCTTATTACAATGCATTTCTCAGCCATAATGGTCTCTATCATCCCCATAGTCCTAATAGCTAGCCAGTAATTGATTTCACATTAAAGTGAGTCTAAACTGTGCTGACGGTGGTGAAACCCTGCCAAATTTCAGCAGCATGCGTATTGTTTACAGTATTGCAGAGTTTGACACTTGGAAACCAACTGCAGCTCAAAAGTTAACGTGTTTCTCACTTCAGATATCCACCTCTGAAACGCTTAAAGGTTGCAGTAAAGCATTGCATCATTACTCTCTGCTTTCATGAGTTAGTAAAGATCACTTTTTTAACCTTGTAAGGACAGTAACTTACATAGCTGACTTGTAAGGTAAAGCTTTCTTGTGAGGATCTTGAAGCTCAAATGACACAATAAATCACATGCTAACTGCTAATGGTTACCCGGCCGTCAAGCAGAGCCAAGTATGATCTCCATTAAAGACACTTGCACTTTAAAGCTGCTATAATCAATATTAACAATGCAGTATTTAAATTTCAAGTGAACAGCTTAGCCCTTAGCAAGGACATAGTTTTAAAAAAATAAGAAATTGTAGTCGTGTCCCAGCAGGTTAAATAAAAATTATTCTACCACATTATCCTTGTTTTTCACCCATGTCTCTAGGGTAATACCACTGGGCAAGGAGCAGACCATAAGCGGACACACGTTTCATGGCTTTATGTCGCACTCTGAGGCATACCCCTGTCCTTATCTTAATGCCGCCGCTGCTGTGGGTATCACTCGAGAAGATGTGACACTGTGCATCAAAAGGCTTGACAAGTGCCTGAAGACCCTGAAGAAAGAGGGAGATGGGGCGAAAAAGTAGTTCCCCAGTATGTCCATCGAGCCAGGAGGACACTACTGGAGAGTCACTGACCGAGCTGAAATAAAACAACTTTAACAGGAAATGTAGCTGCTTAGTTTGAGCCCTCTGCTGCCTGAACTTTCTTCTCACTTTGATTTGAACTCTGCGTTTTGAATGGCACTTGCGTGTGGATTATCAATCCAGATTTTGTTAAAAGGTCAAAGTCTTGAGCTCAGCATCAACAGCTGCCAATGAAACTGCGTGCAGGATTACAAACAAAGTGACACGAGCTGATGTCACTGATTAATTCCCTCCTCTATGAAGCTAATTAGTAGATACTGTAAGGACACTAGCTGCATACAAATGCCTCTCAGGAGCATATGGTTGTTCACCACTGATCTAAAGTTAGATCAAAGCGTTGCATTGTTGTCTGTATATGCTGAAAATGCATTACCTTGTTATGGATTTTGGACTCAAAATAGATAATGGATCAACCGTTTACATATCATGTACTTTCTGTGTGTTTTGTCTCCTAATTAAACCCATCAAAACTCTCCACAGTGCAGTTATGGGATTATATATTCTGCACACTAGCCAGTCTTACAGTTTGAAATCAATGCTGAATATAATTAAGTTTGATTCCTCTTTTTTTTTGTTTGCTAACGTCAGGCAGACACATGCCCATCTATACTTAATGTGCAGTCTGTTTTGGGAACACATTGCATTTCCACCATATTGATATATGAAACAATATAGCTTTATAATGTAGAATGTTGTGCCATGTCTTCTGCAGTGTGGTGTAATGCGATACAAAGCTGCTGAGCCATTATCTGCACTCCATTTGAACCCAGTGTATTGGATTAGCTCATTTACTTTCAGGCTGTGAAAGCGATCGCAAGGTACAGATAATCAATGAAGTACACCAAACACAGATGACTCCTGTGTTGAGGAAAGGAAATGTTCACTGGACCTCAACTTTATGTTGCGTTAAAGGGATAGTTTGGACTTTTTGAGGTGGTGTTGTATGAGGTATTTATCCACAGTCTGTGTGTATTTAGAACATTGCTCTCTTCAAGGCCACCAGACTCCATTGACAGGAAGAGTAATTTAACTTCACAGAACATGGGAGCTAATCAGTTGGTTTGTTTGTGTTTTTGTGGGACCTTGGTGTTTTAAAGGATCAGTTCAGATTCACCATGATGACATATTGATAATGATTTTTATTTAGCTGGGCCTTTTTTAGGTGGATAAAATAGATTTTGCTGCGGTACTCCTGCCTGCATCTCCAAACTGGGGGTGTGCTGACTGTCATCTGCTGTATGTATTACACAGACTGTACAATAAGTGCAGCATAAAACCCCACTACAAAAAATCCAAACCATCCATTTAACAATTAAAGAGATGGAGAGTCGGGTGATAAACTGTATTTCACTGTTATACAGCATAGGATGAATTTGGATTTCAGTCAGAACTTCACCAGGGGAATTGATCTTTAACCAGGTTTTCTTGCGTCTTTTGTCTCATTCCCTCTGCTCTCCAATCTCAGTCATTAGAAAGCAGAGCAAGTAGTGCCCCGAGGCACAAAAATAGACTCCTACTAAAGCCTCACTGACCGATGACTAATCTATATTTCGATACTTCACTGTCCAAGTTCTTCCTGTGCCCTCCCCTTCATGTGCTGCAGATTATCAAGGTTGATTGCTTGTTAGAAAGCTAGCAAAGTATACAGCATGTTGGGGTTTTTTTTAACTGCAGTTGGTAATGCAGGTCTTGAATGCATGTGTAGCTAATAGCAACAGCACAACCAATCCACCTAGCAGCCTTTGAAAGTGGACTGGAGTCAGATAGATACTGCGAGGGTGCTGTATCAGCACACTTTGACTGTTCCCAGGCTGTACTGAACCATTAACAAAATATAGTGGAAAAACACTGTGACGGCTCTGGTACAGTGCAGCACTAAGAAAAGCAGAAGTGGCTTTCGCAAAACTGCTACATGGCTTCTTTTGTCGCAGCAAATATTGCATCAGCTTTGGCCAGAAGTAAGTAATAATCAGCTGTGGATGATTGGTCGAACAGATTCAGAATATGGAGCATTTGGTGTACATGAACAGAGCTCACTGCCTCAAGGAGGAAAAAAATCTTTCTCCTCTCTCTGCCGTCACCAGTGTGCGAGGTTTCCCCATCTTTTGCTGAGGTTGCAGAGACGCTGTGGGGAATCAGGAAGAGTCAGACCCACTTTTTTGTGCCTCTCCTCCCATATTGATCAAGTGTGCTGCAGTGTGTAAATCAGAAAAGGTCTGCCACTGAAAAACCTGCACACAGCATCACAGTTTCTTTTATGCAATCTAGTTATCAGTGTAGAAAATGTCAAGCATTGCAATGAGGATTAAAACAGTTGAGATTACAGGCAAAACAGGCCAGATAATGACGCAACTTAGTTAGCTGATCATCAGCATTTAAGTGTTGTCTCAAAAAGACAAAGGCACTTGCAGCCTCTTGTTTCCCTCAAACTCAAATGATTGTTTACCTCCATCCCTCCTCAACAAAATAGACTGCTTGAAAATATTCCTCCTAAATCTGCGCTCACACACTCAATCATAAGTGCAAGTACCCCGGGGATGCTGCTGGATGACAAATGGCTCTTTGCTCCAGGCTCTCAGCAGCTGCCAGGTAGAGATCAGCAATGATGAAGTGCTAGCGTGGCACAAACAGGGCCACAGATTAACCAAGTTGTTACCAAAGGGGTCACAGTTTACCAAACTACCAACAGGCTCATGGATTACCAGTAGTGACACTGGGCCTTGCTGGTACAGAGAGGCAAGGGGGGAAAAAATGGCAGGGAATGGAAACAAACACACTCGATCACTTAGCATCACATTGACAAATGCAGACAGTGAAGATGAATGGAAACAATGTCAGCTCTGTTCTCGACTGCTTTAAAGCCTTAATAAATGCAAGTAAATTAATGGATAAATTAAAATGTAATGTTCCGTCTTGTTTATCTAGCAGCCAAATATCTTAAAGTGCACCGGTAAGAGCTGGTATTCTTCCTCTGGGGTTTGTCCAACTTTGTACATGAAATGGCTTGATAAAAGCATGAAATATTATGGTGTACAGATGATCAGAAACTGGATTTTGATATGCATATGTTTACTTCTTTCTCATACGCCTGGAAAAGAAGCGCGGTGGATCATTTCTTTACTTTGTTTTCAGTATTATAAAGCACATTTTGTTGTAGATTGTAGTTTGACAACTGGATTGCTACAATTACATGTTGTTTTTTTGTTTTTTCTTCCCTTTTTAGTAGTATTGTTTTAATAGTATTTCTTTAAATAGTGTCAAATAGCAGGCTAAACCTCCCCTATTCTGATTTACACACATTGCCTGTTTTATTATTATTATTGTTTTATTGTTTTTACTTTTTTTTTCAGTTTTCAAATAGTAGTAGCAGTGATTATCTTTCTCTTAAGTCCTGAATTCCTCTTCTAGCAGTGTAAAAAAATATGTGTGCATGCAGATTGCCCCACATATACTGTAGTGTATACTTTGACTGCAGATGCAGCCACTCGGATGATCACTGTGTTCAGTTGCAAAGCCCCAGCAGCTGAGCAGAGGCGCTGTCCATGGTGCTGCAGTTATGCGCCTCTGAGATCCTCTGTATGGAGGAGGGGTACTGTACAGCCTACTGTATTTAAATTTCCCTGAGCAACAATATATCACCTCCTCTCTGGTCAAACAGGCTGGCTTCATAAGGAGACTTCATGTGATGCGTTTGATTGTAAATGTAAAACAGTGTCAGAAATAACCGAGATAGGTGAGAAATTACGTCAAAATCGGCACCAGCATGTGCATGTGTACACAACTGACGTCATTAGAAATTTATTTTGGAAATCTCTACATATATATAAATATATATACAAGCCTGACCACACGCGCTAATATAATAAAACTAGATAATGCAACCTATGTTTAACATCCATGTTTGAAGCGCGTCTTTGAAAGCAGCATTACTGTATATGATATGTTCAGGTGATCTGTGGCTGCCACAAGCAGCTTAATAATGCCTTATTTTTGCCAATGTATGGCGCATGGTTGTTTAACCAACAGTTATCCGACTGGAGCTCTGACTTAATAAATAATGAAAGTGGACGGAGGGGAGCTGCAGCTGATTTGCTGATGTCAGGGAGCCAGTGCAGCATTTCATGGTGCAGGGTGTAAACGCGCGGTGCCATCTGCCTCGATCGGTGCTCTCAGCAAAGCTCACACATGCAAGCCCGGCAAGAAAGATGCTGCCAACTCTCAAGATTTGGGCATTGTTTTCTGTGTCGCTTTGTTTCCTGTCTCAACCGGGTCATTTAAAGAAGGTTTTCCGATGTCCTTCAACATGCAGCTGCTCCAGGGAGTCCATCATTTGCGTCGGGTCCTCCTATGTCCCAAGGATTAGCCTCAACGACATCAGTTCTTTGTGAGTGGCTCTAAATATAATGTTTTCACTTAACATGCATGTATAACAGGCAGCAATATTCAGCCTTATTACATACCAGTTGTCAATGCTGATTTTTTATTTTGTCATAATGTACACAATCTTAATAAGAGCTGATATTGAAAGGCATTGCAGTCCTTTCCATTTTCTCTGACTGATCACTTTTCAGCATTTTATTTGCTCTGGTGGCTCTATGTTCAGCGTTTCTGCCTTTTCCCTTTCAGGAGTATCGTCAATGGGACTTTCTCCGAGGTCAAAGAGGCAATGTTTGCCCACATGCCATCCCTCCAGCTACTGTAAGAGCACTTCAACTGCATATCAGTCCTCTGTGTTGTGCGATTTTTAGGAGTTGCCCTTAGGATCCTGCTGGGACAAAACTGTGCAGACAAATTAAATCAAAACACATGGGTGACTTTCAAAACTTAGATACCTCGTTAATGTGGGTGTTTACTATGCACGAGAGCTTACAAAGCTGCAGTACATGCAAAACCCTCATCATTACGCAGAAAACTATAATCTTGGCATGCAATAACATGAATTAACCAAGCCTTTCATGCTACTGACGCACACACATGTCCAGTATCTAACTTTCTGCAGTGCCTTACTTTAATACACATACAGTAAAGCATGTTTTAAGTCTGTTTGGTGCATGTTAAAGCAATTAGCAGGGGAGGTTGTAAAAGACTGGACACCTGAAAAGCTTTCAGTGCTTTAATGTACTTACCAGAGGCCATCAATCTCCTTTGTTACTCCACTAGTGATTGCTGTGATGCCAGCAGAAGCAAAGGCGTGGCAGATATAGAACATTTAACCAAATCATAACACACACAATGATTTAAAGCCATACATATTGTGACTGAGAGTGCAGCTGCAGCCATAGCTTTGCGTTTTTCAGTGTTTTCTGTATTTTTCTCCACTATTTCTCTTAAAATTGACTGTTTCCCCTTCATGATTGTGTTTTACATGTGTTACATCTTGTTACAGAAGGGGTTGTGTAAAATTTCATCTGTTTTTCAGACAGAGGCTTAAAATGGTACATTGTGTTGGCAGCCAGCATCTGTTAATGTGAATTTCATTATCCATTACAGGCTTTTGAATTCCAATTCTCTAACAACTGTAAGGGATGATGCATTCTCAGGCCTTCCACATCTGGAGTATCTGTAAGTATTTCTTTCTTTCTTCTTTTTAGAAATCAAAGTAGTTCAGAGACATTCTGAGAATCAGTGCAATAACTGAACATGTCTGCTACACAACACGTGAACAACATTAATTTATTCAGCTGTAACTGGATACAACTGCACACTTTAGTCTGACATAGTAAAATAGTCTTGTAGGAGTGTTAGTATGGGCAAGAGGTTACTGTATGTGGTTGGATGTTGGTCTTTCAGAGAGTGAATGAGGCAGGAAAGTATCGATCGTACGCCCTCTGGTGGTTCAAAGAATCTTCACCCATTTGCCACAAACAATTTCTAAATAAATAAATAAATAATAATAATGATACAATTCTAAATGGCATTTTGGAAAATTAGCATGCTTATTTAGGTTTGTAACAATCCTCTGAAATTTGCAATACTTCTTTGATGAAAATTATGTAATCTATTCATCACTACTTTACACATATCCTGAAAGCCAGAGCCTTGTAAATAACAAAGCATTTTTCTTCATCAAATATAGCCAGTATTGGTAGTTTTTACACAACTGTGTTCAGTTTTTTTTTTGCCTAAAACTGCACAAAACTCACCAGAATCAGTATCATATTCATAAAAGTCAAAGTGATTCTTTCTGAGACTGGAAAACCACTAATATGACTTGATCGCTTTCACTCTCCGTTGACAAAAACAGGTGCTAATCGTATTCATAGTATGCGTATGACTACTAACATGCTTTGTTATCTTCCACAGGTTCATTGAGAGTAATAAGATCGAGACTGCAGCCAAATATGCCTTCAGAGGACTCAGGGACTTGACTCACTTGTATGTTCCCATCTTTAAAATCATTCCCACATTGTTAAAATGTCTAATTCGTAATATTTATTTGCTAAAGTGATTTTGATATATAGAAATGTGACTATTTAAAGTGATGCAAACAAGGTTACTGTTTCATTCTGAAGGATAACAGTGACAGACATTAATGGAGATATATCAGAATGCTATTAGTTTTTATGTCAGAGTTGTCCAGACCTTTAAATATCACTTTGACTTCTACACAATAAATATGAATCTGTAATGGAGTTATGATATTCTAAAAAGGTGCAATTTCCTGTATTGATTCATTGCTTTTGTTTCTAGGTCTTTGGCAAACAACAACATTAAAGCATTGCCCAGGGATCTCTTCATTGACTTGGACTCACTGATAGAGCTGTAAGTTGGTCACTCAGTTAAAAGTGTTGGAAAAGTTTGCAAATAGTGCCCTCTGTTTTCTTTTTCGTGATCTGTGACAAAAATGTATCCTCGGTTCCATGCAAAATTCTTCCTTTTCTTTTCTCTCCTGGGGCCTTCATGCTTGTTTGCTTTGTTAATCGGCACTGACATACAGTACTCCTCTTCTGCAGGGACCTGCGAGGCAATGCCTTTGAGTGTGACTGCCGCGCCAAGTGGCTGATGACGTGGCTGAAGAACACCAATGCCACAGTGTCGGATGTCGTGTGTGCTGGACCGGAGGACATGAAGGACAAGCGGCTCAATGATATGACCAGCCTGCACAACGAATGCATCTCAACGGGTAAGAAACACCTGAGCCAGCTGGCCTTGTCTCTGTTCTAGCTGGCAACAGTATCACGCGACTCAACCGGGTCATCCAAAGAAGTGTAAAGAAAAGGAAAAAGCGTAGTTTTCTTCGTTTCATCCTTTCAGCGGGGCTTTGCTTTTAGAATTTTTGTTTGTCGAAAATAAAATTCAGAATTTGCCTTTTCACAGATTTTGTCCTCCATCAGTCCGTGGCATCTGAGTCTCTGTCTGTTGACACATTCAGCTATAAGAATGATGTCTATGTGACCATTGCTGCTCCTAGTGCAGAGAGTTGTATGGTTTTCCAATGGGACCACATAGAAATGAACTTCAGGACTTATGATAACATCACAGGTACAGCAATCCCCCAACAAACTGTTTCAGAATACCACGGTTGAGTGTTCCATGTTAAAAGCCAGTTTATTTCCTTTTCCTTGCCTTCCAGGTCAATCTATTGTGGGGTGCAAGTCAGTTGTCATCCAGGACCAGGTATTTGTCATCGTGGCTCAGCTCTTTGGTGGTTCCCACATCTACAAGTTTGATGAAGACCAAAGCAGGTTCAGCAAGTTCCAGGACATTGAGGTGTCCAAGATCTCCAAGCCCAATGACATTGAGGCGTTCCAGATTGGCTCTGACTGGTTCTTTGTGATTGCTGACAGCTCCAAAGCGGGCCTGTCCACCCTCTACAAGTGGAATGATAAGGGCTTTTATTCATACCAGTCGCTGCATGAGTGGTACCGCGACACAGATGCAGAGTTCCTGGACTTGGATGGGAAGGCTCACCTTATCCTGGCAAGCCGCTCCCAGGTGCCTGTGATCTACCAGTGGAGCCGCAGCAACCAGAAGTTTGTCCTGCAGGGCGAGATCCCCAACATGGAGGATGTTGTAGCTGTAAAGCACTTCCGGATCAAGGAGGAACTCTACCTGGCTATGACACGCTATATTGGTGATTCTAAAATTCTACGTTGGGGTGCAAAACAGTTTGCGGAGATCCAGGCCTTACCCTCACGAGGCTCCATGATTCTCCAGCCGTTCTCTTTCAAAGAGCGTTACTACCTGGCCCTCGGAAGTGATTACACCTTCTCGCAGATCTACCTGTGGGATGATGAGAACAAACTCTTTGACCGCTTCAAGGAGGTGTACATCCAGGCGCCGCGCTCCTTCACTGTGGTTTCCACTGACCGCAGGGACTTCATCTTCACCTCTAGCTTCAAGGGAAACACACAGATCTTTGAGCACATCATCATTGACTTGAGCTTGTGAGGGGCTGTGCTTTGTTGCCCCTCCCGCAATCGAACGTCTTCCACTAAAAAGATCCATTTGTGAAGGGAAAATAAAGGACCAGAACAGACTTAACAAACTGTTTAATATCAATTCCTCCATATCTATCTGTCAAAAATAAGAGCTGGGTCAAGTGGCGTTTGGGATCCTTTTAGTTTTTAAGGTTTCTTGACTATTTTTCAATGGCCTTGTCCTGTCATCTGTTCACATGGTCTCTCAGACTTTTAGAGACCTTACCATTTCGTGTAGACTGAGAGGGGGAGTCAAGAGGGTGCGCAGTTGTACAAGGAGGCTGGAATTCTCCTAAAAATCCAGTTGACATTCCTGAGGGCGTAAATACGAAATATAATTTGATCTATTTGGATGTATACATTTCAGTTCAATATCCCCTGTGCTAGTGGTTTTATGCCCCAAAATATACAACAGGACCTGAGAGGAAAAGTCATACTACTAATATTGTTTTGTTCTCATTTAGGGCATGTAACAGGTGTGGTTGCTCATCTATGTGCCACTTACCCCATGTCTTCATACCGTGTGGTAATGTACAGTTTGTTGCCTTATCTGCACTGGGGTTCTGTGGTCTGATGGGCCCACAGTGCCTCCCTCTGGCCGTGATAAAGTATCACACCCCTTTGCTTTTTCCATACAGGGAATGTCTTGAAAGCACAAACCTTTAATTATCGTAGCTGAGACCCCAGCCCTTAGAGTGTAGTTGTTGTGTGGAAAATGTTACTGTAGGTGCTATAGAATATACTGCGTACAGTAAAAAATGAAGATGTGGTTTGTTGTTTTAGGAGGTAAAAATATTCAGGACTGGATATAGCTAATGCCTTTTTAGACTAACAAATGTGAATGGAGTAACCTTTTAGTCCAGAGGAACTATAGGTGGCAGATAGAAGCTCTTTTTATCCATTTAGTGTTTAGGTGATGTCAGGGAAATTAAACCTACTTACAAGTTTGAAAAAATAGCCACAGTTGTTTGACTGACATAATTAACTTTTCTTTTAGACTATGACTAAAAAAAAGTCTCTTCACCGCAGAAGTCAGTGGACTAAATATCCAAATCTGATAAAAGGACAGTTTTTTTTTTTTCCAATTAACGAAGGCAACAAAATGTTTATGTAAATATATTCACCCAAGTTGAGAGGCTTTTTCCGTCTGTCATTCTGTTCTTACTAATACTGAATGTTGACTTACAAGCGACAAAATGTACATTAAAAAATGGACTGCAATGCCACTACCTGTTTGTCACACAGAAACCTAAACAAATCTTTGCACTTACTTAAAAAGAAATAAATCGTTACTGCAGCTTGCAAGAGCATGACATTCAAAAAAGGGTGTTTGCCAAATTCTTTTTAGATGAACCTAACAAACTCGGAAGTCTAAATGTGTTTCTACTCATTACGTGAATGGTATTGCAATTAAAAAAAAACAACAACATAATGGAATATGCAAGCTTGACAAAATGCAGATTCTTTTGTATGATTTTGTTTTAAGCATATTGAATGTTACTCTCAAAATATACTGTAAATCTTATCATTTGAGTATCAAAATAAATGTGTAAAAGTATAATTGTAATAAGTGTTTTATCATTCATTGATCATTATGATATAATGGGAAATTTTTTATACTGCCTTAACAAAGGCCATAGGGATTGTAAAGCTGCACCTAATCAATATTTTTATGTGGATGTGAGTATGTTAATGTGGATCAGTCATAGCGATGAATCCACAGTGCATTAAAATGACGCAGACCCTCTCAGTTCTATAAAGCATTTTAGCGTCTTTCAGCTTTTGTTTTGGTTTTATTGGCAGCAGCTTTACTGTTTAGCTTCAGCTTTGCCGCTGTTTTCAGCCAAAAAAAAAAATCTTAAAAAGCCACTGTACACTGCTTGCCCATTATTTACCAATACACACAATGTGATGTCACCACACTCACCATTTTACAGGTCTGCAGTCAGGCAGTTATACTGGCTTACTAATGGACATTTCATGTGTTGGAGCGACGGAGATGGCCCTGGCCTTCCCTAATATTTTACTGAGTTGGCCACCTCTTGAAGGCTTAACAGTGTTTTTCAGCTTTTTCCCCTCTGAAATCAACCCAGGCCTACTTTACCACCACATTACACAAAATACTACTTTATACACTATCATCACATGTGCTTGTCTATATTACAGGGTTACATAATATGTCTTCCTCCAATGAAATTGCATGCTGGATACCCTACCAACTCAGCAGGCTTCATATTGTAAGTGCTCAGCTGTGTTGGTTTGACGCACCACTCCATCAGAATGTCAAAGTCTCCTGCAAAGCATGACACCACAGCAGAATTATACACCTTTAGACTTTGAACTATTATCAGAGATGACCTTGTTTTTCCAACTGAGCAAGAAAAGGTCTTTCAACTCCTGAAGAACATGGCAGTGAGCATACGGTAATAATTGAAGGCACTCAGATGAGCGTAGCAAAATTTTATCAACTCAGATCTTCTTGCATTTGGACTTTGGTGACTGAACAGTCAGAGAACAACGCTCAGAGAGACTTTGGTAGGAAAATGAACTACAACCAATTTAAAGTGAAAGGGGCTTGGGGCAACCCATCTCTCCCAGCACGTCACATCCAGCTGTAAATGGGAGGAGCAAGAAAGACAGAGAGAGGGGCAAAATGAGAGAAACAGTGTCGGCGTGACAGACACAGGAAAAGCACAGCATGTTAAGTTTTGGTAGATATCAATAATACTGCATCAGATACTCAATGTCAACATTGTAAGTACATTTTTTTATAATCTTCTAATATTTACCTTAAAATAGTATCGTAAAATAATCAGCATGCTCGCTTTAGAGAAGCACATTCATATTGCTTTACTCTTATTCATAATCCATCCTTATGGGTATATGATATTATAATAGATGTTTGTTTGGTAACAATATTTCATCCTTGTACCTACTGCAACCAAAAAATGTATTAATAGACATGTCACAGCTGTGCACAATCAAAGTTTCTATTCTGGTTTCCAGCCTGAATGAGGAAGTTCAAAGTCTAAAACAGTCGATGAGGACAAGGTGTGGCGCCCTTTGTGCAATGCAAGGTAAAAACTATGAAATCATTAGCATAGGCCATTCTGGAATTCAGGACCAGTGTTCATTCGACTGTATTTGTGTCCAAATGAAATTACTGCTCAACGTGATGTTCAGTGAATATGGGTAAATTATCAAGTTGTAGAATGAAATTATTTTGCATACATGTCAGTATTTAGCTGAGGGGTTTGTGAATCACAGCCTTGGTGATAAATGACACCTCTCTTTCAGCAGTACTGTATGTTGCCATGTCGACGCTCTTCTGATTTAGTTGCCCTCAGTTTTCTTCTGTACCCACCTAAATACAGAGGTGGTAAATGGCTACTGTATTGGCTGCTTGTCAGTTTAAAATGGCATCAAATGTGACTGTAACATCATAATTTTGTCTTTTTTTTTTTCTTTTTTTTTTTACAGTTCCTCTGAAGTAAAGAAATGAGTATCTTTCAAATTCCACCTATCCGTCTTTCCACACAATTACAAGTCCCAGTCCCCCCAACAGAAACACATCCCGTAATACAGTGTATTATTAACAACAACCTCAAGAAGCTCAAAAAAATACTTAAGGACAACAACATTAATGAAGTTTACCCATGCAGAGAGTGGAATGACTATATAACCCCACTGACTGCTGCTGTTGTAAATCACAACAGAGATATTTTTACTTTCCTTTTGCATCAAGGTGCAGACCCAAACAAGGCTTCACAAAATGGCTTTACACCTTTGCATTACGTCTCGCCATCCAAAGCACCACTCCTTTTCGTGGAGAAACTGCTTGAAGCAAAAGCCAATCCACATGGAGGGAACCTCATGCGATTCACACCACTGCAAACTGCTGCCATCAATGACAGGGATGATGTCATGAAAGTGCTCATATCTGCTGGTGCATTGATAGCACTGTTGCCTGTCACTGATCCCGAGCATAATATTCACAATGAAAAAATATCTCAGATTGTTCATAACCTTGCATCGCAAGGAGATCAATATTGCTCCAAGATGAGATATTTTCTGGATATGGCCATTGCAGTGCCATGTAAACCCATTGAAGAAGTGTTCAAAACTTTTGACAGTCACATGCTTTTGGAGAATCCTCAGACCCATCTGACAATGATTGAAATCCTTTTTAATGTATCTGGGCCAGATGCAGAAAAATACCGCCAGGTAAGTATTAAATGGCTGAAGGACACTGGAAACCTGAACTCCTACATTGCAGGTGCAGTCAGTCGTTTTCCAAACATTCACCAGGATCATGTATTTCAGGCAATTGCCAGTTTATATGCAGTTTTCTGTACAAAGGAAGATATACCTAATGAGCAAGCCTTAGCTATAATCCCCCATCTGCTGAAACAACTTGGCTCCAAAGAGAGACCTGATACACGTCAACTTGCTCTGCAAACACTATATGTGTTAACACAGAAGACAAAAGACACACATGGCTGGGATCCCAACTTTGTTGAGAAGTTATGCCAAACAGTTGCTCCTTTTGTGAAGGACCAGCACTCCTCTGACATCAGAGTCTTCACATACGGCATATTTGCAAACTTACTTTCAGTTAAACATGTGGCCAACATCTTTACATCAGTGGGGATAACTTCAGTGCCTGAGGACATACTGACATCTGCAGACATGAAAATGAATGACAAGCTGAAAGAAGTGCTCAGACGACTGAAAGATCATTTCAGCAAACCAAAGTCAGAATGTGAAGACTCTAACGCATCACCTGGATCCAAGAAGAAGAAGAAAAAGAAGAAGAAAAAGAAGGAAAAGCAAGAAAAACCAATTGATGAAGTTTGCACTGCTGCAACTGAGCTTACAGCAACTCCTATCATGGAGTCGACTTCAAATGTGCAGCCATTCCACATCAACACCACCATGTCATCAATGAAACACAAATGGCTACAAATCAGCAAGAGGTGGAGAGGACAACTAGAAAAGCTTTTGAGCACTGAGGGAAAGTAAAGTCACCAGAATTGGGAGCATGATTTATGTGAATGATGCAGAGTTCCGCATAGCAAAGGGAAGTGATGGCACTGAAGTTTTCTTGGGGCTGAGAGATGATGGCACTGAAGTTGCTATTAAGAGAATGACTAAATGCAACTATCAGGAGCTGAAGAATGAGGAAGGATTCCTGCGACTTCCAGAGCTTGATCATCCATCTATTGTACGATACATTGACTTTGCAGAGGATGAGAACTTTGGATATCTTGGTCTTCAACTGTGTGAATACACCCTGGAAGAATGCATTAAAAAAAAAGATGGTGGTCTGCTGATAAAGAAACTTGTTTACGAGGTTCTGGAGAGTTTAAAGGTGCTCCATTGTCAAAATCCTCCAATTCTCCACCGGGATCTCAAACCACAGAATGTTTTGATCGGTAAGACAAGTTCAAAATATACTGAAATGTTGGAATCAGCTGTCTGAAATTTAGGGGGAAAATCCTATTATTTTACATAATTTGTTTCCTGAGTTTATCCATGTGATTTGTACTGCAGATGTGAATGGAAGAGCAAGATTAGCTGATTTTGGTATAAGCAGACGTTTACCCAAAGGCCAAACAACTTATCGCACAGGCAGTGCAGGAACAAAATGCTGGATGGCCAAGGAGACTTTAGCAGAGGAAGGTGACATACCATACAAGTCGAACACTGATATACAGGTCAGTTTTTCTGCTACACAAACTTCATTGATGACTTTGGGAAAAATTCTTCCTAAACTGGTGAAATGTTTTTATTTAAGGTGGCAGGGATGCTCACTTATTATATCCTGTCTGGAGGACACCATCCTTTCGGTGACAAGTCCCATAAATGCGAGAGCAACATCGATGAAGGGAAGTACAGTTTGGACCATGTTCAGGATGTGGTGGCAAAAGATCTCATTGAGGGGATGATCCATGAAAAACCAAAGAACAGACCTAAAGTGGAAGAATGCTTGAGTCATCCCTTCTTCTGGACCTCTGAAAGGTGAGAAAGAAATGATTATTGCTTGTCAGTCGTTTGGTAATTCTACAACTTTGGTCCAGAGTGAAATACTGTATTTCTACATTTACTGAATAGAGTGGAACCAGATTTGGAACAATCATTCATGGTTCCTGGCTGATGCACCTTAATGATTGGTGATCCACTGACGTTTCACCCAGCCCACTGAACCCAGCAAAAGGTTGACATTTTTTGTTCAGGATGAATTGTGTTACCTGTATAAAGGCAGGTTGCAATGATAGCCTCATCCTGAGTGCATCCAAATACCTTAACAATCTCCAACAGTTCCATGTCTTTTGCATGTCTTTGGTCTCTATGCAATGAAGTGTGTAAGCTGGGACGATGCACACTTACAGTCTTATCTCAAAGGCATTCATGGTGTTTCACACATGTGTACATACAAGAAGTAATGAAAGTGGAACATTGTGATGCTGAGCAGGTAAAATGTTTACCATGGTCACCATCACCATAATCAGAAAGGTTTCCTTAATGTGTCATATTAAGAAGATAATGAGCTGGGGAACACAGGACCCTGGGAGCACAGAATAATGGGAGGGTGCAGCAATGTCAGCTTTGGTTTTGTAAACTATGTCCATCAGTCTGCCTTCAGAAACTAGAGTTCAGGTGGGGGTATTACAGCAAGCAGGATTACTCAGTTTGCCAGGTCACTTCTAAAATCGCATGCAACAACTTTTCTGGACATTTGTTAATTGTTAACGGCAATAATCAATACTTAGACTAATTTTGGGTTCAGTTACACTACTGTCAGTCAAGTTGTTTTTCCTCAACTGCTGTTATTTCCCAACATATTTCCATGACATGTCTATATCATAATTGTTTATCAGTATGATATGACAAAAAGGTTTACCTTGTTTATATTTTGTCAAACGTGCACCCAAAAATGTCTATTTTATTTTTCAGGAAAGTTGAATACTTGAAAAAGATTGGAAACAGGAAGGAGGTTGAAAACTGTCGAAATGCTGACCAGGAACTGATGGCATCACTGGAAAAATGTGCTGAGGATGGATCCTTCAAACAGTGGAAAGATAAGGTGACTGCAACATAACAGCTTTATTCTTCATTTGGAACCTAATTAGTTTGTATTCCTGAGGTCCACTTCATTAACTGTAATTATAACTAAGGTTTGGCATTACAGTTTCCACCAGAGTTGGTCCAGAAGTTGGATGGCAAGAAGAAACCCTATCCTGAAAACACACTGGGATTACTGCGCTTCATACGAAACCTCCATGAGCACTAGTAAGTTAGTTCTGCAGCTGTAACTTTCCATTCCCCTGAGCTCCACAAACAAAATCCCATTCACATTCATTGTATTGGGCTGAAGGCAGAAATCACAAAAGTGAGAAAATATGCTCTTAAGACTGAGCTGTTGTCATTTTGACAAGTTGTAGTTGTTTGTGTTGTTTCCCCATTGTTTCACTGATACCTTGGTATGAGTTTAATCCCCCTCACTCTATTTTAACACTGACCTACATTATACCTATCGTCATGGCCACATCAGTTTTTGGCAATGTCTGATTGTTTACTGTTTTAACATTATTTTGTTTTAGTTGACCTTTTTACAAAATAATAAAAAAAGAAAAACACCAAAAGAGATAAATCAGATTCCTGGTCAGTTCATGTTAAAATATTCCTTTGTGCTTGCAGTGCGGAGGATGCAGCCCAAGTTGATGTGATGACGATATTTCCTGATCTCTTTGGATGCGTTTACAAGTTTGCCAAGACCCGAGGGTGGAATTCAGAGACACCCTTACAGCAAATGTTTCAAAGAGAAGACATCACCAACAGCTTTACAAAGCTGTCCATAATCCCTGAGGAGCATCTGGCTCTCCCAGTTCAAGAGTCTCAACCCAGTCACTTGAAATGCAGTTGAAATCAAAAAGGATCACAGACCCAAAATGACTTTAGAGTCTTGTAAGAAGTGTGAGGGCAGAAACATGAGCAATTCTGAAAAATATATACTTTTTAATAGTCATAGTGTATAGCATATGCCACATAGTAAGGCAACACAAGGCAACAAGACAGCACACAAATCAAGTGCAATTGGTCTTTTTCACCACTGACATTGTTACACTTATCATAAAAGGAAAAGCACATTTGCCATGAATGACCTTAACACTGGCTACCCTCTGTTCAAGTGAAGTGATGTTTGTGAACTATCATGAATAACACCAGGATGCTGAAACTGAAGCAGCTAAATGGAACTCAGCCATCATTAATTTCATGATTTACATCCGTGTGTTTTCTACCGTGACATGTCAACATGACCTCTGTGAAATAAGAATGCAAGGTTGGCATGTGTATTGTACATAAATGCTCACAGTAATAGTAAGTTTGTTAAGTTTTGGTTTCTGGTTGGAACCCAAAGCAGAGCAGGATACAGGTGTATGGAAACAAAAGAGTGTATTGGCTAAGGAAAAACTAAATTGCAGGCAGTGGAGGTAGAGCGCTAGCTGGCTATGAGATTGTCCACCAGTGAAGAGAGATGGATCTCCAGATCCCTTTGCTGGATGTCATTCCCGCCCTCGAGGGCTGAGCACATGGAAAAACACTCTGATACTGTAAATGTCGAGACTGGCAACTGTAAAGTACACAGTAGCAGACACAGATGGAATTATCTGGCAGAGGAGTGGCGTGAGGACCAGGTATAGTAAGGCAGGCCTTGTCAGCTGGAGTTGGAAAAGCCAGCCACACCCCCTTCCACACACAAACCTGGCAGGAAACAGAAACAGAAAAGAAAAAGGGGGAAGGGAGAGCAACACACAAAATCCACCCAAAAACCAAAACAGAATCATCACAAAGTTGATTATAAGATTCTGTACTATAGTACGATTTTAAGGGACTTTCTCCTCACTTTAGTATTTTTTTATTTGTGAGAGTGTATACTTTACTTGGCCATTATCCTGGAGTTATCATTTTATTTTGCTACATTTATGTGATGGTTGTGGTTGCTAGTTAATTACAAAAATAAAATTCATCGTCGTCAATATTACCTGAAAAATACTTAACAGTGATTACTTCTGTGATTGATCTTTTTATTTTATTTTACTGCTGATGTATTTTCAATTTTAGAAACAACAGAGCTGGGGAAATTAGTTTCTCTTAGTTTCATTTTCGTTTCTTGAGCTGGTCTTGACAGTACTTCAAAGAGGGGCACTAGCTCACCTGGTAGAGCAGGGGCCCATGTACAAAGGCTGGGTCCTTGCCACAGCAGCAACATGCCATGATCCTGGGTTTGTAAATATTGTGTTAGCCTATGGATTTTGATTAGGAGTTTTCTGTTTGTGTTCCTTGTTTCATGTTATTCATTAATGTTTCATCTGCTTTCGGTTTTATTTTGTAAATCTAGTTTGTATATCTGGTTTTACTTCCTGTCTTTCTGTGTTTTACTTCCTGTTTTCTGTCACGCCTGTCTCATTAGTCCTTCCCTGTTCCTAGAGTCTTCCCTTCACACCTGTTCAGTGTTAGTCTTGTTTTCTCCACCCAAGTGTTCCTCTCCACACCCTTGCTGTTAGCCAATCTCCATTTCCCTCCTTTTGGCCATGTCTTCCTAATCCAGCTTTTTCTTGTTCTTTTGATTAGTTTTTTTGTGTACATATACACCTGTGTGTTTCCTTTTGTTCTTTGTCAGTTCGTCTGTGTTCATCTCCACATTATTCCTGTGCTCGTCCCTGTGTTCTCTATGTTGCCCATGCTCTGTATCCTGCCTGATGTCTTGTGTTTAGATTTTTAGAGTTCATCATATTTTTCCAGATTGGTTTTCAGTTTATTTTTTGTTCCGCTTTCATTTAGACGTTCAGTTACCTGCTGTACCTGGATGGGTTTTTTTTCACTGTATTAAAGCTCGCTATTTGTTAAAACCTCAACCGGCCTGTTAGTCTGTATTGGGTCTTCCTTGAACTGAGACATGACACCGAGGGCTTGATTCCAACCCATGGCCCTTTGCTGGATGTCATTCACCCCCCCTTTCTCCCCTCTTCATGTTTTAATTTTGATCAAATTTAATGTTACTCTCAAAATATACCATAAGTAACACAGTATCAGGAGATCAAAATAATCATGTAAAAGTATGATTGAAAGATGTGTTTTTTATCATATTTATGTCATCAGTTGTAGATCAAGACTTAGCTTTCAATATTTGTTACTGTCTTACTTTGTTAATTTTATTTCTTTAACAAAACATATTGGCCTAATATTCCTTTATGCTTTAACAATTAGGCACGATTACCATCAAACAGCCATGATTTTTTTTAAATCAATATGACAATATGAAGTAGGTAGCCTTTTCGGTAGAATAACTGTTCATGATGTAATATTACATTATGGTGTCATTTTAACTTTGCTCTCAGATGGCAGGCAATCCAACAACAACCAGTCCAAACATGCATGGCACAGAATACTTGAAAGCACTGTAGTGGGAGGAACCAGAGAGAAAAAAAGACAACGCAGTGCCAGAGAGAGCACTGAGCTCAGAGTTTGCCGTCTTGATGCCATACAGGATCCTGAACGTAGATTTTTGAAAGATCATTCACACTCAAGACACTATACTTCAAAAGTGTAAGTTATTATTATTATTATTATTATTGATATTATTATTATTATTATTATTACTATTATCATTATTATTATCATTATCATTATTATTATATTGTACACCTCCCCAAATCTAAGTTCACAACTTAAGGATGTTGAGGTTTAGCTTCTAGCCTGGATGTGGAACTAGGAACAAGGGCAAGATGTACTTAAACATTCTTCCAAATTAGTCCATGATTAATGTTCGTTTGGACTTAGTCTTTCAGTTTCGATTGTGTGAAAGGAAACATTTTATGCGTGTGCATGTAGGCACAACCTGACAAGATGAAACAAGTGTCTGTGGATGGGGGGAGGGGTGTCAGCGGTGTGAGTTTATGTGTTGTTGTTTTTTTTCAGCTTCATTGATTTAAAATTTGATTACATCAGCAATGGTTAATGTCATAATGTTCTTGTGTTTAAGAGTCTTTGAGAGACAAGAACTATAGCGTCATACCCATCATTCAGCATTTTGGAAGTGGCAAATGTTTGAATCGCCACGCTGTTAAACAGCGGTAGTGCTTGGCAGTGATACAAGCAGGAAGTTCAGGCCGAGACTTTATTTCTGCCTATAAACTTTTGAAAGAACAAAAAGGTTTCTCTCTTTTTTCTTAAAAGAAAACTGACAGTACCACCTCTCTGGACAAAAATGAAGATGAGACGAGATGTGTCTTGCAGCAGCACTGGTTACATCATGTCCTGAAGCCACATGACCCTGCCCACCAAGTATGTGTGTGTTCCCCATTGGCTGATATGTACATTTACTATTTCCTAAGAACTGAAACAGGATTCCATGTCCCCATCATTAGATACCTGAAAAAAGTTCAAACATTGGTGAAGATGAAATAACTAAACTTATTAATAGGGGCCATAGTGACAGAATTGTTTTTGTAGTAGCTCTATAGTTTTGTATGACATGAAATGTTAAACAGTAACCTTATGCTGTTGTCTTCCAACAGATACCCTGAAGCAAAGAAATAAATTGCATTACACAGTTACAAATGGAGGTCACCCCAAACGAAACATGTTGCTCTCTCATGCAGTGTATAATCAACAAGAACCTGGAGGAGCTCAAGAATTCACTAAAGGACAACAACATTAATGAAGTTTACCCATGTAGAGAGTGGAATGACTATATAACCCCACTGATTGCTGCTGTTGTAAATCACAACCAGGAAATTTGTATTCTCCTACTGAAAGAGGGTGCAGACCCAAACAAGGCATCACAAAATGGCTTGACACCTTTGCATTATGTCTCACTATCCAAAGCACCGCTTGCTTTTGTGACAATACTGCTACAAGAAAAAGCTGATCCAAATGCATGTAATCTCGACCAACGAAATTCACTGACACCACTGCAAACTGCTGCCATCAGAGACAGGGATGATGTCATGAAAGTGCTCATATCTGCTGGTGCGCTCGTAACCATGTTACCTGTTACTGATCCTGAGCATATTACTCACAATCAGAAACTGTCTCAGATGGTTCATAACCTTGCATTGAAAGAAGATGAATTATGCTCCAAAATCAGATATTTTCTGGATATGGAAATTGCTGTGCGAGGGGGACCACCTCAGGAAGTGCTCAAAACTTTTGACAGTCACATGCTTTTGGAGAATCCTCAGACCCATCTGACAATGACTGAAATGCTTTTTAATGCAACTGGACCAGGTGCAGAAAAATACCGCCAGGGAAGTATTAAATGGCTGAAGGACACTGGAAACCTGAACTCCTACATTGCAGGTGCAGTCAGTCGTTTTCCAAACATTCACCAGGATCATGTAGTTCAGGCTATTGACAGTTTACATGCAGTTTTCTGCACAATGGAAGACATACCTAATGAGCAAGCCTTGGCTATAATCCCCCATCTACTGAAACAGCTTGGCTTAGAGGAGAGACCTTATATATATGACGTTATTCTGCCAACACTACATGAGATAACAAAGAAAACAAAAGGCACAAATGGCTGGGATCCCAACTTTGTTGAGAAAATATGCCAAACAGTTGCTCCTTTTGTCTGTACAGACACAAATGATATTGGAGCCGCCATTTATGGCATATTTTCAAACTTACTTTCAGTTAAACATGTTGTTGACATCTTAGATATGAGTATTCTGAAAGATGTGACAGAGGTGCGCAGACGTTTGAAAGAACATTTTAGCAAACAAGCCTTGCAATGTGAAGATGGTACAGCCTTTACAGGATCTGAGAATACAACTGACAAGAAAGGAAGTCCAAATGACCCAGTGGCTGCTCCTGCTGAGGAATCTACTCAAACTTTAAGTGTCAGACCAATCAAAGCAATTACATCAAAGCAACAGAAATGGTTTCAAACCAGCAACAGGTGGAAGGAAAAGTATGAGAAGCTTGTAAGCACTGAGGAAAGTAAAGTCACCAGAATTGGGAGCATGATGTATGTGAATGATGCAGAGTTCCTCATAGCACAGGGAAGTCAGGGCACTGAAGTTTTCTTGGGGCTGAGAGATGATGGCACTGAAGTTGCTATTAAGAGAATGTCCAAAGTCAACTATCAGAAGCTGGAGAATGAGGAAAGATTCCTGAGACTTCCAGAGCTTGATCATCCATCTATTGTACGATACATTGACTTTGCAGAGGATGAGAACTTTGGATATCTTGGTCTTCAACTGTGTGAATACACCCTGGAAGAGTACATTAACTTGTCATCAAACATAGTTCCTCTGTTTGGGAAGAATCTGGTGAATGAGGTCCTTGACAGTTTAAAGGGGCTTCACTGTCTAAATCCTCCAATTCTTCACCGGGATCTCAAACCACAGAATGTTTTGATTGGTAAGTTCAAAATGTATAGACATGTGATTCACAATCCAATAATACCTATAAAACATTGTTTGATATAGGCCTATAATTTTTTTCACTGAATCAATCCACACCATTTGTTCTGCAGATGTTAAGGGAAGGGCAAGATTAGCTGATTTTGGCATAAGCAGGCGGTTAACCATGGGACAAACAACTCTACGCACTGGAAGTGCAGGAACAAAATGCTGGATGGCCAAAGAGACTTTAGAAGGAAGAACTGACACACCATACAAGTGGAGCACTGACATACAGGTTAGTTTTCTGCTACACGAATTTCCTTGATGGTTGGGTGAAAAATCATTCGGTATTTAAACCTCTATGCTAATTTTTCAGGTGGCAGGGATGTTGGTTTATTATATCCTCTCTGGAGGACACCATCCTTTCGGTGACAAGTCCCATAAATGCGAGAGCAACATCGATGAAGGGAAGTACAGTTTGGACCATGTTCAGGATGTGGTGGCAAAGGATCTCATCGAGTGGATGATCAATAAAGAACCAAAGAGCAGACCTAAGGTGGAAGAATGCTTGAGTCATCCCTTCTTCTGGACCACTGACAGGTAGAAATACTTTTGTTATGACCAATTCATTCAGATTATTAAAGTGATTTGCTTTTCTTTATGCACATGTTGAAGTTTTGTGGCAGAAGCTAGAGTGGTGGGGTATTGCACCAGGCAGAATTACTCAGTTTGCCAGGTAACCTCTAAAATAGCATGCAACAACTTCTCTGGACATTTGTTTAAGGATTGCGATAATCAATCTTTAGACCAGTTTTGGTCAAAGAGGGTTCAGTTACAGGAAATAAGTTATAGAGAATAAAATATTTTGAAAATCATTGCTTTCCTTTTATGGCCCAAACTTTTTTGTCATTTCTGAAGTTAACTTCACAAAAGTGGCACAAAAAAAGAGAAACATTTAGTGCACTAATCACTATACAAATATAAATTACTCAAACATGTACTCAAAATGTACATTTTATTTTTCAGGAAAGTTGAATATTTGAGAAAGATTGGAAACAGGAAGGAAGTGGAAAACTGGTGGTGAGCATGGAGTTAACAAGACTTTGTGTTTAAAGCCAAGATGCTGTAACACCTCTGTGAGGTTGTGCTTAAAGGCACAGAGGTACTTTCATGCCATGCTTGCAATGGCAATGCTAACAAGCTAATGCTAAGCAGGTAAAATGTTTACCATGGTCACCATCACCAAAATTAGAAAGTTCTCCCGAATGTTTCACATTAAGAGGATATTGAGTTGGGGAACATAGGACCCTGGGAGCACAGAACCATGGGAGAGAGCAGCAATGACAGCTTACACTGTTACACCGTGCAGCAACAGTTACACTAATTAAAGTCAAGTTGTTTTTCCTCAACTGTTGTTATTTCCCAACATATTTCCATGGTGTCTCTATATCATAATTGTTTATCAGTATGATATGACAAGAAGGTTTACCTTGTTTATATTTTGTTAAACGTGCACCCAAAATGTCTATGCTACTCTTCAGGAAAGTTGAATACTTGAAAAAGATTGGAAACAGGAAGGAGGCTGAAAATTGTCGAAATGCTGACCAGGAACTGATGGCATCACTGGAAAAATATGCTGAGGATGGATCCTTCAAACAGTGGAAAGATAAGGTGACTGCAACATAACAGCTTTATTCTTCATTTGGAACCTAATTAGTTTGTATTCCTGAGGTCCACTTCATTAACAGTAATTATAACTAAGGTTTGGCATTACAGTTTCCACCAGTGTTGGTCCAGAAGATGGATGGCAAGAAGAAACCCTATCCTGAAAACACACTGGGATTACTGCGCTTCATACGAAACCTCCATGAGCACTAGTAAGTTAGTTCTGCAGTTGTAACTTTTCATTCCCCTGAGCTGCACAAACAAAATCCCATTCACATTCATTGTATTGGGCTGAAGGCAGAAATCACAAAAGTGAGAGAATATGCTCTGAAGACTGAGCTGTTGTCATTTTGACAAGTTGTAGTTGTTGGTGTTGTTTCCCTACTGTTTCACTGATACCTTGGTATGAGTTTAATCCCCCTCACTTCATTTTAATGCTGATCTACATTATACCTATCGTCATGGCCACATCGGTTTTTGCCAATGTGTGATTGTTTACTGTTTTAACATTATTTTGTTTTAGTTGACCTTTTTACAAAATAATAAAAAAAGAAAAATCCAAAAGAGATAAATCAGATTGTTGGTCAGTTTAGGTTAAAATATTCCTTTTTGCTTGCAGTGAGGAGGATGCAGCCCAAGTTGATGTGATGACGATATTTCCTGATCTCTTTGGATGTGTTTACAAGTTTGCCAAGACCCGAGGGTGGAATTCAGAGACACTCGTACAGCAAATGTTTCAAAGAGAAGACATCACCAACAGCTTTACAAAGCTGTCCATAATCCCTGAGGAGCATCTGACTCTCCCAGTTCAAGAGTCTCAACCCAGTCACTTGAAGTGCAGTTGATATCAAAAAGGATCAAGGACTCAAAATGACTTTAGAGTTTTGTAAGAAGTGTGAGGGCAGAAACATGAGCAATTCTGAAAAAATATATACTTTTTAATAGTCATAGTGTTTCGCATATGCCACATAGTAAGGCAACACAAGGCAACAAGACAGCACACAAATCAAGTGCAATTGTTCTTTTTCACCACTGACATTTTCACACTTATAAAAGGAAAAGCACATTTGCCATGAATGACCTTAACACTGGCTACCCTCTGTTCAAGTGAAGTGATGTTTGTGAACTATCATGAATAACACCAGGATGCTGAAACTGAAGCAGCTAAATGGAACTCAGCCATCATTAATTTCATGATTTACATCCGTGTGTTTTCTACCGTGACATGTCAACATGACCTCTGTGAAATAAGAATGCAAGGTTGGCATGTGTATTGTACATAAATGCTCACAGTAATAGTAAGTTTGTTAAGTTTTGGTTTCTGGTTGGAACCCAAAGCAGAGCAGGATACAGGTGTATGGAAACAAAAGAGTGTATTGGCTAAGGAAAAACTAAATTGCAGGCAGTGGAGGTAGAGCGCTAGCTGGCTATGAGATTGTCCACCAGTGAAGAGAGATGGATCTCCAGATCCCTTTGCTGGATGTCATTCCCGCCCTCGAGGGCTGAGCACATGGAAAAACACTCTGATACTGTAAATGTCGAGACTGGCAACTGTAAAGTACACAGTAGCAGACACAGACGGAATTATCTGGCAGAGGAGTGGCGTGACCAGGTATATAAAGGCAGGCCTTGTGAGCTGGAGTTGGAAAAGCCAGTCACACCTCCTTCCACACACAAGCCTGGCAGGAAACAGAAACAGAAAAGAAAAAGGGGGAAGGGAGAGCAACACACAAAATCCACCCAAAAACCAAAATCAAAACAGAATCATCACAAAGTTGATTATAAGATTCTGTACTATAGTACGATTTTAAGGGACTTTCTCCTCACTTAAGTATTTTTTTATTTTGTGGGATTGCATACTTACACTCGGCCATTATTGTGGAGTTATCCTTTTATTTTGCTACATTTATGTGATGGTTGTGGTTGCTAATTATTAAAAAAAATAAGGATTCATCATCGTCAGTATAACCTGAAAAATACTTAACAGTGATTACTTCTGTGATTGATCTTTTTATTTTATTTTACTGCTGATATATTTTCAATTTTAGAAACAACAGAGCTGGGGAAATTAGTTTCTCTTAGTTTCATTTTCGTTTCTTGAGCTGGTCTTGACGGTACTTCAAAGAGGGGCACTAGCTCACCTGGTAGAGCAGGGGCCCATGTACAAAGGCTGGGTCCTTGCCACAGCAGCAACATGCCATGATCCTGGATTTGTAAATATTGTGTTAGCCTATGGACTTTGTTTAGGAGTTTTCTGTTTGTGTTCCTTGTTTCATGTTATTCATTAATGTTTAATCTGCTTCCGGTTTTATTTTGTAAATCTAGTTTGTATATCTGGTTTTACTTTCTGTCTTTCTGTGTTTTACCGCCTATTTTCTGTCACGCCTGTCTCATTAGTCCTTCCCTGTTTCTAGAGTCTTCCCTTCACACCTGTTCAGTGTTAGTCTTGTTTTCTCCACCCAAGTGTTCCTCTCCACACCCTTGCTGTTAGCCAATCTCCATTTCCCTCCTTTTGCCCATGTCTTCCTAATCCAGCTTCTTTGTCCTGTTCTTTTGATTAGTTTTTTTGTGTACATATACACCTGTGTGTGTTTCCTTTTGTTCTTTGTCAGTTTGTCTGTGTTCATCCTGCGTTCATCTCCATGTCATTCCTGTGCTCGTCCCTGTGTTCTCTATGTTGCCCATGCTCTGTATCCTGTCTGATGTCTTGTGTTTAGATTTTTAGAGTTCATCATATTTTTCCAGATTGGTTTTGAGTTTATTTTTTGTTCCGCTTTCATTTAGACGTTCAGTTACCTGCTGTACCTGGATGGGTTTTTTTTCACTGTATTAAAGCTCTCTATTTGTTAAAACCTCAACCGGCCTGTTAGTCTGTATTGGGTCTTCCTTGAACTGAGACATGACACCGAGGGCTTGATTCCAACCCATGGCCCTTTGCTGGATGTCATTCACCCACTCTTTCTCCCCCCTTCATGTTTTAATTTTGATCAAATTTAATCATACTCTCAAAATATACCATAAGTAACACAGTATCAGGAGATCAAAATAATCATGTAAAAGTATGATTGAAAGATGTGTTTTTTTATCATATTTGTGTCATCAGTTGTAGATCAAGACTTAGCTTTCAATATTTGTTACTGTCTTACTTTGTTAATTTTATTTCTTTAACAAAACATATTGGCCTAATATTCCTTTATGCTTTAACAATTAGGCACGATTACCATCAAACAGCCATGATTTTTTTTAAATCAATATGACAATATGAAGTAGGTAGACTTTTCGGAAGAAAAACTGTTCATGATGTAATATTACATTATGGTGTCATTTTAACTTTGCTCTCAGATGGCAGGCAATTCAACAGCAACCAGCCCAAACATGCGTGGCACAGAATACTTGAAAGCACTGTAGTGGGAGGAACCAGAGAGAAAAAAAAGACAACGCAGTGCCAGAGAGAGCACTGAGCTCGGAGTTTGCCGTCTTGATGCCATACAGGATCCTGAATGTAGATTTTTGAAAGATCATTCACACTCAAGACATTATACTTCAAAACTGTAAGTTGTTATTATTATTATTATTATTGTTGTTGTTGTTATATTGTAGTCTTGCCTAAATCTAAGTTCTTAACAAGGAAGTTAAGGTTTAGCTTCTAGCCTGAATGTGGAAGTAGATAGATAGATAGATAGATAGATAGTACTTTCGTGATCCCAAACTGGGAAATTCTTTTGTTACAGCTGCAAGTAATCAAACAGCATGTGGACATTAAAATATAGAAATATAAAGTATAGACAAAAATGAGTAGTACTAAAATTTTAAATACAAGAATATATATACAAGAAATATACAGGAACATACAGAAATAGAATAAAATAAAAATATAAAATTGCAGGAGTAAATGGATCAAATTATATCCAGAGCACAGTCAGAAGTGGGGTAGAGGTTGTAAAAATGTGCAAAATAGCTACAAGTGTGCAATTGGTAATTACCAGCAGTGCAAACAAATGGTTGTAGAATAACTATTATGCTATAGAGCAGAGGCTGTAGAGAGCCGTGAGTGCTCTCTGTCAGACAGAGGTGAGGTGTGAAATAGTGCTATGGCTTGGGGGAGGAATAAATGAATGAAGTAGAAATGAGGGCAAGATGTACTTAAACATTCTTCCAAACTAGTCCATAATTAATGCTCGTTTGAACTTTGGACTGGCAACTGCAAAGTACACAGTAGCAGACACAGACGGAAGCACCTGGCAGAGGAGTTGAGTGAAGACCAGGTATATAAAGGCAGGCCTTGTCAGCTGGAGTAGGAAAAGCTAGCTATGCCCCCTGCCACACACAAGCCTGGCAGGAAACAAAAACAGAAGAGGAAGGGGGAAGGGAGAGCAACACACAAAATCCACCCAAAAACCAAAACAGAATCATCACAAAGTTGATTATAAGATTCTGTACTATAGTACCAGTTTAAGGGACTTTCTCTGCACTTTAGTATTTGTTTATTTTGTGAGATTATATACTTTTACTTGGCCATTATCCTGGAGTTATCCTTTTATTTTGCTACATTTATGTGATGGTTGTGGTTGCTAGAATTTATTTCTGCCTATAAACTTTTGTAATAAAAACAAAGGTTTCTCTCTTTTTTCTTTAAAGAAAACTGACAGTACCGCCTCTTTGGCTGGACTAAAATGAAGATGAGACGAGATATGTCTTGCAGCAGCACTGGTTACATCATGTCCTGAAGCCACATGACCCTGCCCACCAAGTATGTGTGTGTTCCCCATTGGCTGATATATATATGTACTATTTCCTAACAGCTGAAAAAGGATTCAATGTCCCCACCATTAGATTCATGAAAAAGGTTCAAACATTAGTGAGGATGAAATAACTAAACTCATTAATAGGGGCCATAGTGACAGAACTGTTTAGGAGCTCTATAGTTTTGTATGACATGAAATGTTAAACAGTAACCTTATGCTGTTGTCTTCCAACAGATACCCTGAAGCAAAGAAATAAATTGCATTACACAGTTACAAATGGAGGTCACCCCAAACGAAACATGTTGCTCTCTCATGCAGTGTATAATCAACAAGAACCTGGAGGAGCTCAAGAATTCACTAAAGGACAACAACATTAATGAAGTTAACCCATGCAGAGAGTGGAGTGACTATATAACCCCACTGATTGCTGCTGTTGTAAATCACAACAAGGAAATTTGTATTCTCCTACTGAAAGAGGGTGCAGACCCAAACAAGGCATCACAAAATGGCTTGACACCTTTGCATTATGTCTCACTATCCAAAGCACCGCTTGCTCTTGTGACAATACTGCTACAAGGAAAAGCTGATCCAAATGCATGTAATCTCAACCAACGAAATTCACTGACACCACTGCAAATTGCTGCCATGAGAGTCAGGGATGATGTCATGAAAGTGCTCATATCTGCTGGTGCGCTCCTAACCGTGTTACCTGTTACTGATCCTGAACATATTACTCACAATCAGAAAATATCTCAGATGGTTCATAACCTTGCATTGAAAGAAGATGAATTTTGCTCCAAAGTCAGATATTTTCTGGATATGGAAATTGCTGTGCGAGGGGGACCACCTCAGGAAGTGCTCAAAACTTTTGACAGTCACATGCTTTTGGAGAATCCTCAGACCCATCTGACAATGACTGAAATGCTTTTTAATGTATCTGGGCCAGGTGCAGAAAAATACCGCCAGGGAAGTATTAAATGGCTGAAGGACACTGGAAATCTGAACTCCTACATTGCAGATGCAGTCAGTCGTTTTCCAAACATACACCAGGATCATGTATCTCAGGCAATTGCCTGTTTACATGCAGTTTTCTGCACAATGGAAGACATACCTAATGAGCAAGCCTTGGCTATAATCCCCCATCTACTGAAACAACTTGGCTCCAAAGAGAGACCTGATATATATAAAGTTATTCTGCCAACACTACATGAGATAACAAAGAAAACAAAAGGCACAAATGGCTGGGATCCCAACTTTGTTGAGAAAATATGCCAAACAGTTGCTCCTTTTGTCTGTACAGACACAAATGATATTGGAGCCGCCATTTATGGCATATTTTCAAACTTACTTTCAGTTAAACATGCTGTTGACATCTTAGACATGAGTATTCTGACAGATGTGACAGAGGTGCGCAGACGTTTGAAAGAACATTTTAGCAAACAAGCCTTGCAATGTGAAGATGGCACAGCCTTTACAGGATCTGAGAACACCACTGACAAGAAAGGAAGTCCAAATGACCCAGTGGCTGCTCCTGCTGAGGAATCTACTCAAACTTTAAGTGTCAGACCAATCAAAGCAATTACATCAAAGCAACAGAAATGGTATCAAACCAGCAACAGGTGGAAGGAAAAGTATGAGAAGCTTGTAAGCACTGAGGAAAGTAAAGTCACCAGAATTGGGAGCATGATGTATGTGAATGATGCAGAGTTCCTCATAGCACAGGGAAGTCAGGGCACTGAAGTTTTCTTGGGGCTGAGAGATGATGGCACTGAAGTTGCTATTAAGAGAATGTCCAAAGTCAACTATCGGGAGCTGAAGAATGAGGAAGGATTCCTGCGACTTCCAGAGCTTGATCATCCATCTATTGTACGATACATTGACTTTGCAGAGGATGAGAACTTTGGATATCTTGGTCTTCAGCTGTGTGAATACACCCTGGAAGAGTACATTAACTTGTCATCAAACATAGTTCCTCTGTTTGGGAAGAATCTGGTGAAGGAGGTCCTTGAGGGTTTAAAGGGGCTTCACTGTCTAAATCCTCTAATTCTTCACCGGGATCTCAAACCACAGAATGTTTTGATTAGTAAGTTCAAAATGTATAGACATGTAATTCACAATCCAATAATACCTATAAAAAATTGTTTGATATAGGCCTATAATTTTTTTCACTGAATCAATCCACACCATTTGTTCTGCAGATGTTAAGGGAAGGGCAAGATTAGCTGATTTTGGCATAAGCAGACGGTTAAACACGGATCAAACAACTCATCGCACAGGCTTTGCAGGAACAAAATGCTGGACGGCCAAAGAGACTTTTGCAGACAAAGGTGACATACCATACAAGCGGAGCACTGACATACAGGTTAATTTTCTGCTACACGAATTTCCTTGGTGGTTGGGTGAAAAATGTATTCAGTAATTAAACTTCTATGCTACTTTTCAGGTGGCAGGGATGCTGGTTTATTACATCCTCTCTGGAGGACACCATCCTTTTGGTGACAATTCCCGTAAATGCGAGAACAATATTGATAAAGGGAAGTACAGTTTGGACCATGTTCAGGATGTGGTGGCCAAAGATCTCATCGAGTGGATGATCAATAAAGAACCAAAGAGCAGACCTAAGGTGGAAGAATGCTTGCGTCATCCCTTCTTCTGGACCACTGACAGGTAGAAATATTTTTATTATGACCAATTCATTCAGATTATTAAAGTGATTTGCTTTTCTTTATGCACATGTTGAAGTTTTGTGGCAGAAACTAGAGTGGTGGGGTATTGCACCAGGCAGAATTACTCAGTTTGCCAGGTAACCTCTAAAGTAGCATGCAACAACTTCTCTGGACATTTGTTTAAGAATTGCGATAATCAATCTTTAGACCAATTTTGGTCAAAGAGGGTTCAGTTACAGCAAAGAAGCAATATTAAAATAAAACATTTTGAAAATCATTGCTTTCCTTTTATGGCCCAAACTTTTTTGTGATTTCTGAAGTTAACTACACAAAAGTGGCACAAAAAAAAGAAAGACTTAGTGCACAAATCACTACACAGATGTAAATTTCTCAAACATGTACTCAAAATGTACATTTCATTTTTCAGGAAAGTTGAATATTTGAGAAAGATTGGAAACAGGAAGGAGGTGGAAAACTGTCGAAATGCTAACCAGGAACTGATGGCATCACTGGAAAAATGTGCTGAGGATGGATCCTTCAAACAGTGGAAAGATCAGGTGACTGCAACATAACAGCTTTATTCTTCATCTGGAACTTTGGAAGTTTGTATTCCTGAGGTCCACTTCATTAACAGTAATTATAACTAAGGTTTGGCATCACAGTTTCCACCAGTGTTGGTCCAGAAGTTGGATGGCTATGGGAGACCCTATCCTGAAAACACACTGGGATTACTGCGCTTCATACGAAACCTCCATGAGCACTAGTAAGTTAGTTCTGCAGCTGTAACTTTTCATTCCCCTGAGCTCCACAAACAAAATCCCATTCACATTCATTGTATTGGGCTGAAGGCAGAAATCGCAAAAGAGAGAAAATATGCTCTGAAGACTGAGCTGTTGTCATTTTGACAAGTTGTAGTTGTTGGTGTTGTTTCCCCACTGTTTCACTGATACCTTGGTATGAGTTTGATCCCCCTTCCCTTCCCTTCACTTTAACACTGACCTACTTCATACCTATTGTCATGGGCACATTGCTTTTTGACAATGTGTGATCCTTTACTGTTTTAACATTATTTTGTTTTGTTGCCCTTATTACAAAAAATTAGCTACAAAACATTTGTATTTAATCTCTGCCAGCTTTCCAAGCCTCTTGAAATCCTTCAAAAAAGACAGCATGTTGCATTATCATGTGGTCATGGGTGTCATTCACAAATTAGATCACTGTCAAATATTTGTAAGCCGGGTGTTTATCATTAGTTTATGTTAAAATATTCCTTTGTGCTTGCAGTGCGGAGGACGCAGCCCAAGTTGATGTGATGACGATATTTCCTGATCTCTTCGGATGTGTTTACAAGTTTGCCAAGACCCGAGGGTGGAATTCAGAGACACTCGTACAGCAAATGTTTCAAAGAGAAGACATCACCAACAGCTTTACAATGCTGTCCATAATCCCTGAGGAGCATCTGGCTCTCCCAGTTCAAGAGTCTCAACCCAGTGACTTCAAGTGATGTTGAAATCAAAAAAGATCAAGGACTCAGAATGACTCTAGAGTCTTATTAACAGTCAAAGGTTTGTATTAACAACAAGCAGTTTTGATGTCATATGGTCCTTTTTGACAGTTAACAGTGTATCATCCATATGTCAAGGTTTTAACAACACTAGGCAACAAGACTGCACAAAAAAAGTGCCATTGGTCTTCTTCACACCTGACATTATCAGACTCATAGAAGGAAAAGCACAGTTGTAACAAATAACATGAACAATGGCGACCCTCTATTAAAGTGTCCCAGTAAGCCATGACAATGTGACCAACACCAGGACCCTGAAAGTGAAGCAGCTGAATGGAACTCAGCCATCATTTATTTTGTTATTTACTGTGCTTTTTCTTCTGTGACATGTCAAAATGTCCTCTATGAAATAAGCCTGTAAGGTTTTGCATATCTATTGTACATTGTCACTATTTTGCAAAGGTAGAATAGTTTTAAGGGACTTTATTTTTACTTTGGATTTATTTTGAAGAATTGTTCTTGACCATTATTCTTATTCTTATTATGTCTGACTTTTTTGTTTAGATTTTACTGCTGATATATTTTACTGCTATAGTTTTTTTTTTTTTTTTTTAACATTTTACAGTATATGTTCTTTTATTCCTGCATGTTTCCATGATATTGCTACATTATCTTGGGGTTGAAGAAAAGGACATTTCATGAACTACAGTATCATATTCTATGTTAATTTCTTTCGCAAATAACTGCTGGGGCAGAGAGTGTGTTGTGTCATTTTAGCTTCTTGAGCTGTTCTTGACTGTCCCATCGGTCTTGTCCCATTACCTGCTATCATGGCCTCTTAGAAGTACTACTACTTCTGGAAGAATTGTGAAAGGAGCAATGAATGTTGAATTACAAGCTAAAACAATGTGTGCAAGGGCTGCAATGCCATTACCTGTTTGTCATACAAATCTGAACAGATCTTTGCATTTACTTTCAAGGAATTAAAAATTGTAATGGAATATACAAGCTTGACAACATGCAGATTCTTGTGTATGATTTTGCTTTGAGCATACTGAATGTTACTCTCAAAATATGCTGTAAATCTAATCATAAGTATCAAAATAAATGTGTAAAGGTATGATTGTAACAAGTGTTTTATTATTCATTGATCATTGTGATGTAATGGGAAGTTTCTTTACTGCATTAATCAATATTTTTATGTTGATGTATCCAGTGAGTCAATGTGAAAAGGGTCACTCATAATGAAGAACCCATAGTAAATTCAAATGACTGCAGTCCCTCTCAGTTCTAATAAGCATTCAAGTGTCTTTCAGCTTTTTGTTTTGGTTGTATGGGCTGCAGCTTTACGGTTTTTCATCAGTTTCCACTCTCACTTACCCTGCCTATTAATGAGAGCTATTTTTGGTGAAAAAGCTCTACAGAGCCACCGTATATCATTTGCTTCAATACAAATTAGCACTGTAAATCAACAGGTCTATGGTCAGGCAGGGTGTGTTTGTTGCGATTGTTGAGAGAAAGTGTCAGATGTCCAATCAACGTGTACCTTTAACACAAAAATACAATTTAAACACCTTCCTCTCGCGTGATCGTTTGATGAAGGATTACAGGAGAGTAGATGACTTCAATCTAACTTTTCTTTATTTCTCTTCACACAGATTACGATGTACAGGGCCCTGGGTCCGTTCCTTCTTGCCTTAACCAACAACAACAGCGAGTCAGGGCACGAAGTCTGACAACCTGTCTCCCCCTGACCCAGTCTTTTAAGCGTTACAGTTCAGTTAAATGTGCACGCAAATGAAGAATAGCAGACTTTCGCTCCAGTCAGACTTCCTCTTCTGTCTTTCACTTCTGCCCTCCAGCTGCTTCTGCAAAAGAAAGTTCAGACAGGGACACACTTGCCACAAAGTGTGACGTCAGTAGGTCAGCTGTCGGTGATCATGCAAAACAATCTGTCATTCTCAGCATATTCTCAATATAGTAATTCCACTCTACTTTTCAGACACAGTAAGTTTCCAGTCTACAATAACCTCATATCTTCTGCTTTTCATCTGCTTAGAAGATAGGTACAGCAATCAATATATAACCTTTTTACAATAATCCAACACGATCAAGATGGCACTCTTCTCCACTGATGTGTCACTGAGTTAACCATCCCTCGAAGGTTCAACAATGTTTCTCAGCTTTACCTCCTCTGAAATCAACCCCAGCCCTACATTACCACCATAATATACACAGTTCTACTTTACACACTATCATCAGATGTGCATGTCTTTATTACAGAGTTACATAAAATGGCATGCTCCAGTATAAAACAGCTGATACCCTGCCAAGTTCAGCAGACTTCATATCCACATTGTATGTGCTGAGTTTGTCTGTGTTGGTTTGATGGATGATTTCATCAGAATGTCACATCCTCCAGCAAAGCATCATACCACAGCAGAATTATTCAGCTGTGGATGTTGAATCATGGTTTCAAGATTTACCTTTACATTTATGTATGTTTGAATTATTCGACTAAATAGCAGATTATTATTTCTAAAAATAAAAGCTTATTGTGCTTTCTATGATAGCAGTAGTACAACAAAACAAATTCAAATGCCATGTAAACTGTATTATCATTGTGCAAACCCTACCCAAAATAATTTTTAGGCTCCGTAACTGATAGGCCTGATAGTCCTTTTTGACTGAAGGATGTGGCATGGTAACTACTAAGAATATTTGTTTGATCTCAACATTTTTAGGGACACATGTTAGGTGGGGGGTCTGGGCGTCAGCCACTTCATTTCAGTTTTATGCACCAAATTATGCTGGAAATATCTTTATTTATGTAATTTAAGAGCCAAATGAGTCATTTCACTCAGCAGACTGTTAATTGTATTTACTATGTATATACACTGGGTGGTGCTGTTTTAGTATTTGAGCTCAGTGTGAAAAGGCAGGAGGGAGGTTGTTGCCAACAGGTGTTTTGACCCCGGAAGGGTTAATGGTTTTTGACTGCTGTGACGTGGAACAGGGTTGGACATGCTGAAAGTGGTGTGTTTGGTTTGGATGAAAGATAAAGAAATGGACATTTATTCAACCAGTGTTTGCTGGTATGATTAAAGACGATTATTGTTCTGTTATTGGAGCCTGCAGCTGGTTTTCTGAACAAAACACAACCAAGGAAGCTGTGGTATCAACCCAGGCAAGCGTGTCAGCCAGGTCAGGCCGGGTGAAACATAGCTGCAAGTTATCGACTTAGCTCCTACATGTAAAGCAAAGCAAAATTCAGGCACTAGGTGATAATTCAAAATATAAAAATAGGCTATAGAATATCATACAGTAAGGCTCTCAGACATTATGTCTCCTGTAGATCAACTTTTCTCATTAATGTTGTCTCTGCTGAGTCAAAACATGTAGGCATAGTTTACTTTTCCAACCTACTTTGTGTCTTTTGTTTGGGGAAAAACCTCTTTTAATTTGCAAGTGGCCTGGACTTGAATAACTCACATGTGTTTCTGCAAGATTTCTGCTCATGTTCAAAACTTTCTGTACATTCAAAACAGATCTCACAAACCCCCACAGCTGTATACTTGTACTTCAGACATCATCACTGTATTACTACATTTACCTAACAGATGCATGTTACTGGTTATGCTGCACATTCAGATTATAACTCATAAAATGTAACAATTAAAACATAATGCATTATTATTCAATAAACTGTCCAGCATTATATAAGAATGAAAAGCTTCACCCTGAACAGACTTTAAGGGTGCTTTCACACCTGGCCTGTTTGGTTTGATCAAATTCAGGTTCTTTTGCCCCCTGAGTGCAGTTCATTTGGGCAGGTGTCAACAAAGCAATCGCACTCAGGTGCGCACTAAAACAACCAGACTCAGACCTTCTTGAGGAGGTGGTCGCAGTCCAGTTACAAACAAACTGTGGTGTGGTTTATTTGTGGTGAGAATGTGTTCCAACCTCGATCTGAACCAAGTGCAGTTGCATGACACATTGTTTGGGTTAAACATGAGCATGTTACAGTCCTGGAGGATTATTAATGTGCGCCTCCTCCTGTACTGCCTTAATATGCACATTCAGCACATTCAGTGCATCAAGACATTGTTTTCTAGTTGGGGCTGGGCCTCATTTTCAAACTGTATGGTCATCGTATAACACACAATAACCAGCACTAAAAATGTCGCATTGATCATGTAAGTGTACTCTTCTTCAGCGTTTTGTTTGCTTCCTGGATTTTTCCTGAATGGAAACTCTGATCAATCAACAGCAGCTTTCTGGCACAGGCATTTGATCTGGTCTGCCTCTAAAAAGAATCCCATTTAAAGTCTGACTAAAACTGAAACTGAAACAAAGTCTAAGGAAGTCACTTATCACCACTGAATGTTTGACTGATTACTCAGACACTGTGGTGCTGTTTGGAGAGGCTTCACTCTGTTTGTCTGCCTTTCTCATGCACTGCGCTGTTCTGATCAATTGATCAGTGATCAGGAAGGTCCAGAAATGTTTTGACAAAAACTTTTTCTTCCCCTGACTGAATAATGGGGATGCATTTGCTTCACTTGTTCCATTGCTCAGTCACCTATGAGCTGTGCGTTACATTAATGCTGTGCTAATATGGTAGTATCCTCTTGAGACCATCTGAAAAACACACAGTCCTGTTTGAGACTCTATCTGGAGGAGGCAAGGTTTAAGCTGCTGTACACTGCTCTTCATCTGAGGTGGAATACCAAAACTTACTGAAAACACTTCTGATCAGACATGATACATGATCATCCTCATATTGTATGCTGAATAAGTAGCCTACAAGACAGGAACTGTCCAGTATTTTCATGTACAGAGCAGTTAGAACGAGAATAATATGAATGAGTTTGTTCACATATTGGTTGGGACAATTCTGTCCTCCCAAGATATATGCAAACCTACGACCTTGGTAACAGCTGAAGGCACTGAGATGAACATATCAACACTGTTATCAATGATCTTTTCGCATTTGGTGACTGGACTGTCAGTTGGCAATGTTCAGAGAGACTTTGGTGAGAAAATGAACTCGGAAAAAATGCAAAGTGCAGGAGCATGTCCCCCAGTTGTTTCCTGCTCAAACCCAACTCATTTCCCCCAGCAAGTCTTCTGAAACCGCCAATTTAGCTGAGGGGAGGGGCAGGAAACAGAGACAGAGAGGCAGAGTCAAAGACACAGAGCGTTGGATAGAAATACAGAAAAATAGAACAGTATGTGAAGTTTTAATAGATATATTCATACTGCAGCAGACACTCCACATCAACATTGTAAGTTAACTTTCCTCCTCTAACATTTACCTTAACACTGTATTTCAAAATAATCTGCTGTGCTTGCTTAAAAGAAGCAACTCATGTAGTCTTACTCTTACTCAAAATCGACTCTCATGGTTATATGATGTCATAATGAACGTCTAGTTCATTATGACATCAGTTTGTTTAGTCAACAGAATATTTCATCCATGTACCTACTATGACCAAAAACTCAAAAACCATTAAACAGCTGAGCACATTCAAAGTTCAATTCTGGTTTCTGGCCTGACTGAGGAAGTGAAAAGTCTAAAGCAGTCAGTGAGGGCAAGGTGTGGTGTTCTTTGTGCATTAGCAAGTCATAGCTAAAAACATTAAATCATTAATCATCAATTATCTCTAAAGTCAAGGATAGGTTTTAACTCGACTGTATATCAGTCAGGAGAGACTCACTCTGAATGACTGATTATGTTGTTCTGACGTGAACATAAGTATGAGAAATGTGCACAGTCTTGTGGTTATTAGACCCTATCATGATGTCGTATGTTTAAGAAGGTTGGTGAAGCCTTAGTAGAATATTGATCCCCTCATGGAGTCTAGATGCCAGTGGTGGTAGTGATGGTGCCAAGGATCTGGATATGAAGAGGGGTGGGTTTTTGATAAGCTTGTCCTGAGCTCTGGGTGTAATGACTGAAGTTGGGGTGGAGGAGCGTGCAACTTTCCACCTAAAATGACAGCTGACAGCAGCAAAGAGGAGAACAGATTTAAAGTTTGACAGTAGCAAAGTGATTGGCTGATAAAGATGGTGGCAAAGTTTGATTGGTGAACTGGAAGAGCAAACACCCATAGTCAGCTGATTGGAGGAAGCGGGGAAGAGAGACACAGAGAGAACTGTTAATGAATGGAGCAGAAAGAAAGTTTATCTAACTGAACAAACGCTGAGCTTTATTTGTGAATAAACATCATGAACCCTTAATTCCAGTGAGAGCCTTTGGCTGCTTGTCAAAAGTTTAAAATGGCACCAAATGTGACAGTAACATCATAATATTCTCTTTTTTACAGTTCCTCTGAATTGAAGAAATGAGTATCTTTCCACCTGTCCATCTTTCCACACAATTACAAGTCCGAGTCCCCCCAACAGAAACGCATCCGGTCATACAGTGTATTATTAATAACAACCTCAAGAAGCTCAAGAAAATAGTTAATGATAACAACATTAATGAAGTTTACCCATGCAGAGAGAGGAATGACTATATAACCCCACTGATTGCTGCTGTTGTAAATCACAACAGAGATATTTTTACTTTCCTTTTGCGTCAAGGTGCAGACCCAAATAAGGCATCACAAAATGGCTTTACACCTTTGCATTATGTCTCACTATCCAAAGCACCACTCCTTTTTGTGGAGAAACTGCTTGAAGCAAAAGCCAATCCACATGGAGGGAACCTCATGCAGCAATTCACACCACTGCAAACTGCTGCCATCAATGACAGGGATGATGTCATGAAAGTGCTCATATCTGCTGGTGCATTGATACAATTGTTACTTGTCATTGATGCTGAAGATCAAAACCACAATGAAAAAATATCTCAGATGGTTCATAACCTTGCATCGCAAGGAGATCAATTTTGCTCCAAGTTGAGATATTTTTTGGATATGGCAATTGCAGTGCCATCTAAACCCACTGAAGAAGTGTTCAAAACTTTTGACAGTCACATGCTTTTGGAGCATCCTCAGACCCATCTGACCATGATTGAAATACTTTTTAATGTAACTGGGCCAGATGCAGAAAAATACCGCCACGGAAGTATTAAATGGCTGAAGGACACTGGAAATCTGAACTCCTACATTGCAGGTGTTGTCAGTCGTTTTCCAAACATTTACCAGGATCAGGTATTTAAGGCTATTGCCAGTTTATATGCAGTTTTCTGCACAATGGAAGACATACCTAATGAGCAAGCCTTAGCTATAATCCCCCATCTACTGAAACAGCTTGGCTTCAAAGAGAGACCTGATATATGTAGGTGTTATTCTGCAAACACTGTATGTGTTAACACAGAAGACAAAAGACACAAATGGCTGGGATCCCAACTTTGTTGAGAAGATATGCCAAACAGTTGCTCCTTTTACAAAGGACCAGCACTTCTCTGACATCAGAGTCTTCACATACGGCATATTTGCAAACTTACTTTCAGTTAAACATGTGGCCAAAATCTTTACATCAGTG
Organism: Cephalopholis sonnerati; assembly: GCA_019142605.1. NCBI lineage: Eukaryota > Metazoa > Chordata > Actinopteri > Perciformes > Serranidae > Cephalopholis > Cephalopholis sonnerati. The sequence goes on from JAGQAX010000023.1 coordinate 12,967,642, forward strand.
GGGATAACTTCAGTGCCTGAGGACATACTGACATCTGCAGACATGAAAATGAATGACAAGCTGAAAGAAGTGCTCAGACGACTGAAAGATCATTTCAGCAAACCAAACTCAGAATGTGAAGACTCTAACGCATCACCTGGATCCAAGAAGAAGAAGAAAAAGAAGAAGAAAAAGAAGGAAAAGCAAGAGGACACAAACAATGAAATTGGCACTGCCACAACTGATCAAACAGCAGCTCCTATCATGGAGTCATCTTCAAATATGCACATCAACACCACCATGTCATCAATAAAACACAAATGGCTACAAATGAGCAAGAGGTGGAGAGGACAACTAGAAAAGCTTTTGAGCACTGAGGGAAATAAAGTCACCAGAATTGGGGGCATGATTTATGTGAATGATGCAGAGTTCCGCATAGCAAAGGGAAGTCAGGGCACTGAAGTTTTCTTGGGGCTGAGAGATGATGGCACTGAAGTTGCTATTAAGAGAATGTCCAAATGCAACTATCAGGAGCTGAAGAATGAGGAAGGATTCCTGCGACTTCCAGAGCTTGATCATCCATCTATTGTACGATACATCGATTTTGCAGAGGATGAGAACTTTGGATATCTTGGTCTTCAACTGTGTGAATACACCCTGGAAGAATACATTAAAAAAAAAGATGGTGGTCTGCCGATAAAGAAACTTGTTTACGAGGTTCTGGAGAGTTTAAGGGTGCTCCATTGTCAAAATCCTCCAATTCTCCACCGGGATATCAAACCGCAGAATGTTTTGATCGGTAAGACAAGTTCAAAATATACTGAAATGTTGGAATCAGCTGTCTGAAATTTGGGGGGGGGAAATCATTATTATTGTACTTAATTTGTTTCCTGAGTTTATCCACCTGATTTGTACTGCAGATGTGAATGGAAGAGCAAGATTAGCTGATTTTGGTATAAGCAGACGTTTATCCAAAGGCCAAACAACTTATCGCACAGGCAGTGCAGGAACAAAATGCTGGATGGCCAAGGAGACTTTAGCAGAGGAAGGTGACATACCATACAAGTCGAACACTGATATACAGGTCAGTTTTTCTGCTACACAAACTTCATTGATGACTTTGGGAAAAATTCTTCCTTAACTGGTAAAATGTTTTTATTTAAGGTGGCAGGGATGCTCACTTATTATATCCTCTCTGGAGGACACCATCCTTTCGGTGACAAGTCCCATAAATGCGAGAGCAACATCGATGAAGGGAAGTACAGTTTGGACCATGTTCAGGATGTGGTGGCAAAAGATCTCATTGAGGGGATGATCCATGAAAAACCAAAGAACAGACCTAAAGTGGAAGAGTGCTTGAGTCATCCCTTCTTCTGGACCTCTGCAAGGTGAGAAAGAAATGATTACTGAATGTCAGTCGTTTGGTAATTCTGCAACTTTGGTCCAGAGTGAAATACTGTATTTCTACATTTACTGAATAGAGTGGAACCAAATTTGGGACAAACATTCATGGTTCCTAGATGATGCACCTTAATGATTGGTGATCCACTGACGTTTCATCCAGCCCACTGAACTCAGCAAAAGGTTGACATTTTTTGTTCAGGATGAATTGTGTTACCTGTATAAAGGCAGGTTGCAATGATAGCCTCTTCCTGAGTGCATCCAAATGCCTTAACAATCTCCAACAGTTCCATGTCTTTTGCATGTTTTTGTGGTCTCTATGCAATAAAGTGTGTAAGCTGGGACGATGCACACTTACAGTCTTATCTCAAAGGCATTCATGGTGTTTCACTCATGTGTACATACAAGAAGTAATGGAAGTGGAACATTGTGATGCTGAGCAGGTAAAATGTTTACCATGGTCACCATCACCATAATCAGAAAGGTTTCCTTAATGTGTCATATTAATAATAATAATAATAATAATAATAATAACTTTATTTATAGAGCACTTTTCATACAAAAATGCAGCACAAAGTGCTTAACATGTGTTTAAAAACGTCCCATCCCTCCCACTCCAACCCGCCCAAAGCCCCAACCCCAATATATAGAGACACACGCACAGCTCCCTCACATACACACAGACACACATACATACACACACACACACACATACATACACACACGCACATACCCACACACGTGGGGTGGATCTTTAAAACATGCTAAAACCATGTGGCTGAACACAGAGGCACCAGGTCAAGAAACACTATGAGGAGGCCGTCTGCACCAAGGGCCACCCACGGCCCAGGCCAGGACGCCTCCGCTCGGGCGCCCACCCAGCTACAGGACAGTGAGTGGCCCACAGCAGCAAAGAGCTGCCATAGACCCCCCACCCCGCCCAGCAACTGTACGCCACGAGTCGGAGGCATCCCAGCCACAGCCGAGCACGGCCCCCGGCACAGACAGCCTCCACCGAGGAAGCACTGGAGACAATAAAAGCATAAAAGAACAGGAGGTAATAAAGGCATAAGACTATACTAAAAAACTAAGAGTAACCTAAATGAACTGAATAAATAAATAACTAGATAAATGAGCAGTAAGAAAATAAAACATTAGTTAAAAGCTAGGTTAAATAAGTGGGTCTTGAGCCTGCTTTTAAAAATGTTAACATTCTCTGCGGCCCTCAGGTCCTCTGGCAGGCTATTCCACAGACGGGGGGCATAGTGCTGGAAGGCTGCCTCACCGTATGTTCGTGTTCTGGCTTTAGGAACTATTAAAAGGCCAGTGCCAGAGGATCTCAGGGTCCGCGAGGGTACATATGGTAAAAGCAGTTCAGAGAGATAAGAAGGTCCCAGACCCCTAAGACATTTAAAAACCATTAAGAGGACCTTAAAATCAATCCTAAAACACACAGGGAGCCAATGCAGCGATTTTAAAACCGGTGTAATGTGAGCCCGCCTTCTGGTCTTCGTCAGAACCCGTGCTGCTGAGTTCTGTAGAAGTTGTAGACTTGAGATGTTTCTCTTTGGAAGACCAGAAAGCAGGGCATTACAGTAGTCAATACGACTGAAAATAAAAGCATGCATTAGCGTCTCTGTGTTAGCTCGGGAGAGAAGGGGGCGGACTCTGGCTATATTTTTTAAATGGTAAAAACCTGTTTTTGTTACTTGTTTAATGTGAGGAATAAAAGTGAGCTCAGAGTCGAAAATTACGCCCAGGTTCTTTACCTGATTGGATGGAGTTAAAGACATAGATTGCAGTGTTGATAAAAGTTTCTCTCCCTGAGCCTTAGGATCGATGATTAAAATTTCAGTTTTGTCCTGGTTAAGCTGTAGGAAGTTTTCTGCCATCCAGGATTTGATGTCTAAGATGCATTTTAAAAGGGCATCAATTGGCCCTGTGTCATCAGGAGACATAGATATATACAATTGTGTGTCATCTGCGTAGCTGTGGAAATTGACACCATGTCTCCTGATGACATTTCCAAGTGGAAGCATGTATAGATTAAAAAGTATGGGGCCTAAAATTGAGCCTTGGGGCACACCACATTTGATTTCATGGATCCTAGAGGAGCATGTGTCCAAACTTACCAGAAAATTTCTATCCCTTAGATAAGAACCAAACCATTTAAGAACAGTGCCAGAGATGCCAACGAGATGTCTTAGTCTATTTAAAAGAATTGAATGATCTACCGTGTCAAAAGCAGCACTTAGGTCAAGTAGCACAAGGACTGTGAGTTTGTTAAAGTCCAGGTTGCACCTAAGGTCATTGACAATTTTCAATAATGCAGTCTCTGTACTGTGGTTTGTTCTAAATCCAGATTGGAACTTCTCAAGAGTGACTGTCTAAAAAATCATTTAGCTGAATAAAAACAAGTTTTTCTAAAATTTTGCTTAAAAATGGTAAGTTGGACACTGGTCTGTAGTTATTAAAATCATTGGGGTCCAAATTGTTCTTTTTCAGAAGGGGTTTTACCACTGCCGTTTTAAAGGCAGCAGGGAAAGTGCCCGTCTGAAGGGAGCAATTCAAAATATTCAAGAGCTCAACTGCAAAGAATCCATAAAATGTTTTAAAAAGTGATGTTGGAATCGGGTCTAAAAGGCAGGTTGTTGGTTTTATTTGGGAGAAAACTCTACCAAGCATCTCAGCATCAGCATATTAAGAAGATAATGAGCTGGGGAACACAGGACCCTGGGAGCACAGAATAATGGGAGGGTGCAGCAATGTCAGCTTTGGTTTTGTAAACAATGTACATCAGTCTGACACCTGCCTTCAGAAACTAGAGTTCAGGTGGGGGTATTGCAGCAAGCAGGATTACTGAGTTTGCCAGGTCACTTCTAAAATTGCATGCAACAACTTCTCTGGACATTTGTTAATAAACCGCAATAATCAATACTTAGACTAATTTTGGGTTCAGTTACACTTCTTTCAGTCAAGCTGTTTTTCCTCAACTGCTGTTATTTCCCAACATATTTCCATGGCGTCTCTATATCATAATTGTTTATCAGTATGATATGACAAAAAGGTTTACCTTGTTTATGTTTTGTCAAATGTGCACCCAAAATGTCTGTTTTATTTTTCAGGAAAGTTGAATACTTGAGAAAGTTTGGAAACAGGAAGGAAGTTGAAAACTGTCGAAACGCTGACCAGGAACTGATCTCTTCACTGGAAAAATGTGCTGAGGATGGATCCTTCAAACAGTGGAAAGATAAGGTGACTGCAACATAACAGCTTTATTCTTCATTTGGAACCTAATAATAACAATACATTAGATTTATATGGGGGGTGAGGGGGCAGGTTGTGGAGAGCTTTGAAAGTGATGTTGAGGAGTTTGAAGTGGATATGCTGATTTGTCACAGTTAAGTTTGAGGAAGTTGGTTTGAAGCCAGGACTTGATTTCGGTGATGCAGTTGGTGAAGGTAGAGTGAGTGGCAGGAGTGATGGCTTTGGTGGAGATGTGGAGCTGAATGTCATCGGCAAAGCAGTGAAACTGAAGTGGTAGGCGGGGGGTGGACAAAGCACTGAAAGTGAAGTCCATGACGGCAGATTATTTGACTGAGGGGCAGAATGTACAGTACAGGATGAAGTGGAGGGGGCCGAGAACTGAACCTTGGAGAACAACTTGCAGTTGTTTATGCTGATGAAGTGGTGTCTGTCGGAGAGGTAGGAATTGAGCCAGGAGAGAGCAGTACCAGTGATGTTACGAGTGGTTTCAAGGCAAGAGGGAAGGCTGGAATGGTTGATGGTGTCGAATGCAGCACTCAGATCACGTAGAATGAGTATGTTGAGTTTGCCGTCATCAGAGGAAAGGAGAAGGTCGTTTGTGAGTTTGAGAAGGGCAGATTCAGTGCTGTGATAGGAACGGAAACCGGACTGGAGGGATTCATGGAGGTTATTGGCAGAGACGTGGGCTTTGAGTTTTGAAGCAACAGCATGTTCCAGAAGTTTTGATGGAAAAGGGAGGTTGGAGATGGGTCTGTGTTTGTTCGAGATGTCAGGATTGAGTCCAGGCTAACTAGTAAACTAGACCTAATTAGTTTGTATTCCTGAGGTCCACTTCATTAACTGTAATTATAACTAAGGTTTGGCATTACAGTTTCCACCAGAGTTGGCCCAGAAGTTGGATGGCAAGAAGAAACCCTATCCTGAAAACACACTGGGATTACTGCGCTTCATACGAAACCTCCATGAGCACTAGTAAGTTAGTTCTGCAGTTGTAACTTTTCATTCCCCTGAGCTGCACAAACAAAATCCCATTCACATTCATTGTCTTGGGCTGAAGGCAGAAATTGCAAAAGTGAGAAAGTATGCTCTGAAGACTGAGCTGTTGTCATTTTGACAAGTTGTAGTTGTTGGTGTTGTTTCTGTATTGTTTCACTGATACCTTGGTATAAATTTAATCCCCCTTCCCTTCCCTTCACTTTAACACTGACCTACTTTATACCTATCATCAGGACCACATCAGTTTTTGGCAATGTCTGATCCTTTCTGTTTTAACATTGTTTTGTTTTTGTTGCCCTTATTACAAAAAAAAAAAAAAAAAAAAAGAAAGAAGTCAGATTCCTGGTCAGTTTAGGTTAAAATATTCCATTTGCTTGCAGTGAGGAGGATGCAGCCCAAGTTGATGTGATGACGATATTTCCTGATCTCTTTGGATGTGTTTACAAGTTTGCCAAGACCCGAGGGTGGAATTCAGAGACACCCTTACAGCAAATGTTTCAAAGAGAGGACATCACCACCAGCTTTAGAAAGCTGTCCATAATCCCTGAGGAGCATCTGGCTATCCCAGTTCAAGAGTCTCAACCCAGTGACTTCAAGTGATGTTGAAATCAAAAAAGATCAAGGACCCAAAATGACTCAAGAGTCTTATTAACAGTCAAAGGTTTGTATTAACAACAAGCAGTTCTGATGTCATATGGTCCTTTTTGACAGTTAACAGTGTATCATCCATATGTCAAGGTTTTAACAACACTAGGCAACAAGACTGCACAAAAAAAGTGCCATTGGTCTTCTTCACACCTGACATTATCAGACTCATAAAAGGAAAAGCACAGTTGTAACAAATAACATGAACAATGGCTACCCTCTATTGAAGTGTCCCAGTAAGCCATGACAATGTGACCAACACCAGGACCCTGAAAGTGAAGCAGCTGAATGGAACTCAGCCATCATTTATTTTGTTATTTACTGTGCTTTTTCTTCTGTGACATGTCAAAATGTCCTCTATGAAATAAGCCTGTAAGGTTTTGCATATCTATTGTACATAGTCACTATTTTGCAAAGGCTGACAGTAACAGCAAGTAGATTATAAGATACTGTAGGGTAGAATAGTTTTAAGGGACTTTATTTTTACTTTGGATTTATTTTGAAGAATTGTTCTTGACCATTATTCTTATTCTTATTCATTATTATGTCTGACTTTTTTGTTTAGATTTTACTGCTGATATATTTTCCCGCAATAGTTATTTTTAACATTTTACAGTATATGTTCTTTTATTCCTGCATGTTTCCATGATATTGCTACATTATCTGGGGGTGGAAGAAAAGGACATTTCATGAACTACAGTTTCATATTCTATGTTAATTTCTTTCACAAATAACTGCTGGGGCAGAGAGTGTGTTGTGTCATTTTAGTTTCTTGAGCTGTTCTTGACTGTGCCATTGGCCTTGTCCCATTACCTGCTATCATGGCCTCCTAGAAGTGGAAAAATTGTGAAGGGAACAATGAATGTTGAATTACAAGCTAAAACAATGTGTGTAAAACAAGGGCTGCAATGCCATTACCTGTTTGTCATACAAATCTGAACAGATCTTTGCATTTACTTTCAAGGAATTAAAAATTGTGATTGAATATACAAGCTTGACAACATGCAGATTCTTGATTCTTCTGTAGATCAACTTTTCTCATTTAATGTTATCTCTGCTGAGTCAAAACATGTAGGCATAGTTTACTTTTCCAACCTACTTTGTGTCTTTTGTTTGGGGAAAAACCTCTTTTAATTTTCAAGTGGCCTGGACTTGAATAACTCACATGTTTTCTGCTCATGTTCAAAACTTTCTGTACATTCAAAACAGATCTCACAAACCCCCACAGCTGTATACTTGTACTTCAGACATAAACACTGTATTACTACATTTACCTAACAGATGCATGTTACTGGTTATGCTGCACATTCAGATTATAACTCATAAAATGTAACAATTAAAACATAATGCATTATTATTTAATAAACTGTCCAGCATTATGTAAGAATGAAAAGCTCCACCTTGAACAGACTTTAAGGGTGCTTTCACACCTGGCCTGAGATGAACATATCAACACTGTTATCAATGATCTTTTCGCATTTGGACTTTGGTGACTGGACTGTCAGTTGGCAATGTTTGGTGAGAAAATCAACTAAAAAAACTTGAAGTGCAGGAGCATGTCCCCCAGTTGCTTCCTGCTGAAACCCAACTCATTTCCCCTAGCAAGTCTTCTGAAACCACCAATTTAGCTGAGGGGAGGGGCAGGAAACAGAGACAGAGAGGCAGAGTCAAAGACACAGAGCGTTGGACAGAAATACAGAAAAAAAGAACAGCATGTGAAGTTTTAATAGATATATTCATACTGCAGCAGACACTCCACGTCAGCATTGTAAGTTAACTTTCCTCCTCTAACATTTACCTTAACACTGTATTTTAAAATAATCTGCTGTGCTTGCTTAGTAAAATATCTCAGATGGTTCATAACCTTGCATCGCAAGGAAATCAGTTTTGCTCCAAGATTAGATATATTTTGGATATGGTAATTGAATGAGGAAGGATTCTTGCGACTTCCAGAGCTCAATTATCCATCTATTGTATGATACATTGACTTTTCGGAGGATGAGAACTTTGGATATCTTGGTCTTCAACTGTGTGAATACACCCTGGAAGAATGCATTAAAAAAATAATGATGAAAACTATGATGGTGGTCTGCTGGGAAAGAAACTTGTTTACGAGGTTCTGGAGAGTTTAAAGGTGCTCCATTGTCAAAATCCTCCAATTCTCCACCGGGATCTCAAACCACAGAATGTGTTGATCGGTAAGACAAGTTCAAAATATACTGAAATGATAGAATTGTACTTTTACTTGAGAGTATACCAAATATTTGAATTTTCTTGAAAAGTCTCTACGCCTTTTATCCTGCATATGTTAATGGGAGGGCAAGATTAGCTGATTTTGGCATAGTTACCCATGGGCCAAACAACTTTCCGCACTGGAAGTTCAGGAACAAAATGCTGGATGGCCAAAGAGACTTTAGAAAGAAGAAGTGACACACCATACAAGTGGAGCACTGACATACAGGTTAGTTTTCTGGTAAACTAATTTTATTGATGGTTGGGTGAAAAATACATTCAGTAATCAAATTCTATGCTACTTTTCAGGTGGCAGGGATGCTGGTTTATTACATCCTCTCTGGAGGACACCATCCTTTCGGTGACAGCTATGCATGTGAGCGCAACATTCATGAAGGGAACTACAGTTTGGACCATGTGCAAGATGTGGTGGCAAAAGATCTCATTGAGTGCATGATCGATGAAGAACCAAAGAACAGACCTAAAAAGGAAGATTGCTTGAGTCATCCCTTCTTCTGGACCACTGACAGGTAACGTTAGAATAAATGTTATCGTGGCCAATACATCTGGATCAATTCAAACAATTTGCTATTACTTCTATGTTTTGTAGCTAGCGTGGGCCTCATACGCTGGTCTGATTATAGGCACAGTTTCATCTAAGTGCTAACACAAGCATGTTAACATGCTGATGCTAAGCAGGTATAATGTTTAGTATTTTTACCATCTTAGTTTTGCATGTTAACATGCTAATATTTGCTAATTAGTACTAAACACATAATACAACTGGGATGATGGGAATGTCATTAATGTTGCAGGTGTTTCGCCATAAATCAAGTTTTGGAAAATTTTAAGTTTGACCTGATGATGGTGCTAGAGAAAATATCAGGGTCATGAGAGTCATTAGGTCCTTTTGGAATGATGAATGTTTGTACACAATTTCATGGCAATCCATCAAATGCGATATTTCAGTCTGACCAGCACAAAGACCGATATTGCCGTCTATCAACAGCTTGCATGTCTTTTAAAAATCAGATGATAAAAGGATTTACCTAAATTGAATTGTGTTCTTCATAAATGACCTTTTTCTTCAATTGCTTTTATTCCTCAGTGTATATATATTTCCATATTATTTTCACATCATATTTTTTATCAGTATGATATAACAAAAAGATTTGAATTGTTTGTATTTCGTGAAACACATTTCCAAAATGTACATTTTATTTTTCAGGATAGAATACTTAAAAAAGGTTGGAAACAGAAAGGCGGTGCAAAACTATCGAAATGCTGATGAGGAATTCATGTCTTTGCTGGAGAAATATGTCATGGGATGGATCCTTCAAACAGTGGAGAAATAAGGTGACTGCAACTTAACAATTTTATTCATTATTCAGAACCCAACTAGTTTGTATTCCCAAGGTCCACTTCACCACTAAGGATAATTATAACTAATGTTTGGCATCATAGTTTTCACCAGAGTTGCTCCAGAAATTGGAAGGCAAGAAGACACCCTACCCTGAAAACACACTGGAATTACTGCGCTTCATACGAAACCTCCATGAGCACTAGTAAGTTAAACTGGATAAAAAATGACTAAGGGCTTTGATATGTCATTTACTGAATGCTTCCCAACTATTTAATAGATCTTTTGGTGTGAGTTTTTCCCCCCTCTCCCTTCACTTTGACACTGACCTACAATCACACCTATGTCCATGGTCACAGTTCAATTTGGGGGGGTATTTATTTAGAGGTTAATGAGCCTTGCCATAACTTAGTTGATTTGAAAGAACTGCAGCTAAATGCAATAAAACCTGATGCTGGGTTGTTGTTAATCAGTGCTGCAATTTCTACTCTTGGATATTACAGGCCTGTCTGCATGTGTGGCCATAGAGCAACATATGTGTAGCAGATGAGATGGTGACTACGACTTCCCAGAGAATTTTGATAATTAATCCTTTACTAAAACTAAAATTTAGACACTCTAAAATTCCACAGGCAAGGATAAAATATCTTTGGGTAGTAACCTCAGCTTGGTTTAATGTGCTAACTGTGTCCAGTCATGTTCTATCAAGTCAAGACACCAATTAATTTTAAATAAGAGTGATTAATCAGTGTATTTGTTCTCAGGTAAATCTTTGCTCAGTATTTCCATCAGTGTCTTCTTTGTGTTGGTATAAGCCAAAGTCACAAGCATTGTCTTGAACCCTAAAATTTAAGGTTGGAGGTGTTGCAGTGGTTCTTGGATGTGCATGAAATATTTTATGTCCAGAAATTGCAGCCTTAGTTTTGTCATCGAAATAATAGCTATGTAAATTTAAATCGATAGTATTAAATATTTGTAAAACATTGTCCTCATAGAAAATGCACGCTTTACAACATACAGATTCTGTTATTATTTTTCCTTTTGGTATACTGGATGTTATTCTCAGAATGCACTGCCTGTGTAAACCTCAGTGGTCTATCTAAATAAATGTGTAAAAATATGATTTGAAAATGTGTTTTATTGTATAGTTATGGCATCATATCAGTCAACGCACCCAACATGCTGATATACTATAAAAGAAAAGAAGAATTAAGGCCGGAAGAATTTGCATTTTATAAAAATATGCGGCTTCTTATTCTTCGAAATATGCTAATAATGTGACATTTTCACAGTGACAGGCTTTTATTGTGAAGGACACCATTTTCAACTTCCGTTTTATTATTGTTAATATCCCCTCAGGAGCGTTATTGTTTTTTTTTTTGTCAACAAATAAAACAAGATATCTGGACTTTTTTTTATTAGCTGGTGTTGTATTTGATTCAGAATTATAACTCAAATTTTATTTCCTTCAATGATAATTTTCTTGTCACCGTTGTACCGGAAGTCGTGCCTTTTGTCTGTCCTCATTCAGCGCGACTTGACAACGGAGCCCAAAAAAGTGACGTTGCAGGATAAACAAACGGAGGAGAGGCAGCTCAGACGGAGACGGAGCAGGGTGGCAGCCTGTATCCTGACATTTAGTTAAAAATATATATATTTATCAAGCGGATAATGCAGTCTTCCAAGAGGAGCGAGAGTGACTGGCAGGGGCTAGTCAGCGAGGTAAGTGAGTGGCGAAGACCGCGAACAGCTGTTGCAGAGACGGACTGATTTTGGAGAAGCTCCCTTGTCCATATGGAACGACGAGCCTCGGTGTCTTGTCTTAGTAGAGACGAGGAGCTGCTTAGAAACCCACCTTATGTTACTTTTTCGTCTTTTGTTAGATAACTTAAGCTAAAAATTGACTGGAGGGGTAAGCTAGCATGCTATTCTGTCAGGCCGACAGCATCAGAAATGCAGTGACACCCCTGCCCACCTCTGAAACACGTATGGCGCTGTATAAATGATATATAGGACACCTGTGGGACTGCTTTTACCTGTTAATATCATTGGAATAATTGTATTAAAACCTACTGAGTAAGATCCGACCTATGGGGATAAAATAAATACATATGAGTGTATTTTAAAAACCTAATGTTAGCCTGTAACTGAAAGCAATTAGCATTATACTGTATAGGTAAATGTAATGAAACATTAAAAAACAGCTTGTAGATATCATCACATATATATAGAAACTCAACAGAAATACCCAGTTATATTTAAATTACTCCAATTAATAGCTGTTAAATGCAGAGTGGCCCACAAGCCCCCCCAAATTTAAAGGATTTGCTGCTTTTCCTTTTGTGATAGTAACCTGCATGAATTCACGTTTTGGAGAGCTGGTAGATGTGATATCACCACCTTTAGTTAGAGAGCCATGCTTCACTATTTTCTGGTGTTTTACAGACAAACAAACAATCCATTAAAATGAAAAAATAATTGTCTGATTCAATAAGTATTAGTTACAGCTTTACATTTGGGTGATTGAGCTACAAACCATACTACGAGCTTTACTCTACACTACTAGTGCACATTCGGCTCCATTGTAGGCAGCTGCTATTTAATTTGGTTATGAGCTGGTCTGACAGCTATCAAGGTTTACTCTGTTCCTTCTGCGGTGTCTTATCTACACTTTAAACACTTGGCTTCCTGTGTGTGTTTTTCCACCTGAAGCAAACTGGTCTGGCTTGGCATCATTTCAGTTGAGTCATTTGACCATTTGCATCCCAGGATAGGGGAATATAAAGACAAGAATAGGCTGGATGATACAGTAGGTCAGTGGCTTTTAGGGCTACAGCTAAGGATTATTTTCATTGTTGACTAATCTGTCGGTTATTTCGTCGATTAGTCAACTAATCATTTTATCAAAAAATGTGTTAAAATGTTGAAAAATGCCGGTCTGTCTCTCCCAGACCCCAAAATTATGTCATTTAATGTCTTGTTTCGTACTCACGCCAAAGGGTTTTAGTTCACCGTCATGGGAGAGTGTGTAAAGCTGCCAATTTTTGAACGTAAGAAGCTGCAATAAGAGTATTTCGGGGTATTTTTTTAGTACTTTTCTATGAAAAATGACTCAAACTGATTAGTCGACTACTAAAACAGTCACTGATTATTTTAATAGTCGATTAGTCATCGATTAGTCGACTAATCGTTGCAGGACTAGTGGTTTTCAAACTTTTTGTGGCCAAGGCGAAGGACAAGCCAAAATGTCAAGGCACACCTGTGTTTAAATCTGTGCTCAATAGCTTCTATAATGTGTGTTATCGCTCTTATCACGACATAAGACGATAAGAATAAGCGAAAAAAAGACAGGTAGCTTTTGTGATACTGTCTACTGTCTTTTTTTCTCTTTTATTTCGGTGGTAGTTCGTCTCCGTTGGTGCTTTGTTGTAATTTGCTCCGTACAACAAAGCAATCCATTGTCCCACTCACGGCTTTCTCCTTTTAAATGTTATCATCCCTCACACTGACTGCCAGTCACACTTTTGATGTGTCACACACTTATAATTCCCAAGCGTGAATAGCGACAAATAGGTTCCCCATGATGGTTTTCTAAATTAAATTAAATTAAATTTTTTAGCTAGATGTTGCCTCTTTATTAGGAAATGGGGGCGCACAACATACTGACACAATCAATTAAAAATCCATTCGGAACTTTTTGTCTGGGCCCAAGTGAATATTGCAATAATAACGTTTGTTTAATACAAAATCCCGCGGCACACATAGCATTACAGCACACCATTTGAGAACAACTGTGGTATGATAGATGGATGTCATATACAGATGTACATCTTATAAAACCCCTGCTCTCTGTTTTTTCCATTTGTGCGCGGTTTGTTGTAGTTCCTGGTGTGTAAACGTAAGCTGGAGAGTAAGAAAGAGGCCCTGCTCATTCTGTCCAAGGAGCTGGATACCTGTCAGCAGGAGAGAGACCAGTACAAGCTGATGGCCAACCAGCTGAGGGAGCGCCACCAGGGACTCAAGAAAAAGTACAGGGAACTCATTGTGAGTGGTTGGAAGCTTCAAGGTGATTTTTATCTGTCTGTGTGCATTGTGTTGTCTATGCAAGTTGTTTGTTTATTAGTACTCTCTGGTGAAACAGTCAGGCAATCAAATTGGAATGTTAACAGTATGCATAATGAAATATTTGCTAACTGTATTCCACAACAAAGAATATTTTCATCATGTAATTCTTCGTGTTTTAGGATGGTGACCCCTCTTTGCCACCAGAAAAACGCAATCAAGTAAGTTGTGCTTGATTTTAAAGACTTTATTACGGCTGCTAATGCTCAAAGTATTTGCCTTCATCATGTTCAGGTGTAAATTCCATGGTGTGGTTGAATCAAAGTGCTCTCTCCTTTTGTTCTGTTGATTTAGTAAGGTGAGGATAACCTCTGGAACATGAGTTCACATCAAGTACAGGATCTCAGTGGACAAACGACCTCATAATACCAAACAAATACAGATCACATGCTCACACTTGCAGACTTCTTATATGATATGTCCACAGTAAAAAACGCCCCCTCTACCAGATAATTACAGTTAGAATAAATGTTATGGTGTGTCTTGTAGGAGTGCTGCAGGACTCTGCTTGGTGGTGCTTTCAAGGACGCCCTGACAGCCTGAATTGAAGGGTTGGCTGCTGAATTGCATTATAAAAAGGAGTCTTGCAGTTTAGAGGACAAACAACAAGGAAACATCAGCGTTGTGCTTACCTGCACGCCAGATCGCTTTTTATTAACATAAGAGTTGAGACTGCTACAATTGAAATATAAGTGAAAAATCAGCTGTAGCCAAGAAATAATTTAGTGTTTTTGCTCAACATAATAACTGAAATTTGTCCTTGCAGTCTTTTGATCCTTAAAATCTATTTAGTCCTTTGTCTGATGTGTGATGATGTGCGATTCATTTAAAAGCTGTCAATAAAAGCAGTTTTAGAGTTATTTAAGAATTGTTCCTGCGTATATGTTTCCTTGAGAGAAGAGGAAAGATGGTACCCTAATTGAATTGGTTTTATCGTTGGATTTGACCTTCTCTTTGATGGATTAAGTGGCCTGTCACCAGCTGTTTTGCAATTTTTTGACCATTCACTTCATTCGCTCCTCCTCTGCACCCTCTCCTTAGGTAAACCTGGCTCAGCTGTTGAGAGACTCGAGAGAACGAGCAAAGCAGCTCACCGAGGAGGTGAAGGAGCTGACTCAGAGACTTACGGAGGCCCAGGGGGATAACAAGGTAGCAGCACAAACACAAACCTATGCGCAATTTAAATAGCACTCATATAACATGACCCCTCGCTCGATCCAGTGCATGAGTAGATGTGGTTAAGAGAAGCAGTGATATTACATGTTTCTTTCCACAGCTCCTGAGGATGACCATTACTCGACAGAGGCTGGGGGATGAGGAAGTGGGGGCACGCCATTTCCCCGCCCATGAACGTGAGGATCTAGTTCGCCAGCTAGAGAGAGCAGGGCTACAGGTTGATACATTTCCTTATTTTCCTCCCCCAAAAATTATCTGCCAAAACCAAGAAACTATCTCAAATTTATGTCACATCACATTCAACATTTGCAGTGCAGTTAAAGTGACATGTAATCATGGGTGAATTTTCAACCATTCAGAACATAGAGATACCAAACTTTGCATCTCAGCCTATCAGAGACAAAGATGAAAGACTTTGTGCAAGAGCAAACGATTAGCTTGATTCAACTCGAGGGACTTTTTTAGGGGGCCAGGAACCATTTAAGGAACTAAGGAACTGTCCTGTGGGGATCAGGGACTAAGTTTTGTTTCTTAGCCATTCCCTGGAAATTTGGACGTTTCTTGCAATGTTTATCGATCTTAAATTTTTACAGCTCATCAGATGCCTTGGAAGCTCAAATGGATGTGTGCAAAAGAGACTTTCAGTTTCTGGTTTAGTTCCTGAGTTTAGTTTTTGTTGCACCATAGTTCCTGGAACAATCTGATGAGCAATGGGTTAATGTTACAGAGAGAAATCTGTGGTTGAATTTATTTGTTTATTTATTTATTTTTTTATTTTATTTTTTTTCCAGTTGATGAAGCAAAACATAAAATATGATAAGAAAAGTAATTTCTCCTGCTATTCAAATTTTTTTCATAATTTTAAGAACTTTGTAGAACATTGTGGGAGAGATTAAGTGTACATATAAGGGCGGGAAGACTTGAGGAGGGATTCAAGAGACAGAAAAAAAAAAACAGAAGAGCTTTGTCTTAAAATCCATACATCCTAAAAATGTTGATTTTTTTTCTTAACAAAAACAGCCTCAGTATTTCATAAATATTCACATTTTGCATTGTGCATCAGGGGCATGCTTCACTTTGTCTTGGCAGGAAATATTGTCAACCCAGTACTCCCTTTAGCCACATAGCCACAGTGCAGTAAATACTGCCAGTATGAGGCTTAAAACGTGGTGGTGTTGTATTGGATTTTATTATTTTGATGAAACAATACTTACCCCTACTTTAGACCTGCAGTTGAAGTGTTATTCAACAAGGCACTTAAGTTCTATCTGCTCTATTGGAGCCACTCACTCAGTTGAAAACAGTAGACGTGGTTTCACAGTGGAGTTGCTGATTACCGAAAACAGCGTATGCACTCTCAGCAAACTCTGCTTTAGTAAACAAAGCTTTAAAATATATTTCAGTGGCTTCTCTTACAGACAGTTTTTTGCCTGTTTGCCTGTTTCTAGATGGAGGAGATGGAGCACAACATGAAGGCTCTGACAGACGAGCTGCAGGACGTGAAGGCGGAGCGCGGTGTGTTCAGGGAGAAGGCCTACCGGCTCAACGTGGAGCTCAACCACGTCTTGGGCAACCGTGAGGCACGCATCATTGATGTGGATGCCCTCTGCATGGAGAACAGGCAAGTGGAATAAAGAAACAGATATCTAGTGCACTTCTAATGATCACATTGTTTCAGGCCTGTTACACCTCTGGTTTTCTAAATCCAGCTTCAAGAGAGGTCAAACATTTTCTTTGGGCTACGGTTCCCAGGAACTTGCTTTAAATCTTAGTAGTTGCTGCCTGTGTAGAGTCTCTATCTCTCTTGTCCCTCTTTCTCTCGCTTTACCGGATGTAAACACATCTTTTTTGAGGAATCATGCTGTTGGGGGATTACAGCTAAAATATCTGGTGAAAGCAGAAAAGCAAAGTATAAGAAAGAGAGACGTGACCATATTACAAAATAATAAAGAAGTTTAGCAGCCGCTTCATTGTGATTCCTCATCTATTGATCAGGTTTGGTTTTCATTTCTAGATCTGTATTTTTGTTTCTGTATTAAGATGTGCTCCTCCAGGTTTGTGAAAAAGTGCACTGACTTCGTTTTCCAAATTGTACAGGATGACCTTAACATTAGGGCTTAGGTTGACTGATTAAGCAATATGAGATTAGATATTGTCTCAGAATTTGGATGTTATTAAACAGTAAGCGCTGTTTTTTCCTGTTTTTAAAGGTCCAGTGTTTAGAATTTTGGGGCATCTATTGGCAAAAATGGTATATAATATTCATAATTATGTTTCATTAGTTTATGATCACCAGAAAATAAGAATCATTGTGTTTGAGTTACCCTTAGAATGAACCACTGATATCTACATAAAGTGCAGGTCCTCTTCCAAAGATGCTGCCATGTTGTTTCCATGTTGGTTTTCTCTGGGTACTCCGGCTTCCTCCCACAGTCCAAAGACATGCAGGTTAATTGGTGACTCTAAATTGGCCGTAGGTGTGAGTGTGATGGTGAATGGTTGTCTGTCTCTATGTGTCAGCCCTGTGATAGTCTGGTGACCTGTCCAGGGTGTACCCTGCCTCTCGCCCATTGTCAGCTGGGATAGGCTCCACAGTGGTTACAGAAATGGATTGATGGATGGATGCTCTTTAATAACAGAAAAGAAGAACAAAAAATGTGTGAAAAGGCCCATGAAGTGGTGCAGGAATGAGTCCTAAAACCTGGGAATGCTTAGCATTTTAGCATTACCGGTTCCCTAGTCTCAAAGTCAGTGGGTTTTTGGTTAGATGCCTGTGGCTGTGCCTGTTAGAAGTCTGTGGTTAACACAAGCTTAAGAGACTTTTGTGTTTTGTTCTACGACATGAAATACTTCAGTAAAATCACCACTTGTGAATTTTGCAACTTTTATGTGTCTTAAAAAGGAGCTTCAACTTAAATTACTTAGTATCTGTTATACTTTGCACCTTATCAGTGTTGTTTTAAGTGCTAAGACTTTTCTGTTTGTGATTTTGATCATTGTTATTGTAGGTACTTGCATGAGCGTTTTAGCCAACTACAAGAAGAGGTGAACCTGCTGAAATCCAACATCATGAAGTACAAGGTACAGATGGAATGACTGATCTATGCACGTGCACTAAAAGTAAAACTTTTATTCCAAGTGTTCATCAGACATGGCAGGGCGAGATTTATCCTCTTGTTTTTCCCTCACCACAGACAGCTCTTGAGAGGAGGAAAAACTCCAGCACATATGGGAAATCAAACAGCAGTCCCCTCACTGGAGTCCTCTCAGCCAAACAAGGTGAAAACACAAACACTTTGAATTCTCTTTAAACTCCAAGATAAACAGACACCACAGCAGCTGATCTGGAAAGGACTGAAGGCCAGTAAAATGTACGTTTTATGACTTGCAAAGTAGCTTTTAATTAAACAAACTGCAACTGATTCTTTTCTCAGTATAACAGATCAGTGTCTTAAAACACCTTTGTTTCTTGCCATGTCTCACTGCATTATTTAATAACTCCCTTTTTGCCGATCCTTCAAGCCACCGCCCGGACACCAGCTGAGTTACTAATTGTATTCTGAGTAGTAGAGAGCACCACTGGCAGGGAAATGAGCCTGCCAAGATGACTGACAGTTGCTGGCAGAAGCAGCACAGTAGGCTCCGGAGTTAAAGTTAGGAGAGTGTCTCTAGTAGACAGCTGTTTCTAACTCTCCATCTCTGTCTTGCTCTTGTCATGCTGTTTTCCCCGTCTCATGTTAAATCACCCAGTCTTTTGTATATTTTTATTGGTGCATTATTAGCAGGTTGTAGGTTAGTACTCCATGTTTTCGTGGATGCTGGCTTTAAACAAAAATAGAGTTCTGTTCCCCTTACAACCTGTCTTTCTTTTATAGGCCTCACTCCTATTTTTCGTCTCCCTCTACTTTTTAGTCCAGGAGATGCTTCTGGAGGAGCAGGGCTGCAGCCTGCCAGCCACGCCTCAGTCCATATCCGACCTCAAGTCCCTGGCCACAGCTCTGCTTGAGACCATCCACGAGAAGAACCTGGTCATCCAGCATCAGAGGCACACCAACAGGTAATGCCATGCTACATTGCATTCATGTCGGGGGAACCCTCACCTGTCCCTCCGCTGGTCGCAAGGACTTTCTTATAAGGCTGACCTTCAAACTTTCCCCATCCTCCTGGCACACTTAAAATGTTTACATACCTGTTCTGAGAATCCTTCTCCACCTCCAAGGCAAACACTGAACTGTGATACATGAATACACACACACACACAAACACTGTTCATTAGTTCTAAGTTGCTTGACCCATCGTTCTTGGTTTGCAGGATCCTTGGGAACAGAGTGGCAGATTTGGAAAAGAAGTTGAAGACACTGGAGGTTTCAGGACTGTGGAGTCTTCCAGGTGGGTCTGTGTTAAAGCTTCCACCAAAAAAACCCACACACCTTTTAGCTGTACCACACCGCAGTCTCCTTATTTAAGTCTCCACAATTCATCCATGTTTTAATCTAACATTAAACACAATTATTAAACAAATGTAGAGTAATATCAGTCATTTATAAGTGTAAAATATTTATCATGGATATTAATTACTTTGATTTGTGTGTAAGATAATGAAATGAAAGCTGCCACGTGTAGTTAAATTGCTACAAAGCTTTTACATGACTTTACTGTACCTCACTGCGAAGTAAGGCATGAGTCTCAGGAGGGCAGGAGGGCATGAGCTTTTTTAGGCTTCTGAATGTTGGCGTGACAGAAAAAGTTTGAGAACTACTGCTGTAACTGTGCCACACCATTAGCAAATATGACCATGTGACTGTGCGTGTGTGTGTGCTTGCGTGCATAAAGTAAACAAAAAACTGAAAAGGGTTAACCACTACAAACCAACTATATATAAACTGTGCCATTTCTGTCCCTTTATAATGGATTTTGTCACTGTTTGAGTGTAAAATGTTTTTCCTAACGTTAATCTTCTCGTGCACTGCTCTTGAAACTCTTGTTATATCATTTAAGTTTTTATGAATTAACAACTTTTTTTGCTCTAAAATTTCTAGCTAGCACACTAGCTTAAACTAATTTTCCTTATTGTTTTAATCGAAATACGTTAATGAGGTTTAATGTCCATAACAGTGTGTCTTTCTCTCTTCTCTGGCTGCGTCTCAGGCTTGACCTACCGCGTATCCGTGGGAATTGGGAGTATGTATTCCTTCTGCCCCACTTAGCCCATCCATGCCCTCCACTATGTCATGCCAGGACAAATCTGGGCAGACGCCCAGAAAGTGTGTCACCTCATGCCCACCGTTTACAATGTGTCGACTCCATTGACCACCCGCTCATGTGTCTGTTCATGATACCATTGACTGAAGCGCTGCCTGAATATCACACACCGATCCTTTTGGTCTAGTGGATCTGTCTGAAATCTTGGACTCAGGGGGACAAAAGATTATTATTTAATGTTGGGGTTGGGCTTGTTTTAAGGACAGGAGAGACCGTTTTAAGGCGGAACATTACTGTTCTCAGGTTCATTTTAAAATGTGCTCAGATTGTCACAGGCAAGAATTATAAATCCTGTGAAGCCAGGACTAAAGGCTGTCATATCACAGAGTGATATATGATGCAGACTGCAGTTAGACAAAAAAGAATTAGGATTGATTAACAGAGCAAGCTGTTTTTCTGGACTTAAGAGTTAAAGCAATGTTTTTAGGACATGAGAGTACAAATGAGTCATTAAAAATGCTTTTAAAATTACTAATATTGTTTTTTAAATTCTTGTCATAACGTGAGACCGTGGAGAAAAGCACATTCATTTTGACCCAACCAGTATTCAAAAATACAATCAAATATATAACACTTTTTTTGCACCAGTATTCATGCATTTTTTAAAAACAAGTAACCCAAGGCTTATGTGTTAAATATTTTGCCATGCACTATATCCATAGCAGCCCTTATATTTTGCTGAGACGGCTGCCACCTGTTCCCCTCCCTTCAACAAACCTCATCCTCAGAGCAGCAAAACCAAACAAAAGTAGTTTAAAAATCTATCAAATGTAAACTGCATCAAAGATTAGTATCCCAAACTACATTTGTGGCCTGAAAAGAATTTCCAGATACAACCAGGAGACGACAGAATCCACCTAGAAAATAGTTCCCCTCTTTTCCCACTGGAGGGAGATGTTGTGCCGCGTATGACCCACACTGCGAGGTGGAGGGGCTGCGGCTGGATGGAGGTGCCCTGTCATGAGACCGTCATTCTCACCGCCATAAAACTGACAAGCATCCATTACTGAAAATGATTGCCCACATTACAAACACATTTAGGGGAATGTGCCGTTATTAGGGAATTTGTAGGCGAGGGCCCAGAGTGCCTGACGACCACGCTGTCCACCACAGTTAGGGAGACAGAAATATAGAGAGAGATGTGAGCGTCTGTGGCCTTGATGTGATATGAAGTTGGGCTGATGGATATTAAAGGCAAACAGGATAGGATGGAGGGCCTTGGCTGCCTATCTGAGGCCCGGAGAACACTAGAGGTGACTACGTTGTCTCCGGATGAGAGAGAGCCAAAAACAATAACAATGACATCGATGCAGTGAGTCAGATAAAGTTGTGATTGATGGATCCCCACCAGTCCGCCAGTCCACCCTACCCCCCCATGGTGAATGAGTGCAAGCTGAAATGTAACTCAGCAAGTGAAAGCCTGTCAGCGTGCATCAGCTATTGAAAAGACAGAGGTGGATACAGAATGCACCCATATAGCTCTGTTTTGGTCCAGTGACAGACTTTTTCCAGTTAAGAGGAAGGCATTTCCTTGTCACTCTGGAGCTAGACAGCACTGCATCTCAGTGTAGGGTTTAACCGTCTGACTATTTGACAGGCATCTCTTTTTTTTCTCTCCTTATTTGTGATGTAGAGTATGTGATCTGGTATGTTAGAGTATCATAATGCGATGAGATGGTTAGATGGCTGGACAGGCAACTGCCAGTAAGGTTTAAAATAAGTCACGGGGTCCTCCTGCTTTCTCCTGAGTGCTGCCTGGCTCCTGGAGGCACACTGCTGTGCTCAGTGTGGCCTTCACTCTTCGTACCAATAACTAACACCCCCCTATTTATTTGCTTTCAAAGCAAGTCTGCAGAACTCCTCTCAGGCCCCTGTCTCAAAACTTCTAGTCTGCGCTGAGATCAAGCAGCAACCTCTGCGGCTGAAAAACAAAGCCAACACAAAGTGCCAAAAACTGCAAACTGCACCTCTCGTCCAACTTTGGTCACTCCTGCCTCCAGAAATCAAAACGGGAGTCCACAAACTAATGGGTGATGTCACGGTGGCTACATCCATTATTTAGACTCAGATGTAGTCGTAGAATCTTAAAGGTACAGGCCTGCTCTCCAGGCTTAATGAACAGGATAGTTGCTTCTGAAGAGGTGCTGATTCTTTTATCTTTTGACAGTGGACACATGTTATGTCGAACTGTAATTTTCCACACAGAATAAATACAGCTGCTTGTGAAGTTAGAGTCTGGGAAAATTAAGATATATCAATATATCTTGAGATAACAGACATGTCAGTGGTCACAATCATTTATATGGAGCTTTGTCTTAACTGATACCATTGATTGATATGTCTGGTTGTACCGGGTCGTTGTGTGCAGTGCTGCAAGTCAATGAGCACGATTGCTCTTAATTTGTTGTCCTGATATTTGATTTGTTGGATTAGCCAAAAACAACCATTCTCATCGAGTAATTTTATCTATAAAAAGTGTCAGAAAATTCACTGTATTTTAATTTAATCAAGACATAAAATTACATATTCCATGGAGGAAAATTCAACACGTTATACACCCCTTGTTACAGTAGGTATTTGTGCCGTTTGCTAATAATCTTTAGAAATTAGCTGCTAAATGACACCACTCAATATAAATTCCATAAGTAAGTAATAATTGTATAATTATAATTAGGCCTATAGAGTAAAAGAAAAGAGGCTATGAGGCTGCTTCTGTTCTAGCGGCCCTGTGAGCAGTACTTCTAGCTAAATGCTAACATCGGCATGCTAATATGCAGATGTTTAACATGAGTGTCAGCCTTCTAACATTTGTTAATTAGCAATAACCATAATTTACAGCTGAGGCTGATGGGAATGTCATCAATTTGGCAGGTATTTGGTCATGACCCAAAGTCATAGACAAATTGAGAAGATGACCTGCGATCAATAATGTTATTCAAATTCATTCTGAGGGTGCTTAAATCTCTACCAAATTTCATCGCAGTCCATCCAATAGTTGTTGAGATATATCAATTAGAACAATTCAACATAATGATTCAAATGTAAAAGAAGTAAAAGAACTTTTTAGACAACCGACAACTTGCTTGATTCTCTCGACGCCCCAGTTGGTCTGTAGAAGCCTTAGGATCCAAGCAGCCCCCACCCCATGCTATCACTCACTGTGCCCACGTCATTGTCAGCACTGAGCATCCATAACAATATGGACTGCATTCATAACAATATGGTCTCCGTTCACCATTCATGACTCTCACGCATCGCATCACCCAGCCATCCATTTTCTCATTCTTCTGTTTGTTTTTGTGCCTCACACTTGAATGGTCAGAGAAACAGGCCTATTCACAGGGTTTCTGTGAAGGCTGATGTGCACACTTACAGGCTCATGTGTATGCATGTGTCTGTGTGAATAGAGATGTGTGTGTCTATTTCTGATGTCTGGTTTATAGTGCACAGTCTCCTATGAGTAGCATATGGTGTCAGCCTAAGAGGCGTGCAGCCATCACTAATGAAGACAGATGACAGGGAACTGAAGCCACTTCCTGTGAGCACTGCAATGCATACGTGCGTGTATGTTTGTACGTACAGCACAGCGCAGCACCATACATGTGCTTGGATGAGCTCCATCCAATCCTGACATGCCCAAAACTCTTCACACCACTTACTTTGCCTTTTTGTTGTCACTTGGATGTGAAAGTAACGGGGTGTGTTTGTTCATTGATGGCGGTCTTACAGGGACACGAGACAATAGCACACCAAATGAAAACCTTCAACCGGAGCTCCATCCAACACGTGCCACATCTCAGCTAAACATGCAGCCCGGAGTGCAGCCACCCAAAGGTGAGTGAGTAATTGTGTGTAACTGGCTTCTTCAGCCATTGATAAGAGGTCCCGCAGCTAACGGCATAAACACTGTAATTAGCCACCACGTGCTAAACACTCCTCACTATCTTCCATGTTTAACCCAAGTCCTTTCCCTTCCCGCCTCCACTCCTGTCTGCTTCTCATTGGTGCAAGCTGCCCAAATGCCATGGCATTTTGGAAATGTGAAGCAAATTCTCGCCCGCTGACATTCAGAAACTTCTGCCGTGTTCTCTTTGAAAGGGGATGGGGGATGGGGGGGGGCATAAATATGGATGCCAGTTCAAGTAATGTTGCTTTCTTCCTGCGTGTTTTGGCGCGCGCGTGTGTGTGTGTGTATGTGTGTGTGGGAAAAGGTGGCTGGGACTCTATGTGCAGTCTTTAACCTTTTTGCCTGCACATTCCACAAATATGGGTCAGTAATCCCCAAAGTGAGAGCATATTTTGGCGAAGAAGCAGAACTAAGCTGTTGCTATTGCCGAGATGCAGGGTGTCACACTTGTCTTGCGTCCCCTTGTCTGGGGCACTGCTGCTATATTTAGCTTGTTGCCATGGAAGCACTTCAGTCACATAAGTAATTGAAATAACTTTCTACATTGACACAGTGGTCCAGAAAGAAAAAAAAGTTTTCCTTATGTTTTCTTTTGACAGTGTTTCTTTGTATCGTGGTTTAATTTTCTCACAAAAAAAAAGATATAAAAGAAGTAATTAACGAATCGACTGGCATGACAGTAGAAGCCTTTGTCTATCAGCATCCTTTGTTTATACTGGCTATTCAATGGTTTACTGTGACATCAGTCCAATTCTTTGTACTTAATGATAACTCATTTGTTACTATCATTTTTTGGTATGTGTGTTTGCCTCTTTAAGTGCATTGTAAACTCTGGCTAAAATGCTGCCACTCAGCTAGAGTTCTTTCTTAGTCTTATTATTATTAGCACTGTATAGTAGAACTGAAATGATAAGTCAATTAGTCAATAGACGTAAAATGTACATAGCAAAAATGCTGATGCTCCAGCTTCTCAAATGTGAAAAATTTCATTGCAAATCTAATACATTTGGGCTTTCATATGTTTGTCAAACAAATCAAGCGATTAGAAGATGTCAGATTGGGCACTAGGCAGTTGTGATGGACACTTTATAGATGAAATGAAAAAAATAATCAGTGGATTTAAAAACAGTAAACATAATTATTTCAGCCCAAAGGAGGAGCAGTAGCAGAATTAGGTGTAGTAGTTGGTAATAATGTTGCTGTTGTTATTGGCAGCTCTGTTTCTGTTTAAGCCACCATCTTACTTCATATCTCCTTCAGAGGAACAGAACTGGGGCAAAAGGACTTGTTTGCTGATGTAACTGTGGCTTCAGATCAAGTGAGTAATTAAAATGACCAGTTGTCTCATCTTCCCTCTCCCAGTTGTGTCAGACGACAGAAGTTCACATGAATCATCGTGGGAATGCCACACCGCTGGCAGCGACCTTGGCACAGATGGCGTCAGCAGGGAAGACGCACCTGCGCTGCTCAACAGCCTGGAGCCTCTAGTGGGGGTGGAGACGAATGGGATTGACGGGAGAGTGGGGGAGATCGTGACCCTGACGGAAGACGAGGCCACTTTAGAGCTGGAGGAGGGGCGGAGTCCAGTGGAAGAGGCGGGGCACGAGGTAGAGGGAGCCGAGGATGAAGAACTGGGTTCCACGGTGGAGGAAGGAGAGGAGGCAGCTCTGGCGCTGGGTGTCACACCCACTGAATCAGACCTTCCATGGCTCCCAATCATACAAGCCTCTGTGGATCATTCAGAGGTGGGTCCTCAGCCCTGTGAGTCCCAGGACGATGGGTCAAATCATGTGCCTGATCATGTAGAAGCCTCAGTTTCAATTCCAGAGAACCAGCCCACAGAAGAGTCGAATACAGGGGAGTGGGACATTGTAGATCTGCGCAGTGACACCTGTCATAGTGACAATTTGGCATGATCTGACATCACCTAAAGACTTATTCAAATCAAACGTATTTATAATTGCATTAATCAACCCTAGTTGCATTCACACAGTGATGCCACCGCTGACTTGCCCCCTTTTCCACCTAGCAGCTCTGTTTTAGTCAATAAAACAGAGAGAAAACACTTTTTCAGCCACCACTGAAGGAGCCGGAGGTGCACTTTGTATCTAGACAGGCTTGTTGCTGCGCAGGAACAGGCAATCTTGAAATCAATGGAGTTGCAAACTTCATGCCCTACAGGGAGAATTTAGCTAGGAAAATAACAAATATGGCAGCCTCAACTCCTGCGCCCCATATTCCCCTTCTTCCTTTCCCCTGCGATAAGATAATCCCAATTGTTTGCTTTCTTCTTCTTCCTAAGGGATGCCAATAAAGTAAGTGCTGCATTTTGTTGTGACTCTCACAGGGAGTGTAAATTGGCCTAAAGTGTAATGAATGTGTTGTACATATGTGTAAATGAATAATATTCATATCTGAGATTCGATTGATGTCTGTTCATCTGAATGGATGAATCTTACTAATCAGCAAGTTTCAATTTGCCCTTATTTATTTTTATTTAGAAGTCGATATTTGAATGCGACAACATGTGCCTTATGTGTGGAAATGTATACTGATATTTATTAATATAAAAGCATAAACCAGCAATATGACCTGTCTTGAAGATGGTATTTCCAGCGTATACACAACAAAAAATATCTGATTTGTCCAGTGCAGTGATTCCCAACCAGTTGCACTTATGCTACAGACACTAAAGATTGTGGACTAGCCCGATTTATATGAACAAAACAGACAGTAAAACACAGTAAAAGCACTGGATTCATGCATGGCCTAACAATAAGGATGGTCTGATTGCCCAGGGCAAGTTTAATGTCATGTCAGGCTAATAAATCTAGAAACTAGCTTGCCTGATTGGGGAAGTGGTAAAAAAAAATTACAAACATTGTTTCTCCAGAGCTGATGATGGAAGTAGCTTCAATATGGAGCGAACCTGCAACTGGTGGCTTGGTAGTTGGACTTGGCGCTTGCGGCTCTTGGCTGCGTGTCATCCCCTCTCTCTGCCCCTTTCATGCTTAATACTGTCCTATAAATTAAAAGCAAAAAGCCCCCCAAAAATTCTTACAAACAAAAAAATAAATAAATGCAGGAGCAATTGACAATTGTAAAAATGATTGCTATTATTTTTGTGCAATTCATTACAAATCTAAGGATGTAAGGCAACTTGTTCCAGTGAGAGTAAAACCGCACTGTTCTGAGTTTGTGATTTATACTACACTAACCACGTATATTTCATCAATGTCAGCTCAGTTCTTTTAGCACGTGCATTAGATCTGAGCGCAACAGCCTCCAGATTTTGCCAATCAATGTCCTTGTGTAAAATAGTTTACCCCAGCTTTTGTGCAGAACATCTGGAATTGCCCTTCACGGTCTTTAGCAGTAATTTTTGTCAGAAATGTGAGATGTTTGTGTTGCACATCTCTGCATTGTAACAAACCAGAAACAAGGAAGTGAGTTTAGTGACGTTATGCAGGGGACTGCTATGACTGGTTACACTCACAGGAAACTACGATGATTGGTTAAATTTGCAGGAAAGTTGCAATGATTGGACAAAATGCAAGGTTGTGCAGAATTCACAGGGATTGCGTGTGTTTGCATTCATGTCGTGATGACAGCATCCTGGAGGGGCTGGCTTGACCAGACCAACCTAAACACTGACAGTTAAGTTGTATGAGAATAAGAATGTACACTCTTTCACTGTACTCTAACTCTTGAAATAACATTGTTAAATAAATTCAAATGAACATATTTGCAACACCACAGGTTGAGACAGTGAGGGGTGACTGAGTTTGGAACCACTGGTCTAGTGACATTGAAAGTTTTGATTGATATTTGTATCAGCTCCCTCCTTAAGCTGGAAACCACACAAGTGGGAATTTCGTCTGATCTAAACTTCCACTCTGACACAGAGGCTGACTTTGTGAACTCGGTGTAATATTTGTTTGAGCTTTCACACACAGATGAGGTTTGTTTGATAGTAATGTTCTGAACCAGAAAATGAGCCCATATCCGCAGAAAATCGCTCCGACTAATTTCTAAGTGTTCACAAGGTTGGTCCCTCATTAATTCTAAATGCAGCAGTCTCAGTCTTTTGATTGTTTTACAGATTAAAGCAGCTTAACTTGATTCTCTTCTTTCCATCCTCGGGAGAAATTGTTCCGGCATCACAAATCTACATTGAGTTGTCTGAAATCATGTTCAAATTCTTTTTTTAACTGAATTAACATATCTATTTTTGGAAAATATTTATTTTGGGCACCATGTAAAAGTGTATTAAATGTTATTGTCCATGATTTAGAGATTTGTTCATGTCCATGTTCATTTTTCCAGCTTCAAATACATAAATATTCAAACAAAGCATCTTAGTATGATTGTGTAACTTACAAAGCAAAGTTATTGACACCAAAAGTTTTCCAGAACTGTAAAGTGGATGCACAGACACACCCATTTGGTTTAGCAGCCAAAGCTTAGAGCCCACTGTGTATTGAGAATCAGTGGTAAGGCCTACTCTTCCTGCATGCAGGTGACAGCTGGCCTCTCCAGGCAAACACAGTGTCAAAGCCAGAATCCATGAACTGCTTATTCTGCAGAAGGCCGCTTGCTATTTTTAATCTCTGACACAAAATAGAGGCGAGAAGAGAGAAAGAACTCGAGCTTGGGAGCCATGGTGTGTACCCAGTGTCGGCCCTGTGCCAGGCAGCTGATTTGGCACACTGCAGCAAGCCCTTTTTTTTCTGAGGAGTTTAAGTTTATAAACCAGATGGAGTCTGAACTAATGGAATTGTAAGATGATACCAGCTTGCATTGGGTTCCTCATAAAGTCATTGACCATTTTTTTTGTTTGTTTTTGCACATGTGTGAAGAAATTAGAGAGCTTTGCATGTCTGTTAGAAAAGAAAATACAATAGTGAGACACATTGTGGGATTCAGGGAATATGCCCCTGTGGCTGGTTAGACATGTGACTTGCATTGTTGCATGTTGATAATGTTTTCCTTTTGTCTGTCTTGTCTTCCATTCCTTGACCCAGTGTTTCTTCGCAGTATGGAAAAAGGAAAATGTTGTGGAAAAATATCTATGTTTCCACACTACTACACCATTCTGTTTTAAAAAATACAGGAATTAAATTAAATAACTGTACCAAATCTGGACATACACGACCAAATTAGTTTGAAAGAAAACAGGCAGTATCTTTAAATTTCATATATACATAGCGTCCAAAATAACCAAGCACTAAGCTGAAGTGAACATTAATAAGCCATGCAGTAATGTAGCTATCTTTCCTGCTTAAGGAAACCACAGATGCCATGAAAACTAAAATTTTAAGACTCTTTTCAACTCATTTTTGGTTCTTACTTAAAAAAGAAACTAAAAAAATATTGGGGACACAATAATATTTAGTCAGTATGCTTTCTATGAGCTAAATTACCTAGCTCTAATCTTCTGGGGTAATAGCATACATGAGAATGTAACATTTTTACACATCAAAAATTATCTGAAAAATCTATTGAGAAGTCTGAAAATTTGAGTCTGGTAAAGTATGGTGTGGTATGGTAAGTATCTTTTTTCTCACTTAACATGGACCTTCGTTCAACATTCAGTTATAACTTGTTATCCATGATTAAAGAATATTTTGGAGAGACATTTTAGGAAATAGTTGTGGCCCCAAATAAATTAAATAAGCAGTATGTAAGATGTAGTGACATCTAGTGGTGAAGTTGCAGATTGCAACTAACTGAATACCCTTTCTGCTTAGCCTTCTGTTTCCAAGTATGAAGAGGATCTGCCTATAGGCAACATACAGTAGGCAGCAGACATGAGGATGTGGCGCCAAATAAAATAAAGAAAAAGAAAATTTACAATTTAAAAATATCAAACCTAAGGTAAAGGGTGAAGTGGAGAGTGTGTGGAAAGCATCAGAGTAAGAGAAAACAAAAAGGCAAAGCCATCTGGGGCGCAGCACAAAAACAAGAAGACAAAATTAGCAAATTTGCACATATCGTATTCTCTTGTTATTATTGTTCGTTAGCTAAGTTGTTTATTTGTGTTGATTTCTCGATGGCTATTATTGTTGTCAGTAATTATTAGAATTAATATAAAAGGTCATTTTGTGGGGGGACCTCAGAGGAGCATGCCCGGGGTGCCGAATGTGCTAGATCCACCATTGCTTTAAGGTAACCGAGAAGCGTAAAATGTCCTCTTGAGAGCCAGTCTTTGGTTTGTGATGCAACATAGTGTGCTCCATGGATGAGGAGACCTGCTCCCAGTGTGGATATAAATCATTTTAAGCCAATGAAAACATGAAAATTCTTAGTTCCAGGTGATTATACACTAATGATTCTGACCATGTATATACACTGTATGTACACACAGATAGATAGATAGATGTGTGTGTATGCTCTACGAATGCATTAATGGTTTATGTTATAAATAATTACTTGAAAGATTTATCAGAGACACTCCCCTCTGACCATTACCTGTCAGGATTTCAGAGGCCAGTCTTTGGTCTTGTCACAGAGCTGAAAGATTCAGCCTGTCCCCCCAGACCCCAGAGAGCAAAACAGAACTGTTGAGAGCTGTAATAGCCAATCATCACCACTTCAGATAAAATGTGGCCACAGTACCAGCAACTAGCCAATGCCAAAAACTAATCTTAGCCCCTTATCTATGACAGCGACATCCCCCACTAGAGGGCGAGTAAAAAAAAAAACATGCATTGTCAAGTGCTTTGATTGGCCCCATGCTGCTTAGATCACTCAGGTGTGTATTTGCCTCTTTGTATTTGTGCTTCAAAGAGAGATCAAGGGAGGGAATCATTTATATGTGTGTGCATGCGTGTCCTGTGATTTCTGTAGCTTTGTACTTAGCTGCTACCCTTTCATGTTTTAGATGTCGAGATGGGTTGTACCATATCATATATACCACTAATCTTATCACAGTATCAACTTGCTTTGTTCTGATCCCTGGCCCTACCCTGGAGCCTGGCTGGTGGGAGAGACGAGACGGCTCACAGCAATGCTCGCCAGCTCTAATAAGTGTGACCAGGGAGGGTTTGACACCCCATCATCTCGGGGTCCTCCAAAGGTTTGAGGGATGGGGGTGGACAGGGGCATGTGGAGCCAGCAGTTTCCAGGCCAACCACTCAGCAGGGTTAATTACTATACCAACCAGATGCCCCTTCCAGTGATGGTCAGTGCCCTTATGATCCGTGCTTCATTCGCTCACCTTGCTTTTTTACGCTTACCTGAGTTTTATCATGTGGTGCCTCTGAGACAGTCGAGTTCGCAGAGCCCTGCAGGTTTGCTCCCCGGGTGCCGCGTTTTGAGGAGTGTTACTTTCTGCTCTGTTGCTGACAAGGCTGTTATTATCTGAGATAATAGAGGGAAGAGAAAAAAAACAGGCAAAATATGTCAGTCATCTTTTTCCTGCTTGTTTCATGTGGAGTTAATAATTCTAATGTATCATAGATATGATATGCATAACTGCATCATTTGCTCGGTTTGCACTTTCATTTGGATACGGTATCTATGCAATTACTGTGTGCATTTACTCATCACTCCAGCTGTCAGATTTAAATATGGTATAGTCAGTTGCTGATAGGTAAATTGTGTCACCCTAAATCTCTGCTCCATTCCACAATGTAGCCTCAAGTCCAAACAGCTGCTTGGTTTCTTGCTGAGAGTCAGATGAGTAGATTGATATATTACTCTTATATCTGTATGCTAAATATAAAACTGTAGCCAATTAGCTTAGCATAAACCCTGGACACAGGAGGACACAACTAGCATGGCACTCATTTATACTCCCTATACGAGAATGGATATATCTGCTTCCAACGTTTCCAATTTTTAGCCATTCCACGTTTGCAATACCAGGCAGCCCTTATGGTGATGACAAAGAGTCAGACTAGCTGTCTCATCTGACTCTTGGCAAACCAGCGAGTAGTAATCTCTGAAATGTCAAACTATTCCTTTAAAGCAACATCAAACTGGCATGTAGCTTCAAATTCAAATTACAAAAATATTGCAAATACACTTGAGCTGCTATCAGCCCCCACATTATTATATAGGTTTCCATGATCACACAATACTAGCAGCCCTGCCGCTGCCTATCGTTCTTCGTCCCCTGTGCCCTACCTCAGTAGTTTCCAGATTTACTGGAGGCAAAACTGAAACTGACTGCAACAACAACAACAACAACAACATGGCTCCAAAGGCCCTGCTGGCGAGCAAGGCCAGCAAAGTCGCAGGATGTTGGAGGAGCTTGTGGATGGCCGATAAGCAGAAAGGCCACGCCGAGGGTCAGCACGTAGCCCCGCCATACAGTCAGATCTCTATTAAGATAGGAGATGGTGGGCCAGTGTGATAAGAGCTGACAGGACCTGGTGATATCAGTGATGGGGAAACAGCGCAGATGCTACTTTCTCCACCCAGCAGGAGGATCAGGGTTGGGCTCAACTTATTCGAGGCATTGGCATCATGACGTAGTCTTCAAATTTCAAAGTATTTAGAAACAGAAAACAATCAATATCCACATTCTGATGTTTGAATCTTAAATATTATGCATTATAAATGTTCTCAATACCCAGATATAAATATTAAATTACATAAAGTTTGAAAACTTTCAAGATTAAAGCTGAAAGGACACTGGGAGATTTTATTACAGCTTACTGCAATTCATCATTGTAGGAGGAGTTTGGTGTTACAGAATAGCAAAGTACTTTTTCTTGAGTTCACTTAGTTTAAAGTAGTATTTTCTATAATCTCTCCCAAACAGGAGTCCTCTCATTATGTAATCTTGCACAGCTGTTCCAAGGCAACAATGAGCGCAGAAGTCGATATTAATGAAAAGATTTATTCAGTGAAGTTCAAGAGCCTCATAGATCATTGCAGTTCAACATTTCCTCTCAAATGATGCTAAAGTACTTACCACAATAAGACAGTATTATTAGTCATGTTATTTCAAGATTTAAAAAAAATTCTCACTGGGTTCTTGGTTGCAGTTTGTTCGTCAGAAGCTTTGCAGCAGGACTTCATAGCATTTTTCAATGAACTGGTCCCATTCGCTCCAGAAACAGGCAGTCATCAGGCCTACATCCCCACCCATTTGGTTTCCCTTCTTCTCCTCCACTACCAGTATCATCCTCTGTATTTGAACATCTGGACAGACCTGTTTAAGGAGGACTTCTCCGTAGATCTCTGGCTGACCCTCAAGCGGTATGGTGCTGCGTTTCATTTCACAAACAGCACTGTGTTATTGTTGTCTCTCAATGGGAGCGTCCCTCCTACATGGGAGCAAGACTGAAAGAAAGAAGCGTAGAATGACTGCCAATGTGGTTTTTACATCACTTTGAAGTCATTTTGTAATCCTTTTGCATCTCTCTGTGGTCATATTGCATCTCATTGTGGTTGTTTGGCATCTCTTTGTGTTGATTTTGCATCTCTTTGTTGTCCTTGTGCATATTTTTTTCTGTTAATTCTTATTTTATTATAGTAGTTTTGTGTCTTTGGTTGTTTGACGTCTCTCTGTGTTCAGTTTTAGTCTCTTCCCAGTTGCTTTGTGCCTCTTTATTGTTGTTTTGTGTTTGTTTTTTTATCTTTTAGTGGTGGTTTTGTGTCTCTTTGTTTTGCATGACTTTGTGGTCCTTTAACATTTCTGGTTGTTTGGTGTCTCTTTGTGTTGATTTTGCGTCTCTGTGTTTTTTCTGTTTTGCATCTCTTTTGTGTTTGATCAAATTATTGTTGTAGTTTTGTGTCTCCCAGTAGTTGTTTTGCATCTCTTTATTGTTGTTTTGCAACTCTGTTTTTTTGTGTGTGTTTCATTTGACTTTCTGTTGTTTTGCATCCCGCTGTGGTCATTTTGTGTCCCCTTTAATGACATCCTGCAAAGCTTTATTTGAAGTAAATATTACCGTAGCTTCAGTGTGCTGTGCAGCTGAATGAAAAATTAACAAAAACAAATATTAGCTTGGATTTTGCTGGCAGTTACTGGCTATTGAAAATGACGTGTTATCAGGATCAGGAACAAAAGAAACATTTCTACACATAAATTAGCTCTGTGACTTTCCAGCTATTAATGATAACAGTCACTTGAAACAGAGGTGTGGGCCCAGGGGCTGTCTGAACTAGGCCTGTGTGGTTCAGTAATCTAATGATCCAGAGCTGTATGAAACCAAACTCTGACAGGGGAATAAAAACATCCCTCCTAGGTCATATTTTCTATATTTTCTATTCTGGACAGATGTAAGTTACTGTCGTCTTTTAACCAATTTCGTGTCCAGTCCTTGAAAGCTAGAGGTTGTAGTTTAAGCTCATGTAGCAATATTCTAAATGATTAGTTCCCAGTATTAGTGTCCATGCTCTCACTGCCAGCTCTGCAGCCGTGTTTGCCAGAGCTATTTCATACACAGTTGGACTGCTATTTAATAGCCTGTGAAAGTGAGACAGACAGAAAGGTGGAAAATCCCCAGTATTTTAAATTATCCTTGCATATTAGAGAATTATGACTTTGTTGTAACGTTGACTTCTTCTTAACCATCACCATCAATCCCCCAGCTATAAGCAATGAGCCATTTGCCATTATGCAGCTTGTTAGCAATGTCCAGGCTGTGTAATTACCTGTGTCAACGGCAATGATTGTCTTCAGTGACAGATTATTCATCACTTTATAATTGTAGAGGTTTAAAGACTGATTTTTTGCCCTTCTAACAGAGCCGAGAAGTAAAAAAAATGCTTCGTGCTCATCACTTTTCCTGGTTGAACGTTCCAGACAGCGCAAGTGTCTGTGTGTGTCTGCAGAGTCCTGTTAACCACAGTCCTGATGAAACAAGACAAATACTTAATGTTCATTCTGGGAGTAAATTCAAAATGCATTCAGCATAATCGCAAAACACAGACATAATATTAGCTACTTAAGAAAACCCATACACAGCAAACACAAGTCTCAAAAAAAGCGTGATTCAAGTACTATTTAGAAGTATCTCTGTATGTTCTGCTCCATTCCCACAAACTTGTTTTTTGGACTTTAAACAAAAATCGTTTTTCGCGTTGATTTCTCATAAGCTCTTGTTCTTGTCGGTAATAATAATAATAATAATAAAAAATTAATTAATTTGACCAGAAGACCAATTCTTGTAACATCACTCAAAGTGTAATATTATGTCGGGTTAGGGTTTATTGTTCAGCATCCTTAGAAGTAAATATGTGCCACATTTATTGCAGGTCTATTTGATACTATATTAAGATTTTTTTGAAGGAAAGTAATTATTATATCATTTCATTCCTTTTTTTTTCCTGATTCAGAGTAATTCTTTTACTATTTTTTGCTTGTATTGCAGTTTGTAGGCTACTCAGCACATCAGAACTAAGATCACTTAAATGTGCTATACAAATAAAGTTTTACCTGACTAATTTTCACTCAGAAAAGCACAATCTGTGGTTGTGTGTTACTTCTTAAATATACATATAGTAGCTGCTGAATTTCTCCACAGTGTTGCCTTGTGAGTCCTTAAATAGAAAGCTGAAACTTCATATTCTGGGCTGACTATTTCATGCAATAATATGTTTATATATATGTAGTGATAAATACCAAAACAATATTTTCAGAGAGGTTGCTTGAGTGAAAACACAGAGCAGCCTGCACTGCAGTGATGCTGAAGCTTTGGACTGACGGGGGCGAGGCAACAGTAGTAGTAGTGCGTGTGTGTGCGCTGTTTGGCGGGCACATCATCATCCCGACCCGACAGAGAGGCAGCAGACCTCCCGCATCCTCCCCCGCATCCTCAAACCACTGCATTGTGTCTGCAGACACTGCGATAGGCGTTCACGGGCAGCATCATGTGCAGGGTTCAGTAAAGACGGGACGTTTTCTGTGCAACGTGCTCGCCGGGTCTCACAGTAAATCGCTGCTCTCGAAACATTTTCTCAAGGATAATAATGATGAGGTAAGAGCTTCCGGTCGCCATTTTACTGGTGTTTAACGGTTTGGGGGAAATCTGAATGGCATAATAAGCTGTTAAAGCCGCTGTTGTGGACCGATATCGGTGGCAGGATGTTAAAGCGGCATCGTTTAGATTTGGGTGATGATTATTCGCTGGGTAAAAGGAGACTCTCTGACGGGTATGTAATGTTAGCATCACCTAAAAGCGTCCTGCGGGTGCAGTGTTTGTTATTGCTGCAGGCTGTTTTGTTGTTGTTGTCCTGTTGCTAACTAGCCATGCTAAGGCTAACTCCTCGCAAGTTTAGCCAGTACGTTAGCACTGCCGAGACGTGGGAATGCATAATAGTTGTATTGATATGACAAACAGCTGCTCAATGGTGCTGTTGGACGAGAAGGTGGTGCAATGGTGTAGCAAAGTTGCTAGTGTAAGGTTTGCTAACCTTGCAACCAGCTATCCTGCTCTGGTATGCACGTGGCTACATGCTAGCTAGTTCTAGGCTTGGCACCGTGTCTGAAATAGAAAGGACACACATTTCATGACACAAAGTCAACATGTCATGATGGATTCTTGGTTGTTATGGCATGTGGCTGGGACAACATTAAGACAGAGAGCTACACACAGGAGGACCACTAGCCGGGGCTAACGTTAGCCGCTTAGCGGAAATGAGATGCACTGTCAGATGTCACTGACATGTCACAGAGTGTCTGTCGGTCGACTTAAGCTGGGAAGCAAAGCTTTCTGTGTTAAAGTTAAAAGTACTGCTGAGCGTTCATATAGCTCTGGACAAGCTCTGACAGGCCTGAAGTTAGAGGACCCAGGTAGAAGGGGTCCTTCATGTGTGTTGTCAAAGTCACAGAGTAAGCTCAGGGTCACTGCCCTGCGTTTTACATCACTGTGACCTTATGGGAGTGACAGGCTTAATAGAAATTTACGCAGAAGGTATACATGAATACCTCTTGTATTATGAGAAGGATAAATTCAGGAGATATAACTCATCATCAGTGATGTTCAAACAGCAGAGCCGATGTGCACTCTGCAGGTTTCTCGTTGTCAAGGGCGTGAAT
Source organism: Cephalopholis sonnerati (assembly GCA_019142605.1). NCBI lineage: Eukaryota > Metazoa > Chordata > Actinopteri > Perciformes > Serranidae > Cephalopholis > Cephalopholis sonnerati. Next base: position 13,004,986 of record JAGQAX010000023.1, read on the forward strand.
GGCAGAGATGCGTAAATCCAGACAAGCTGTGCAGTGTTGGTGGGATTCAAACTAGATAATGAGCCCCACCTCTCCACCTCTTGGCTTTGCTTTTGTTGTCAGCTCATTTCTGTCACACTGTACACAACTGCCATAGACACATATAGACAATACTGTGTAGTAATTAGCAGTAAAAGCATGTAATAGTAACGGATCTGAATTGTTAACATAAAATAAGTGATCAGTTCAAAACTTTTGGGGTATTTCATATTGGAATCTGACAGAAATGGCTCGTTGATGCACAGCATCGCAGTGTTTGGCCTTAATTTATCCCCAAATTTTTTGGTACTACAATACTAACATGAAAAACATTCACGCCTTAGTGTTGCCACAGAGCAACACAGCATCTTTCTCCAACTAATGTGGGCATGTACATGGCTCACATTCTGTTCTGATGTCATTAAATACATAGGAAAACAAACTTGTGAATTGTAGAATTTGTGCATGCATGACCTTTGCATTGTACATTTGATAAGGCAGTGATTTTGCAACATTTAATTCGAATGTGTAGTAATGTTTTGATCCAGTTTGGAGAAATGAAGTTGACAATGGCTAACATTTTTGTCTTTCTATGTCCTGCGTGTTGTGTTTAGTTTAATCTTAGCCTTTTCTCTGGCTCAGTTTTCCAGATTTGTTCATATCAAGCATATGTGAGGGTGTGCGCATGCATTTTGGAGTTATGTTTATGCGGTAAGATTTGGTAAGTTTGTGTGGCAATTCTTGATCTGATCTTAACTCCATGCATCTCCCTCTCACAGGCGTGACCGCGAAAGGGACAGAGAGCGCGATGAGCGGGCGAGGGACAGGGACCGTGACCGGGATCGAGACCGTGACAGGGACAGAGATGTGAAGTCATCCGGGGTGCCCAACATCCTAGCTGCAGGCGGCGGAGGCTTCCTCAAGCAAACCGCCTTTCAGCAGCAGATGAACCCCTTCACCAACCTGCCCCACACGCCACGCTACTATGAGATCCTGAAGAAGCGGCTGCAGCTGCCTGTCTGGGAGTACAGAGAGAGCTTCACTGATATCCTGATGCGGAACCAGTCTTTTGTGCTGGTGGGAGAAACAGGCTCCGGGAAAACCACACAGGTAAAAGGCAGAGTGTTTTTGCAGTACCAGCTCATAAAGATGCACTAATGTTGTCTGTTGCCCCTAAAAACAGCTTTTATAATAAATTGACTATAATGTGTCAAAGTGAAGTTTAGTAATATAATAAGTATAATGATAACAAATAAAAGAACATGGTGCAATGAACAGATTTTAAACAGTTTCTCTGTGGAGCTGATTCACAGCGTGTGGTTGTTAAGTTTATTTAAAGTTCTTGAAAGAGCTGGGTTGTCTGCTTTTAAAACGTGAAAGAGAGAAGATTAGAGTAAATCACTGGTTGAGGCTTAGCCCCCTCCTGAGGGGAATATAAACTATCTTCCAAACACTTCTTAAATTAAGTGGTGTAATCTTGTCAGTGCGTTACGCCTTGATGATGCTCAAAAACATTTGTATTCCACACAGTCATTGGGAATTTCTGAAAAGACTGTCAAAGAATGTTTAGTTTGCGGTCACCTCGAGAACATGCTTACCGAGGTAGGGGGTACATTCATGGAGCTTTAAGGGTAGTCATCTGTGATCATTGCTTTTGAAATGAAAATAATAATCGACAATGCAGCTAAGTTTAATAATTAATGGCACTTCTTCTTACATACTTTAATGTTAAAAAAACACTTAATTTTTCTCATACTATCTGCCTGAATATACCTGTATTCACCCTCTGTCCTAGACGCTGTATTTTAGCGCCTGCTTCTTTAAACCCTCTTTGGAAAAAAGCCCAGTTTGCTCTGATTGGTCAACTTTCCAGGTCTTCTATATCTTGGCATCTCTGTGCCGTCGTTGTAGCCAGGGAATGACTGTAGTGGAGTATAGTGGTACTGTCTATCATGAAAAATCACCAATAAAACTTGTGAACCAAAATCTTCACAGCGGGACATGTTCCAGTAGGAATATGATCCGAAACTGGGGAGAAATTAACAACATCGTCAACCAAGATTACGTGTTTCTAGGGCTGTCCTGAATACCATCTTAGGTGCTTCGAAGCTTCAGTTATAATTACCCACGAATATTCAAAGCTTTGACGGGACACAACAGAACCTGGGGGGTTGCAATAGTAATCAGTCATTTTCATATGTGCTAATGAACCACCCACACCTGAGCCAAGTTTAGTAGGACTTAGCAACCCTGCATGTTTGTGTCAGAGAGTCATAGAGAAAGGGAAGAGAAGGTGGAAGGTGGACTATTACATACAATGTTTTTGAGTTATTAATAACTCAGAACGCCGCAGGTTGGGCCTCACTGCTAATAAAAAGCAAGTGCCTCACTGCGGTTGCCAGCCACAGATAACCGTCTGAAATATGTCTCATGCGCTATGTGTTATGTCCTTTTCCTTGTTAGGCAGCCAATTTATTTGCTTGAAGCAGGAGTCAATGACTGCAGTGAGAACACTGGCTTCATTCATGTCTGACGCTCGCCACCTCCTTTCAGTTTGCTCCACCAGTTTACTGGTAAAAAAACCCCAAAAACACGAACAAAACACAAAGAACAACGTAGGGCTAGGCAATATATCGATATATTTTCAAGCAAGATATAGATTTAGACAGCACCGTTTATGTCGATATAGGGTCAGGTTGCGTCATATAACGCATACAAGTGTTCATCTCTCCTCTCTCATTCTCTCCTCACAGCTCCGCCCCACTCACTCACTCACTCACTCACTCACTCACAGGTTCTCCAGCAACACAAAGAGACACAGAGCTGCTCCTCTGTGTAATCTGTCTGTTAATAAGTCTACAGTGCGACATTGGTCTATAAATTGCACGAGCTACATTAAATCAGTCTGTGAGATGAATGAAGTTGCTGCAGCAACTGAGCATGTAGCTCACTTCGTAGAAAATACCTAGATATGTATCGTGTATCCCCATTCAGCCTGAAAATTCCAAGATATACATTTTTGTCCGTATCGCCCAGCCCTAGAATGAGGCATTCGAATACTGATTTAAACGTCAATTACCACGGCTACTTGTCCCTGACGCTAGCATGTAGCTACATGTAGCAGTGTAGGTAACATATTGTGAACAGGTACGGCAGCACACCTGGAGCAGATGATCATGTGAAGAAATGTGTCACAAGCTGATGTTAGCTTGTTATGAAAATAGAAAACAGTTGCTCACAGGGTTTACGTTTGCTTACCTTTACCTTATTATTTGAAGCTTGCCAAGTTTAATATGAACATCCGACACTGTAACATCATATACATGACAGAAAATAAGGAAAAGCATAACAGGTTCCCTTAAAGAGAATGTTTACTGTTATGTTTTGGCAAAAGGTCTTTCTCACAGTTATCAGGGGAAACATGATTTAAAACAAAAGCCATGCTGAATTGACTTTTTCTTAATGCAAATGCAGCTTAAATTATTGTCATGTACAAATGTGGTAGCATAACGGGATTCTAACAAACATATTCAGGTGGTTCACGTCTCCCCCTATACGTACGAATGACATATTTTAATAGCGTCCCTGAAATGTTGATCTGATTTGAACTTGTCATCTGCATTTCTTCTGATTGGGTGACATTTCAAAGACTGGTAAGACTTGAATCATCTCTTAAGGGCAGCCATCCGCACCTCAAGCTTAATAGAGTGGAAGTAAGACTCTTTTCGTTGGGCTTCCTGTAGCAAGCTGCTTCTGTTTACCGTAAATTTTGACAGGTATGAGTCTCATAGGCTTTGCAGGACAGCGAGCTGTAGTAATGCATTTCCAAGTAAGCTTTAGTTTCTGTGGAATATTGGCTCATCCTCTAATTTGGCTCATCGTCCTCTATTATCTGCCTCGCATTCATCTCTTTAGTTTGCTTCCTTTTGATGTCTTTTATGCTCTTTGGCTCAAACGCAGCCTGACTTGTCTGCTGTCCTCCAGATCCCTCAGTGGTGTGTGGACATGGTGCGGTCAATGCCGGGACCAAAGAGAGCTGTGGCCTGCACCCAGCCCAGGAGGGTAGCAGCCATGAGCGTTGCCCAGAGGGTTGCTGATGAAATGGATGTCATGCTGGGCCAAGAGGTGGGCTACTCCATCAGGTTTGAGGACTGCAGCTCTGCCAAGACGGTGCTCAAGTAAGAAGGCCGGTTAAAAATGTTCTCCTTGGCGTTTTTTTTATTTTTTATTTTAAAAGCAAGCAATGTCAAACCTACAGCTTTAAGGAGATAATAGTAGGAGCCTTTAAGCTTAACAGGAGTTAATCTATAGTCATAATTTCTGCCCTTTAATTTCCTTGAGTATAGCAGACTAAAGTTTTCAGTTCATAGTTGTAGATGATTAAATTGGCCGATGCCGGACCGACTGGCATTGACGAATAAGTTTGAATTTCTTCAAATCTATCTTGATGGATGTTCTGTTCACAGCACTTTGAAGGGAGAGATTTGTCTGTAGGGGAATGCCGAGCTTATTACATTAATTTTAAGCAGGGTTTTTATTCAGATAATGCAGATAAAGCCTGCATCTATTCTATTCACCCAGGTACATGACAGATGGAATGTTGCTGCGGGAGGCCATGAATGATCCTCTGCTCGAGCGCTATGGTGTCATCATCTTGGACGAGGCACACGAACGCACATTAGCTACAGATATCCTCATGGGGGTCCTCAAGGAGGTGGTCCGCCAGAGGGCTGACCTCAAGGTAAAAATAAAACGAGCTTGTTGAGTATATTTCTGAAAACAAGCTCTTTATTTTATAGCGTCATGATTAGAGATTGCAGTCCTTTGATAGCAGGGGGATTCATTTTAAAGGCAGCACAAGTCCCTGAATCCTATATGTCTCTTTATTCAACACCTACACTTACTGTTTATTCTGGAAAATCAAGTCTCACATTTATTTTGTCTTATCTTAAGGCTTGGTGTTGAAAGTACTCTTGACAGTAGTCTGATTTGTTTCCACAAATATGTCCCACTTAATGCCTTCAAAACACTGTTAAAGCCCTGAATATTACCTCCTGCAGGATAAATTCAGTGACAGCCAGTGTTTACATCCCTCCTCTGTCACTCCTCTCTTTTGTCACATTTCTCCTGACAGTGTCCCCATGTCTGACAGCTGTGTATCTGTTGAGGAAAGAGAAACGTTGCTGTTGGGCTCAGAAATGCACATCCATTCTGCACCGCAGCACTAGCCGAGATTGCACCTAGAGTCAGCCCCATTTTAAGCCAATCAACCGGGGGGGGGGGACAGCAATGTGCCGGTGTGGATGGGAGTGTACAGGCAGGCAGAAGTTTTATAGGCAGACTGTGCCAGACATAATTCTCATAAAGCAGATGGATAATGACTAGTTGTTTGTCAGCGTGGAATCAAAGGTTAGATTGTTGTTCGCGGACTGTTAAATGAGGTCTAGGTTATTGGGAATGATCATCCACCCACACCCCTCTATCTCCTTCATCCCTATCCCCTACCAAATTTGAAAGTTTAATTTGCCTTGATTAAGAGCAATTATGATGTCTCGCAGAGCGTAAAGCGAAATGCCGAGACACTGGCCCCTGAAAATGTTTGAGATTGAAAATGGGAGACGTGTTTCCCATCAGAATCCTAATGCGCTCTATCTAATGGCTCTGGAGAGAACATTGTGTACCCAACATCAGGAACAAGGACTGTCATAGCTCTGTGTAGGTCAGTGACTTGGAGTGTAATGCCAAGTTCTACACTATAGACACCATCTTGGGTTTGTGCCAACGCCCTCATTCGAAATTCTGATTCAAAGCATTATCCATCCTGTATAGCTTTTTGCACTCTTAATCTGCTCTGTATTTGGTTGCACCCTCATCCACTTAGTATGTGTCCTTATCCTCTATTATCACCAAGCCATATAAAATGTTAACTCATTCTACACTTGAGTGCTCACTCCTGTAATCACCGCAGTCATTTACACTCTGCTGTCTTTACTTTTATCTTTGCTTTCACCTCTTCTATGAATACATTGTCCCTCACAGACTTCTGTCTCTTATACCTGCGCCCTTCTGTCCAGGTCATTGTCATGAGCGCTACGCTAGATGCCGGCAAGTTCCAGGTGTACTTTGACAACTGCCCACTGCTCACCATCCCCGGACGCACGCACCCTGTGGAGATTTTTTACACGCCGGAGCCCGAGCGGGACTATCTGGAAGCGGCCATCCGCACTGTGATCCAGATCCACATGAGTGAGGGGGATGAGGGGGACATTCTGCTCTTCCTCACTGGACAAGAGGTACGAAACATTTCTGGTTTCATGTTTACTTGAATGGAAAGACAATATATGTAGAGACACTTTCATGAGATACATGCAGGACTAGAGGTTATGATCATTTTTGTTATCGGTTGATTTTTCTGTCAAACATCTATACTTTAAAATGTCAGGAACTTATGCTCAACTTACAGAAAAACTCTAGTACGCTAGACCTTCATCAGGCAAACGGTTTGCCAGGTTCGGACAGTGTATGGGAGTTTCCTGCAAATTGTTCTCTGTTCATCCCACTCCTATGTTTGGAAACTGATGTGCGAAGTATTCTTTTGTTTTCTAGAGTCTGAGATGACATTTTCAAAGAGTATTTTCTGTTAGACTTACAGTCCAAAACACAAATGTAGTCAGTCAACTATCAATCAATTATTCAACTAATCATTTTAGTGCTTGGTACATGTATAATCAGGGATGTTCCTGTCGACTAAAGGAAAATTTTAAGACCAGACGACTAGTCTAAAAAAAGGAAAACACTCAAAAAGCAGTCAAAATTTAGCACAATTTATTGTTAAGTATTTGAAACATTGTCCCAAAAAATAATGTATGCATTAGGAGCCCTTTGAAGCCACTAATCACAATCTTTAACGACCATGTCGGATTTTAAATGCCGCTGAAGAATGAGACCTTTTGCGCCGTGCAGTATGAATGTGAACATGATGGCAACTCAGTCAAAAGTTAACCACTAAAATAACATCTAAAATAAATAAATTGCCTCTGAAATATGAGGCACATTGAACCTTGCAGATTATCTGACAAAAGTAATAGCAGTTCACTTTAAAGTTAATAAAACAACATCTAAATTATAATTAAATTTCAGCTGAAATGAGAGGCATTTTGCGACCATGCAGTATGAATGTAAACCCTGCACATTATCTGACAACAACTCACTTAAAGTTAACAAATAATATAACCTCTCAAAAAAGATAAATTGCTGCTGAATTGTGAAGCATTATGCGCCATTCAATATGAATGTAAAATTAAACAAATAAAACAACATCTAAAATAAAAAAATTCTGCTGAATTGTGAGGCGCTGTGTGCCGTTCAATTTAAATGTAAACCTGACACATTAACCAACAAAAAGTCACATAAAAGACGAGTGATTATACGTCAGTTTTTTCTGACACAGGCCATATGCTACCTTGTTTTCATTTTCTAGATTAAAGTACTGCCAAACCAGGCTGGTTTTGCGAGAGGACGTCTTCCCGATTCCCCCCCGTGCTACAGTCTACTCGAGCATTACCGCGGGGAGGGGGACTGCTGTCTGACGGCTCTGTAGCCCCCACTAGTGGCGGGTGACAGTTAAGCGGCCTTGTACATGAATAAAACACCAATTGGTTTAAACAGCTAATATTTATTGTGCCGACTAGTGAGGGGGCGGACGTTAAATCGTTTAGAAGACTAATTGTGCGCATCCCTATGTGTAATATTGTTGTTTTTGTCCAAACGAACTCTACTTGATTAAAAAAAGTCAATTGACACAGGGAGTAATAGCATAAAATCTATGATTAAGACTTAAAAGTAAAGCAGCAAGTAAATAAAATAGTGAAAATTGAAAGTTGGATGGATGTATGGATTCTTTATTGTCTTTTGAAAGGGACTTTGTTGCCACAGACTGTATAAAGCTTTATGTAAGTACATGAATACATTGTACACCGCACCATATAGCTACACACGACATGCTTCAGCCTAAAAAAATAGGTCTTAAGGTTTCTTTTAAAAAACGTCCATAGAGGTTTATAACAAGGTTAGAAACTTGTGCAAAGATTTTCTACATCTCCACAGTTAAGAGTGTGCATATTAATGTAATTACATAGATGAGTTACTCACATACACAGTGTCATGAGCACACACTGGTGAACCCTCTGTGCAGGAAATGATTAATCCTCAGTTTGATAGATGTTAATGCGCGTGATTGTGCCTGTTTGGGAACCACCAGGATCTGCGCCGAGAAGGGGGGAAAAAAAACTAGGAGTGACCCAGATTCTGCCCTTCCTACAAATCTCTGAAATTAAGTCATTTATTATTTTTTTCCCTCCCTGCAAATGTTGTCCACTGATGTGTAATGGAGGGCAGGGTTCATGCCCAAAATGATGAATTTGGTCACAGCAGGGTGAACACACACACACACCACACACACACACACACACACACACACACACACACACACACACACAGGAAAGCACCAACAAATGCTTCAATGTCCTGATCACTGGACAGGAGAAGCCTGTCGGAGCCAACACTGCCTGTGCTGGTATGATTATTCTCTCAGCACTCTGACAAAATGGTGTTGGAGACCATGTGATTACTTGTAGTCGTAAAGGAAAATGTAACTGGTGTGAATACAGCATAAATTGCTCTGGAGATTTAAATGATATTTTGCACTAAAATCATTCAATATTTCCACTTTTGTTACACAGTACTAATTTTTCATCTTTAAAAACTCTCATGTGTCTTTCTGACTTCCCCAATCACATCTTGTGACGGGTTGTTTATTAGCAGTAATTATTTGTCACTCAACATCAGCTTGACTGTGGCAGTAAACCTACGTCAGTTTTCATTTGCCAAAGCGGGATCAATATGCGGCTTGTTACGAAGGGGATGAAGTCATTGGAGGGCATGGTGTTTGAAGTGGTCTCCTTCGAGGGCTGGTAATTGATTTTAGATTTAGTGGTATCCCAGCTGCTCGGATGGCTAGAAACACCGATAGTCACTCTTGTGAATGTGTAGAAAAGTCTGGGATATTTGCAGGCAATGTGTTGAACATTTTTCATGCAGTTAGATGTAATTTGTTGATTTATACCCCCCCCATCTCGCACTGTATCAAGCAAAGGCATTACTGAGAGCACTCCCACGGTGAGTTCATTATCACCCCCTCCTAATTGGGTTAAAGAAGTTAATGTGTGGTAGGTCTGGCAGAGACGGGTGTTCAAAGGGTGCTGCAGCACGCCCCTCGAGCGCTTCTTAACCTCTTCAGTCTCCCAGCAACTTTGATGTAGACTAATGATTGGAAGGCAGATCCATGGCAAAGCCAAAGACTCTTTTTATCTGACTGTTTAATTTATAACCGACGAAAGCAAAATGCACAGGACTCTCTTCCTCTCTCCTCCACAGTTTTTCTGTGAGATATTTAGCTTCCACAAACAAATAGAACTGAAGCACCAGCTCCAAACAAGAAAGTCGAAACTTATCACAGCTGTTGAGCAAAGATAAGTCCTAATATTTAAGCTTCCCCCTCAGCAGCTAACATCAAAACATGGGGATTGGCGGGGGGGTTGTTGCTCGTCAAGAGGAGTGCCTAAATGTGTCGGTTATTAGCTTGGCTGTAGATTGTTGCTTCTGGGGTCGCAGGGAGAGCTGGTGGACAGGTTCCCAACGCTGGCCAACTGCCCCTATGTGTGTGTATATACACAGACACATGCACACACACACACACACACACGCTCTGTCTTGATGTCCCTAAGGGACAGACAGCCAGCTTGCTTCCAGCGCTTTGGCAAAGAGGTCCATTTTTTTTTCTCCATGGCAGCTGCTGCATCCAGAGGCTTGATAGGCTATTAATACCCGGGCTAATTTTACCAATCCATTCAGATTTACCGTTTTCCACTTGTCAGTGTGTTGATTAAGAGGCACATGGCCATCAGCAGGGTTTGACTTAATGCAATGAACAAGGGGACAACAGGGCTAATAACACACTTGCAGTCCAGAAGGAAAACAGGAAACATCACAGCGGTGCTTTCTCATGTCAAGGCAAGTGTTACTGGCTTCACACAGTGGTACAAATAAAGTCAGCCTCAGTCATGCGTAAACTAATTTAAGCACAGGATGTTTTTAGAAAAGGAAACAAAGATGTCTGGGAGATTCTGTGGGTTGTTTTGTTAACCTTCTAAATAAGTATGCACGAAAAGCTCTGCCATTGTCGGTCTATAAGCATCAGTAAAATAATTTTGGGTCTCAGAGTTCATCATTGCCTCATGACTCCCCTCTTTGAAAAGTTGCATTGCTCCCATGGGCCTGCAGGTGGTGCAACAGTATAGGCTGTAACGTGACACATATAGTAACTGCTGCTTCATGAGGATTAAATGATTGTTGTTAGCAAAACAAAGAAAATGGTTCTTAACAGCGGGAGTTGCTTGGAAAATGAAAAGCTGTTATATGTTGTTTTAGGCCATACCAGAAAGTACTTAAAACCTTCAAGTAGGATGATTAAACATGTGTACACAGGGAGGTAGCATAACACAAGTTTTTCTGTGATAATGAGTTATAAACAGGGGGTGCCTGTGGAATACGTAGGCATATTTAGTGCATTTAATAGTGTATCCTAATAGGTTTTTAGAGAAGGGGCCCTAGCCCCGTGCTCACTATCATGCTTTCTTATTCCTGGCGCTGCTCAGGTCCTCTGTCTGTCTGCCAGCCCACCGGCTCTAGAACGTTCAGCTTCACTAAACTGATCTGCCATGATTTGCCGCTGGTTATGCATCAGTGCTGCAGTCTCATCTCACATTCCCCTCTACAATACTGCACTGTGGAATAATGAACCCTGTTTGAGTCTGTCTGGCTCTGTGTGTGTGTGTGTGTGTGTGTGTGCCTCCGGAGCGCGCGCGTCCATGTTTTCCATGATTGCTGCATTTGACAACAGAGCCACAGGGAGCTCGGCAAAGCATACTGCAGTCCAGGTTTAATTTCCTCCGTCAGATGGAGCGATAGTTAGAACAAATGTACTGTAGCAGGGAACCACGGTTTCCCCGGCCGCCTCCCCCTCGCCTTCCCCTATCATCCAGACTCACCGCCATTGTTCATCCAGGTGTTGTTCAGAACCTGTTTGATTTCGCTGTTTACATACACAGGTGACGCCTGGATTAATTGTTGCACTTCTGTCTTTCAGGAAATTGATGAAGCTTGCAAGCGAATCAAGCGGGAGGTCGACGACCTGGGGCCTGAAGTCGGCGATATCAAGATCATCCCGCTGTATTCCACACTGCCCCCACAGCAACAGCAGAGGATCTTTGAGCCACCCCCACCCAATAAACCAAGTGGCGCCATCGGAAGGAAGGTATAACTGCCTTGTTGCGATGAAAACACTCAGAGGGGGAGGTTGAAGTGGGGAGTTTGAGGGAGAGGGTGAGTGAAAGAGAAAATGAGTGGGGTTGATGTAGAAAGGCCAGATGGGGAATAAGGTGGGGAAAGGAAGAAAGCTGGAAGGTAGGGACTGAAACTTTTTTTTTTTCCCCTTTCTCAGCTTTAGCGCAGAACTGACTCACACAACATATGCTGCTTTTGTCAGCATGCGATTCCCTGCTCTAAATTATAACTGGGGTATTACTCACGCCCTCTGAGCCTGAGGAAAGTACTGCATTCTCAGTCATTTTTATCTTTCCACTACATTTGCACAGGCCCTGCTGCTGCACAGAGAGGAGGCCTTAGACCTCTGCCATCTGAAGCCATGTGAAAGGTCCATGTTAAGTGGGCTGATCAAAAACAAGGCTTTTCTTGCCGCGCGTAGTCGTCGTCTTCCTCAATCACTTAATCTCCGAGGAGTGTATGATCCTCTTATTGATACAGACACGAGACAATTCCTCTCTTTTGTGTGACAGTTTCTATTCAGATGGGCTCATCCCCAGAGTAGCAGCACCACCTGCGCTGCCACACTGTTGGCCAGGGATCTGACAGAATATCAGAATATCATCACTGCCAGTGAATGAGCAAACATTCACCCCCAGCATCTGATAGGGGACGGTGTTGATGAATGACTCATTGCTACAACCCCTCTAATTGAGGCAGATCAGGCTGACATATGAGCAGCGAAAATATTTATGGGCTGTCAAAGTTAAACACGTTACGATACTTTTAAAACGCTCAATTCAACCTGGATTTTGGGAACGTAGGATTTAGGGATCAAGTGTGCTAAGTTTACATTTAAAGCGCGGCACAGGCTGAGGGGTACACCACAAGGTTGGCATCAAATATTTGACACTATTTCATAGTTGTATAGTTTTATCTCTTCCAGCTTTCTGCTTGAATGATGTGTGTGTTTGTGTGTGTGCTGCACATGCTTTAGAGGCTCAGCATTCTCAGTAGTTTGATTACCCAGTGTTGTTGGATAAGATCTTTTTCAGAAGTTCAAATATCATTCTTAGTGTTTGCTTCCTCTGTTCAAAGGGATGTTGACATGAAACAGAGCTGTGGTTGCATTGGGACAGGTTTAAATATTGCGTGGCTCTTGCAGTGGTACCTGCGTGGCCTTGTGAGTTTACATACATCGGCTGAGGTGATAGAACTAGGTAGTGCTGTTGCGGTGAAGAAATCACTCCTGCGATGATTAAGACATTGATATGCAGCATGACCACCATTTTTTATTGTTTTTGCAAATTACATCTTTTATCCTGATTTTAGTGCTTTGTGAATAAACTGTAGTGTTAAACTAGTTTTTAAACAAATTAAATACTTGGTCATTGTCAATGATGCGCATTATGGGGCACATTGTGTTTTTAGCTGAGATGCTTTGATTACGTCTGGTTGCTATGATACAGAGTATCCATGGAAATAAAAATGTTGGCACAAGGTAGAGGACCTACTTGCTTTGGAAGAAGGGACGACTGAAGCATGTAGGGGGAGAGGACGGATCTACCAGTCTGTGTGGGTTCATTATTTACCCTGCAATCTATTGCAAGTTAGACGTGGATTATCTTAAGTAGTATTCCCGTCTTTTACGCTCCAGTGCTTCTCCCACTCACAGCAAACCTGTTGTAGGTCAAGTCTTTAAGCTCCACACGCACCTACAGAGGACCCAAATGAAATACCACAGCGCCATTAGCAAAGAGAAATAGTGTATAATATAATATAAGTCAACTGTCTTTCTAGTCTTGCATAAAGTTGTTGTGTGACATTGTTTTGTGTGGACAAAGATGCTTGCAAAGACTTCTATCATATACAAATCGACCCTAACCTTACGTACAATGTTTTAAAAACACATCTCTCAACACAAACACTACATTAAGTCAAATAATTGATTGACTGTGTGTGCTGCCATGTTGCTGTAAAGTTAGTTGTGTTTATGTTGACAAAATTTGGCTACAAAGATGGATCCTGATGGTTTCTCACTTTGAATTCGACTTACATGAGTATTCCATTGCACTTTTCTTCGTGTTGGAGGTTGTTTTTTTTAGAGTACAATGAATTACGACATTATTTCTTCCCTTTTATTGTTGTCTTCAGTGATGCAATGGCTGGTCTTTGTGGTGGTTGTCCCACCCCTTCTCCACTGTCATTGGACCGATGGGTAAAAAATGACAGTGATGAGCAGCTGTAGCGTTATAATCGAAGTTGAACATTTTTCAAGTCTCGGCGACCATAAAAGCAGCTGTCAGTGCAGAATAGACCCTCAGTGCCTTGCCATGCTGTGGCATTATTAGCGTAGTGTAAATACGCCACACCCCCATGTAAAAGTAGAGAAAATAATGAACATAGCAGCAGTGGTGGTGGTTGTTTGCCATCCCCTGTGGTTGGCTTGTCAATAGCATAATATAGCAATACTACAATTATTACGACAGCCCTGGAACTAGGAGGAAAAGCTGATTTTCTACTGGCAGCAGGCTTGCTAAACAACAATGGTTACTCCTCTTGGTGAACATCTTGCAGCAACTTCTCTGTGGTTCCCATGAGTGAAATCAAGACAGGAAATAAAGTGAATTTGGTGACAGTGTAACCCCCTGAACTGTCAACCCAGCAACCACTTTTAGCTTCAGAGCATCGCAGTTGATGCCCTTTTTTCCCCCCTTAAGATCAGTTTGTCAGGTGCTTGTTGAATTCCTGGAGGTGGCATATAGGCTAAAGTTGCCGTGCTTGAAGTAAATGTGCTTCTCCTCCAAGACTGACTGAGCAGCTCATCAATTGAAAAATGCAGAGATGTCATCCAAGCCAGCCCAAGAGGAAGTAGTGAAAAAGAATTAAGGTTTGCGACGTCTGCCGCTACGCATGCTAACGACTGCATTAGGCACCCCTCAATTAACATAAAGCAGCAGCTCGTCATTGCTCTATTTCTACAGGAAAGCCACTGATCTTCTATTTTTGAACAGTTTAATCATTTAGAGCCAAGGCAGCAATTGACTAATTACAAACAAAGACCATAATCTCACTTTGCTTCCCAGCGTCTGAAAGAAGAAAGACAAATGTGCTGTGATGAGTTTAGGTTTGTTTTTAGCATTGTCACGTCTGGAATATTCCCTGAAATGTCACTCGTGATTCTGCCATGTATCCATTTCAATGAGCTTTGAATGTGGGTGCGTCGATGCTGCTCAAAGCACGTTCTCCTTTTCCCCAGTCAGTGGAAGGCTTTATTTGTCAACAAGGCTGTGTTTCCCAGCAGGGAAGGTGAAAGATGGCCCGTGTTAGCCATAGTACTTGCTCTCCTGCAGGTAATAACCCAGAAATAACATGCAGAGATGATGCTCTAATGATATTACTGATGAAGAAGCCAGGATTATCTAGTGCAGCAACAGACTGGAAGGAGCCAGCCTGCGTTCAGTGTAATGGCCCTAGCCCGGATAATCCTTCAGAATCAATGCAGTCAATGAGGCCACCCATATGATCATGAAATGTGAGAGGGTGTCATGTGTGGCATCTGCTGGAGCACTGACTGTGTCCCAACACGCAGGACAGTGGCAACCTCACCTAGTCCATTTGTTAACCGGACTTTGAAGCATTCCATGCCTTTCATTCCTTGCTGGGAAGTTGGTTGCTGGCATATAGCGTCTGTCAGGAGACACTGTCTGATAGCCTTTTATTTCAGGCCTCCACAGTGTGGCTAATAGGTTTCGTGAAGATGTAATTCCTCTGTATCTTTAGGCCACTGATGGCCCTTTTCCACTAAAGGAACTAGGGTTGGGTGATATGTTAGAATTTTCTAACCAGCCACCATCAGCCCAACAACTGACAGTTTCCAATATATTGCAGCAGGTGTGTGTCTTACCATCTGGTTCCTGTACTGTATGCCTTCTGATTTCAAGTTTCTCTATTTCACTGAGATTAGCTTAATTGCCTTGTTAATGCATTGTAAAATGCACTTCATTCAGTTAGTCTTCCCACTGTTTCAACAATCACCAACTCTGGTTTGACTGAAGTCAAACCAGAGTTCGTAGAGAAAGGTATAAAAATTAGCTGGCTTTACACACTGTTTTTCCTCGCTGTCTCTTTTTGCCCCTACCAATTGAGCAGCTGCCTGCTAAGCAGTAGCCCTTACTCATTCTTCGGAGGCAGACCATTAAATTGGCGATAAATCCCTCCAATTGCCCAACCCTAGCAGGAACCTTACCTGTTACCTGAGGCTTCACATAAACTAAACTTTTAGGAAGCTTGTGAGTCTTTGGTTGTTGTTTTTCTTGAGTTTTCACCTTATTTTTTAACCCGGGACATTTCAGATCTATGCTGTTTAAAAGGCAAAAGCAGGACCTATTACGTAATGTATATATGCTGTTTGGTAGGAAGTTTAAGTAAGTTGTTGTGGTTCCAACAATCGCCGATACAACAAACTATCACTGATATACTCATCCAATCGCTTAAACCTGGGAGGAACTTAACCTTTTACCTAAGGCTTTACTTAAACTAAACTTTTAGGAACCTTGTGAGTGTTTGGTACTTGTTTCCTCCTTGAGTTTCCACCTTGTTTTACAACCTGAGACATTTGAGGTATATGCTGTTTTAAAGGCAAATGCAGGACCTACTTAATCATTTTTATGTGCTGTTTAGTAGGTCATTAAAGTGAGCGGTTGTGGGTCCAACAACAATGTAAGAAGTGGTGTAGTTTTCCTTTGCATTTACATTAAAGATGGTGCACAGTGTGTCAGACCACTTCATAGTATTTCAGTTTGTTGCACTGTCAACGTAGAGATCTTTATTTTTCTATAAACTTGTTTCATTTACAGATTTGTTCCTGGCCCTTTTTGTCTATTTTATATATCTCTATTTCATTGCATTGCATGAATGTAGATCTTGAAGAGGGCCTGAGGGCTGAAACCTAATTGGAATAATAGAGAAATGCACATGGAGCTCGAGTGATACATTATACTACTTTGAATCCCCATTTCTGCCAAACGTTATTGAAGTTTTTGGCCCACCTTTTCATTTCTAAGCACACTCCAGTTTCCATTGATGCTCTTCATTGTTGGTTGTCCTGTTTGATACAGATGCGGTTGTAAAATGCTGGTTATTGTTGCGCTTGTTGTAGTCGTCTTTGCTGCGATGTGTCAACATGTTTGCTTGACCAATTATGGATTTAGAGTTCTTAGAAATTTTGGCTCAGGAACTCATCCCCCGTGCAGATGGAGAACAGTGGAAATTACTACACACTATATAACATTTTGTTAAGTTCCTGCTATGGAAATGGGCTATATGTGCACCTTCTACCTTTGAACTGAGCAGTTGATCTCAGTGTATTCCCATTTGGGCTGGGTATCGGCACTTGGTGCCTTTTAAGGTATTGACCGGAGTAGCCCAATACCAAGTATTATCAAAACTTGACTATCTGTATGATTTTGCTCGCAGCCAATCGCAGCAAGCGTTCTTCGATTTAATGCGACATGTGATTGGCCCACTACCGCAGCAGCTACAACCCATACAGTCTGTGGTGTGGTGAAGTCAAGGGCAGTGTATTTGACAGAGTTGGCAGTTCCACGTGCCAAGTTGCCACCAAAGCATTCAACGCTACACTAAAATGCCACCAGACACTGCACACCTGTAGCATTTCTTGCAGCTAAATGCTTCCATTCACATGAAGGGTGTAGAAAGAAGTAGGGGAAAAAAGGAATCATATGGCGTTCTCTATTGAAACCAGTATCACTTTAAGGTTACTGGTATTGGTACTGGTATTGTAATTTTTGAAGCGATACCCAGCCCTAATTCCCACTAAGCTGATTATTTTGCCAGCTCATATTATTTTCAGTTGTCTATCAAATATTAAGCAACTCACAATTGTCATGGAGTGCTCATGTCAATCAGATCTAGACAGCCATTCATCCAAGAAATACACGAACAACTATTCAACCATTTGCCAGATACTGCTGTCTGTTCAGTTTCATACAGGCGTTTATTGCCATCTCTTCATTCCTCCTCTTGAATACTAAGGGGAATGTGTCTTTCGACAGGTGAATTACCCGAGGTCAAGGTCTGAATGAGGGGGGAAAAAAGGCCCTTCCTGGCATTAATAACTAAACAGTCAGGCATTCTCAGGCTCGAGAGAAATCCTCGCTTAAAAGGTGGGATTTAAAAAGTCTGTAAGGCTCACAGCTTGAAGACAGCTGAAGAGGCACAGCTACAAAGGAAGTGTGTCAAGTGTGCAAAATTGGTTCTGTGGACCTGTATCAGCAAAGACTACAGAGAACTGTTTGGTTTTGAGCTTGGCATTTCATCATGAGGACTACCAAGAAAGCAGACGGTCGGCCACCACCAAATGACTGCTTAGGTCAGCCTTCAGCTTGTTGCTGTCTTGGTAGATGTTGAGCAAGTGAGTAAGGAAAAGATATTGAAGTGTGGAGAGGCATTTTTCCAAACACCCACTTGCATATTAAGCTTTGACAGTGGAGTTGCAGTTGCCAATAGAGTGGGCTGTGATCTGGCCACCACAGTCTCGAGCACTAGGATGAATCTAAAGGGTCTCTCTGCCCAGTCGGTTTCAACTGTTATATAAGGGGGAACTCACCCTGGCGGCGGTCAAGGTTCGCGTGAGAGCAGCTGCAAATCTGTCTTCCACTCCTCCCCTCTTTCCTCCTCCCGCTGTTTGTGTATATGCTGACAGCAAGAGACCCATAGGGTGATGTGACTCATTTGATTTTTTTTTTCCTCAGATTCAGCTGTCATTTCACATAGACAGCCTTGCTATAGGGGATAATTGTAATAGAAAAAGATCTGAGACTGGGAGATGGTGCAGGTTCACAGTTTCCCCACTTGTCTAATTCTCCGAAACCAAGCAACTTTTCATTTCACTTGTTTGTCTCTACGTGTCAGCTCTTCTTGCAGTATTTCTCTACCCTGATGCTTAAATCAGCTCCCCATAACCACCCTGGTATGAGACTGGTCCCATAAACTACCTCCTGTAATAACATCCACCTTGCATTCCTTATAAGTTATCAGACGATCATAAGTGCAGTAGTACCTGTTTGCTGGCTTTAAAATGTTTAAATCAGCTTTTAAAATTTGAAATGTTTCCTTACGCCTGGAGCAGTAAGCATACAATGGAGATTTTGCACAGGAAGTGCCTCGCTTTTGAAACTTAGATGAAACAACATTGTGATGTGGTTATTATGCTAAGGAAAATGGTATGGCCTAATACTTCGATATGATTATTTGCTGCTAAACATTATGTTAACTTTGAAAGTTGTATAGTTTACCTTGGTGTTCTGGTGGAGGTTGCGTGGCTTATCCAAACTAATGAACAAATGTTATGGTCACTGGCAGGTATACACAACTTTTGGGTCTGACGGAGGGGTGGACCTGAGCCTGGAGCTTTGCAGCTAGACCTTTTTCAACTCAGTTGCCACTCTCTATCCTAGTGAATGAAAAAAGTAAACTCAGTGATTACATCTTGTAGCAGTTGCAATATTCTCTTATTCTTGCCTGATATCAGGCAGAAGTGTCAACTCATACACTGCGTTTCCATCTTCAGTCTGACATTGCTTTGACTTGAACCCATTTTTGCAAGGAAGAGGGATTCAGTTTCCTCCAACCAACCACTAGAGAACAATGTATCTACCTGAATCTAATGTTATTTTAACTCCGCGCAGATGGATAGCCATGCCAAAGTACCTGTTTTGCCGGTCTTTAAAGAGCGGAGCATAGCAAAGTCAAACAAACTACGATGTCGGGCAATATTGAGAAAACATGTCGATTAAGAACAGCCTCGATAGTTTATCTTGTCTAAAGCACTCTCAATTGTTATTATTACTTCTCTTTGGTTCCAGTGCTTGAAAACAGCACGATAACAGTGTTAGTCCAGCCCACTGTGGCGTTCAGTGATTATTTTTTATTTTAACCGAGAATCCTGTGTTTCATGTCATGGTGCCAGCTGAATCAGTCATCTTACACTCAGTGAAGTGGAGGGATTCAAAGGTCCAGACTCTTATTCAGTAATGATGACACAAAGTGCTGTAAAAGTTACATGATGTAAGTCCAGCTCTGTAGCTAGGTGCAGAGCCCACTGTTGCTCTATGAAACAAGGTGAATGAAACAATATAAAGTTACTGTGAGGAATATGATTAGAGGACAATATGGCTTGATCGCATGCAGTACATGCTGAACTGTTGATCAAAATCTACCCTGTAGGTATCAACGGCGGGACTTCCATTAGCCCTTTGCATCAGTATGAATCCAGCTTTAGATTTAGTGGGTCCTTACACTACTTTGTAACACCTGCACCCCAGAGTGTATGAATTGTCTGCTCTGAGTTGATGAACTATTTCTATGCATCTCACAAACAAATCCATATTTAGTCTTTTGTTGTAACACTACACATTAAATTTTAAACAGATTGCCCATGTCTAGCCACACTTGTTTTTATGTGGACTGGATATGCACATGCGTATATTTTTTCATATTTAATATTTCAGTATCACACGCTGGTCCTCTTTTTGAATCAGATGCTGAGAATAAACTGGTTGCTGTCAAATCTGAAAAGCCACGTTACAAATGATAGCTGGTCTGCTATTGAAATGCTATAATTATTTTTCCAGTAGTCAGTGGTTTTGTAAATATTTCAAACCAGAGTCAATGCAAACATTTACTGTGCCTCTCGTTGTGTCGAAGCACAGCTCTGGAGGAGCCACTATTGTGTAGCACACAGCAACGGCCAATCAGCGACAATGAGCCGTGCAGAGTTGGCATGTCCGCAGTGTTCCAAATTTCGAGAGACGTGCTGGGTTCACATGAGAGAAATACCGCAGCCCTCATTTAGGGGGAAGAAAAGACGCTTGGATAAAAGCAGTAACCATTGTAGAGCAAAAAGCAGGCCACCTAAGAGGAACCATTACATCAACTATTTTCTGTGATTTTAAAAAAACTCTGGGGAGAACTTTCCGAGAGAGGGTAAGCTGACATCTCAACAAAAACCCTGTAACATGCTGCGGACAGTCAGACAGAACCCCCAGCCTCACGCGCACACATTCACATAACACAAAAAGGCCAGAGGCAATGCATTTGGATGGGACGCTGAGCACCAAGCCAGCTTTCTCCACAAACACGTTGATAGCACATTGAACTTGATTGCAGAAACTGTTGTGGTACTCCCCTGTTGGGTTGCATTAGGCAGCGTGTGTGCAGTGCACTGTAGTGGCATCTCTACAAGCTTCTTTAGTCAACTGGCTCACATCAGGGAATATTTTTCAAGTTAAAACAAAGCTGATATTTGCACTTGTTTGTCTCTCTTCTTACTCATGCTTAAGAAGGACTGCGATTTGTGAACTGCTCCACTGTACAAGAGCACTACAGTTTGTGATTGTACAAAGCACTTTTGAATACTTGAATGACAATTGAAAATTTGTTGTGCACTTTGCTTTCTAATAATTCAACAGAAGAAACTACCTTTGTCCCTGAAATGTCCAAGTTGTTGTTTCTGAATGCTTGCATGTTGGAATGGATTTGCTAAATAACCATGGCCATATGTTAAACTGAAAAAAAAAAAAAAAATTACAAGATCTAGCACCAGAGTCTGAGGCCTGTCAGTGCCTCCAGACAACCCGGGTGGATCATTTCTGAACACATCTGTTCTTGTTTCCACAGGTTGTCGTGTCAACAAACATCGCCGAGACGTCCCTGACCATCGACGGCGTGGTGTTTGTAATTGATCCCGGATTTGCCAAGCAAAAGGTTAGCTCCCTCCTTCTCCCCACCATCCCCCATGTTCTCCTACCACTCTTTATCTGCTGCGATCATCTGCGTCTGTTGCCTGAGAATCCCCAGATAAACACAGCAGTGCACACCTGACAGCAGTAAAGATGGAAAAGCCAGTTATTTATTCCTCTGACATTTCACCAGCCTGGAGCCAAGTCATACACCTGGCACAAAAAAAAGATTATATATGCATTTAGGTAGATTGTGTGTATTTGGTATTGTTTATTTTTGTATAGCTGTTTGTCTATATTGTAGATTGTGGCTGTGAGAATATGCTTAACTACTTTTTTTTTTTATTTACCTCTACCCGCCTTCCAGATTTTCTGATTTACCTGAAATGCATCTTTTGCCTTTCTTATCAGGTGTATAACCCACGAATCAGAGTGGAATCCCTTTTGGTCACAGCCATCAGTAAGGCCTCGGCCCAGCAGAGGGCAGGTCGTGCTGGACGAACACGCCCAGGAAAGTGTTTCCGCCTTTACACAGAGAAAGCTTACAAGACAGAAATGCAGGTACAATACAAGACAGTCAGAAAATGGTTAGACATTCTATGATATGTTTGATTCTCACATTCTTCAATGCCACAAGCACTTTGTATTCCCCCATAGCAGCCCTCGAGCCGGAAAAGCTCTCTATTATGCAATATTTGCTCTTAGAATCCATGATTCCCAGTTCAGCTGATTTATAATTCCAACAGCTCGGTGCTGAACCACACTGCTGCTTCCACCCTTCTTCATAACCCGTGCTAAGGAAACAGCCACCTTGTGACAAATGAACCCCGAGGAGGCCCAGTTCTCTACTTGAACAGGCTAATTCTTTCACGTCACGCTGAGTGGCAAAGGGAATTTTTTAAACAAGTTAAATAGCCCTTCAAATGCCCTAGACTCCCGGTCTCTGTTCAAGTTGACATATGAGCGACGCATGAGGAGATAATAAGTGCCCTGACTAATTCATTTGGAATTGTTCCTTGGGTTTGTCTCATACCTCTTACCTGGCACAGGACAACACGTATCCGGAAATTCTGAGGTCTAATCTGGGCTCTGTGGTGCTGCAGCTGAAGAAACTGGGTATTGACGACCTGGTGCACTTTGACTTCATGGATCCACCAGGTTAGTATGAAAAAATAACTGGCTTACTTTTTTTGGTTCAGAAAGACACACGTTTATTAGGGCTGCATGATATTGGTAAAAAACTGACATTGTGATTTATTTATTTTTTCTGCAATATACATTGCGATATGAAAAGATAAAGGAACTTTCACCAGATGACTTGAGTAGCTCTATTTGCAATTACTGGTGTGATTTTCTAGGGGAGTGTATCTGCAGAGAGAATAAATATAATAAAAATAATAATAAAAGGTGAAAAAAAGACTTTTATTAGGTAAAAGAGGGTGAAATCTAGTAGTTTCATACACTGGTTGACTCACCGTGACACCGTTGTATTCATATAATGCTCTATCAAGCCACACTTAAGTCAGTGATTTTCATTTAATTTCCTTTTCCGTAACCACTTACCCTGGGGGTTGCAGGGGGCTGGAGCCACCCTCTACAGATCGTCGGACTATCGCAGAGCTAACACATAGAGACAAACAACCATTTATGCTCACATTCACACCTACAGGCAATTTAGTAGTCACCAGTTAACCTAACCCACGTGTTTTTGGATTGTGGGAGGAAGCCGGAGTACCTGGCTAAGTTGCCTCAGAGCTGACACAGGGAGAACAGGCAAACAGAGGGGCTCCCCCACCCTGGGTTTGAACCCAGAACCCTCTTGCTGTGAGGGGGCCTCCCTTACGTTGCTCCACTCCAGTTTCGGTCCTTGGCTATCATCAGTGCTCTCATCTGTCATCATCAGCACTGATGATAGTCAAGGACTGAAACGTTTGCTGCTGTTTTTACTCACCCTTTATCATTTTTTTTGCTCTTTGTGCACCTTTTTTGTGCATTGATCTCAGTCTGTGGGCCTTTTTGTTACTTCCCTAGCCTAGTTACATTGGTGTGCGGGTATCTCCTCTGTCGTCCTTAATGGTATGTTTTTTCAGCCATAGCTATACATTCTGTAAATACCTGTCTTTGTAGTAGTTTTATTGTTGGTGTCTGAATTACAGCATGTAATCCAGTTTTGCATATATTTAATTTTGGAAATCTACTTGTGTGGTTTGCAGCATGAAAGTCAGACTGTGTCTGTGAATTTTCATAGACTGACTTTTTATAAGAACTACATGAGAATGTTTGGCTGCAGTGTTAACAGATCAGTTGCTCCTCTGTTGTATTTCTGACAAAGTGGCCACCTAACGAGTGTTTTTCTTGATTTTAAACTGCTCTTGTGTTACCACTAGTGACCCCGTGTCACCAGACTAACCATGACTGAAATCATGGAGATTATAACTTAAATATCAAACAGCACTGAGATTTTGATCAGTGACATGTGGATCAATACAAGAGCAGTTACAAAATGCTTTAAAATCTACATTTAGTTGAGCTGTCGTTGTTTCATGTACAATATCAAATCTGGGTTGGCTTTGTCACTTGGGAGCTTGGGGAAAACGACAAAGCAAAGATAAAATGATCTTGGCAGATATCAAATGCTGCATAGTGAATGTTTGGAGATTTGAGTGTAAGCGCTCTGACAGACATGGATTACACAGTAGTGTTATGCAGTTTTTATGAGCAGTCTGCTTTAAGTTTAGATTAATGCTGTTCAAAGTGAGAAAGGAAGAGTGATGTGTGCAGTTAGTATTCTGGCTGATCAGTCCATTTCGGTTTCTGTCGCTGTTTGCATTTCTTATTTCTTGTACATCTGAATCATGCTGGATCTAGGCCAAAAAACAGACCTAGTCTCAATGAGGCGCCAAGTTATGGCATTCTCCAGGAGAGTGTGTGTTCCCGCGGAGACCACCCCTCCTTTCCCTATCCTTAACCTCACCCTCCCTCCCCCCTTTTCTCACCATAATATAGTTTTCATCTCACCTCTGAGATTAAACCCATCTCTCCCCGTCCACCGTGGCAAACGCCATTTTGAGAATGAAATTGGTTACATCAATAGCGGCGCTATCACCTTGGCTATTGCCTTCCCTTTATATTCCTCCAGTGAAACGTGACTGACCTCCACCACCACCCCCACATTTCTCACAAAACGCAAGGGTAAGCGTCAACATATGGGATTGGCCTTGTCGGCTGAGTCTAACTGGGAACAGTGGGGTGAAGGGAAAGGGGAGGATTATCTTTTATTTATTTGATCCACTCATGGCAGAAGGTTTCTTCTAACTAGCTCCTGAACACGCTGGAGTTTCTGTGCAACCGATGAGGTCTGCTTTGAGTCTGTGAGAGTTCCTGAACATGAGCTTTATAGCATCTAGTTACAGTGGATCAATTTTGATACACTGTGTCAAAGGCCCACCTCAGAGTAAATAGACAGGTCTGAAAAGAGACTGGAGACTCAAGAAATGAGGGATGAAACAAAGAATTACACGACTTTTGAGATTGTAAGGTTTTTTTTTTGTGTGGTTGAACTACTTTATTAATCAGTTTCTGGCATTTGTCAAATCCTAAATGGATACACAGGTAGGTGGGGCTGGGCAGTTTATCAGTTGTGGTATGAGATCAGGTATCATCTTTTGGTATGTGGATAATGTGAAAAATAATACAATGTTGCCTCCTTGGTTCACAGAGGTTCAGAGCAGTGAGCTTCTGTATTCACATCACTTGTTTCCAGCTATTGGTTGGACTTTACTACGGACCAACACTAACATTAGTGTTAACTGCCGTCCCCAGTTAGTTAGCACAAGCATTAGCACAGCTGTTAAGAGCAAAGTTATGAAATACTCCAAAACACACTCTAGCAACTGTATGTTTGTGAGTAACGCCAGAAATTCGCCCCAGTGATGGTTATTTGTCAAAAATGTCATTGTGTTAATATTTTATGAAAGCACCAATAGCCAACCCCACAACATTACAATATCGATATTGAGGTTATTGGTCAAATTTATTGTGATTTTTTTTTTTTTTTTTAAATTTTGTCCACAGGCAGATGGACATTCTTGTAATTGCCACAATCAAACCCCCTGGTTTGAGGCTACAGTGCTTATTGTGGTAGTGCCAGGCTGACGTTTGTTTTGTATTGTTGTTCCTTGATGTTTAAATTTAAAGGCAGGTGAATTTGATTTAGGTATTGTCTCCCTGATGATCAGCAACATCAGCCTCAAAAGAAGGCGGCTTTTTCCATTTCAGCTCGTCCATGAGCTCAATGGGAACCTTGATTTTTCCCTTCACTGTGGAACGCTCAAATATGTAGTTTATTTCTCTCCTTGCCCACCTCGATCCTGGCTCACTAAACACAGGAGCGACAGCGCGAGCCAGCCAACCAAATGGAAAATCCAAAAGAAATCAGTAGCGATTTACACAAGGACTTGGCTGGGTGGTATTCATTTGCCTCGTGACATTTCCAAAGAAGTACCTTTTCAAAGCCAATGCGGTTTAATGTACCTTTAGCCTTTCGTCTCATTGATTTGGCCCCTTGGTTAATATATCGGATTCTTGTGTGTTGAGGCAGTCAATACTTAGTTTCTGATGAGCTGCTTTGTGTATATATTGAATTTCCACACTGGTTCATCATGCTAGCAGTTCTTGGAAATCAGATTTTCACCTTTTGTTTAGCCCCACACAAGCCATTGGTGTGGTAACTAATGTGGCCGGCACTCACTTGTGTTTTAAAAAAAAAAAAAAAAGAAAAAAGTAGCTTTGATGCCCCCAGATCAATATTTGTTAATCATAAAAAAATGCCTCCCTGCTGTTTGAAATTGAATTTTTTTGGGAGCACTTGAGAGAAATGAAAGTGAACGAGCACCGCAGCCAGTGCTTGAAGCTAATTTTCAGTTAACATGCAACTGGTCATTAGGCTTCAGCTCTCGGGAGCCAAAGGTCAATAATTGCATCTGGAGGAAAAATCTTTTAACCAAACGGTGGAAGCCTTTTGTGTTGAAGCATTAAGTAGAAAGTTCCCCTGTAATTGCAATAGTTGTTTAGGATCGCCTGAGCGGAGGATGAAAAATGAGCTCTGCCATGATTACTTCTGCGCTAAGTTGCTGTCTAGCGTAACTCTGGTCATCACACACGGAGAGCCTTTTCATTTTGAGTGACCGCATGTTCATTGCCACCAAAGAGTCTCCCTTTATTAGAGTGTCTGTGTCTTTTCTATTGAAGGTCCGAGTACAGCAGGTGCTGGAGCGCCTATGTGTTATTGGCTTTTTTCCCTTGTTTCAAGTTAGGGTGCTCGGGTTGCATAGCTCCTCTTTTACTGAGCCAACAAGCAAGTTTAAATCTTAGCCGATGACAGTTGAACTCTTTTTCCACTGTTAAGAAAAGTATGTTTTGATTTTTAGCTGCTTGGATGTGAAAACTTGCACATAAAAATTCAGGTTTCCTTGGACTTGAAGCCAGTTTAAGTTGATTTTGAGGATGCAAACAGGGAATTCGGTCTAATTTTTTAAACGCTCGACCAGCCAGATTTGACGTAAATCTAATTGTGGCAGCAAAGTGTGTCAGACCATCCTTTAAATAGTTTAATTTGATCCAGTGTTCAATGCCAGAGTAGACAAATGTATTACTTAGTGTGACTGTTGCGATGCAAAAACCTAAACATGGCTTCAGCAAACAGTTACTCCCATGATTGATAAATCTGCTGATCAGTTTTCGAATTCATTGTCCATTAAGCCCAGTACACAAGAAAAAAACTTTGTACTCTCACTGTCGTTACTTGTACCTGAAAAGAAGTTAGAGGGGAAGTACATAGAGTCGTTGCTATTGAGATGATACACCATCTCGTCTAGTTGCATTGGTGTAAATGAGCAAGTTTTCAGAGCATTGCAGACTGCTGCATTGCAAGTAGCATGTTTCAACTCGTCTCACAGCAAAACACAGTCAAATGGCTTTATAATAACCCCGAGCCCAAGGTCACCTCTTCAAATGTCTTTATCTGTCCGACCAACAATCTAAAACTCAAAGATATTTAGCAGTCATGAGTATAAATCAATCCTGACACACACGTGTGTGAAAAGGCTCCAAATTGTTCTTCTCTAGTTTTGCTGCAGTGAAAGAAAATGACAGTTTTGGAAATTGTTCTATCACTGTCATCTGTGTGTGTTTTGCCCATGGGCTTGGAACATAATTGTTAATGGCCCATCCCTCCCATTCTGTCTTCTCCAGCCCCAGAGACCCTGATGAGAGCCCTGGAGTTGCTGAACTACCTGGCAGCGCTCAATGACGACGGTGACCTGACGGAGCTGGGCTCCATGATGGCAGAGTTCCCCCTGGACCCCCAGCTGGCCAAGATGGTCATCGCCAGCTGTGAATTCAACTGTTCGAACGAGGTCCTCTCCATCACTGCCATGTTGTCAGGTAATGCTCAGAGTGTGTGGGTCTGAGCTGCTACTCTTTTCCATTTCCTGTGCTCATGGACCGTACCTCAGAAATGAGCTAGAAGGAAATATTCAGAGCAGCTTCTTGATCTTTGCATAAATGTATTTGCATCATTTGACCCTTCTTTTTGTTTTAGTTTTGCAATCATGATCAAATTTTAAATCTGTATGAAGTAGAAATAGACCCCAGAAGTTCTCAGAATAAGTGCAGTCTATACCTTCTGAACTTTACTACAAGGCAAGTCGGGGATAAAGTCAGTGGTGTCAGCTATTATTTGTGAGGAAGGGGGGAAATACTGTACATGTCTGTACAAAATGTATAGGTGTAGCTGGAGCAGCACCAGCATGCTACAGCAGTAATTGCACTTTGGGCTTGCCAAAGCAGAATGCTGCTCATTGAGATGAATCTTGACGCCTTTGAAGGGAGTGCGAGGGTCTTTGAGAGTGGGGAAATGGATTTAACTAGCTGTTTGGACGTGGTGTGCACTTGAAGCAGGTGTTTCAGGACGGCAGGTTTTTTTTTTCTTTTTTCTTTTTTCTGCCGAGTTCATTAGAGTAAGCAGCGAAAGTACACCTGAGAATGGTGCCGCCACAGCAGCCAACCATGAGGCTTAAAAAACACAGCTTTTACCCATTAAAGCCGCAGTTAAGCAGGTTTGACATTAAGCAAGTTCACAGAGGGGAGACGGCAGAACAAGAGTCCTCTGGATGAACTCTTCGCCACTGATTTATCTTGCTTCTGTATCACATCTATAGGATGGGTGTCATATGTTTGCTGTATCTTGTATAAAGCCATTCTGTATTGCATCAGGAGGGAGAAATCCATCCGTCTCCCCTTCTCTGTGACCCTCCTCCTCCTCTCCTTTTCCACCATAAACACTTCACAATACAGTGTGCCCTGTGAAGTGCTCTGTGCCTCTCTTGAGCTGAGGCCTTGTTCCTCTCTGTGGGATTTGCTTAACTTATCCCTATGGGCGG
The DNA here is from genome assembly GCA_019142605.1 of Cephalopholis sonnerati. Classification (NCBI taxonomy): domain Eukaryota; kingdom Metazoa; phylum Chordata; class Actinopteri; order Perciformes; family Serranidae; genus Cephalopholis; species Cephalopholis sonnerati. Next base: position 13,033,592 of record JAGQAX010000023.1, read on the forward strand.
CTGTGTTGGGGCCTATACCAACCTTGTTTAGTCCCACAGTGCTTCGTCCGACCCACGGAGGCTAAGAAGGTGGCCGACGAGTCCAAGATGCGCTTTGCCCACATAGACGGGGACCACATGACGCTGCTTAACGTCTACCACGCCTTTAAACAAAGTGAGTGGCCCTTTTCATGCACACTGTCTGCACTAGACAGTTTTTTATTTGTCCTTAACGCTACATTGCCCTTGTGTCACACAGACCACGACTCCACTCAGTGGTGCTATGACAATTTCGTCAACTACCGCTCGCTGATGTCAGCAGACAACGTACGGCAGCAGTTGTCTAGGATCATGGACCGCTTCAACCTGCCGCGGCGGAGCACCGAGTTCAGCAGCAGAGACTACTACACCAACATCCGGCGAGCGCTGGTCACTGGCTTCTTCATGCAGGTTAGTGGTCTCTTCATTCAGGTGTTACACCAATGAACACCAGGCTCAGGAAACAACGACCACTTACTGTTCCTCAGTGGCTAACTATATAAAAATCACACAATAGATTTACTTGTTTTCTTTTCTATCAGACACAGATTGTCAAATCATACCTGACATGTTTCGACGGTAACTTCCGTCTTCGTCAGAGGTGTCACTGGGTGGTGTGTGACTCTAAGCTAAATGACAGCTGTCTGTATGTACACTAACTTAGTTTGACACTTATCTTAAAATTGGGCAAATACTTTTAAACTAAGCTACTGGCTGAGACAAACAGCCCCTCCTCTCTACCAGCACCGCTGTTACCTGCACACAGTGAATCACATCAGCAGAGAGGGAGCAGGACAGAGGACAGGAGGAATGACTTGTAGTGACTAATAAATGCTAAACTTCACTCAATATTTTGATGTCAAGAATATCATCGATATAGTGACTTTGCTGTTGTAAAAATGACTGTTGTAGCAATAGAAACAATAATTTGTCCTATTTAGTAACAGTAATTCTGTTCTGAATTAATTCTTTTTTAAATTAATGTATTTTCTAAAAAGCAATTATTAAGAAATGAAAAAGAACTGATAAGAGTACAGATAAAGAAGAATGCAGCCTGAACCCCACCTTATATACTCACAGGTGATCTTGTGCCTTTAATACTTAAAATTTGAATTTTTGAAGTTAAACAGAGGGGCGGGGGTCTGTCAACATGAAAGAAATAGATGCATACATGTAAATAAACACATATAAGCAGGTGGGCAGGGCAAACTCTATGTAACACAGGGTAACAGAAGCATATTGTGTTTGTATTATGCTGTAGAAGTATAAGTTTTGAACTTGGTAACCTTATCTATGTAGTCTGCTCTGACTTTTCTTTATGTTAATGTTTCATTAGACGGCCCTGGTCTGTGCTTTTTTGTGTTATTCGTGCAGATGCAGTCTTTATATCCAGCTCCACTGCTCCTCTGATGCTCATTGAAGTTATCTCTTGTTGAGTTTGATCATTTGAAAAAGAAGTGTTTTTGTGTGAAAAAATACAGCTGAGATGTTAATTGTAATGGATAACCGCCTTTAAAGTACACACACACACACACACACACACACACACACACACACATACACACACACACACGCAGAGCTGCTTTGTTTTAAACACATAAAAAGAAATGAAGTCAATTTGCTCCCGGCTCAAGGAAACAAACGGCATTTCGCAAGAAGCCATTTTCAGGGCCACCTGAAACAAGCGACCTGACAAGTTGAATTATGGTGTTAATATTTAAATATTTGTCAACATTAACCTTTATCGTGGAGACAAATTTGCAGCTCATGTTGGAGCTTTCACAGCATTTGTGAGATCATGTCTTTGTTGGGAAAGGCCTTTATTGAGACTGATTGCCTTGGTTAATCACACCAGCCACCGCAGCATCTACAAAGTAGGGAAAAATTGCTCACTGCCCAGTCACAAACAAGTTTGTCTTCAGCGTCAGGCAGCTTTTGTTTTAAAATATTAATAATTTACTAATGAGATTTTGATTGGTCTGTGTAGTTAAATTGAAGACATAACTGAAGCACCAGAAAAAGACTTGATATTTGATTGTTTTTTCTGTCTTTCTCTGTGAGTTTTCTTCACTGGCACTGACCCTCGTCTCTCTCTGTGGTTTGAACAGGTCGCTCACCTGGAGCGCACGGGCCATTACCTGACAGTGAAGGACAACCAGGTCGTACAGCTGCACCCTTCCACTGTGCTGGATCACAAACCGGAGTGGGTGCTTTACAACGAGTTTGTGCTCACCACCAAGAATTATATCCGCACGTGCACTGACATCAAACCAGAGTGGTGAGTTTCAGTTGGCAGCTACATTTCTTATATAAATTAGATGTTTTAAATATAATTATCACACAGAAATGTTACATTTAATTGCAAAAGGTGGTTGAAAGTGATTATTTTATTTTGTAATCTCCTGTGTATTGCTTAAACCAATGTTTTTTTCAAAATAGCTTCAAGTTTTCTTTTTAATATCTTGTGTCTCTTGTGTTTTGTGTGCATCCTCACAGCTGTTAAACATGCTGTGGAAGGAAATTAAAAAAAAAATATTATCCAGTTCTTCTGAAATTGGACTCAAATCCTACACTCCTCACTCAGTGTTAATATAAATACAGATTGGCTATTGTACCTGTTATTTTACAGTGTAGAGAGAGAACAGAAACTTTGGGAGAGAGAATAAGATATGGCATTAGGGGTGTCCTGGTTTCAATTCTATATCGAAAATATATTGAAATTAAAAGCAGGATCTGCAATTCTTTCAGTATTCCATCTCCCCCCTACTTGCATGCATTCAGAGAAAAAAACCTCAGCCTACCTTACACTACCTCAGGCAACACAACAAATTAGACAGCACATACTCTCAGACATCATGAACAAATAAATTTGACTGGGAAAGCCAACAGGATCTGGTGCTTTTTGCTGGTGAGGAGAGTCAAGCTGTTGTTATGTAGTACCTTTCTGCCATCAAGTGGCTCTTATCTGTCTTTTTTTTTAACTGTTTTTTTTTAATTGACTAGTAAAATAAGTCGTTATTACATTTTAACTTTGTAAAATTTGACCGAATGGCTTTAGTGTGCTACATTAAAAAAAAAGTGTCAGGTATGCTTGATACTATGTAGCCTCTGTTTGAAGAATTTGGAAATGTTCTGTTGAGCTTTATGTCTAACAGACACAATTGTCAGTCTTGGAAAAGATATGTTTAAATCAAAAAATTGAATCAAATCATGACCTTAAAATCAAAAGACTAATCGAATCTGGAGAGTCTTTACACCCCTATTGGACATGCAGCAAAGGTTTTCCTACCCAAAGCAAATCCAGAGTGTACGATGCAGTAAAGAGCCAACACAAACAATAAACTGTCACTCATCAGTTTTAACTTCTTGGATCTAATAAGAATAAAATGTCGGCCTCACCAGCGTAGGCTTGTTTTCACACACTTGTACTGCGATAAGCCGACTACCTCTGTTTCTCTTCCTCCTTTGTGACCTTCTACAATTAAGTATCAAATTTGTCGAGCCTGCACCGGCAGTCACCGTGTGAATATGGAAGAACAGCGTTCTCCCACATGTAAACACTGAAGACAATTTTTGTGACTAATGTTTACTCGCTTTCTTTCCTAGGCTGGTGAAAATTGCCCCGCAGTACTATGAGATGAGTAACTTCCCCCAGTGTGAAGCGAAGAGACAGTTGGAGCGTATCATTGCAAAAATCTCATCCAAGGAATACACTCAGTACTAAGAAGGTTTGCATGTGCTGCGACAGCATCCTCAGCATCTGTACAAAGTAAAACCTGAACTTATCGAGCTTTTTTTTTTTTTTTTTTTTTACCGACAACAACCTCATTTTGAATTTTTGTCTCACTGTGTGTAATGTATTTTCATCATGACTGATTAATTGTGTCCTTTAAGGGCCACCTTGGGTCATTTTTTGAAGCCCAGAGGGTTAAGCACTACCAGAAATGGACTATAAATGTATTTAGTCATTAACCATTTCTGTTTAAAGCATGATAGTTCATGTACATTTCAACATTCCTCTTTAAGACATCCGTATTAAGTCACAGCTCGGGATTCTTGGCTGTTGTCTTGCTTCTGCTGCTGAAACGGCATAAGTCCATGGAAGCTTTTGATCAAATATAATTTATACTGTATTTTGATGCGGGCATAATGTATTGTTCTCCTGTCATGGAGATACTAAGAGGGGCATTCTGGTCACATTTCCTGTCGCTGTTCAACTTAATAAAATTGACTTTGTAATAAAACATTTTTCCAGTGTCAGCATTAAAATAACAGGATAATCTGTGCATAAACTTTTCACTTAACCCTCACACACACACATGAACTGAGCAAGCACGTTTTGACCTGCCAAATCCAGCTCGTTTCCTGGCTCTTCAGGGAAGTTAAATCTTCTTACTGGGATATTGATAGCTTCAGAAACAGTTGGAGTGAGGGGGAATGTTAATTACAAATGTTTCGGAAGAAGATCAGTGTGAAATCCCTGCTGTGCCGGAGCCTGTTCTGGCTGTACTGCTTTGTGTCAGCGCCTCTCTAATGTGGAAGGTAAAGCTTGCATTTGGGAGATGAATAATTCTAAGCACCACAGTGATGTAGAAAATAGCCTTAATAATGGTCAGTGACATAACTTGAATGTGCATTTAGTTTTATTAAAGTCAGACTGTAGCTGTCAGGTTAGTGTCCAGCACCAGACTGGTAAAAGTTCCTTGGCAACAAGGAAAGTTGGATGAGCTCGGACAAACTTTCTTGGGAGGCTTTCCCCTCTCATTCTGTGGGTCAACAACTACAACAAGGCAAGCTGCCTGTGAGTGGCGGAGCGTGAATTCCATCAAGAGTCTGGTTAACCGGACTCCTAGGAGGCCTGTGAAGATGTAGGGGGCTGCGGTGGGGTGGGGTTCAGAGGGCTAGCGCACTTGGGGAGCATCTTGGTCCTACCTCCCCTAAGGACTGGTTACTGTGTGAAGTCTTTGCATTGTTGTTTTATTAACTCTGCTTTTAGAGCTGAAACATGCCACTTAACTGATTTCACAGGTATACAATCAGCAGTAATGGGCAGTAGTCCACAGCCTGTGGAAACAATTGTATAACGTCCTCTATGGCTCTGGATGAGCTTTGTCAAGTCTAATTCCGAAAGCCTGCATTACAAATTAGGGGCTTTTGTTTCAAGAATGTGGGCATCCTTACAAAGGACTGAGCATCGAACTAAAAGTGGTAAAAAGTTATGGCCTCTGCTGCCTCAATTTTGTATCAATGATTTCTTTAACTTCTCACTCAAGCCCCTTCAGCTTGAAAGCAGCAGTGTGTAGCATTTAGTGGCATCTAGTGGTGAGGATTGCAGATTGCAACCAGCTGAAACTTCTTTTGTGTGCCAAGCGTGAACTCCTGGTTAGGATTTCTTCAGTGTTCATTGTTCAGTTGATTTTTACCAGGAGCCGAACTACGCAGAGAGGCCTGTTGTGCTCCAAAACAACACCGAGTAATTTAAGCCCAGTAAAAACACCGAATAAAGAAGTTTCGCGTAACAAATCAGTGTTGATCTGACGCTGTTGGGCTTGATGCAAACAGGCTGCTAGCCCAGCACCTGCTAATGTGTGGTCACCTTTTTTTTGTCTGCTAACTTAACATCCAGACATTTAGGATGTTTTTACTGGTAGCCAAATTATTCACAGAGGTGTCCTCCTCTCCAAAACAAATGGACCCGGTGATTACACCAGTAAAAACAGAATAAAGCAGCTTCATGTTAAAAATCTGTGTTTTCTCAACACTTTGGCCTGTTATGGAGGCTAATTGTGGTGGCTCACATGAACATGCAAATGGCCCTATATAGAGCCAGTGTAAAGTTTGTCTGTTCTGGGCTATTGTAGAAACATGGTGGTGCATCATGGTGAACTCCATGGACGAGGACCCGCCCCCTCTGTAGATATAATCGGCTCATTCTAAGGCGTCGAAAACACAATGATAGCTATTTTCAGGTGATTATTCACCAGTAAAAACGTACGTATTATTTTCCATTACTGCCAATAAATTCCCCTAAATTCTACACACTGGACCTTTAAAAAAGGACATTGTAAGTTGTGCCTCAAAATGTTATGTGTGCTGTAACCGACACTTAATATGCCAATCATTTTTAGGATTAATTGATTAAAAGGGACCTCCACTGATTTTACATCAAAGTATTAACATGTTAAAAAATGTTTTGGCACCAGAGCTAGACAAAGTCTGATATATCGCCTCAAATGATGTCACTTAAGTCAGCATCATTTGGGGTTTAGGACGTCAAGTTTAAAAATTAAAAAAAGAAAAAAAAAATAAGATTTGGAATTAGAAAGAAGTGAGCGTGACAGACCTCTGCGACCTTTTTCTCATGTCTGCTTAAGGCTAGCAGCTTGAGGCTACATTACCCACTACTAGCATAACCCACCCAAATCTCTAATCGAACTGTTGTTGGTTTTGTGGCATTGTGGGTAATGTACGTGCCAGATTTTGACAAGAAAGAATGGCATAAAGAAGGCGATATTTCTGGTCCTGCTGCATTGATTTTGATCTTAACTGTCCATTGTGCTGCTGATATAGTTATAGGAGTGCAATCCTCAGTTGATGGTGTACTCTTTAAATCATTAGGTCATTAAAATGTCAGAAATCTGTAAAAAAAAAAATGGCACTTTCCCAGAGCAATTTCATTGTTGTTTTACATTTTTGCTTGAAAAATGGCTAAATCAATTAATCCATCATCAAAACAGTTGTCAATTAATTTTCTGTCAATTGAGTAATCAATCGTTTCATCTCTACTTGTTACATCTCCAGGTGGATAGACTATTCTGTGTGGAAGGATTGGAAGCTTAAAAAAAGCCATAACTCAGTTTGAGCTATACTTTGTCTGGGCACTATGACAAAAGCAAATCAAAGACCCCATTTTGTTTCTTATATTGCCTTTTAAAAAGCAATTTTAATCCAGACTTTTTTGTTCAGGTAGCCTTTATGATAGCATAACCTCTTCTTCCTCTGTTCTGCATCTCCACTTTACATCAACTGTAAGGGAATATACATAACATTGACCTGAGGATAGAAGCAGAAATGAACCAGTAAGCAATTTTTCACAATCTCTGTAGTGTCTGGAAGTAGGCAGGCAGAGATACTAAACCTGCTAAGGGAGTTTTTAAATTAAGCCCGCAGATTGTGTAATATGCTAAGTCAGGAAATTAGCATGTGTGCTTTAATATTTTTGGACTGTTGGGAGACAGGTTTTTAAGTGGATGGCCTTTTGCTTGGGAATGTACACAGAACCACAAAATGGTGCCGGAGAGATTAGTCTCTCTCCGAAGTGAAGCCAATAGAAAACCCATTAGTTTGAGCTGATCTGGAAATTATATGGAATTGATCCTGAGGTAAGAACAGTTTTTCATGCTCAATACTTCCCATTGATTCACACTGCCATAATTACAAGTGAAAATCATAATGTCTCCAAGTTGTGTTTTGTGAGTGTCTGATATGAGGGTGCGTGTGGTCCTACTTCTTGTGCTTAAAGGGACATACATTTGTTTCCTCTTACTTGTAGTGCTATTTATCAGACAAGATTGTATTTATTGTAGAAATGTCTGTCTTTTCTCGAATCTAATGGAGCTGGATGGCACCCCAACCTTATCACCACACAGAAGGAAGCATGCATCCACTCTAGGTCACCTAATAGCACTGCGCTAACTACTGTCAGGACGCCATTAACGTTCACATCTCACACGGCCACAAGCATGAGCCTCTGATTCATGAGTAGATGTACACTTGTGATACAGTTAGAGGGTGATATTTTGGGTTCCTTGCCTGAGCTGTAGCACTAGCTAGCTCAGTGGTGCTTGGTGAGCTAGCTTCCGTCTGCATAGCGAAACAGTGAGTGGGTGTAGTTCGGTAGAAAGGAAATAGTTTCTACCTGACAGTGCTCGCAACAAGGTCTGTCGATTATCTTGAGCTTTTCAAATGTATTGTTTGGGCACTTTGAGCACCACACGCTGAGTGCCATTTAGTTCCATTATATTGTAGAGGAGGCAGACATCTCTACGGCCGATATCTCCAACACTCTGCTACTCACACCAAAACAATCTTAACTGTTAAATAGCACTACAAGTAAGAGAAAGAATATGCATTTTTCATTTTGGGTTGAACTGTGCCTTTAATCATACAGTATGTCTGTAATGGCTACACAGGAATCCATAGATACTGGAATGAGATTTGTAGTTTATCTTTAGTTTCGCTGCTCAAGCTAAAAACTTCTTTGAGGTCAAGGATATACTGTACATTTCCTCACACAGCTGTTCATAACACACTCATCCTTGCACCCCGGGCTGATGTTAGACGCCATTATATGTGGCTCTTTGACAGTAACTCAACAAAAGTAGCAAACACAAACAAATACCAGACAGGTATTGTTCAGCGTGTTTCCAAACAGTGTGAATCACCACCTCGCTACAGCTCAATCTCCTACCGCCCACAGAGTCCAGTATGGTGCCTCATCATCATTTGAGACCGTGGGTAGGGAAGTTTATTGCACAACACCTCAGCGTTTCAGGAAATCCATCCCCCCGCATAGTCCTCCTCCCATCCCACGCCGGTCCTTCCCCCCCACCAACGCAGCCACCAATCGGAGCCGAGACAGGTGTCTTATCTCCATCACACAGCACAAGCACAGCCAATCTTCCAGGAAGATGGCGACTGGAATGTGACAAATCCATCTGTCCTGGTTTGAATTTGTATGCTAATTTGAAGTAATAGCCCCTCTGGTGACAGTGCAAGGGAACAATTCAATCATGCCATCTATGACAGTTGCTTTCCAGCCTTCTCTGTGATATGGGAGTATATGCACGTACCGCCGGGTTAGGCTTGATAAATTGGTTATGTAGGGGAGATGTGGCATGTAGACTGCATGTTTAAAATGGGCTGCCAGTTTGAAATGAATCACGCAACTACTGAAGGCACCTGTGCAGAAATGTGCCGCCACTACCTGTCGGCAGAGGGGAAGCAATATTTGATTTGACCTCATTCATTTCCCCCTCAACGCGGCCGGATTGGCGGCTGTCCTGAACTTTCACCCAATTTCCCTGCCGCAGCCTTCATGAGATACGTGTGAACGATAGAAATATCCCCACATAAAATCACACTAACACAATTGTTACATTGTCACACTGAATTATCTCAGGCTGTTGATTTGATTCCGTGAAAAGCTTTCATGTGTCACTGGGCAGAAGAAGAAACGGATCAGAGAAAGCTCGCAGAAAACGCAGGCACAACAAGTACGAACAAGCTGAGCTGTGCCATATATTCATTCATACGATTTGTGATTTCTCTTGTGCTTTGGCACTCCCCTGCACTGTGCAAATGTATGGCACTCCATAATCTTTAAATTAATCTACAGCACAGGACAGATTATGGTTGATGGTGACAGATAAGGCTAAAGAACAAACCGCTCTCATTTTGCTTGCATCATTCTTTTTCTCTTTCTCCAGATCAGGCGTGCTTTCTTTCAAGGCACTGACTTGGTTTACCACATTTTCATCCCCATAATGCACTTCCATTAAAATATGCAACACAACAATAAAAAAAAAAAAATCACTCACAACTGCAACTGTCAGAAAGAAAACGCCTTGCAACATCCTTTATTTATTGCTATTCAAAGGCATAGCAATTTAAGGTATTTTTATCCCACAATTTGCAGTATTGACACCGCTAACAAGCCTCGTGAGAATTAACTAGATGAAATATGTAGGCTGTGTTATGGCCGATCACCATGGGGGACATTCGCTGTCATTCTGTCTTTCCGTGCTCTCACTACTGCAGTGAATTCTTGACAATTTCCTCCAGGAAAAAAAAGAAAATGCACAGCGCTGTGCCAATTGACCACACTTCAAACGGGTGCAGATCATGCGTGGCAAACACGTCTGATCAAACAAGGAGGCCAGCGAAGAAAGCTGATGAATAAAAGGCCCGTCCAACGGTACGGGTTTCACATCACAATAAATAGTGTGCTAAAAGACAGCTCTCCAAATGAGCTCTGCTAGCAGCCCTCCTTGTACAGTTTGCAGAGAGCTGAAAGATTTTCTGTGCTCAGCATGGCTGCGCGTGGATAACAAATTCTGTAGAGCAATATTGTACTGGTTTTGTTCTGTTCTTGTTCCCACAATGCTTAGAATACAGTTATTGTAATGGTTGACATACTGTACTTAAACTGCTATTTTTTTTTGTCTAAAGCTGTACAAATATAATTTAATTCCAGGCAGGCTTTTCATTTTAATCCATCATAATGGGCTTGATTAAAAGTCATGCCTCATTGATAAAACAAAACAATGAGCGCTACATCCAAAGCAAAATTTAAAGGCAACTCAATGTGGAAATGTTGCAAAAAAGTTATATTTACTTTCGTGAAACCTTCCCATCACCACAAATGAAGTGTCTAGAATGAGGTTTGCATACTGCAGATCAGAGGTGCCAATTTGATCACAAGTCGGACCAGTAAAACCAAACCAATAGTCCAAATTTTCTCCTTACTTTTAGTGTGAAGAAGTAAACTCTGAAAACGTTCATCCAGTTATAATACAGACGATGAACAGCCTGAGATATTTGACACCTCCTCTTAAACTGTACGACACAGCTTGAGAAAGAGGACAGTGTATAAGCTGTTCTGAAGATACTGTAATGGCATTACATTAATATGAAGGTAAATTTACATCAAACTTCAAAAAATCAAAAAATCTAGTGACTGAATAAAACAAGGTGTTCGATGTCAAACTTTGAGTGTTGACATGCTGTTAGTCCAAAATTGGGTGCAGCTGAACTTTTGATTCAAACATGCACTTTGCAGTATTTACCCATGACATGTGAGACTGGGAAGCACTTTCAGGTGTTTCAGACTGTCACTGAATGTACTGTACACACACAGAAAACACCTCCAGCAGTTCCTTCAACCCGGTGAAAGTCTTCCTCCCGATGGTACGCCTCTTTCCTATTCAAATGTGCCCCCTCTGTTAGAGCAGTGGTTGTCCTGGCTCCAGTGTGCTGCTGCTTTTCTATCCCAGCAGCCAGTTTACTGCATTCACCTGGTGGCTCAGATGTAAATCAGCCTCCTGAAGGCTACATGGCTACAATAAAACCAGCAGGGCTCGTCTTTTGAAGCCGCATTAAAGCCGCTGTAGCACGATTGACCAACTGCTCATTGTACACATAGGTGGTCAGCAAACCTTCAGTCTTAGCCTAGGCTGTTCTGGTAAATGTGTGCAGCTGGTATACTGCACTGACATGTTAAAACTATTATTACTGACCTTTGCAATAACATTTGTCTGTCACTAATTAATTTGCTCGCTGTGCTTTTTATTGCTCTATTTCAGTGGTACCTGATTTGGGAATAACCTGATGCAAATTAGCCTCTGGCTGTATGTATCTCTGGTGCAGTGGGCTTTGTTATATTTTGTGTTGTCAAATGAGAAGAGAATAAGGTCCAAATCATTATAGGTTCTAAAAGTGGGTCTCAAGAAGTGATGGGAAGTTTTACCATACTTCTTAAAGAATTATAAGTCTAACTTTTAAACTTTAATTTCAGTATTTCATCCTAATGAAATGCCCTGCATACACATGCGGGTGTTTTTCCTCCGTCTGTCTGATTAGACCTCAGCTAAGCAGAGTTATGCAGGGAATTGCATAATGTCACCACTCTCTCTGTCCTAATATGATAAAGGTGTTGCCTCGCAGTGACAGGTGCAACAAAAGTAACAGGAGACTGAGGAAGATGTCACTCAAATTGTTTTGTATATGTTACCTTTAAATAAACTTTAAAACTTTTAAAAGTGAAGTGATTTAGTTGTTTTATTCCTGTCACACAAATACATTTGTAATGTCAGAGCTGAATGTGTTGCAAGTTTGTCATCTATTTTTGGCTGACCACGCACCTTTCTTCCCAGCTTGTGCAAAGTTTGATCCAAAGAATGTTAATTGTTGTCGACATTAAAAGTTATTTCACGCACTTGTATTTTTCATTTATTTAAGCTTTACGTAACCAGGAAGTCCCGTTGAGATTGTACGTCTCTTTAACAAGAGAGACCTGGCCAAGGTAGCAGCCAATTAAAACATTTAAAATGCAACAAATACAACATATAATACAAAAATCCACAATAAAACAACAGCTATTCAAACATGGTGGCCTCTCAAGAAAAACAAGCGCATGTCTCTATCACCATATTCTTAATATGACTGTTAAATTCATCGATGGATATAAGTGTTGACATTACGTTTCATGGCTTTAAAAACAAACATTTAAGGTGGTTTTAGGACAGATTTACACATGGCCATAGACAGCATTGTTAAGCCAGGCAGGGGAAAGCCAAATTCTCTCAAATTCTCAGAGAAGGAGCAATCGTCAAGATTTTGGTCTTAACCACTCTATTTCATCATAAACAACCAGGAATGTGGCTCAAAGTGCAAAATACTGGACTTCTCCTTTAACAGTTCAGCAGAAGGTCAGTGAGAATCAGGCTCCCAGGAAGGCTGCTCAGCCTTGCCTCCAAATTTTCCCAGTGGCCACTCGTGGTATTGAAGAGAAAAAAATCCCCTGCGGCCCAAAAAGTGTTTTCTCCGTAGGCCAACATTCTAAAACTCTTTTTATTACTTTCTATTATGAATTTTGGATCCATGGAGGCTTTAAATTTGTGAAAAGCGTGAAAAGCGTTTTAAAAACCTGTGATGTCATTTGTCAGTTGGCTGCATACATATCCCCAGGAAGTGTGCTTAGCTTTGAAGCCAATTTTCCTAGTGGCCAAACAGTGGTACTGCAACTCCTGGGTCTATCATGTGATACCATTGGGCCCAAAAAGACTTTTTCCTGTAGACTTAATTGTGAAAAAGACATCTGTTAATTAATGGACCATTTTGTTTTAGCATCACAGCCCCTGTGAGACGACCTGAAAGCTAGAAACTTTTTTTGGTGCACTTGACTTGCAGACTTGCAGACTGAGCTTTTCAGTTTCATGCAGTATGACGAGACTGCAAGCGGCTGATAGGCAGCCCTCGACCGTTTTACTTGTTGCCGTGGAAACGCTCAACTATTCCTGCTGTCATATTCACATATATGTAATATAAGTTGATGAACAATGCCTACTAATCTGTTCCTGCAGATAACAAGATATAAATCCCATGTAGGGCCTCTTTTGTGACTAAACATAAAATTTATAATATATCTCTATATAACAGACTACACATGTTCAAAAGATAAATTGGGCATTACTTACATTTGAAACCATCTTTTGTTGTTTTTTAGCAAATTTTTTAGCCTATTTCACGGCGCAGCCTGATAGGCTGCTATAATAAAATGCATTTTCAGTCCTTCTTCAACCTATACTTACGAATGTCTGTATCATAATGTGGTTGAATATTATTCACGCCTACACAATTTAAGTAACATTTTAAGACCTAACTATCACTAACTATTTTACACATTTGTAAGTTTTTTTTCGGCAGTCGTCGTGTCCGTATTGCAATGAATTGTGGGTTATTAAATCAGTAAAGTCTGCTAGAGTCTGCACCCCAGGCGTTTACACATTTACATTTTTTTTTTCAGCAGTTAAAAAAACCCTAAAACGTCACGTCCATATTGCAATGAATTGTGGGTTATTACTACCAGACTTCCCCGCAAAGTCTGCAAGTGCGGTGCAGTGCGAACATTTGGATTCAGCCATTTTTACAACTTGTTGCTAGACATCCCACAATGCATTGCTGCACATTTGATACCATTTGCAGCTCAGCAGCAGGTCAGCGAGAATACAGAATGTTGCCTAATGATAGAAAAGTGTAGGACTATAAACTTTATAGTGCGGCAGGGAATAGCCAATGAGTGATCTCAGGAGTGCTTTTAGTCCCGCCCAGGACAGCTCGTTTAAAATGGCAGCCAATGAGGGCCAATATCAGCTGGAGCACCATGTGAATTTAATTAAATGATAACCAGGTAGCATGTTGTGTTCAGGGAGGTAACCTGGAACACTATGTGATTTAACTATGGAGTCAATTTAAAGTCTTCTCCATCATGTTGGGGGCATAGTTGACCCTGCAGCTGACACCCACATGCGGTCCGCGGACCCCACTTTGGGAACCATCGCCCTAGAAAGCATCCCACTCTGTTTTTTGGGAGAAGCTGCCCACGTGACGGGGGGAAGCAGGAGCCAGCACACCGCCGCTGTTCGTTTGACAGCTTCCACGGCGCCGGACGGAGAAGCAAGCGGGGCAGAGAGGCACACAGAAAGAGAAAGAGACACTCGTCGAGGGAAGACAAAGATAACACACACACACACACACACAAAAAAATCTCCGCAGACTCCTCCAAACCGAGACGGCTGGCGCGCGCACCATGGACGGTTATGCCCGGACCGAAGATGAGCTGTTCTCCTCGTGCCTCCTGAACCTCACCTGGGAGAATTGCTACGAGCAGGTAGGACGCGTTTCTCTGAAAATAAGGCGCAAATTAACCTGACTTTTGTCTCTAACCAACATGCTGTGATGAAACCAGTTAAATAAGTTGTAAAGGATACCCCGAGTGAGTCAGCACATGAGGTGAGAACTTCACAAAACTTCATTTTCCTTTAATTGATAATGCGCAAAGGGGTCCTGAATGCCTCCCTCCCTCCTCTCATGTCTTGTATTTGACTAAGTCTGCCCCAAACTTTTGCTTCTTGACATTACAGTCGTAATTAAATGGAAAAGTAGTGTCTCCAAAGTACTTTTCTGAAAGGTTGCCTCACCGAACTTCCACAGCAGCCCCTCTGTATGGACTCAAACATCCTGCCCTTGAAATCAATAATAAATTAACCTAGTAGACAAAATAAATCTTATGCCAGGAATTTATAAATAAATTAGAGGTAAACACAAACTTAGCATTCCTTTGAAGTCACTGAAATGCGTCATCTTCCGTGTTATGTGGACTGAGTGATGCGTTTCACGTCGAGATCATAAGCTCTTTCATATCTCAGACCCATGGGTTGCCAGGTAGGTGTTAAAATCAGGTAAGGCGAACTTGGATTGGACCGAGTTTGTTGTTGAGAGCAGGACTTGGGGCTGCTGAGCACTTTGATCCTGGAGTGCTGGGCCTGTTCTCTCACACAGCAGAGCAGCAGTGGTGTCTGTTTGGAGATAATTACCTAATTCCTCCCTCTTCCCTCAAGCTTAATCAGTTCTGCCTTTAAAATACACTTATCGTGCTGTATGAAATCCCTCTTAATTCTCACATTCTAATTTGTGTGAGGAATGTGTGAGGCTAAAGTCATCTGCCACAAGAATGCCAATGAAATCATTCTCTGAATGCTAAGAGGGCTCCCAGCTATTTAGCAATTTATGCTCAATGATTGATGCCAAAATATTTGTACAGTGATTTTTATGGTAATTTACTTGAATGCCACCATGAGAGCTCAGGATATATATACAGGATATTTATTCCTCTGTTATCAGTATCCAGGTTGCAATACAGTGGAGGAAGACGTTTAAACAATAAATCTCCCGTGGTTTAGTGGGCCACCATTTTGAATTACAAGTAATCACAAATTAAAGAGGATTAGGCTCTTAAAGCCCGAGCTCGCGATTGGCTCTGCTAAGAGTCATATTGTAACAGTTATTTAGGCGCAGGAAACAAAAGCCACCCCAAACATGATTCAGAAGTCATTGTGAATGGCATTTTAAATGTGCAACAATTAAGCCTCAGCAGTTTCTGCTGCAAAATGGATTTTGGCACATCAATCGGGAGCCGCGCATTTACAACTCAAGACAGGCACTTAAATACACAATGAAGAATTGACTAAGCAGTGCGGATTTGAGCTGGATTCACACCCAACCCGTGTGTCAAACTTGAACAGAGGGTTCAAAAGTGAAAGTACAGGACTTTGCGTGATTCTTACTGTAAATGTGACCATTGAAAATGTGCTTAAACATCTCTCAAGTGCTGAGAGATAAACATTCATTGATTATCAGATCAAAAATGAATTAATCACCAATAGTTTTAATACATAAATCTTTAAAGGTTCCATATTATGCTCATATTTAGGCTCATGCTTGTATTTTGGGTTTCTACCATAACATGTATACAGTATTTTTCTCATACGGTCTGCCTGAATAAATCTGTAATCACCCTCAGTCTGAAACACTTAATATTTCTATCTTTATAGAATCACCGTGACGTCGTGCTAACAGCAGTCACCTCTGAGTAGAAAACTGCCAGTTGATTACAATTGTGGAGATATGTAATATCAGCAAACTTGTTGATTTCTGTTGTCATTTGCAGGCATAACTTACTTTTAAATGTTATAGTAAAACACAGTGGTCAGACCTATCTGATGTTTCTGCTGTGCTTATTTTATGTACTCTGTCGCTTTGTTATCATCTTCGATGAACCTACGGGCATAGAGGCTGAACGATGTACTGCTGTGGACGGGGCTGCAGCAAAAATGCATTTTAACTACCTTAAAATAAATGTATATCTGTGTAAGTGTACACTATATTTGAATACTTGCTCTGCTTT
Source organism: Cephalopholis sonnerati (assembly GCA_019142605.1). Taxonomy (NCBI): domain Eukaryota; kingdom Metazoa; phylum Chordata; class Actinopteri; order Perciformes; family Serranidae; genus Cephalopholis; species Cephalopholis sonnerati. The sequence continues at coordinate 13,050,135 of JAGQAX010000023.1, forward strand.
ACCTTACACACCAACCAATCGAGGCATCGGTAGACCAGCAACCCAACTTTGTGACCGTTTTTGTCACTGGAATCTGGTGGCTTTTATGTAACTGCTTCATTTACCCGTCGGAAAAGTCTGACAGCAAGGAAAAGCTGGGAAAATATTCCAAATAAGGATTACACTTAAACAGATATTTATTTATTTTTTTGTGGGCCTTTTTTTTAGGTAGCTAAAAATTAACTAATCGAGGCAACATGTGCTCAGCGCCGTTTGAATTAATGTACGTGACGAGAGGATTTTCAGTCTGGAAGTCATTGTAAATAGACATTGCGATTCTGCATGTAGCTTGTGTCCATGTTTTCTTCCTGTCAGCTGATGACATTCACATACAGTGCAAAGCATTCTAACAACAAATACAGAAGGATCCATTTAGAGTGTTTATGTTTCGAACACAGTATACTTGTGACATCACAACTTCACAGAAATCCTGTTTGCTTGTTTAAAAGGCATAGTTTCTGTATAAGAGACGTGCGTATTTCTCTGTGGAGTGAGCACCTTGATACTTTCACAGTAATTATACAGCACCTGTACCTGCTTTATTTAATAAAAACACGGAAGTCTGACTTTTCACAGTAGGGGGACCTTTAATCAGTTATCAAGCAAAGATACCGAAGACTGGCTTGTTCATTTTATCAGACGTGATTATTTGCAGCTTTTCTTTTAATTTTAGTTATATATCAGTTATATATTCTATCGGCCTTTTTAGTATGAAGTTTGCAGTAACAATACTTTGCAAGACGGCTAAGCTGTTCCTCACATTTTCAGGTAATTTGCCAAACTTGTTGATTCATGCTCTGCCAGTTTCCTGTTGCATCTTGGCACTCGACTTTTGGGGGTCATCTTTGCAAATTTTGAAACAGTTCCAGATGCTTGACTTTTTTGACATCTTGCTAGCCGTATATGTAAGCTTGTTACTTGTGTTTAAATGGTCTCAGTTTCACTGCAGGACTGCTTACTGATGTTAGATGAGAGCGAATCAGAGTCACAAACGATCACTTAGTTAAAATATCTATGTCTGAAAATAACTAATAATATATACAGTATATATTTATATGTATATAAATGTAGCATTTGAATCATTGACTACCATAGACACTCCAAAGCATTCAGTCATTATACATGTGAAATACGAAGATGAGCAAAGACAATTCAAAACATGCCTTAAGAAGCTGTTCCAAGAAACTGTGATGACCATATTTAACTTTTTCGGACAGTTCATAGACGAAATAATTGATAATGAAAATGATCATCAGTTGCAGGTCGCCATACATTTCTGTTGTATGATTAGTCAAAAAAAATCTGGTCTCCCTAAAAAGCTTTCATGTAATCTCCCAAATTCAGTTAAGGTACAGTCTGCACTCTTCCCCTTAAAAGTCTGTCCTGGTAAAAACTAAAAAAAGTGAACCTTCTGAAAGCAGGTCATCTGCTCGACCAGCATGTTGTTAGCCATGCACATATCCTCCCTCGCCCTCCCCAAGTCCTACGGCGGGTGGGTAAATAAATAAATAAGGAAGTAAAGGGAAATGTTGACACAGCCTGTCCTTGTGGCCAGATTATCCACTCATGCTTGAGCGCTGGGTAAAGGCCCTGCATTATTCAGCCTAAGACACAGAGACGGGGAAGAACTGTGGAAAAGCTGGGTCTTGCCGCAGGAGTGTGTGTGTGCGTGTGTGCGTGCGTGCGTGTGTGTTTTAGGGTAAGCGCCTCCACTTTTGGAAGAGCAGACATGGGGATAGCTGAAATGCATGGGGTGGGGAAGATGATGTCTTGGCTTAATTATCAAATGAACTCATTGCCTCTCACTTTACTCCGTCTCTTTCTTTTTCCACTCTCTGCATCTCAAACACTCCCCCCGCCCCCCCGCCCTCTCCCTCGCCAGGCTTCTTGAGGGCTGCTGTCCATGGTGCTGAAAGTTTCATCACACATTTTGTGAATGTCTTTTTAGAATTCCAGACTCCAATCCCTGCTCTTCAAAAGCAATGTATTCAGTTTGTCTCGACAAAAAGCGTGCCAGCACTTGGCAGTCCAGCTCAAAAGGGTGAAGCCTATCATTCAAGACGTTTCAAAAAGCTGCAGGTAACACAGCGTGCTCTCAGAAGCAGTAAGGACTAATGCATTTTTTTATGTGTCTGCTTCTGCCTACAGCATGTTTCATCACAGCGAGGCTCAAGTTACGTTACTACTCACTCAGTGGCTTGGTTAAATGAAAGCTCCTTTGTGTGCGCTCTTATGTACAGTATTTGATCCATGCGAATCACTTCTTTGTCAGTGTAATGAGTCGGTAGCCTGAACGGTTTTGGTGGAGGCACACTTTACAGTGAGACGGGGATAAAACATTTAAATATGGGAGTTTTCAGGAGTGTGGGACTTGTGTTTGGCGATTACAGACCCAGCAGAAAGGGTGTTAATTTTGTTTGAATTTAGAATGATGTGCTCCATGTTGATTGACAGGAGATTAAAGTTAGATTAATTGTTAATTTGAGACTGCTATATAGGGTGTCACGATTATGTGCTGTGAAGTGGCACAAGTGAGTATGAGCGAAGTAATGTTTGATACTGTTTGTTTGAACATGTGATATAGTTTACTCCATATAATGTATGGGGATTAAAGAACCAGTGAGTGACTGCGGCCTTGTCTTGCTTCTAGTCTATGATCTGCTCTGTGTTACCTAGAACTACTCCCACCTCTAACAACTACCCCCCAAGGAGTATATCTAATTTCCATGTTGGCACATCTTTTTTTTTTTTTTTTAATCAACAAGTGTGTGCCTGCTGAACACCTTGCTTTTGATAGCAACCCACAGGAGCAGGGCCTGTCGGCAGTTTAATGAGAAGCGTGTTGTTTCCCTTGCAACATATTGCCAAGATATGGATGGGTAATTATCTAATCAAGACTTTGTGAAAGTGCCGCCACTTACTCACCGCTGACCTGCTAACCGTCTGCCAGCGTTTTCGCTGCAAGATGTTTACATACTTTAAATTGATCATATAGCTATATTTTGGCACTTGTTACAGTGTAGGTGTAGGGTATTGTCTTCGAGGTTTACATGGGGACTGATACAGAGGACCATGTCTTAGACCTAGTCCATACATACACAGCTATTTTTGAAAGCAGTTTTTCCCTCCTTCTTTCTAAAATAAATCCCTGCAAAAACACATTTAAAGAGGTATCAAGAGCATGCCAAACTAACATGTGGCGATATGACTGGAACCCTGAAGACACGCAAATAAGAAGATGATGTTAGCTGGTTAGAAGCCTAAAGAAACACCCCAAACAATTACCAGAAGGCTACTTGGAGCAAGGGCATCCTTAGCCAGGGTGTGTACAGTTCCTTAAAAAGTCTGAAATGTCTTAAATTAAGTTTTCTTTGAAATAAGGCCTTAAAGTTCTTTAGCCTGACAGACCCAATGACAGTGTACAATCATCGGACAGACCTGAAGAATTGCAATCACAAATAGCATTAATGACTGCGCTATTATTTTGTTTTCTCTTTACATTAAACACATTAAACTTGCCCAATTGTTGTCATTTTTTGTACTATTCATTTTGAACTGACATCGGTGTGTTTACTTGGAAAGAGTACTTACATGTGTCTCACACACACACACTCAGTGTCAAAGTCTTAAATTTAACCTGGTCATATCTGTTAGCACACTTTACTCAATATAGTCGAAGAGTAACTGCGCATTTATGTGTCAACATATAAGGAGTTTTGGGACCAAGGTTAGAGACAGCACTATTTTGGCCTTGTCCGCTATTGCACGAATTGACGCCTCATTTGTGACTCCTCACAAAGGAGATGATGGCGCACACTCTGACATCACAAGCCCACAGTTTTCTCCGTCTAATGATCTAAGCGTCTAAATATACCTGAGTATATGTTGACTAAGCCTTAATGTAATATGTACACATATGTAAAAAGTACAAATAAAAATTTAAACAGCAACATCATAGCAACATGGCATTTATTTATATACTGACATGCCAACACCCAAGTGTGATGTCATCCATAGTTGTAGCTCTTCTGTCTCCCCTGTCAGTTTTAAAGACAGTGCAGGTGGAGCAAAAGGAGAGAAGATGGGCTGGGTCTCTTTGCAGAGACCAAAGCAGGTTTGAAGACCACATTATAAACATCATTGTACCTAAAGCACAGGGAAATGTGAACCACCAGAGGGAGCAACAAGCTTTGACTCCCTGTGGGAATATAAAATTAGCCATGTCATTAGTTAAATCTAATGTAAAGATTTTCAGCCGAAGCTTGTTTCATGACATCACTGCAATATATACAGTGCTGTATGTATCAGTTGAGAGAGAGAAAAAAGATGGATATCCAGTCAAAAAGCAGTAAGCGTATCAGCTTCATCTTCAGTCTTCATCATGTCCCTGTGAGGTGCTTGTTTCACAGATAAATTAATGTAATCACAATATTAGTTTCCAGAGATATTAATCTTGTTTTCTCGCCTTCTCGCACCGTGCTGTCTGAATCGGCGTCATAGCAGGGGGAGTGCAGGCACTCCAGACTACATTCTTTGATTATGTGTGGGAAAATGTCTTCCTCACCATTGACAATCTGTTGATACCTTGCAAAATCTGAGATGAAAGGAAATGCAGCTTAGACTGTGAAAAATCCTTGCCTTCTCACCGGGAGGTAAAAGTACTCTCACAAACATTGAATTGTACATCTGAAGTGTTATCAATTCCACCTGAAACGGAGGGCCCCGGTGGCAGAGCTGAACCCCTGTGCTTTTGATCGCGCCAGCAGTGCCTGTAAACAAGTATTTTCCCATCTCCCTCTCTGTCTGTCTCTCCGTTTCTCTCTCTCTCTTTCCCTTCCTCCCCCACCAAGGTGTCTGGAGGGGGAGGTTCCTTTGATTATCTCCGCTGTGGATTAATTGCTTTTCTTAACCTCTGCACAGACGTGCTCCTACACCGCCCCGGAGCCCGCCGCACGCGCCCAGATGGACCCCTGCCAGGAGAAAAACAAACCACACCATGCTTCTATCTCCCCACCTTCTCTCAATTACTGACCTTCATCCTTTCATTTCGCCTTGGATGTTATCATCGGCATTATCAGTGTATTTACTTTGTTTGTTTAGCTAGTTACTTGGCGCACTGCAGCATTCTTGGCTAGATTTTAAGGAAGACTGAGCATGTGTGAGAGGTGTGTTAATTTTCTGGGAAGAGTCACAGCAGTGGATGAGATGAGTGTGTTGTCAGGTAAATGCATTGTGTGTCATGAAGTGTTGGTGGGTCACGTGTCAAGTGAGGCGGGGGCAGTTTTGATGCAGGAATATTACGCTGCCTTTTTTGGAACTGTCCTTATTCCATGATTAAATAGATTTTGGCCTTGAGTTGTGCTGGCCAAGCAATTTCAGTCACGCTACCCCCCCCCCAATGCTAAGCGCTCTTTACCATCTCACTTTGCCTTTGAGACATGCATGTGCATCACATCTCTGAGCAAGGCCCAGCCCCTACCTCTAAACACTATCATATAGCAATAGCCTGACTCCTTCAGACCTTGGCCTTTTTTTTTTTTCTTTAGGACATCCTGAAAGCACATCCAGGGGCCATCTCAATGATTTATGCGCTACATCTCGCATGCAGGCCACCTACAGTACCTTTATAGTATGGACAACAATAACCGTTCTTAGGACGATTCGGAGTTTGATTGCTGCAGGAGTAAAAAAGTTTTAATCTTTTTTTTCTCTGTTGTCGGTGCTGACTGAGAGTTCAAAATTTAGACATGAAGTTTCTTCCTTCGCCTAGAGTTGTTGGCAGAAAAGTGTTGGAAATATAACCTTTCTAGTCTCTGGCGGGAGTTTCATAATCCATAACTCAGACTTTTTGGTCTTGGTCTCACTCCAGTTCATCATTCTTATCTCAATAAGTGAATCCAGGCAAACTTCTCTTATAACTTAAGTTTTGCATGACTGTTTATGACATTACTGTAAGTGGCTTTAGGGATTTTTTTTTTCTGAGTGTAGCCTAATTGGTTCAGGTGTTTGATACAGAGAGCACTGTGGGGCTCCAGTCTAACAGAGATGAGACAGCCCACACATACACACACACACACTCGGATACACAAATGCAAAATCTGCATGTGAGACATGAACAGACGCATAATGTGCACACTGACTCACTCATTCACTCACTAACAGGCTAGACTCCCTGGACTGTATGGTACAGTGTGGTGTTGCTGATTTTCCCCATCAGCAGAAAGCCGGGATGAGCTGAGCTAATTGAGCTGGGAGGCCCGGCGGGGGAACAGGGCCCCTTCACGCACCGGCTCGTCACTTCCTTTCTTTATCCATCCACCACTGTGTCTTTAGTCCCATATCTCTAAACCACTCTGTGCTGCACAAAAGAAAAAATACTTTCAGCAGGATTCAGTATTTCAGTAATGCTAGATGCATATTGATACGATCTAAAATAGGATTTAATGCATTGCAGATTCCACGCTTCATGGTAAATGATAGCAGTATTCTGTTTTGCCTTTTGAAGCCTATAGTGCAAATTTGAATTATTTCTTTATTAGATAACCCTCAGTACAATAAATAAACCATATGCTCTCACATACATGCCCAGGCTGGCAGGCTGTTGTTTTCGAGTTCTGTGCGAAACAAAATTACAAGCCGAAATGGACAAACTGCATTGCCTGTATCACTGCAAACTAGCCGACAACAAAAGCAGATTACCTGTTCTATTTGAGGGTTATTAAGATGTTACATGCCATTCGATGGGCCCTGGGAGGCCCGTCATAAAAGCCACAGCAAGCTGTTGAGACGGAGACTCAGAGTTGTTTCCATCTTTTAGCTGCACTTGGGGACTGATTATGGTCAGGCAAACGGCCTTTACCTGGAAAGTCACTTTCACTTTCTCGTCCACCATTTGTTAGTATGGCTAATGTCTCATTAAGTCTCACATAGGGGAAATGATGTGCTCTTTGGGTGAAGGTTAGGCTCTCAGCTTATCATGAGACAAAAGAGAGACTGATTATCACAGCACAGGCGTGCCTTAGCCTGTGTCTTTCACAACAAGTCCTATTTGTGTTACTGCTGGAGCTGCTTCATTACCCATAATCTATTAGCCCTCCCTCCGCCTCCCCCAAATAAAAGTTAAAACATTTGGGCTAAATGATGAATGCTTGATCACTTTTGCGTGGTGTTCTACGGAAAGGAGTGGACGGAAAGGAGGATGGGGGGTGGGGGTGGGGGTAAATTTTACATTATCAAGGAGATAATTACAAAGCAATCATAAGCTGTTTCCGGTAAAGTGGTAAACAAGCCAAGGGCTTGTGCTCTTTTCCCAAGAATAATTAAAAGTCGCTTTGCATTCTATGCATCAGTGTCCTTTCCTCCACTCAGTGGCCACCTCTTCGCATAATAAAGCTGGCTGAATCTTACCATAGGGGAGGGGTCCTTCACTCAGAGGTGATTTGGCATTTTCTGGACCTTTTTCTGTCTTTTATCTTCTCACAGATCCATAAAAAACTCAATCTTGAATTTGCAGTTTGCAGTTTTCTGCTTGTCCTTTTTCATCTGTTATTTTCCTGGTGCCAAGTGACAATTCTGAACAGCTGTGAATTGCTGTGTCACAAAGCGGGAAGGTTTCCAAATATGGACTACTACTCCTCCTTGGCTATGCCTTAAATGCCTGAGTAACAAGTTCATTCATTGATTGGTCTAGACTTGAGAGAATGGCGACTTGCCGGCGGAGGTGTAGGAATATTAGATGAGAAGCCTCTCCATTTGGCTGAATTCTCAACCATAAAAATCCCAATCAACTTTTATTCCAAGTGACAATAAAAAAGGGTATTTACATGCAGCTTGCATTTCAGTCAGGACTCAATACTAAAACAAAGCACAAATGAGCTTGGCAAAGAAGATAATTTTAGCATGGGATGTGCTTCCATTTTGTGGATTTCAGCAATTGTTGATGCTTTCCAAATTTACAAGTTTTCAATGGCTTCCTATAGCTACAAGTGTTTCCAGCAAGCACATTGTTATGACCTCTTGCCATGATTCACCAGCTAAACACTTTTAACACAGTCCAAAGATCTCAGGAGAGACCAAAAACTAAGGACAATTTCTTTGCATGTTATAAATGTCATTGCTCAGCCATGTCTGTACCTTAAGATGCCCGCAGGCTATGTCACATCACACTGCTGACATGTAGTCATTACTCCACTTCTAACAACACCAGAATCAGTCAATTATCCATGGAATCGATCAACATAACCCCGCTGCCACTCATTTAAAAGAGCCAATCAATCTGCATGGGCCTTTTCTCTATTTTTCTCGCCGTAGTACAAGCGTTTGTGTATGTGTGTGTGCACGTGTTTAGCGCCGCGGGTCGGCCCGTGATGGATCTACTCGAGTGACAGCTCCTCTTCTGATTTATGGTTGTTTATCGCCAGAGTAAGACTGGTGTTGACCCCTCATCTAGGTTGCCACCACTTCCCATGATGCCTGTAAAGCCGCACATTGAGTTGCATGATTGCCTTGCTGGCCAAGGTGTCATCTGGAACACATTCATATTACACATGTAGAATTGGCACATTTATCAGTGCGTGAACTTTAAATGTTTGCACTCAGAGGCTCTTAACTTTGACTCACTTACTCCTGTTTTGGTATGTGCCGGCTGCACTCTGTACTCCTTGGTGACTTCATTACTAAATGAAGCGCCCCATAATTCCACATCGCACCATGATAAATGCTGTAGCGGCAGTCTGCGAGGCAAGGAAGGTGGAGTGGGGAAGGGGGACACCGCGTCCTCCCTACCTGATGACATGCAAGGTTTATCACGTTGAGCAGAGACATGGTCACCTTACCCCGGGCCTCATTGTGACAGCCAGCAAGTCACTCGAGAGCACCATTGGAAATCAATAAGCCCCTGCTCTTTAATTGTTAGAAAAAAGCTTCCCTGTTTACAGCATCACATCATCAGTCAGGACAACCTGACTTTCATTTATTTTTGCCTTTTCCTCTCTTCCTCCTTGTCTTTTCCTCCTCTAACGCGTTCTCCTCTGTGGGATGTGCTAGCTGACTGATTGTTTGGTAGATTACGTAACAGGAGCTGGCTGGATTTTATTTTGGGGGACTTGTTTGATATGTATACAGAAAGCTTTTCTGGTTAACTGCAGGGTGCTTAAGGCATTTGTGTGTCTTATCTCAGAGAATGTTTGCCTGAGTGTGAGCTCCTCCACTGTTGTCTCGCACTAACAGAGGACACATGCTCGCTTCTGTCCTCTGTTGACTTCGAGATGCAACTGCTCCACTGTGTGTGCTGAGGAGGGAGGCAGGTGATTTCCATCACACTTTCTATCTCTCCATCACACAGCAGTCTCTTTTACAGTGGATTCAAAACCTCTTTTGGATCACAACTTGCGCTCTTTTTTTTTTTGTTAGCAGTTCAAACAGAGAGTAATGTAGCAGATAATTCAACTTTATATTTGTTGTTGAGTACGTCGGGTTTTGAGTTGCACACTGCTGAGTGGGTGTGACTGCTGTCTTTCTTCATAATGGTGCCAAAAGACGATTGATAAAGAGTTAACCTGGAAATGAAGGAGGCCTTTCTACATGACTCAAGTTAATTAGTAGGGACACACTTGTATCTAAACTCTATAATACATTTTCATGATCAAATCATCAAACACGTGATGGTCTGTGAGGTAAATCCTTTGTATTTCATGACAATAAAACACATATTTGAGACAGCCAGAGGAAATCAACCTTTTTTTTCCTTTGCTGTCTTGTTGAAGCTTCCCCGTGGAATTGTTGACCATGGACGACTATTTTCAGCCATGTTTTTACAGTTTTTCAGTTCATAGACAGTATTTAAAGATGGATGACATAACAGCTTACCGAAACTGCAGCCAGTTATCTCGATCACCCCTGGTGGCTGGCTGCAGTATAGCTCATCAACCTTGCCCCCTTCAGCTTGGCAGACGGGACATGGGCCAAACTAAAAAAAATTAAAGTACATTTAAATGAATTTTTAGGTGTTTCATTTTACGCTGATGTATGTTCAAGTGTTTTTCAAGCATTTTTCTGACAAATTTGGTTATAACTAGTTATTTGATGATATGAAAATGGCTCGCGACGCCATTATTGACAGCTGTGATCGTCTCATGATTGATTAGGGTGGGTGTACGGGCAAGACCTTGATATCACAGCTCAGATGGCAGCGCCCTTGTGCGGGGTATTTTGTCTTTTCGTACAGTGGGAGGGTGTGGAGACGGATTGTCCATCTTTATATACATTCAACAGTCATTCATTTTCCGTAACCGCTTATCCTGTTAGGGGTGGTGGGGGGGCTGGAGCCTATCCTAGCTGACATTGGGCCAGAGGCAGGGTTCACCCAGGACAGGTTGCCAAACTATCGCAGGGCTGACACATAGAGACAGACAACCATTCACACTCACATTCACACCTACGGGCTATTCAGAATCACCAGTTAACCTGCATGTCTTTGGACTGTGGGAGGAAGCTGGAGTACCCGCTGACACAGAGAGAACATGCAAACTCTGCACAGAAGGGCTCACCCACCCGGGGTTTGAACCCCCACCTGTCTGTTTTCGGTTTTGTTTCTTAGCATACACATGGACAAACATGCAGGCAAGAAGTGTCCAGACAGTGTGTTCAGTATTGGGCAGGCTACTTGGAAAATGTTGTGAGCTAAGCTACATCAAAATAAAGTACACTAAAGCCACCCCCAGAGAAATGTAGCAAGCTAAGCTACGGGAAAATGGCAAAAGTATCTTGAACTGTTTATTATAAAATAACAGAGTTACATTAAAACTTTTTTGGAGACTTTTTGACATTTGATCATGTCCTCCAATAACATGACATCATCAGTCAGCCTGTTGCTCTCTTTTTTTCTATCTCTTCTCCCAACTTAATGCATGTCTCTGCCTTGGCCCCTTAAGAAGGCTAAGAATCCACTATGTATACAGTTAAAAGAAGTGCAGTGTAGCCAATCAAAGGCAGAATAGGAAGAAGCCAATAGTGAAGCAGCAAACAGAATAAACTTCGGGATTAGAAAAATAGCTCGTAACTTTTGTGGATGCTACCACACTATACATTCAGGTAATCAGCTTTGCTAATGAAAAGATATTTGACACAGAAAGTAGTGACGTTACCACAACGCTATTTAGAAATGTAGTTAGGTCAGTAGTGTTGCTAATTGTAGTGACGCTACTGCCCAACTCTGGCTGTGGTACACATTCCCACTGCTTCAGTGCTGAATTGATAGACAGTTCATGCTAGTGACGTGCAAAAAAAACAGCAATCTGTCTGCAAAAATAGACAACAGCAAGCAAGCAAACATGGTTGTTGATTTGAAATAGTAAAAAAAAAACTGGCAAGAAATACTGATGAATAAACACAACTTTGTTTACACAGGGCCCCTTTAAGCACCTGGCAGCCCCTCTGATTTATCCTGTGATCCAGCAGGCATTCCAACACCCAGTTTGGGAAACCACTGCCCCAAAAAGAAACTTCACAAACTGTATATATTTCTTAACATCTCAAAAACCTACCAGTTCAGCCAAATTCACAAGTTATCTTTTTTACACACAGGTCAAATCAGGTTACTGTGGGGCACTCATGCCTTTCTTATGAGAAGCCCAAAGCCAGTAGTTAGCCTGCTTCCACACTCTTTACTCCATCTGTGTCTCCACAAGCTTCTCCTATTAGTGTGTTACCTGGGGAGGACCACAGCTCCAAAACTCTGATTAGGCCCTCTCTGGCTAATTAACTGCCCGGGCCACAGTTGGCCATTTGCAGCGTTTAATGGAGGGACGATGCCGCAGCTGTCCTTCGTCTGTCATTCGTCTGATTTGTGCCCTTTATGCCACAATTTGTGCCATAAAATTTATAAATAGCCAAAGCTAGCATAGCATTTATCGCTCTCATTAAAGTGACAGAGAATATGGTGCATACTGCATCTTCATGTACGCAGCAGCGAAGGCTGTATTTTAATTATGAGGAAGGGATGGAGAGTGTAGAGGGCTTTTGTCCTAGCAGTAGAAATTCCTGGTGATTCCTAGAGAGAGGACCTAATTATGACAATGTTGTGGTACTTTAAAATGCCGCAAGCGGGGCTGATCACTGTTAATTTTCCTCTGTCCTCCCTTCTTCTCTTTTGCTCTCCAGCTATTCAGGGCAACAGGCTGCTTAATTATTTATACCTATCTGTTACGGTATGAAAATCGGGAGGACACTAACATGCATACAACAGAGGGAATCTAATATTCCCCCCTTGAGTGTCTTGTTTAGACTTTAACTCTCTCCAAATCCTTCACTCTGTCTAGTAACAGTAGTTTAGGGAACGGTAGCATTCAGTTGAATCCTTAACAGATGGTTTATTTTGTCTTCTACCTGCTTGCACCTACGCACCAACATGACCATACTCTAATAAAAAACAACAAAAAACTACAGCACATACTCACTTGCTAACCCACCCACTTGCTCACACAAACCTCAGGCGTTGTAGTATCATCCAGCTGCAGTGTGTTCATTAGGCAGGGAGAGTGTTTGCCCACTGTGTCTTCTTGTGTGCATAGAAACGGTTAAATCTTTTTTTCTGGAGTAGTGCTGCTGGATTATTTTTGAGTTGTTTACTTTCATTTCTTCTTCGGGCCATCTTTTACATTCCACCTGTGTGAAATTCTGCTCAAGCATGTTTGCAGAACAAGTATTTTTGCACTGCTGTACACACACACAGACACACACACACACACAAATGAATTTAATATAGACAGTATGCTGTTTTTGGATGAGTTTTCATACAAGTTAATGTTTCAAGCCCTTTTCCCTCTCTGGATGTTTATTTCCAACATTGTTCTCTTGTTTCTGTGACTAGCCTGCACTTTTTTTTTTCTCCGGTCCTTCCCGAGGGAAGGAGGATAGCACATGTGAACGGATCACTTCTGATTAGCGGGGGTTCTTTAAAAAGATGCCTGTAGTGTTTTTCTCCAGAAACAAACAGTGGTGTGGCCTCCCCAGGGAAGACTGCCATATCCCTAGCACAGCACAACCCCCGAGAGAAGTTGTTTTATCTCCCAAGTGCTGTTAACTTTGGGCTTTAAACTGTGTGCTTGCCGATGCCTTGTTTTTCACAGCACAAGAACATGATGATATCACGCAGGATGGCGAAAGAACTGATTAAAAAATAATAATAACACAGTTGGATTCAGCTTCATCTAGTCTTCGCAGGATGGCTTTTTTAATTTTGTAACAGCCTCACAACATAAACTCACTGTCATTCAATTCTCACTGCAAATTTACATATAAAGTGTCTGATAAGCATATTTGTGTGTTGCTGATGCACGTTTGCACAATTTGTGTCAAAACATAAAGGTTGGAGGAAATTTGACTTTGTTTTGAATAAATTTGAATCATATGGCATTTTGTGTGAGAGGAGGCAGAGTGAGGGAAGATAGGGAAGGTAGGTAAATAGCACGGGAGGGTGGGGAGCAGAAGCAGGCGACTGATTTGTCTCCGTTCTGTCGGGAGGATTTACGGCGCAAGTGTGTTGAGCCATCAATCAATTGTGGCGCACTCCAAGGACAACTTTGTCTCTTTATGCAATTTGTAAGGCTGTCCAGTCAAATTGATTCCTTAACCAGGAGCCGTCCAGCTCCCGGAGAAGAGTAAAACCCCCCTGAAAAGAACATCAACCTCTATGTTTGCTGTAAAGCAGACAATAAATGATAGGACTGTTGACTATCGATGGACAAAAAACCAACTGCAAAACAAAGTGGGTTACAAAAAAAAACTAGATTAAAAGTGATTGCAGCAGTGATTGATTAAACGTGATTAAATGGAACAACTGGGGATTGATGTTGTCGAGTCCCTGTGACAATTGATTCTGGCATTATGATTGTTTTACTCTCAGTCCTTCATGGATTATATCTCCAGAACGAAACCTAATTATATTTACAAGCAAACATGGACATTTACACCCAAAATTCAATAGTGCACACACTCGAGCCTTTGAAGTATGGAGATATCAGTTGTGTAATTTGGTCCTAGCATTCATCATTTTGGGAAATTGGTATCAAGTTGTGAGATTTGTTACTTGTAATTTTCTTTTTAGCCGTGAGTGCAGCATGGCAGTTTTTCACTTTTTGCATCCACACAAATATGTTTATTAGATTGTTTGCCATGAACTTTGGTGCAGATCAGTGACTTATTTTCTCCTCAGGATGAATTGTTATAACTTTGGTTGTCTCCAGACTTTTCATCTAGTTAGTTTTAATTTGTTTTATAATTTAATACCTGTTGAGTAGTAATTATCAAATGTTAGCATGCTAACATGCTAAAGTAATGCCTACCATACACTACAAGACTTTGAAACGACTTTCAAAAGACTGAAGTCTGACACCCTCTCACATCTAAAGACAATGTGAGTTTTAAGATTTTGCAAAGACTAAGAATCTTGCAGGGTCACCATTTGCAAGATTACAGCTAGATTCCTTTCTTATTATTTACCATCCTCATCCTGGTGGAAAATATGCCAAACTCCCTTTGAGAAATATGACATTAACTATTGCGTGTCTGCAGAAACACACAACTCAAGACACACAAGATAAAAGGCTTTATATCTGGACTGTATTCTTGTCAATTCGACATCAATATAATCTCTAATGATAAACCATATTTGTCAACATTAAGAATATTGCTGCCTCAACTCGCTACCAGCCTCCCTTCCTCCCAGCTGCGTTATTTTATTCGGAGGTGACTAGGGAAATGAGAGACAAACCATTTAAAAAATGAAGATTTCTCACTAAAATTAGTGCTGGTTGGTGGATCAGTCTCACGCTAAATAAACACCAAATCTTGTTCACTCCACAACTCTACAAGTGTCTCCTCCTTTTACCAAAGCTAAGAGAACAGAGACTTATTCACATTCTTGTGCCTCCCCAGAGTCCCCAAATATTTACTGACTACCTGGTTTGCTTCCCGCTGTTTGGTGCTGGAGAAGGCACAGCTATTGAATGTAGACGGCGTTCACGTCATTGAACTTCACATTTGCATGAGCCAAGACTACAAACATACAATAATATCAGATATTTGATGTTGCTTTTGTTGCTCCCATGATTTTTGATCAAAATCATGGGAGCGTGCAACATTTTTAACTCTCATAAAGCTGTCATGATGTTGTTCCAACATTGGATATTTGTCCATGACAAGGTGAACATGGTTAACATTATACCTAAACATTAGCATATTAGTACTGTCATTGTGAGCACGACATCAACTGCTCTAACCACTAGCATGGCTGTAGATTCATCGTTTGTAGAAGAGCAGATCTGCATATGTAACATTTTAAGTAGCACTATTCAACCATTAAATAGAGTGAAAGCTCATTTGCATGCTTCAACTCAGTCGTCAATATACTCTAAGTATTACCTTAATTTGGTTTAAATCAAATAATCAGTGTGATGGAAATCATACCGCCTTAAACAAATTGCCCAAGAATGGTGCTGAAGGAAACCTGATCCCATCATTTCCTGCTGAGCACGCACTCGCTCTTCTTCCATGTCGACTCCGTGGTGATTTGGGACATTTAGCGGACAATAGGAGAGCGATTACAGAAACAGGCTGTACACTTGAATAATTGATGCCGGAAATCGTGCTCAGCTTTTCAGAATTCATAATGATGGCCCTCCTTATCCTTTACCCCAACACACACACACACACACACACACACACACACACACACACACACACACACACACACACACACCAAAATATTCAATTTGTATACAAACACCTACGATCAGCTGCTGTGACTCACTTGCCTGGGTGCAGTGATCACATTAATGCGGAAATAATAAAAAAATCCAACATTAATGGCATATGATGAATTACACTGCCGAGTAAATGTCTTTGCATTGCTTTTAATATGGTCCTTAAGATTTTAGATTAGCATCCCCTCATTTTTCTGCAGTGAAAATCAAATTCAAAGGAACATTTTCCTTCCATTCCGCTGACTGAAATGACTAGGAACATAAATATAGAAACAAATTGAGTCAAAGATTATCTAATGGAGCGTGCGTCAGTGCAGTTTGTCACAAGCTTTATATAAGAGTATTGCTCAATGGCCACAGTTCTTTAACGATTGAAACCATTTTATTTACCAAATAGCACAAGTTTTGAGCTGTTGCACTGCAGTTTTTCATTCACTTAAGACATGAAAACATTCTGCCACCAGTACGCCTTGACAGCTGGCACAAGGCACATATCACATCCATGGGTAGAATGGCTGAATTTGTGACAACAAATAGCCTGAAAATATAGTTCATTTCAGTTTGATCAGGAACAAAAAAGATTCCATTTGAAGGCTGTCTGACAAACAACACCATGACATGTCAGCCTGGCTGCACATTTTGTGTGTGATAAGAAAAATCTAGAGGGAGGAAGACCCAATATTAAGTCTTTTTTTTCACAAAAGAGATCTTTTCTGATGCGACATCTTTGGCAGTTTAGCAAGATGTGAAATATCAGTAAACATGATGTGCTTTTTTGGGCCTTGGACCAAGGTCCTTAAACTGTGAAATATTGACTGAATGAAAATCATTCTGGGAAATTTAGGTATTTGTCACAAATACCATGTGATAATAAAACTTGATCAGGTGGTAGACAGACTGAATCTTTGGGTCTGTTTGGTAAAAAATAGCTCTGCTTGTTAAGTCTAGAGTTATTACTATCCTCTACTTTAACCAGTTGAAATGAAACTACACTAAGATCATAAACACCTTTTGAACAGAGACCAAGGGTATGTAGTGCCAATGCTGCTAAGCACCTGAAACCAGCAGGGATGCACGATATATATCAGGCCAGTAATGGAAAACTTTAATGATTATGTATCATTCCGATAATGAAATTATAGCTGATAAGTAGCACCAATAATATGAAGCCAGTCTGCGTTCATTGACCTTACAAGGGCAGCATCTACACAACCAGATACAGTAGGTGGCGGTACACTTTTAAAGTTGGTTTGTTAGTTGCCGATAAGAACGATAAGTAGCCTTGTCATTGCGTGTGTGTGCGGGCAGACTCTCACCAACTGTCTCATCTCTGCGGATAGGCAGAGGGAATTTACCTTCTCTTTCAATCTCTTCTGAATAACATGTTTTTTGACAGATTATGTTGAAGCATTAAATTTTAATTCTTAGGCTTTATGAAAACCAAAGTATGTTTGCAAAGTTTTTTTGATGTACTTCACCAGGAAAAAAATAAAAATAAAAAGAACATTTGAGGAGTCGGAAATGATGTTTGTTTTGTTGTGTTAACAACATGTGACGTCAGTTTGATTTCCTTATATCAGGGCTCTAGAATATTAAATCATCCATATTTTCTCACTACATCTTGGCCTTTCTTACCCTCAGGTGCACATACACTTTAGGTCATAAACTTCTTTTTGAAATACAAAATTGTGAAATAATTGGTTATCGTATCAATATCGGCCATGAGAAATGAGTAATTATTGGTTATCGTATTGCCTAGAAAAAAATCATATCATTAATCCAGAGAAACCTGCCTACCTGTTGACAAGGAATGTAAAAGCACTTTAGAATTACAGGTGTAGACATGCTGATGTACACCCATAGACTGTATAAAGATAATAGACATAGACGTAGTAATGTCATCCTCCTGTTTTAAAGCCTTAGGTTTGGCATTTTGGCCATCCTTCTAGTTTCGCCCTGCACTAACTTAAATGGGGACAAAATAAATTTAATCTTGCAGCCATTCTAGCCTTCTGAAAGGTTATTGGACTGGATTGATCAAAGCGCAATAATTAAGGGAGTCATTACGTCAGGATTGTGACTCTCAAAATAACGTCTTATTAAGCCCAATGGTTTCACGCAACGGACCAGGAAGTTGTAGTTACAGGGTTTGGCCACCATGTTAAATTTCAAAACTTAAAAGGAAGTGCAGCGCTCCTCCTGTGGGCCTGCATCCCACGCTTGTTGCCTATTTCTGTTTGCTACTTTTACTAACACAACTAGCTAGCTAAATGGAAAGGTGGCACCCCCATCTTAATCCTGCCTACTTATCTCCGATCGGTCAATTGTTTCTCTAACTGCAGGAAACAAATGTCGATGTGCAGAAACGTAGGCATAGTCGAACTGAAATGTGGGCAGCAATTCAGAGGTCTAGAGCCACGTTAGGACAGCTGCTAGGAAATAAGAAAAGTTTAAATTGTCATTACCCGCAGTTTGCAGCAGGTGTCACTGTTTTCTCTGAGATGTCTGCTCTAAACTTCATCTGCTGTTATTTTGCTTTCCGACAGGTGGCACAGTTGAACTGGTCTCACTAAATGGCTCCCCCTTGTGGAGTATACGCACCCTGCAAATTCTGAATATGAGGGTTTTGGGGGTGTGTTGCAAGCCAGGTCCATGGAGATAATTTTGTCCTGCGTATGAGAAATACACATGACAGCAGTGTGGAAAGGAGTGTCGTTTAAAATAGGACGAAGGGCTGTAAATTGAGCGGTTATAAAATGTGTCATGTTCTGGTGTGTTAAAAGGCCCAAGACATGTTGCACATGATTTTTCTGTAATTGGCCTCTATGGACAGATTCGATTAGTGACTGCCGGTGCAACCTATAACCTTTCTTTTTGTACCAACTAGTTCTAAACTCTGTCCAGGGCCAGGGGAGTTCACAGGGAACAAATGAACAATTCATAGACCCAGCTGTGCTCAGATTTCAGTCAACAGCTCCCTGCTCAACCCCCCTGGTGAGAAATGACAAAAAACAACAGATTTTGATCAAAAAAAGCTCCACCCAGACAATTGGGAGCAGAGGTGCAATTCCACCCCATCCCTGTTTCAAGGCTGTAGACTTGGCTAAAGTGTGATGTACAACTGCTGCGCTCAGAAGAGCTTTTTGTGGTTCCTGTCTAAAGCACTGGACATCACAGCCAGCGCTGCCACTTCTGGCTCCATTAGAAAGTTGGTCTTTGTGAAACTCGGTCTCTTGCTGCTTATTTGACATTCTGCTCACCTGTGCATTCACCAAGCGAGGCATTGTGCCGCTATTGATTGGCCAAGACCTGGTCAGTCAGGAAGAGTGTGCGCCAGGCAGGTTATCAGTGACATCACTCCTCAGAAAAGCAGCGTTTGCCTCTCCTTTCCCTTATCGATAGTTTGGGGAGTGCATTAAGAGTGGCTGCTCAGCCTGATTTATTGAGACGCGCCAGCGCCTCTCTGCGCACCCAAAGGGCACTGGGTAACAATCCAGTCTCACTTCCTCTCCCTGCAAACAGTGTTTATTTACTCACTCCCAGGGAGGCAATGAAGGCAGCTCTGACAGACAAACAATCTTATGACGCAGCCTTCATGTCAGAACTGGATTTTTTCCTCTCTCTCTCTTCTCCATCCTTCCTCCCTCCAGAATGTCTCAGTCAGTTGTCAGTCCTTTTTCCCTAGCCATGGGCCCTGTTGACACAAGAATCCGTCACTCCTCACACGGGGGAGAGCGGGACATGTTGGCGGCCATTACTATTCATGAGGCAGTGTGATCCACTCTGTCACCCGTTGTCAGCAAGAGGTGTCTGTCTGCACCGCCGCTCCCCTTACTCTCTTTATCAGCCAGGGGTGGCTAATGAGAAGCACCAGGTTAATACCACCACTAGAACAGCAATGGCTTTAAACCTCTTAATTCATTTAGACACTGCTAATTGAAACCCATGTGAACTACACTCTGGACACCATCCATTTTCCTGCAAGCCACCGCTGAAAGGGAAATGTGCATGTGATTTCATCTAATTCTTGAAACTGATGCCAGGATTAACTCACCTTGAACCAGATCATTTTCCCCTTTGAATTTGCATCTTTTCTTTTCTGAGCGATTCGGGGCCCCGCACATGATAGCCATTAAGTCGAAATTAAGTCTCGCTGGGAAATGTCAGAAGACAACCACAGCCAAGTATACTTAGAACCAGCGGTGACACGCAACACCAAAAATAACCTGCTTTGGATAGTCAAAAACATCTTAGTCCAATTACAGCGTGTAAAAACAGCAGCCATGACTAATACTAGACAACCTCATGGATGTGGCAAGGTGTAAATTAAAAATTCACCCCACAGTTGTCAGACATGACTTAGTCATCCTGCACTTGAGTGTTTAATCAGCATGCAGTGAACACTGTGGGCTCGTTGACTAAAACCAGGAGTTCTTACTCTCCCTCTTTCCACCTCCTTCTGCCTTCATGCATATTTATCCTGGCAGCTTTTGTCAATGCTGCTGGAAATTAATATTGACAACAGTGAGAGGGCGTTCTCTATCCTACCACACGGCCAACTTGGTGCATCTGGCACCTTGAGGCCTTTGTTTTCCTCACTGTGTGTGAGATAGCTGAGCACAATGCATGCTCACTTCTTTTTTTCCCTTGCATTTACTGCCACCTTTGATGCATCTTTATGCTGCACTGAAGGGCCGTGGCCTAATGATAGGAGATCATTCTACCTACCTAAGATGCAGCTGTAAATATTCAAATGAGCCATCATCAGTCGATGGTGTGAGAGATAACGGGTCCATCTTTTACCTGCCCCTTCTTGTGTGCGACAGCAGGATATATTTAGTTGACTGCATCATCGTCCCCAAAAGCGCTTGATTTGCCGGCATAAATTTCAGCAGACACACATCCTTCCCCGCGCCTGCAGAGGCAAATGCTTATTCATTTACCCGTTTGTCATTTCAATAGTTATTTTATGGTGGTGCTGTATTAATTGAACTGCTTCTACTGCACAACAATTCAAGGCCCAGTGAATCTATTACAAAGGGAGTGTGCCGGAAACATCGCTGAACGGGCTCACAAATCAGCCTAAGCTGAGAGGGGAACCTCACAATAATGTAACACAATCGCACTAATCTTTCATTTACAATGTGCTCCTTCCTCAGCCATGCAAGGAAAATGTCTTAAAAGCTCGAAGTGGCTGCTGTGGAAAAACCAGATTGGTTGCATGGGAGTTTCACTAGATTACTGTGTGCTGCTCGGAGTGTTTGTTGGGCTTCATGGGAAGAAATATCCTGTATGTGAATGGAAATTAGATTTAAACAATACTTAAGAGATAGTTTTTGCTGCTCAGCATTTGAACTGTCATATTGGAGGATTGTGGGGGATTGTTTTAAACTTTAAATTTGGTAGCAATTGCGAGGCAGGAAATATGAAATATCTTAAAGTACCCTTATGATATTATCATGATAGGTTTAAGCAAATTATCAGCTGCAGCCAGCAACTTGTAGGGTGTGTTTAACTAGATTTTCAAACAACTTGTGGTACAATATCTGCATTTACATGACTTTAAAGGGTAAAAAAAATCTTTGTTTGGAATTAATAATACATTTTATTTGTAATGCAATTTGCATTTGAAACAAATCTCAAAGTGCAACATGTAAAAACATCATGATAAAACAAATCAGAACATCAGTGTAGCACAATGTAGTATTATTATTCGCGGCAGATACAGAAATATACACTGAATGCAAAATTTTTGAACTGCTGTACACATGTCTCACATCATACTGATGAGAAAATTAATACATTACATTGGGAGATAACAACACAACAGTTACATTTTCATTTTCAAATTAGATTTTTATCTGTGTATTTACATGTATTTTGTCTCATTTGGCTTTTTAAGGTCATTTTAAATTAAATCATAATTTACATTTTGACTTTATCCTGTTGAAGTAAATTCATATTTGTATATTTAATTTGTAAAGATGAAAAAGTTCGAGCCGGACTATCACAATTTTATCAAATCAAATTTCCAAACAGATAATAGATGACAATTTTTTATGGCCACATTTTACTTTTTTTGGACAGTATATCAAGCTGTGAACACAACATTCATATTTTTTCACCAGGGTTGAGCGATTAAACCATTATCATCATCACCATCACCATGTGTATCTGTACTCGAAATGGGTGGGGTTTCATTTTAAAGAGGGTGTGGTTTAACCAGTAGTAGGTGTGGTCCAATCAGAAGTTGTTATTTTAGACCTGAAATTGATATGGGTTGATCAGAAGTTGCTATTTTTTGTTTATTTACAAGAACAGCCTCAGAATTGAGCTTCAGATTATTGTCGATAACAAGAGGAAGATATCAAACACCGCTACCCAAATGAGGATTCTTCATGATACTCATACTCCTAAAAAGTACATTACCCATACCAGTTTCTTGTTTCATCTGGGTATTCGGCTCAACCCTAATGTTCATGTTATAAATTTGATATGAGGAACATGTGAGCAAACGGTTGCCTATTTTTACATCCAGCAGACACAGAGCAACATTAGCATTCATTTGGAGATGTGTGTTTATGTCCACCTGATGAATTATAAGTCAGACTTCACTCTTCTTTTAGCTCTGTCTTCACCACCTCTTGATGCTCCACTGTGTTCACCAGCCAGTCACTAACTGTGTCTGTCTGCCTTTTGGTGCTGAGCAGTGAGCAGTTAGTGTACAAAGGGTTTCTCAGAGCTTTTTGCCGAAAACAGCTGTCTGCCAAAACAATAAAGTTGCATGCCATAAAACTAAAACAATGAAAGGCACTGGAACACTTTGTAGAGGTGAAGAGAAGCGCAGCATTGGGGGATAGTTCTTTGTAGGTGGAAGACATGGGCAGCTAATTTTTAATACCTTCAAACCTTCTGAAATTTCATTGGAGTATGTGGTATGTGACAGTATTAGTGTGTGGCTCTTCAACAGTGAAATACAGCAGCGCACCTTTTGAGTTGAAGTTTGTCTGTTTCATCAAACTAGGACTAGCTTTAACGCCTTATTAACTCAGAAACAAGATCAAACTCACAAAAACCGTCTTGGTTAGTCGTTTAGTTAGTTAGTCCACTGTTTCAACAATCACCAACTCTGTTTTCGTCGAAACAATCCTGTAATTCACTGTGTTAGATGTAAAAATGTGCTGTTTTCCACGTGGTCCCTCTGCTGTTACCTTCAGATTTCTGTGACGTTGTCCCCTACCACCACCAGCTGCCTGTTTCACTATTAGAGACCTGACACTGACCTCTGGTGGTGCATACTGGGCATTACATACAGTGAGTTAAATAGAGAGGGGAGCACCTGTGTTTTTGACCGCTTTGAAAATCGTACCGTCAGGATATTTAAATACCCTGGAATACTGTAGGTGTCACTATAAGCGACTGCTTTCACAAACAAGCAGCTATTTGAGCCATTGTTAATATAAACATTGATTATAGCTTAAAATCGGAGTTACAGATAACATCAAACTATAACTGTAACTTAACTGAACTTATCTATGAAGTCCTTCAGCAACGCAGCTTTCAGGGTGACAAAACAAATGTGCCCGTAGCCGCAGTCACTCAAGTGCTGTCAGTGTCCACATCATCAGCAGCCTGCCTGTTATCAGTGGCATTGCTCTGCTGTGCAACTTGACATCAAATATTCAAGTCATTAATGTTTCAACCTTTGAGACATTTCCACTAAACTAAAAATCATTTGAATAACACTAATTTATCTTAAATATGGATTGTAGCTCAACAGTGTTTTGATTTCTCATTTTCTTAATAAAGCTGGTCGGTTAAAAATAAAAAAAAAAGACGGCAGCCTCTTGCTCTCTTTGTCACTTTAATTCATCTGTTATCTTCAGAAAGACTTAATAATACTTCTGTGACTCAGCATCCCGTTCTCTAAAACAAACAACATGCTCCAGAGCTGATGGGGACATCCAATTTAACTGCCATCTTAATGGAATCTATAATAAGCACAGGGGCACAATAATGGCAAAACACTGCATCTTCTGATAACACAGCAAGCATCAAAACCCTTGTGATCACCAAACAAGTCCAGTTTTTTTTTCCCCCCTCAGAGGAGCAAAGAACAAAATGTCCAGATGTCATTGTCAAGTTGCTGGTAACGTATTCCCTGTGGGCTCCTCACAGGGGGCTGCCTCAGCTCTCCAGCGGCCCTCATGCCATATAGAGGTAATCTGCAGTCTGCAGCGCAGGGGCCTCTCTGCATTTCCTTCCACACTTCTGAAAACCTCCCCTGACTTTAATTTCACGGGCACCTGTTCCCTCATGTGCTCATGGCGGAGGAGTCAAATCACAAGACTTTCATATAAGCACTGGGACCAAGCCAGAGACTTGTGATTCAAGAAGAGAAAGAAATGCCTTCACTGCGGGAGCATGCTATATGACGTGCTTGTCTGCTGGTGACATGTGGAGCCGTGTTTCACAAAGACAAATTTGCGCCGATGTTTGTCATCTCAAGTGGCCGCCTCAGTGTGTTAGTTTGACTGGCAAGCATGACATGAAAATGATAAAGAAACCAAGAGTCTGTGTCAACCCTGGGCCTGCTATGGGAGCTGCAGGAGCCAAAGATGGCTTGATGAGGTTGAACTATGTTGTAGAAAGAGTGTACATACATCCATGTTGCATCTCCTGGAGGTCAAAGGTGTAATAAAGCTAAATTAGCACATAAAGTTTTTTCAAAGCTAACAAAAAGATGGCTGTAACAATCCGACAGACTGGGCAAACATGAGCTGGAGCCGTGGAGCGTGCATGAGACAGCCTGATGAAATGATAGCGACTTTGGCTCCTTAACAAATATTCAAATGAGATTACATGAAAGCCAGAGGAATGACAGACAAATGGACACAAATCTGGTTTCATTTGTTTACTCTTCTGCAATTGTGTTAGGCACCCCCCTCCTGGCTCCAGAGGTAATGATTGTGGTGGGACCAGATTAAAGGCTGTAGTCAGCTGTTTAGTGGGGCTCTGCTAACAGAGATTAGCGGCAGCTGCTTGGCGACAGACTTGTTGGGAGAGGGGAAAAAAAAAATCTCGGCAGAGGGTTTCATTGTCTCAGACCACAACCACCTTGATGAGCAAGAATCTCGACAACAGGAGGCAGTATGAGCATGGAGGATTGGCAGGCTTTGTTTTCTTCAAGCCACATCAAACCTCAGTCACCAGCTCGTAGTCGTTCTCATGTACTTCTCTCCCCCTTCCTTTCTTCGTCACCTCCCTCCCCCTTCTTGGTGGCGTACGCATGGCGAGTCGTTGCAGATGTTGCCCGTAATGATGCAGACGGCACACACAGTCATACAGAATGGAAGCGGAGCTAGCTGAAATTAGTAAAAATTACTTTCTCATTACCTCCCTCATTGCTCCTGTAAGTAGTCTGAGTTTCCGCACGATTAGGAGAACGAGCCGTGGAGCACCGGGCCTTACCGCACTCTTAACACACACACAGCTCACACACATGCACACACCCACCGAGGAGACGGTAAGCTAGGTTATCTTTATTTCAACCATTTCTACAACCCACCCAAACACTCATAACCTCATGTCGATTTTCTACTAATCGGTGAACATGCAGCAAGTCAGAGGCTGGAGACTATTAGACTACCTGCAGCTGTGTCATGGCTCACACTTGGCCTGCACCTCCTGTTTTTTTCCTCCCTTATAACTTTAATGCGTCAGCTACTCAACCATCCACTTTTCTTGGGCCTGACGGGAGCTAATTATTGCATGAGCGTCAGTGAATGCAGTGTGCCCATTTGTCCTTGTCTGAATACAATCAGACTCTCCATTGGCTTAGTTCTACAAAGCCTAGGGCCAAATAAATTAGAATGAATTCACATGGTGAAATTACCCGTTTTGCTTGCAGGTTATTATGAGTGATATACACAGGGCACTGTTGTTTGAATGATGACCCAAAATGCTTGAAAGAGACTTAAGGTCAGTTTCTCTTCTTGTGGTGTTTAAAGGGCCGTGTGTACGCATGTGGGCACTCACAAAGAAGAAAATCACTGATTTGCAATAGAAACATGCGCGGCAAGAAGCACCCAGGATGAAATTTCTGATTGTGCGCCTGTTCTACAAGCTGCCAAAGCTGGAAGACTAAAAAGGGTGCAGTTGGCATGGCTGAGTAATGGATCACTCGAGACGGTCCGGAACAGTGGTGTGCCAGGATCGCTTTACACGAAACCCAGGAACAGAGAAAATGCAATGTCCGCACAAAGCGCTGCAACAGGAAACCCGGAAACTGTTAGCTTGTGAACCACAGACAAAATTCAGTTTGCTTCTTTTTATAGAAATGATTGGAGGATTTTTTTTTTTTTCTCTCTGCTGTGAGTACATGAGTGAAGTGTGCAAGGTGTGCTGTGTAAATCTAGGACATGGCAATACGCCCAGGAAGGTGTTGATAATGTAATGAGTCTCTCTGTGCAAAAGAAGATATGAATTAGAGAGGGAAAAAACATGTCCATCTATATTTGCAATGTGCAGCTTGTTCCTGAGCCAACAGAATCTGCTCTTTTTTTCAGTTCACATTGATTCTTTAACCCTTTTATTCATCACTGCATGCAGAAAATGCAAAAACACAGGTTTAATCTAATTCCTCAGTATAAATAAACCAGCTATGCGCAGTAGTCTTCTTATTACAACATTAGAGGAGGTTTGTAATGTAATTATACTATCAGAGATAACTTTGGAAGACTTTGACATGCTGGAAGCTGTGAAACTCGTCTGTTTTTAGAAGCAGGGAACAATATTACACCCACAAAATTAGACTTGTTTTCCCAGCCAAAAGCTTGACAGTGACTCTATTTAGGATATACACATTTTAGCACCTATCCCTGGCTGCAGGACCTCATACCGTGTCAGATGTTTCATTCCCCGTTTCCTCCAACTGCGTGGTATTTCTTTCCGCTGTGCCTGGTGCCTTGTAAAGCATCACCCAAAAATAACTTCTCCACTGGAATGCTGGAATAGGAAGGAATCGTGTTCATCCAGTTAATATTATCTCCAGTCACTCTCTGGGAACCCACGCACTTCATCCCAAAATACTTCTGCCTTGCGTCACGGCTGGACCCTTACATAGCTTTAGAGGGGGAAACTGATGCCAGCTCCAGCAAGTGCGTGAAGCTCCCGTAGTCCGTGCCAAGGTCTCATGGTGTGGAACCGGTGCCAGCTGACTCCTCTCCATGTAAATGAAAAGTGGCTGTTCTTTTTGTGGGTCATGAGGTCGAGGCAGCTGAACTGCAGTGTTGATCTCTGCTAAGAAAGCTGTTTCCCTAAACATCAGGTGGTTTGTTTAAAATGACCAACTGCATATGTTGTGTTGGGTAATCTGGCATGTTGGGCCGTTCGTGTCAGCACTGTGTCACATGATGGTGGTGATGTAATAGAGCCTGATTGCCTCACTGCAACATATGTTAAACACACTAAACAGAGAATGGATATATCAAGGTACATTACTGCTTCACATTCAGGCAAATGTAGGCACACAGCCTCTTGGCTAGTAGTCAGCATTTATTTATTTTCATTTTAGGATTAGGTATCTAAATGATTCACTTAAGAAGAGTAGCAACACCACAACGGGAAAAATACTGCTACATTTAAAATGTTTGTGCTCAAAGTATGTATATATATCTACATGAAGCTGATTACTCAGGGCAGCACTGTGGTGCAGAGGTTGGGACTGTCGCCTCACAGCAAACAGGTTCTGGGCTTGAACCTGCTGGCTGGCTGGTTTGGGCCCTTCTGTGTGGAGTTTGCATGTTCTCCCCATTTTACTGTGGGGTTTCTGCGGGTGCTCAGGCTTCCTCCCGCAATCCACGGACATGCAGGTTAGGTTAGTGGTTGACCCTATATTGCCCGTAGGTGTGAATGTGAGCGTAAATAGTTGTCTTTCACAATGTGTCAGCCCTGTGATAGTCAGCCGACCTGTATAGGGTTAGCCTGGTGTGACTACTTTATCATACTATTATGATGTAGGAATATACGTAGAAAATAAAAGGGGAACAATTACAACAAAAATAGAAGACAAAGTACTATAAAAAAAAATGTGAGCATTATGCTACAATTTATAACACAACATATATGGAGAGAAATAGAAAAATTTGAAATGGAAGCAATGTATACAGATGTGTGTCATACTACAGTATATAATAGGTAACCTCACTGTAAATAAAAATGCTTATAAATGGGATCTAGATATGAGTTGAATCTAAATGCAAGAATACCATGAATAATAAATCAATAAGAATTCTAGCTGACATGTACAGTATAAACACAGTATTAATGCTAAAGCAACTGTAACAGGCAGCGTGCACAGTCGACCCATTAGCTGTACTTTTGTCAGACTTTGAATAATAAGATTTCTCTTTGAAAAGCAGTCCAAAGCAGAAATACTCCAGCAGCCTGTTAAATCAGCGATGAACATAGTATGCAAGTTACATGATGATTGAAAATGGGTTGCACCAGATAAGTTGGTTACAACGCAGAGTCAAGAAAAAGAAATACTTGGGGGAGCAGATGTAAGTTACCTCTTGTTTACTGTTGTCATGGCAGAAAATTGTAGGGACCAATGATGATTAGAAATGATAAAGGGAACATTTTCTTTACTCGTAAATTACATATGAAAGCATACATTACTTTCTGTTTTGATTTTAAGTCCATGAATGTCGTAATTTTTGTCACTAGTTATCTCCCTTTTCAGGTGATGTTTCTCTTTGCACTCTTTGACTAACTCTATGTAGATCACAACTTAAGTATAGATAGTGCAAATAAACCAGGTGGTGACTTAAGTGAATAATCAAACTTAAATTCACCTGCTACTTTTAAAGTGTGCTTAAATACTGTACATTATACTTTTAAAAAAGCACCTTCCACTTGTGTTATTTATAGCCTGGTGTCCTCATATCCATCTTCTGTTTTGAACATAAGACATCTGTGGTATTCCCCCAGTAATTTTATTTTCATAATAAAAGCCAGAGCTGTTAATCTTGGCCTGGCTGTGGGGGCGTGCAAGGACATGAGCCTGAACAGGCCTGGGAACAGCTATTGGGCTTCAGCTCTGGCAGCTAGCTTCAAGCGATGACCAATAAATGATGGTCATTTTTTAATTTGCAATAGTCTTTCATTGGGCTTGCCGTGGGGGTATTGTAGAACAACTGATGATTTAAGACCATCTTTGATTACCCAGTTGCTCCCCCAGCATTCACTACATTCACTCACCCAGGCCTAATTAATTTGGTATAGATCAGATTCTTCTTTTTTTCTTTCTTGTAATTAATGTAGCTCTAAAATCTGAATTAGACTATGTTTCCAAATTGTTCTCAGTGGATAGATACGCTTGGATACTTGCAGTGAGTTTTAGTGTAGGCGTTACCTTTACTATCCAATGGCAGATGTACAATCACGACAAATGCACACAGTTATATTGTGTGTTATCTCATCAAGATGGAAAAACAGTTGAGAGGAGGGTTTTGCAGATTACTGAGAAACAATGAATAAATAAGCTGCACACGAAAATGTATAAACTGTACACATAACATAGATAAGGCTTTTTATTCCACAGCTGCAAGAGGAATTTATTTGGCTTAAGTACTGTATGTCAGCACACTGCTACCCTGAAACTGATCAAATCTCAGTGACAGCTACACTGACATTTGAGCAGTGCTTTCAGGCATCACAAAACGAATTCTCACTCGTCTAAAGGTTTGGTCAGCCTAATGAATCTGTGAATGGGCCTACAAGCTATTGATACTCAAATAATCTTAACCTGCAGGATTACTCGATCCTGTCTAAATGGCAAGTTATGTCAGTATTAATCTACATAATGAGGTCACTCAAACAAGGTTGACATTTTGCCTGCCTGGATCGCCTCCCTGTCGCTTTGTGTTTGTGATACCAGCCTATGTAAATAAGGGAGCTCTGGTCTTCTGTTCCGCCTTGCCTCAGAATTTGTTTAGGATTAGAAATCTCATTTTGCCCCGAGCCCTGCTTGCTTTAGATCAGTCAGCTCATCTGCAGATCTCGGAGCAGATAAACACCGCCGTTCTCCGGGCCTCAGCGTTTTTTACATTCTGCAATTTGCAGGGAAACCAGTATGCTCTGTTCCTGTCACATCACAGGCCGAGTTGGAGGGGGGGGGGACAAGTGAGGGGGACGAGGAGACGCTGGCACACCTGCAGGTCGTGACAAGTGTGCAAGGCATGGCAGAAAGAGTAAGCGCTCCAGGGGTTATCTACCTAATTTCAAATCCATTCTGGGAGGAAAGCCTGGGCGCTATTCCCATCTTTACAGAAAGATTTAGAGCGAGTCAGTTGACAGGGCAAAAAGGCAAGGACAGCCTTTGTGTGGGAGATGAGTGACAAAATGAGTCATGGCCGTCAGTTGGGTTATGGAGTGTGATGAGGAACAAAGAGACTGTTGGCCTGTCAAAGAGCAAAGCTATTAGACCAAATCTCACTCTGACTATATTTACTACTGGACCTGGGTTTCAGATTTATAGTGACAAATGGAGGATGATCTCTTAGTCGTCTAACTTATTAAAAAATACTTTATTATCAAGGGAAATATTGGCAAAGGTCTAAAATCTTGTGAACAAAATATGCAAGGTTGAGTGATGTCTCCTGCAGCTTTTGTTTTGTCACACTTCTCGGGTGCTGCCATGCATGGCTCCCCAACACTGTGCCAGGCCCACGTTGCTATTTTTGGGTGGAAAATATGGATGTTACATAATTTTTCTTTCTGCGGCACAAGTTGCACAGGTTGCACCCAGGCCCTTCACCTTGCCACCGTGCAGAAGCCTAAACTGGAAGGGGCCCGGGCAGAGCACTGAATGTACTCACTTTGTACGGCACACCAATCTGTTGAGGTTGAGTCAGAATGGCCACCCACGAACAACTTCCTCTGTATCAACGCAAGCTGGCCGCTTGCTGTGAGACGTCAGCCGCTAATCTAGCATAACGGGGACTGAAAATGAAGCAGACCAGAGAGTGCCGAGGTATTAGCATTTGAGCGTAGCGCGCAGGAGGAAAAGCTTTTTACCAGCCCACTGCACCCATATGGCATTAGCACATAAAATGCCACTGTTGACATTTTGGAGGCTCGGTGCCTCTGTAAGTGCAGGGCATCGATATTAGAGTCATTAGAGAGGGTACTTGATCCCATATTGATGGTGAAACAGTCAAGCGCCACCTAGCCAAAAGATTCTGAGGTTTTGGCATTGCTTCTGCTGTGTCTATATGTCCCTTCCCATACTGGGGGATTGATGCAGTGTTTATAAGGACCAAGTGATCCTGAGCTATGTGGAGTTAAATGACGAGCCAAGATAGCCAGCAGTGATCCCCCTACCCTCAAATACCTAATATCTCTTTACCTTCACTAATAGGAAGTCTCATATTTATGTGGATTTTAAATGTGACCACTACAGGATTATACCACAGCAATCATTACTTCCTCTTAGCTGTTTGAGACATGTCATCCTGTTACAAATCCTACTCTTGATAGAAGCAACAAATTAAAGCAGCTTAAAGGTCAGTTAAAGGTGACAGGCACTCATCAGCAGCCCCCTGGGTCTCGGAAGGTATGCTTTGTATTGATTTGAGTTTTTCAGTGCAAAGATAAACATTTCTTTTATGAGATTTTGAACTGAGACTAGAAGAGCCTGGGGTGTCAAATAAAATAAATCATCACCAGTCAACATATTATTATAACATTCCCAATACATTATTTTTTTCATCAACAGCTATCAGTAAGAATTTTAGGAAGAAGTCTTCATGGCACAATCTTGTTGGCAAAAATAACTTTTTTTTCCCCCCATGAAGGCTATATCTCATAACAGCCGTACAACTTGGTTGTAGGAAGGTTGTTTACCCTGAAGTGAGTTGCTAGCAAACACTGCAGTCCCTGGAGGCATAATGTACCTAAAATCAAGTTGTGGCTCTTAGTTCTAGATAACAAGACAGAGCTGGATAGCTTTTTAAAGTTTTTTTCCACAATTTTGGGGAGCAAAAAAACACCCAGCTGACTGAAGGCTAAACAACACCATTGCAATATGTGACCATGTGTTTGTTTTTATGTTACCACTTTATCTTACAGGTTTTATTTTTTATTTGGAGGCAGAGTGAAGCATAAAACTCCCCAAAACTGCACTGCATAAATCTCCTACTATCCATATGTGATGAACTTGTGAGCAGTGTCAGGCACTTGTATTTTCTCCACCAGGCTTGTCAGACTGCTCAGTCAGAGTCAGAGTTTAAATTCAATGTAACTAAAGTGGAAATTATGTGGATTGAATGGGTCGAGGTATTCAAACAGGGTCTGAGTTAAAAGGGCAGGAATTGAAAAGATTGGTGCTGTTTTCAGTAGATCCTGTTGGGTTTGCTCTATATAATCATGAAAATTTCTATGATCATAGATTAATATTTTTCTACTGATCGGCCTTGTTCTGAAATGTTCCATATCCCCTTTCCTTCGAAAGTTCTTCTCCAAACTTTTTAACCGTCATCCCTGCTTTCCAAAGACTTTTATAGTGTTTGGTCCTCGCTGTCCTGCTGTTATCACTGACGGATCTGAACTAGCTATGGCCTGCTTTACTTGCCCATTTACTCGCCTCTTTTGTCGAGCCATGATGTGTAACCCATAATGGTGCAGGGCTTATTGGAAATAGTGTTGGTTGAAGACGGCTAAACACACAATACTGAAAAAACAATTGCATTAGCATTTAAAAACAACCACTCTAAACACATGAAAGGAGGCACAAGGCTTACTGCTCAGGTTTTGAGTTGTGTCTAGATGGTAACCCAGATTCATGAAAACTTCCACAAGATTTCACGTTACATGTTACAAATGATCAGTTTTACTTAAATCATTATCTTTATGCAACCCTAACCAAGTACTGTTTATGCTGAAATCTAACCAAACCGTAACAACAGTGTTGTCACACCATGACAAAGTGAGACAAGATTGGAGCGATATGCTTGAGTTTCATAAATTTAGGGGTAACACCACAAGCAAGGTTCTGCTCCAAGGATGGACTTTTAGTAATTGGCATTATTGCACGTGTCATTTGGACTTTAAATGAGGTTTTCTTACTTCTGGGACAATGGGTTTCACTTTCACTGTGGCTCTCTGTATCCACCTGCTGTTCTGGGCACTACTGTAGAAATGATTATGTGCGCAACTTCCAGTGAGATAGCCGAAGTAGCAGTAAGCTAGTTAGTCCCATAGACTGACTGTGGTTAGTCCCAGTGGCTACTCTTGGTGGCTAACCGCCAACACTGGTTCTTTTTGAAAGTAATAAGTAATTTGCCTTTTTTTTTTTTTTTTTTTTTTACAAATATTTAACTAATGTGAACTTAGCGTTTTTCTAAAATGTCTTTGCGGAGCTCTGATACCTGTTGCACTGTCCGTGTCTGTAGCGACTTACAACCAGTCTAAGCTAAATTTTTGTCTACAGCAACTGTGTGTTGAACATGTAACCAGAACAAAATTGTTCCTGTTGCCAAAGGTACCATTGATATGAGAAATAAGATCGCAAGAGTTTCATGAGACATAGCTTTGAGATGGCTGTCAGAGATGGCAGAGGTATGATCACATAATCCCGTTTGAGCGATAACAGGTGGTGTGTTCCACGTTTTATTTCCCAGTTGCTCATGGAAAGCAGAATAAAGTACTGTAAACAAACTGTTGGAAATCGCCGGTTTCGGTTCAACGGCGGAAGTTGCACCCACGATTCATGCAAGGTATCAAGAAGGGGTAGGAATAAGGTCTTCAGCGTCTTCTGGCGTATAGTTTAGACAATCAACTGCAAGTGGAATAGAATGCAAGAAAATTCCTCTACCTCTAGTCTATTTTAGCCCTACCTGCTGATTCTGCTCATCCACGTCTAAAAATATTGACTTGACGATGTCTTTGTTGACTTGACCGCTGGTTGACACTGTTGAAAACAGGGTGTAAACTCCCATCTTTGCAATGCCACCATACCTGACAGCCAACAACCTCACTACTTCCCACACCTTTTGGCGGTGTTGAAGACACCCTATCACCTTAGCCTTTTCCCTCTCATCTCGCAACCTCTCCTCCCCTAAATAATCTCCTGATAAGAAATAACACAGCTGATGATTAATTATAGCCATTGTGCTTGTGGACTGATATACTCCCTCCTCACATCCATCTTTAACCCCCCCGTTCCCCCACTCTCATTCTCCTCCACGTGACCATTTGGCTCTGAGGATAGTTTTCAGAGGGACATAAAAGCTAGTCAGCTGTAAAGCTAAATGAAAGTCGTTTGCTCTCCACATAGTCTACTAATGTAACATGCAGCTTTAGGGACTATTGGTCTTTCTGTAGTTATAAAGTAACTCATTCTTAAAGGCGGTGTTTAATA
Source organism: Cephalopholis sonnerati (assembly GCA_019142605.1). Classification (NCBI taxonomy): domain Eukaryota; kingdom Metazoa; phylum Chordata; class Actinopteri; order Perciformes; family Serranidae; genus Cephalopholis; species Cephalopholis sonnerati. The sequence continues at coordinate 13,084,359 of JAGQAX010000023.1, forward strand.
ATTGAAAGTGATGGAAGGGAACAAAATTAGAATGGGCATAATTTAATGATTGAGTGTTCATTTCTTTCTTTTTCTCTTTCTCTCCATCCCCCCACTGTCTACTTTCCCTCTTCCTTTTTCACCCTTTTTCAATACCGAGTCTGTACTCAGATAAATGGTGAAGGTAATTTAGTTTTCCATTTGTGTATCACTCTTCATTCAGCGTGTTTTTGGTGGTTGGCTGTTGGCAGCGTTTGTCAGTGTGCATTGTTTGTTTCGCTCAATTGATTAAAAAAAGATGTTGTCTCATGCATTGTGACGGAGTATTTCCTCCAGAGATTGCAGAGTTATTACAGAGCGGCGGTCTGGACACCCGTTGATGTATTGTGCTGGGCTTTGGGACAAGGCGAGGTGAGGAGGAGGAGAAACGGAGCAGGAAGAGGACGGGAGGGCGTGCTCGGGTAGGAGTTAAAGACGGAAAGAAAAACAAGTCGCTCACAGACACACCAACTTCATCACACACCTCTCAAAATGACAGCGACTAGGACTGCATGTCTTTTGCCATGTTCCATCCCCTCAATCATCTTTCCATCAAACACCCACTTACTAGCATTCACACAAACACACACACGCACTCACACACACACGCACACGTTACCTTACTAACAGGTTGTCATAGCGCTGCCGCATGGTTGTCAGTGTCAAGGAATCTCCACATGTCTGGGGCGGAGAATGTCTAGAGGATAGTTTGTGTTGTCAGTGACAACACCTTGTCTGAGTTATCCCAGGATGTGAGACCGAACAATATTGCAGGAGCAGAGAGTCACACCACAGCCCAGGTGGGATGATAATCAGTGTGATCTAATGCCTGAAATGAGTGTGAGCTCATTCCTGGTAACCTCGAGACGTATTGTGCTTATCCAATAATAAGAGGGCCTCAGTGCATACCTTTTTATGTTTCCTGCTGTCTCTTTCCATCTTTATCTCCATTCCAACTTGAACAATGTATTTAACTTTGTATAAAAGCAACATTATGACACTTTTTAAATAACCTTAAAATAACAGCTTTGGGATAATTTTGATGGCGCACTGACTTGTGAGAGACTGAGTGGCGTCTCTGTTGTTCCCATTTTGCACCCTGAATGGCTGTTCTTGCTCTACATAGCTTTGGTAAGGATCTCCTGGGAGAAGTACGTAACGCTTTACAGCACTACAGCGCACCCTAGCTATAAGCAGAAGCTAACTTGGCTTTTTGGCACTGTATTTCATTTTGTCTTCACAATGTTTCATTTGTATGCGCTTGGTTCTGGTGTTTCCTTTTGATGCTCCCATAAGAAGCGACCTTTGTGTTCTCAGTGCAGACGTCATGGTGTAGGTGAAACAGGAAGTGACATTGACAGAGGAGGCACATAAGAAAAAAGAGTGACCGAGCAAGAGGCCAGACAAGAGTAAACTAAAAAACTAATGTGGGCTGCCAGCTGTTTATGACATCGCTGTCTGGATGTAAGTTGTGATCTGTCTCACACCAAAAGGGAAAACAACGATACTCACCATGTTTACATGAACAAAATTCTGGAAAACACAATATTCCTAAGCTGTGACTTGGCTAATAAAGATGAATATTCCACTAAAATGTGTGTTTATATGCAATCGTGCATACTCTGATTAGTGCGGCCTTACATGTTGTTTATCACGTCAAAAATAAGAACAGTGGAACTGTTGTCATTTTGCTTCTTTGCATCAAAATAGAATTATTTTCTATTAAAAATTGCTTACCTTTGATGAAATCTGTAAACGCAGCCTTCCTCTTCCAGTCTGTGTGCCATCTTCTTGAAAAGGTCAGTGTTGCGGTGTCTGCTCATATCCAAAAGCCTGTTGATAATCCAAGTTTTTCATAATGTTGAAAAGTAGGCATGTTTTTCCTTTTCAGCTGTAAATGTTGGCTTTTCTTTTGGGCATGTATCTTTACCACAGCCTAGCAAACCGCTGGCAAGTTGGTTTGTGTACAACGTCTCCATGACAACGCACAGAGCTGACCATAAACAGGCAAGAGGCTGTGTGTTGCAAACTGCAGTAAATTTTCTAATTTAGACACATATTCCGCATGGGCTGTATGCATGTCCAAATAAAGCTATTAAAGTCTGAATAACATCAGCAGAAAATGTCTCACTTAGAACATGCTAAATTTGGATAAAGGTCTAAATCAGAAAGTCCAAACCGGAATATGCTGTTTACATGACTCATATCAAAGTCAGAATATGTCATATTTGGAATACTTGTGCAATGTTAGTTTGCATGTAAACGTACCCAGTCTGGCAGCTGAGTGTAAACCTGCCAGTGTTATCTAGTTTTTGCGGACACCAAAGGTCATATTCAAACGGGTAGCAAACTACGTAATGGCCTTGGGCATTATGTAGTTTTTCATACCTTCATATCTTCCTGATATTCCACCAGGGTGTATGGTGTATGATGGTATGTGTATTAAAAATGTAACACGGGTGGAAACTGACATCAGGGGCTACTTGCAGGTGCCAGCTTTCTTAGCTCAGCTGCCTGTTATGACAGTAGAGATTGACCGCTGTTGGCACTTGCTGTGCACTTTAATACATCACCTTAATACAGCAGCTCCTTGTCAGTTAAATAGAAAAATCAGCATCTGCATTTATATTATCTATATATATCTGCGTTATACCTTGATACTGTCCGAGCCTGCTACGCAACATCATATGGGCTGAAAATGCTAACTGTATTTCAGCGGAACTAGAACTTTGTCATTGCTTTTTGTTAAGCTTGTGTTCATCTCCGATATCAAAATAAATAAAACTACGCATAGTCATATTTGTGTAAAATCCTGTAATACTACTCTACCCTGTTAGTCGACATGGTTGTTTGGCTGCTGACATCACAGTCATTTCCAAATCCTTCAGCTTGTAAACAAATGCTATTCATGTCACAGCCAGTGTTGCAATCTTTTTAAATAACATTGGCAGGGATGTACACTTTGTTGTCGGATTTCGTTTTCCTGTTATCTGTGAGGTAGATCACTACAGTTTACGCCAGGACTGTTAACAGTTTGCAGCTGTACTAATATCAGTGGTGTAATGTACTACTCCAAAGCTGTAGGGGCGACAGATTGCAACAATATCAATTCTTGCATAATGTTGCTTTAAGACACACTCCATTTTGCAATATGAATTAATTATAAACATGGGATAACGTCTTCAAGTGTTGATCAAAGAATTGGACCATCGTCAGTGATACCAAGATCCTACGGTATTTTGTATGAACTTAACATAAGCAAAGCCCACCAGTAATATGAAGCCAGTAATACATGTGCAGGCTGCGTGCAAGATGGTGACTCTTGCTTTCACTTTGAATTTAATTTGTATATTATTAAATAACCTTCCCCCCCCTCAGGACTCAGGTTGAATTCGAAAACATTTTCTAAATTAACATTACATGTATTCAGTCTTTCAAAGAGTCACACTTTCAAATTCAGCTCTCAACAAAAAAAAAGCAGATTGTGCCAGAATCCAGGTGCACAGGGAAAGCAGGAAATGCAGGTCAGTGGGCAGGGAGAGCTTGAAGTGCATTTGTTTTACTGGCACTGTTCTCCGCTTCTGTGACGGTGACTATGTTTACTGCAGCCTAGTTTTTCCTACGTACCCTGATGCTGGCACGACATGAAAGATCTTTTGAGGGCTGTCTTGGAAATCGTGTTTTTTGTAAAGTTGTTCACACATGCACTTGGACTGCATTTGTTACATATGATGTTGATTTTGAACCTTTAATCTACAGTTAATAAAGTGAAATAATATTTAAAAAGGAGCTGAATTTTAAGGATCAAATATAAATTATGTCTTTACCAAATGTTATCACACTCAATGCAGACAGAAAATAGGAATGAATTAATAAGTTTGTTTTGGTGCATGACTTCAGATTGTGTGTCTGAAGTTTTCCGAGCGAGCATGATTGTAAATATCACAAAGTTGAAACGAAAGGGCTCAGAGGAAAGGTTCTAATACGGACAGGTACGATATGTCTCAATCAGTCTTTCAGTGGCAAAATGGATAGGGGAAGAACAGCTTTTTGATTTCAGTGATCACATTTTCACTAGAGCCCTCAGTCCCATGTGGTTCTTGTGGTTGATTTCTTTTAACTTTTTCTCTTGAAAAAGGAAACACTGCTTAATCCCACAGCACAGCATTTCATGTTTTCCTGATTGTCTCGTTATATGTGAAATCGCCTTATTGCTGTCAAAATATCTCGGAGCACAGAAATCATCTCCATTTAGATTTGTTGTTTGTTCCCGCATCTCATACATTTTAAAATGTGGTATGAATATATGACAACTCCTTCACAGACTGATGTAATACCTTCTGCCTAACATTTTTTTTATAGTGTGAAACATTTTCAAAACACGGCAGATAAATTTGCAGAACAACCCAAATTTACAGTCCTTTAACGTTCTACTCTGAGATGAAATGAGCCTCTTTCTGTAACACACACACGTGTTGCTTGTACTAAGGGGAGGCATGAGGACAGACACAGGCAATCAGGAAATTGAATCTCACATGTGCATGACAATGGCTAGTGTCCAGGTGACCTCTAATTGAACAACCATCCATTCATCCCCGCCATCACGTTCTTAAGCCATAACTGATGCAGGTTTCATTCAACTCCGCCCCCGTACCTCCCCCACGCGCTTGTATCAGCAGCAGATGTTTGATCGGAGATAAGCACGCAGGTCAATGTCGACCTCATCACAACGGACCTACTTTCGCCCATCATGCCAATAACTGCCAGGCGACGGGTCCTCCCCTTTGCTGTGCTCTGATTGACAGCTCTCTACTGACAAGGTTTATGGGGGTCAGGACCTTCCTCTCTGTCACCTCTAATTGGAGCAGCGTGCCATTAGCTAGTGGACCTGGACCTTGGCTGGCAGGGACTGGACAGTTATCCTCCTCAGTGTGAAAGACAATGGAACCCCCTCTGATGAATTATCTACAGCATTGCCACAGCCTTCCTGTGAAGACCAGCCAACTGTTTTTTTTGAGTGATCAGCATCTACCCACTAAGCACAGGTGTGTGTTCAATCAATTGTTGAGAGAAAACGACCTCACGTGGGCCGTTAAGAGGGCAAATATCCAAGTATGTCAAGGCCGGCCTTGACAAAGCAGCACTACACAGCCCTAAACAAACAAATGAGTTAGAATAATTGACCTTCAGGCTTTGTTACTCTGTTAACCCGTCCTGCTGGGAGTTAAACCTCCACTGTGATTCCTTGGCCCCCCCCAACCTTCCCCGCTATGCCGATGATTCCACACTACACGCGTCACCTCACACACAAACACCGCAGGTGAGCTGACCATATTTGCATACTGTAAGTCCGTGTAACCGCGTGTGCCACCCCTGCCAAGCAGAGGTGAGAGGAGATCCCATAAACCATTAAGCGAAAGGAATGTACAGTGCGTACGAGAGCAGCTCCCTGTATGCAGGAGTATACACATTTCCTATATGGCAGATTGTGGCTTTGTGCAGGATTACAGCTAAATCTTATAATTAGCATGAAAGGCCAGCAGGGGAGAGAGAGGGAGAGGAGAATATGAATGGACAAGGGGACTGACCTCCGCTATCTCCCCCAGGCATGCCTATTGCTTATCTGGCTCCATGGCAGCAATGTTTATGTATAACTTAAGCGGTGCGGTCGGAGATGTGCGCTGCATAAGCTCCTGTGTGACAGTTCAATTTCTGAATTGGGTTTTGATCATGGAGTGAACTGGGAGAAGCTTTCAGAGAGGACTTCACTGACCCTGAACACCTTTTTTTTTTGGTGACTGATAATGTTGCAATTTATTGTCAAGCAGTTTTTAGATGGAAGAACACTCACTAAGATCTTTAATGTTCTGAGGCTGAATTCTTTGGACCTTGTCCTGTACAGTAGTTTGATCAATCACCAAAAATGCTGCTGGTCTTAAAACCAAGTAGCAACCTCTGGGACACTGTAGTTCTCTGAATGGCCACTTAAGGGTGGTTCCAGAATCGACTCAGTCCCCATAGACCCCATGTTAAGATGCACAACTTTACAGCAGAAATAAACACATTTACAGTCTGGTACAAAAACAGTTTTGTTCTCCATGGCTGATTTTCCCGTTTATGACAGCTGTACTTGGGGTACATTTTTATATAACTTACCTGTTTAAATGTTAATGAAGCTTAAAGTTTGGCATTATTAAGAGTGTGTTTGCTTTGAGTGACAGGTAGGTGCCATCCGGTGATAAGTTGCTTCTATGGTAAGAACAATGGTGAGTAATGTAACCATGGCGCATGCTTCAACCTGGTCTCACTCCCAACTCATCAAATACCTACACTTGGCCAGTGGCCCTCGTACAGATGTACCCTTTAGCGGTTGCGTGAGTCGCACAGGATGGCTGCATTTTTTGATGCTCCAGGCAGCTACCATTGTATACGTCTGCTTAGGGCTGCATAGATGGTGGATGGGTCAAACTAACCCTGGACTTTTATCCAGGAGACTGCTGCTGGTGTCCTGTGTGAAACCAAAAATCACCTAAGTTATTTTAATAACAACGTACTGCACTAGTATGTAAAGCAAGTTGTGCAAGTGACTAATGTTATGTGATGTTAGATGATGTTACTAAAAAATGTACTTATTTCAAGAAACCATGATGTTTTTTTCTGAACCTAGCCACATGCTTTTGTTGCAGTAGCATTGGTGATGAAAATTCAGTTGCAATAGCCAGGTTTTACCTCTAGGGGGCAGTCACTATGCATATTTATGACACAATATGTTGAATTGAAAAATTTCAATCTATATATCTATATTAATTACCCTTAAACGTTTTGTTCTGCTACATAAAATATGCCAGTAAATACCCCACTCGTGAATTTTTAAGCTTTTATTTGTCTAAAAAAAGGGCAATTTCTAACAAGTGGCTAAATAAGGCTGCAGAATGTCATCACACTAAACATGGCTTTAAAGCTGTGCTGTGGGGGCAACATTAAGTCATGTGACTTGGTGTAGTTTGTTTATAGCTTGATGTTAGCTTTTTACTTCTGGCAATTACATTTAGGCTTTAGAAATCATAAAAATGGTGCTTATATGTGAAGATAATCTTGCTTAACAAAACATTTAAGAGTCATTGACATTAGTTTGCCACAGAGCTTATTTTTTGCACTAATTCGAAATCCCATACACTTTTTGACAAGGGAACCAGGTTGATACTAATTTCCACTTCGGTCAACAGAAAAATGTCATCCCGTCACATCTGGCTCCAAAAACCCAAGACAGCAATGGTCAAAATGTCAAAATAGAGGTTTTAGAATGGGAATGGATGACGTCATTGTGAATATGTCCATTATTTTCATACAGCCTGTGGTCTTAACAAGAAGTGCAACCTTTAGTAGGCTTGGAGATTTTCACTGGTAAGATAATACTGTCCATTGTACATTTGCGAGTACAGATGCATTTTGGATAGTCTCTTATAGTGAAAGGTGTGTGCTCAGGCCACTGATGCTGCAGCGCAATCATGACCCTCTGCAGCACTTTATTTACTCCACAAGCAAACCCTGGCCATTATGCATCCTGCACTGAAGTCTCTGGCACCAAACATTTCATTTCAGCTTTTATTTAACTGACATATTACTTGAATTGCTTGTTTAATCTCCAGGCTGGAAATTCCACACAGCGCTCTATTGGTTTTCCTGGTTTGTTTTTTTCCCCCTACAGTAATATCACTGTGTTAGTCATTGTAGTTGTTACATAAGGGAACACTCAATCCCAGCAGCCACCCAGACAATTAGGCAGGAACTGTCCTACCCATGAAGACTGTTATGACAATCAACTTTGATCACTTTCTGTTAATTGACAGGATGCTAATTTAGCTGTTGATTTGAGGTTGGTTCACAGCAGTCATTTGAGGGATTTGCGACTACAAATAATTCAGGGGAACAAACATGCCAGGGTTTGATGTAGATGCATGTCGTGTCACCTTTTGAGTCACCCACTGTCCCACTTAGATGTACTGATATTTTTATGTTTGCCAGTGTGCTGGGGCTCTTTGTTATTTTCTCTCCGCTTCATAGCTTCCCTTTGTATCTACTCAAGAAGGAATTATTTGACTAGATAATAACAAAACACAACAGATATTTTCTTGCTGTGAGTTGGCTGTCGACAGAGGTAGAGTTTCTGATATTCTGGGTCTTTTTCAATGATTTTTTCAAATCCAGCATGCTGAAATAGGAACTTTTAATTTGAATTTGGACTTTGCTTAGTTTGATAAATATTTATGCACTCATGTTTGGTCATATCAAAGTTTGGCAGAGTTACGATAAACCTGAGGTGAAAATTAGCCGTGTAATCACAAATGGATTATGCAAATTAAAGATCAATTGCATATCCCCCTGTTTTCTTGAAAAAATAGAGACTTTGTTTCCGAAAAAGCCTTTTGGCCATCAAGGTGAGTTTGCTGAGAGCCAGCGGGGTTCCTCATCTCCCTCCAGCAGGTAACAAGCTTATTTTCCATACGTAGCCAGGTGCATGTTTTAAGATAGAGCCCTTAACAGCGTGGCGTGGCGGTGAATTCCAATTGAGCCGAGCCCAGGTACAATAACGCCGTTATGAATGCAGCCCGTGATGTTGATGGCATCCATATCACACTCAGAGGGACGAGGAAAAAAGAGCCTGACATCTGTTTCAAGCACACTCCAGCCTTTACATCTCCCCACAAAGTCAGGGGTTGGGAGGCGCACGTCTGGCTTTCCTAGATTAAAATGTGTCAACAAGCTTAACTGCTGGCTTTGAAACTTGCCTCTCTCTCTTTGTAATTCCCCTGATGGTTGGTGAATTTCCATTTTCTTAAGCATATGGTTAACACAATCATACATGCAGCCCTTTACATGATAGTGCTGGCCTTTTTCCAAAGTGTAACTTCAATGGAGATATATTTAATGAAAATAACACCTGATTAATGTTACTTTTGACATTTTAATTTATGTCCCAACCTGATTGAAACTCAACAATTGTCGCTTTCCTGCACCACAATAGACCTGTGCAGTACAGTAGCTCTGTTGACAGTCGTTATTCAGGAAATACTAAGTGATGTTCATTTCCATGTGCATGATAATCCCACACAGTGGTCCTGAAGAAAGAAGGGTTGTTGTTTGCTATCAAGCCAGTGCTTTGGCTACCTCATCCTGTTGGACTTGGACTTTTTTTTTTTTTTTTTTTTTGGTTTAGTTATGGGGATTACTCTTTTGGACGGGCTTTAAAGACTACAGTGGGAAGGGGAGAGGGAGAGGCAGCTGGGCTTAAGGATAGGATAAAACAGGGGGTGTAGCAGTGGATAAAAGATGGAGAAACAGAGGCAGAGGTGTTCAGTTGCTCAGGAAACATTCCCTTTCTTTGTTGCCTTCTCCTCTTTTCATGGCTGAAGGTCAGGATAAATAATCGATAGCATTAAAAAGAGCTCCCCTGTCCCCGGTCCATTGTGCCCGAGACTTGGTCCCCATTGACAATTAAAGGCCCCTGAGTCATTAATGTTCAAGTAGCCTGGAAACCCCTCAGCATTGTTCTATCTGAATGAAAGGAAATCCAATGCAGGTTTGAGGTTTTCCACGGTCAGGTCATGACTTTGACAAGGAGGGGGAAAGGCTGGATGATTTGCTGCCACACTGACATGGTTCACTCATAAAAAAGCTAAAGAGAGGATGCCACCTTCTCAGGCGGCCCCACCTCGCCGTTTGACTTTACAGTTATTTTTAAAGCGGAGAGAAAACAACTACATCGGCCTCGGTAGATGAAGCAGGAGCGAAAGCGGGAGAGGCAGAGACAGAGGGAGCAAAAAACAAAATGTGAAGGCTGGCTCCTTTTCAGTGGGCTGTGTCACTATCAATAGTGACACCTTGAACAATTCAGTCAGTGATATTGAAAGTGCTGTGTGTCAGCAACCCTGCCTGTGACACTCCCAGAAGGCACCAGCTCCCCCGGTGGCAGGTCACACTATAAAAAGAACAATCAGAGTGGCCTGATGGAACTAATTTCATCTGGCCTTTAATGTTCCCGTCCCTCCCTTCTTTCACTCACACATCCCAATACCACACACACACACACACATGCACACACGTGTACACATATTTATGCCTCCTTGTCTGTACTCCCACTCCCTCTCATGCTCCCCCCTTTGTCTCCATGTGTCTATGTTTCTCTCCTGTCTGTCTCACCTCTCCGTACCCTCCTCTCTCGCTCTGTCTCATCTCCTCGCTCCTCTGTTCTCGTCAGGCTTTCCTTACCTTTTGCTTTGCAGTCACGTTTCATCTCTGTGCATGACTCATTCTGCTCAATAAGCTCCAAAGTAAGCAGATTTGTCCATCCTCTCTTCTCTCTCTCTCTTTTCTCCCCCTCCTCCCTAAGAAGGCTATTGTGATTCACGGAGGAAACCCTTCAGAGCAAATATTCTCTGGGCATTTCATGTATAAACATGCCTGACTTTCTACCACCGGGGGGAGAAAAAATGAAAATGCAAAAAAGCTTTGTGTAACGCAGTGATTCAATACGTAACAACCAACAAATGTTTTGATGCATTGGTCTGAGCCGTTCGGTCGAGTTAATGCCAAGTGTGATAAATAGATTAGTCTCTAGATGGTGGCCTCAAACGAGTTTCCTCCAATGCTTAAGGCGGAGTTGTCATTCCAGCTAATTTGTTGGGATTTTGCCTGCCAAAAGTCCAACTGGTGATGAAAGGAGTCAGCCCCTTTAGCATTTAGACAGAAATAAACAAATTCATACTCTCTATTAATATATATGTATTTTAACTGGATGTGAAATCCTCCCTCCGAATGCCATTGTCAGGATTAAGGGTCAGAAAATGCAATCTGAGTTGAATTAAGGAAAGCAACCTCAGTGTCATACGCACAGAGAGCACACTCAAAAAAAAAAAAAAACCAGCATTAGCATTCTCACATTTGCATAACGTTCCTATATATAAATCAAGTGTTGTGGAGAGCTTGTGGAGTGACTAACATGTACAGAAACGCATCCGAACGAGTGGGTTGTTTCAAAGCAAAGGGGGTGTAGTTGCTGTAATCATCCAGCGACATGACAGACAGGGAACACAAAGATTTTTTTTTTCACCTTTTTCTTCCATCTTTCATCAGATGCCCAGATCCTAAATTATAAGAGCAAGTCATTAGGAATGTTGACAATACAATATAACATGAGTCTGGCAGCGCTCAGCAAAAAAGTGCCTCACTAAGCAATGCAAACAACAACTTCAATTATGTTTTTTTTCTCTCTCTCTCTCCCTCTCTCTCTCTCTCTCCCTCCTCTTCTGTCACACAGCCATTTATTGCCTCAGATGATGTACAGTATGCTGCACTGGGACATACATATGGAACGGCTTGAGGACTTTAGATTAAAATTGATTTTCCTCCCCTTGGGAAGTGGAAAAAGTCAAAAATTGTTACTTGCACATTTATGAAACAGATTTAGTCTGTTGACATTGAAGGCTATTTGATAAGTAATTAAATAGCCTTTACCCAAGACAAGGTGACAGGTAACTCTTTGTCATTCCCCCCTGTGTAGAGTAGCTCTGTAATGATGATATACAGTGCCGAGCTTGTTGTTTTGTGCCTGATACTATAAAGGGAATAGATCATATTTTGTGGTTGCAGCAGAGGACAGCATTAGTATTTGTCAGTTGTGGTCATTTGTGCCAATTATCGAAGAGTTTCAGGCTGAGATTTTGACAGAAAAGAACAGGAAATATATGCAGCGTGTCAATTAATATACAGTATGCGTCACAGGCCGTAATGTGTTTATGTCTGCGCGCTGTGGAGGCAGTGTGGGAGGAAACACTTGGCGGCGGTAGTACCCTCCGCCTGGCAGGGTCCTCTGATTAATGAGTTATCCCAGCCTCGTAGCCTCGGACGGGCAAGAGGCCACACATCTGCGTGTCACTCAGGTCTGACACCTTCTCCCAGCCCGGCTGCCAGCCGCTCACCAAGGGATTTTCCAGATGTTCCAAGGTTTCCGTACGCGGGGGCCACTGTCATCAAATCACCATCCTGACATTGCGTTTGTGACACCTGAGTCAGTATAATAACTTTCCTGCAAAGTTCTGACTATATTAGAGCAGTTTTTGCTTGCAGCGTCTGTACTTGGAAATGCTTTATCAGTTTTGTTCCAGATGTTGACTTGGCTCGCAGGTGTTTGAGGTGTTTGTGATAAAGGCAGCTGCCTATGATGACATGTTTGGTTTGAGATTAATTTGTGTTGTTAGCCTCCTCCGTTTGGTTGCTCACACCGTAGAGAAAGATGTAATTTCAGCTTTTTTCGCCCCACACAGCCTCTCTGTCTTACATGAAGCAGTTGGACCCGAGTTCAAAATAGGACCCGTGGGTATCAAGTATCAATAGCCTATGATAAAAGTTCAGCAAGCAAAGCTGATATATTGTTGCTGTCCCCAAAGGGAGGATAATTTATAAAACCTTGTCCTCGGCTACCTTTTGTGCACATAGTCGCTTTTACACTGGAGCCACGGCTTCCAAGCAGCCACTGTATGTTCATGCCATTTTTATAATCTCAGTTTTCCCTTATTTCCCACAAATAAAGGAGGGGAGAAACTCATAATGGAATTCAGCCAAGGCATTGGATTATAAATGAGGTCTGCGCCAGGCTTCATAACGTTATTTAGATTCCTGTGTACAGAGACCCGTGTTCCAACTCCCATCAGCACTGCGACAGAATCAAATGTGAATATAAGCTGATATAGGGAAATTGGTTTGTAATGTGCTGATGCTTTGGAGACCCTGTGCAGAGGCAAAAAAAGGAGAAAAACAGCAGTTCTTTGGCACATGCAGAGTGATGTTTTAATTACTTGAATTGGAATGATAACAACCACCCCTCCCATCCCAGAATGAAACAAATTAAAAGGGTTACACTGAAAGTCACCTCATTTTTTTCTCCCAAGGAAAGCCTCATTTTGTTGTCATACCATGTCGCATATCTGCCTCTGTTGTATTTGTTCATAATTCACTTTCAATGTTTGAAATTTCTACTTGTTTCATGTGGCGTTTCCTAACATGGAGCAGGGTGGCATCTGTTCCTCAGTGCCATAACTGTGATAAAACTCAGACAGAAAAATGGAGTGTGATTAATGTGTGTATTCAGTTTGTTTGCAGATGTAGGACCTTTTCATATGTCCTGCTGCACGTCTCTCACCATGCTACATAATGAATATGTGTCCACGCCAAAATGGCCAAAAAAACTGACTGTTCATTACCCAGCCTTTTAAGATCTTCCATTTGATGTTCAAAATATTGCTGTGCTTTGATCATATGCTGCCTGAAAAGAGATGTCAGTCTCGTTTTTCAATTTTCTGCAAGTTGTAGACATTAGTTATCAGTGGAAGTAAACAAACCGGTTTGTTTGCGTAATTTTGCTGCCTTCACGTGACGAGGCATCATGGTGCTTTGTCTGTCTTTGTTACATACACTGTTTGTTGCTTATCTGAAGATGTCACATGGAGCCAGTTGTCCAACACAGGACTGACTCTGGCACTGCAATGAATGACTGTCATAGGACTAGTTCGACATTTTGGAAGCAATTAGGACTTCTTTACTTTCTTTTCGAGAGTTAGATGCAGAGATTTATGCTACTTTTGTGTCTATATCGTCAAAATCTGAAGTGTTTAAATGACAATTGGATGTTTTATAGGGGGTTCTGTGCCAGACTATTTCTTGGCTGGGCCCAAGCAACCAGCGGAGTCTCCAGGAAGTTACTGGTCCCAGCCAAGAAATATTCTGGCACATAAGCCCCTATAAATTGCAAATTGTCATTTTTACATTTTGTGTAGATAAGACAAAGATTTATGTGTAAGCTTTACAGTTGCAATAGACAGATTTTGTTACCTTTAGATGGACCAAGGCCTAAGCTAACCGGCTGTTGGGGATATTCATATTTACAGTACAGACTGGAGAATCGTATTGATCTTCTCAACTAAATCTTGGCAAGAAAGTGAATAAGCACATTTCCCCAAATGTCAGTTTCTTTCATCAAATGTGATAGTAGCTGTGGGTTCTTCCTGCATTACAGGAGCTGGGCAATGTGGAGAAAACTCAAATATAACAATATCTTTTACCAGATACTAGGCTGGGCAGTATCTGTTTTTTCATACCTCATTCCTTAACTAAATTTCACCATAGTGTAAGGTATATGATGGTGTTTGTGTGTGGCACTACCTAACAACTAAATAAAACTCTCCAAAATTGTCTTGTCCGCCATCTAGGTGGTTAGTCCACTGTTCCAACAATCACAAACTCTGGTTTGGTTGAAATAAACCTTAAGTTAGATGTGAAAATATGCTGTTTTCCCTGCAGTCTCCCTCTGTTGTTGTGGGCTTGTTGTTTATAGTCAGTAATGTTACCTGTATCACTGGTAGTCGCTATGTTTGCCAGCTCAGCTGCCTGTCTGACCAGTAGCGACTGACCTCTGGTGGCATCTGATGTGCACTACATGTAATACAAAGTTAATACAGCCTCTCCATATGAGTTTAATGGAAAGATAAGCATCTCTGTTTTTGATGGAATTGAAAAACATACCGTCTGGATTTCTAAATACCCTGGTATACTGTAGTACTGTGGTAATCACCAACCCTACCAAATACCTCGATAACACTACCATATTGTACAGTTGACTATGGGTGGGCCATATCATCTTGTTCACAACAATATCTGTAAAATTTTAATATCATATGAAAAATGTGTATTTTGATATTCACAGTGTTTGGACTTGCTGAAATATTGACATCATACTGTTAACGGCATCAACTTGCATTGCTGAATGTGAAATTATTACAGCGATTCAGTTCCAAAAAGAGGATCAGTTTCAGTAGTGTGGAATAAACTGTGGTGTCATCAGGCCTGGGCGTTCTTTTTATGAAGCCCCGGACTTCTTGGACTGTTTTAGTGAGTTACTGCTCAGGGGGAACTCATTCAGCGGCTCCTCTGGCAGCAGCACAGTGTCACGCCACTCTCCTTTCTTAGTGTCATCAAGTGATTAAACCTGCGGTAATGTTAACCTGCGTGATGCTCGTGGCTCGACAGAAGACTACATATATGTGCACGTGTGATAGTTATCGTAACAGCCTGGTTACAGCGTGATGATTAGAGGAGAAATGGTAGACTATGAAGGTCCAGGTAAAAAAACAAAAACAACTCAATCATTTAGGATTTTGCCAAAAGAGAAGAAAATCACCTGTTGATTTATATATATATAGATCCCAGGTTCATTTTTTGTATTTGGTAGCTGTTTAAATGTGAAATTAGTGTGTATATTTTATTTTGTTGAGCTATTAATATTGTACACAAAATCAGAATCTCACTCAGTTACTGTTGCTGTTCACAAACTAAAGAAATCAAAGATAACTTTTGTTTAGTTTCTACTCAATATTTGGAGGCAAACTATTAGTTGACATGTAAAACTGTATTACTTTTTTTTGTTGCAATACAGTTTTTTTTTATTTATAATAAAAACTATATCTATATTTTTACTAATTTGTCATATTGCCAAGAATACTGTTATTGCAAAAATACCCTGAAATATTGTAAAATTATTTTAGGGCCATATCACCCACCCCTAGGGTTGACTGATGGTACTTTTACAGATATTTTCACAATAAGGTTTTTGATAAATAATCATCAGTAGTGTGGATATGATGACTTAACGAGTAAAGGCAAGTAATAGAACAGCAGAAAAATACATCACTTAACCACTTACGATATTACGATATCAAAAATCTAAGAGACTATCTAGTGTCGTATCACAACATTGACCTTGACTTAAAAACAGGATGTTGCACCCGCAACATTCAGGAGTAATGTGTCCATCTAGTGATTGTTAATAACATAAATGATAAACCGAAGTGTTTGGCTTATGGCAGTGTTGTGGTTAAGTCTTTCATCCTCGGGCACTCAGGACTCATAACTTCAGCACTTTGGCAGCATGGCTTTTTTTGTATAATTCTTCTCAAGAAGCTAAGGACATCGAAGCACAGCAAAAACAGTATGACATGTCTTGAGCTGTTGTGCAGAGATGCAAGACATGTCGGTTTTTCCACCTTACTTGCTACAAGGTTAACTTTGGGGAATTTTGATGGAGGCAAACATCGCCTGTTTTGGCAGCCAGACCTTGTACACCTCAGAGGCTGGTCCCAAGAAAACAAGCAGCGTTCCCTTGCAGTTCCAACCCAATTCACATGCTCAACTGCATAACATGCAGGCTGAATAGGCTAGATGTCTAATCCATCCATTTAATGTAATTGAGACTGAAACGCTGCATTAGAGCCAGTCTGTAGGATTGAGCTCAGAGACGAAAATTGCAGGGATTAGAAAAATCTCAAATATATGTATATGCTCGTATTTTTCCACAGCGAGAAAATACTGCAGAAGGTCCCTCAGTAGAGCATCTAAAATTACCTTGTCAATCGTGTACCAGCTGCAGACTTTTCTGCTCCTCTTGCTGGCACACGAAGAAAAAGGGATGTAAAAGGGTCAAAACAAGCTCTGTTTGGATGGCTTTCAGGGCCATGTGTCTAATGGATGGTTTTTAATGAGAAGAGGCTATGACGCCTGATTTAGAAACGCAGTGACAGCCAGTCAGAGGGAAAAAGCAGCCCCCCACCCTCCACCTCCACAAACACCAAAAACTGCACTACCATCATTTGTTGTCATGATGCAGACAACGTTCCAACTAAAATAGCAGCAGTAAAAACTGCAAACAGAGTCAAAGTCCCTTCCATTTCTCTTTTTCTAAAGTTGTCAGCTTTCTGTCAATGGTGTGCTTAAGACTTATACTTACAAGCTTGGCAAATGTAAATATGAACCTCCAGTTGCCAGTGAGCTTTGAGGATAACAAAAGAACAATTTGTCAGAACAGTACCTTCCCTCTGTGATTTTAATGTGGCCAAATTAGCACAGCAGAGGGGAAACAAAACAAAACAAAACAAAAAAAAATTCAAGGCAATCCGCCGAATGATCACAGTGACGAAATGAGATGGTGTAAAGATAAATCACATTATGGATCTCGAGGGTAATACACATTGCAAATGGACAGCCTACTTTGATTCTTATATTCCCCAGGAAACACAGTCATAATGTTGTACTGGGGGCGGAATGTGACTAGCTTTTTGATGCTCCCTTCACTGTGAAATGTCCGAATACATTTGCATCGTCTAGCCAACTCACACGTGCCAGCACAGCTGTCATAGTTAAAGGCATATAATTGTGTTCCTGTATTACTGTAGAACAAGAAGGACATGCTAATGCTGAGAGAAGACAAATGTTAATCATGACACATGCATAAATCAGCTGAATATTACAAGACATGCGGAAGAAAACACTGAATTTAACAGATAGCTGTTGCAATTGACTTGAGTGAATTTGCCCCAATCGTATTTTTTGCTAAGGGGGACTGACGGAATCATCAGCCCAAACTGTGATCTCATCAGACGAGGTCGCAAGCAGGGAAAGGCAGTGGGACCTCACCTATTTACCCAGAAGCAGTCTTTTTTATCTCATCATATATTTCAATCACAAGAGGCAGCTTTTAGGAATTTTATTTCCTACGCTGCAGCAAACGCTTGACCCTAATCAGAGCAGTCAAGCCTTCTGTCTTCATCAAAAAGCTGCTACATCCACCGGCTGTTTTGTACTGATGATCTGCTCTGGTATCGGCCAAATTGTATTCATCAACAAGGGAAATTTATCAGAGTTGAGAGAAAAACAGAGACTCTCGTCTACCCCATCCTCTATATTAGGACACGCTGCTAACCAGCACTTTATAATAACATGGTAGGCAGACTCCTTGCAGAAGTGAAGGGAACATAATGGGGATCTCCCTTTCTATTTAGCACAAACATGCCACCCTGTTAGACGATCAGGTTCCCCAATGATCATTATTACAAGTCCAAACCCCGTCGGCCCGGCACACTCGCACACACGCACTTACATACCCATCCTGGATAAATACGCCATGGGTAATTATAGCGGGGAAGCGTGTCTTAGTGGAGCTGTCAGAACTGTAATTGCTAGAGGGATGGTGGGCTATCGAGAAGCGAATCGCGCTGCAAGTGCAACACTGGCAGTGGCGAGTGACTTTGATTATAAGGAAAGGGCTGAGCGATGGAGGTTATCACCCAGCCCCTTCTCATATCTTGCATGTTATGAACAAGGCTGTCTATTTAACACAAGATAAGCAGAATGCTTTAGAAAAATGGCACAGTAAATACCCGTGCACTACCTTGACTGTGAAGTGACTGCCCTTTTTTCCCCCTCTCCATCACTTTCTCTTACACTCTTTTCCAGAGGATGGTCATGCCAGAGTATTTAGTCTAGAGGGATATTACAGTGCACTTGTCTGGGCTTAGAAAGGTAACATCCATACCTGTATCACATCAAACATGAGACGAAAAACACCTCTCATCTTGTTAGAAGAAATTGCCAAGGGTAAATGTGTGCACTAGTGTGCTCACTCAGCTTTGCTGTCATGAATTGCCCATTTCTGTGCCAGAAGCTTTGGGGGGAGCAAAAAAAAAAAGAGAAAGGGATTGAACTGGAGCCAAAAATGGGATTTTAATTTCTTAGAAATTCCCATCTGTTTGTGTATGTGTGCATGGGGGAGTGAGAGGACGGAGGGGAGAGCAGAGTAAAGGATGAGAGAACAGGAAAAAAAGAATACTATATACCCAGGGTGAAGGAGGGAACTGAAATCATGACTTTCAAATGAACAGCAAGCTTCTTCTCATGGAGATTGCTTGTGAAAATTACAAGTCATAATGTCATCAGGAAATCAATGGGGACTATAAAGGTAATCATAACAGTACAGTGTGTGCGAGCTGGGGCCAAATTGCCACTCTGTTTGGCACTTCCCCTCAGCAGATAATTGCACTGGACAACCTGAATCAAGTCCATTCATGCCGAAACACTTTACATACATCTCCCCATGCCATGGAGCTAATTGCATTTCAAAAAGTTATTGTGCCACAACACCAAATATTGATTGAATGCTAAACATGCAATCTGTGAGTGTAAGCATGTAAGCAAATAGCTAATTTGATTTCAATCATGCTGGTGTGGGGGGTTTCAGGTGGACTAACCTCTCCTGTCACAGCCCAGTTTGAATCAAGATATGAAAGTCACTGCATGGTTAGCTTTAAAATCCGTCAAAAATATCTCAATTGTGAGCTTTTATGAGGAGAAAATGAATTTAATTGAAAGTGGCATACAATTGGCCAGCATTAACCTAGCGTGAAATTTGTCTTCAGCTATCCTGGGCAGGGGCGAGCACCAACTTTGCCGCATTATCTCCAGAGTGATTGGAGGATTTGTAATTGGTTATGATCATTATGGCATGAGGTGGCTGCTCACCACCAGCCAAATATCACAGTTACAAGAGATGGGCAGTTTCTACAACATCAAATCAAATGTTTTATAATTTGGTAAATGAATTGATCAAAACATAAATCTACTTTACATCACTCATTAGCAAAGAGCCAAAGAGGAACAAGCCCAAAGTAGACAGGATTAATAATTGCAGCATTGTTATGTCATTATCTAGCGTTCATGTCATCACTGCATTATTGTCCTAGTCAGTCGAATCAGGCTATAGCTTCAGGTTTTTTACCAGCGACTATTAGAAAATTGTGTTATCATACTTATTTGTCAGCCTGTATAATTAAAAGATTTTTACTATGGCTTAATCTATTTGAGTTGATTAATCACCTTTCATAAAATGTTCACTTCATCATCCAGCGCAACAAAACAAAAACACCCTGTCTTGTCTTGCTCTACATTTAACAGAGAAGAGCTGATTAAAGACTATAACAAGCTGAAAACACAGATACCTAAAACATAGATTCAAACAGTTAAAAATCTGAGATGCTGCCTTCAAGGATCTAAAGTACTTAAATGTCTCTCCAGAACTGTATTCATGGAAACACAATTATTTTGACAAACCTTCAACATTCTGTCATTATATTTCATTTGCACAATGTAGATTTGTGGCATTTCCAAGGACCACAGTTAAAAACTATATTGCATTTCCCCCTATGACTTATGACAGTATTAATGGATGTATATACTTCATAAAAAACATTACGGTGGAGACATGTTTTTAATAACTGTGCCAAACTAAATGCATACTATGTATACAGAGTACTGGTTCCTAATCACCATTTAAGATTTAAAGATAAGGATGCAGGAAAATAGGCAAGCAGCCAGCCCTAAAGGTGGGTAATAGAGAGACAATAAACTCTAGAGAAGATCTGAAAACCTGTTTAATGGTTTAATATATAGTTTTTAAAGGTATAGTTTAAATCCAGTTTGATTCAAAACACAAGATTAAAACCTGCTATTTAATAATTAATAGGTTAAGATGTGTTCTGTGATGCTAGAAGTCTGATGCTAAGTGGCTGTTTACACTATTTACTATTCCACTATTTACTGTAAATAAAACACTACAATTCGCAGTTGAGTTTAAGCAAATTAAATACGCATCAGTTTTGTTATCATACAGACTGTTAACTTCCAGAATGTTTCTTAAGAGACCATGTCCATCTATCCATCCGTAAGATAGTTGCGGTCAGCCGGGGTTTACCCACCCTTATTTTACTATAAACACCCCTATTTGAAGTCATGTTGGACTTTCCAGTTTCATTCTATTCACGCATTTAGAAGCACAACATTGTAAAATCTTAAAATGGTTAAGAATCTTGCGAATTGTTGCCAGTTGGGCTGTTATCAGGCCATTAAGTGTCCATTATCAGTGGTTACAAGCGCCATAGAGCAAAGGAGGAAGTCAGGTGATGTAGTAAAGAGAGTGAGAAAGACTACTTTAGGTGGGAGGGAGGTTCAAGGTGGTAGATAGGTCAAGCAAACACAGGATTTTCACCCAAGGAATCACTGTTTGTGTCCCACGTGAAACCAAAAGCCGGTGTTGACTTGTTTTGAACCAGAGACGGTTGTTTAAACTGACCTACCATGATATCCTTCCCTATACCTAACAATGGAGTTTATAC
Organism: Cephalopholis sonnerati; assembly: GCA_019142605.1. Lineage (NCBI taxonomy): Eukaryota > Metazoa > Chordata > Actinopteri > Perciformes > Serranidae > Cephalopholis > Cephalopholis sonnerati. Next base: position 13,105,427 of record JAGQAX010000023.1, read on the forward strand.
ACTTAAACATGAAACCTAAGGAAACTGCCTCTGTTGCAGAACACTGGATATGCAAACAGCCATTTAATAGGCTGATAATGGCCTTTGGCTCCCTCTCACCCATATACTTGAGGCTAAAGACCAAAAATAATGGCCATTTAATGGGCTGATAACATCAGAATCAGGGGACATTGAGCAAAGTGTGGCATTAATGTTGTTTATGTCTTAGGGTTGTCTTGGACTGAAAATAAGCATGCATGTATGAAATTCAAATTGTCCAAAAAGTAATTTACATGAAATAGAGGATCTCAGATGGTTAGGGTTTGCTTGTGAGCTACTTCCTGCTGTGCGTTTAGTATTTCATCAGAGATAACTTTGTCTGTTTACTCAAGCAGCACTGCTTTCTTTCTGCCACATGCCAACTTATTACTGGAGACACTTGTAGCAGCTCTCAACAAACATCATATTGTCACACATGGGCGCCAATAATTGTGAACTCCACAAAGCATAGGCGTGCTGTCGAGGCAGGGCCTCACGAAATCGCAGCTGCCACCGCTACCCGCCTCCCGCCACGCGGAAGAAGGATTCTGTTTGCACGGAGAGAGATGAAGGGGCGCCTCGCTGTCACGGGAACCTAACCATCTCTGATTGCATTCTTCAAATGGTGTGTTTTCATATGCTGTTGTTTTGAACAGATGTGTTGTTTGGAACAGATAAGAGCTAAAGCGTGATGTGTACATGCATTATACCCTGCCTTTTAATGTTCTCTCTGAGTCGTTCTCCTTCTCCTACCCTCCCTTCTGTAGCTCTCTCCCAACAACAGGTATCATGCGCCGCTCTCTGTTTATGTTGTTACGGCGGCTTCCGAGTTGGAGCCTTTGAAATGGAAACTTCCTATGCTCTCTTTCCTCCAGACTTCCTTGAAGTAGACTTTTGTTCAATCTCGAGGCCTCATTCTCATTTCATGATAATCAAATAATACACAAGACATTTCTCTGTGATTCCCTCTATGGAACTACAGCACATAATCTAATGCACAGACCCTAATGGTGCTATAAATATTACGCATTCAACAAAGCCGGGCCACTGTGTAATCTACTCATGAGGGATTCGTCAGTTGCTTGACTGATGGATCGCGTTAGAAGGTAAACAGGACCAGATATGATAGTCTGGCACACAGTTTCTCCTCCTCTGAAAGTGCCGTCTTCCCGCCGTGCACGCCACTCTTCATTTCCTCCCCCATTCAACTACCAGGGGGCAACAGACGGCATTCAATCATCACAGGACCTGATAGCTGTAAATTGTATTCGCGCGCAGAAAATGCATAATCAACAGCGGTACTTTCTTATTCATAATCTTCTCTGTGACTCCTTTCGCTTAATGCATTCACATTCAGGTTCCTAGATAGGATGGGGGAAGGAGGAAGCAATGTGTGATTACAGACAATGCTTTGAGCACTTGCACAAATGCAGTGATCCCCTCTCTCCTCCCAGTTGTCTTTATTTTTCTCCTGTTTGGTCAGTGTTTGTTATTAATGGATTGGCGTACCCTATCATTTTTCAGTACAGATCCCTCTGCTCCCACTCTCTCTTACTGCCTGCATAAGTCTGTGTAGCTCACCTTAGTGGTTTGCATGTTCAGTTTATGATTAGGCTGTGTGTTTGTGAGGCATGCCATGTTTGGAGTCATCTTTTTATAGCGGTTGTCGCTTCACCACAGTTCACCTGGCTGGATCGGGAAAATGTTATATTCATGAGGCTGTGTACAGTGGTCTTTTTCGACAAATGGGCCTTGTGGCAACATTGGAATTCAGATAGTGAAGGCTGCATCTGGACATGCATGACACCCTGCTGGGAGACATTAGAAGGCTCCTCTTGGCCACAACAAACATTTTGGAATATGTCAGGGCAGGATTTCTGTGTTTATGTGAAATTGAGTGCACTAACCGGGTCACAGTAGACCTATAAAAAAAAAAAGGCCTGATTATGCATGCTGCCGTGCATCCCAATTATGCATAACGCTGCACAATTTTGTTCCTGATGCAAACTATTGGAGACATATACATATTGTAAGCCTTTGCATGTTTTCCATTTCACTGGTGATTATGAGTGTTCATACTGTACATTTGCGTATAGAACGTTGCCGTTGCATTATTTGTTTTTGGTCCAATCTAGGAATTTCATTGATGCTAATTTCAACTGGTGCTTACTAATAAATGAAAATCGCCTACGTGCAGTTTTTCTGAAATGGTGCCTCATCATCACTGAAATGTCTACACCCCACTATTATAGTTGCACTAAATACTCACCTTACCTTGACAAAGTGCTCTGTCCACTCTATTTTTACTCACCCATGCTGGGTCTAGTTTTCAAATTCAGCCTGTCCAAAAGTCACACAGATACAACCTGCAGGTTTGTGGTGAAATTTACAGACACGGCTGCAGGTCTTTGTCTTTCTGTCTTATTGCAGGTCCAAATTTAAGAGCTGATAATCCGTCAAGAGTGACCTTATTTAACCAGGTCTAATTCCCAGTCTTGTTCAGGGGTGAGTATAAAAGGGAGCAGGAGATGGACAGGTGGTTTGGCACAGTGCCAGCAGTGTTGGAGGCATTGTTCTGGACTGTCACTGTGAGGAGGATGCAGAGCAGGAAGGCAGTTTCGGCCCTCACCTATGATCATGAGCTTTGGGTAGAGACCAAAATAGTGGGTTCGAGGATACATTAGTTTCCTCTGTAGGGTGGCTGGGGTTCAGCCTTAGAGATAGGTGGAGGAGCTCAGACACCTGGAGAAGTTCGACTACTCTTTTCCATCAAATGAGGCCTGTTGAGGTGGCTCAGGCATTTGGTCAGGATACCTCTTGTGCCCCTTTCGGTTGGAGGTTTTCTGGGCATGTCCAACTGGGAGTAGCCACTGGGGTAGACCTAGAATACGCTAGAGGGATAATATGTATCATTCGACCTAGAAACAACTTTGGATCCCCCAGGAGAAGCTGGAAAGCGTTGCTGGGAATAGGTGTATCAGGAATAACTTGCTCAGCCTGCCCCCCCCTCACTACCCGGCCCCACATAAGGAGATGAAAATGGATGGATGGAGAAGTATAAATCCATGCTAGCAGCTCTGTGAGGCTGTACTTTGCACGTCGCTTGAAGCACCGCTGCACCAACAGTGCCAATCCATTCAATAGATGTTGAGATATTTCTCAGGATAAGTAGAAACTTATTGCTGGTGGCACAACATGAAAAGTCAGGATGATCTTCTTGTCAACATGGAGATCTGTACCAAATTTCATGGCAAATCATTCAATGTTGGTGAGATGTTTCAGGCTGGACAAACTGGCAGACCAACATTGCCACCCCTTGAGCTATGCTGCTAACAGAACGAAAGATCCAGAGACTTGTATTCACTTGGAGACATCAAATAGAATGGTGGCAAAGTCAAAGCCCATCCATTCTGACACGGGCAATAGAAGTGCTCTCCACTGGGATTTATGAGACAGAGGTCCTTTGCTGTAAATGAAAGAAAAAGGCCAACTGTGGGCAACTTGAAGTCTGTCTTGCAGTCTTTACAGCTTTCTGTAAAGTCTCTAATCAGAGCCATGAGTCGGACCGTCCTCATCACAGACCAATCCCGTCCTACCCCTCTTCCTGCCCTCTGCTCCGCTGTCCTCCTGACCTTTCTTCTTTCTGATAGCTTTTACCTTATTTCCTTCTCCTCCTTTACTCGAGCGCATTCTCGTTTTTATAGTCCTTTTCCTCGACTCTTCGATTTCCTCCTTGGAGAGGTCATCTCTTAGCTCTTTGCCAGGCATTCACTCCTGAGATTACCTCTTCATTTACACACCCATGCAGACACCCACCTACCCACCCACTGACACACACACACATACACCCATGTATACACTCACCGCTACCACTCCCCGGAGCTCCAGCAGGCATTTTGTCCTTCAAACCAGCATCTCGTATTTCAGCTTTACTCAATCACCCCCGCTGTACACCACGTGCATTAATACTGACCATGCTTTGAGGTTGATGATATCAGCCCTGCTCCATCCTTCATCATCATAACCTCAAAAATGCTTTGATTCTAATTTGTCTCAGGATAACACAGATTTGGCAGAAAGGTTTGACTGCAGTGTGTTTGAAATACTTTATGACACAGTATCCGTTTCCCCGTGTGTGTGCACCTGGCTGAAGATACACTCAGGTCAATATATCATGCCTCACGAGATAGGTCAGAGCTTGGTTTTTTATCTCTGCAGTGTTGCTAAAAGCAGATTGTGGTGCAGCATATACTTGTATTTATGTGTAGGAATTCTGCTAGCGCTGTCATTTGAGGGTATCACACCAGACTGCAGTTACAAAGGAACCATTTTAAGATTTAATGTGCGCTTATGATGGACATATTCACCAAGACTGGATAGGTGACCTCAGAACCAGCTGTTTTCCCCTCATTGTACAACACAAGCACAAAGTGGAATGGCAGTAATTACTATCCCGGCATCACCTCATTGAGCCATACTGCACAGTGTAGAACACATTGCTAATGTAATCACACTAAGCTACACACTCTTATGGGCCAGGCTTAATGTTAAGTGTGTGTCATTTGAGAGCCCGCTGTCACAGTAAGAGGTTCCGGCTGGTTTATAAAGGCACATGTTTATTGTATCATGCATTAGGGCCATTAGCCCTGGTGCTAGCTGAACCCAGCTGGTTCCCAGGGTCATTCCTCAATGTGAAACTGAACTGCATGACATGACCAAAATTGACTCCTCTCAGAATACTCCACAGCTAATGGACGTCTAGGTAATTGACATCAATACCTGGGACCGAGTTGGTGCTCTGGCTGCAGATGAAACGCAGTCAGCAGCGATCAGAGGGGCTATTTTTGTCTTTGTATCTCATGTTTGATTCGTGTTTACATGTGCCTCTATCAGGGGAGGTCTCTGGCTCTGCCGACTCATCATTTTCTGCTGTAGTTATGGATTGTTAACCTGGTAATCAAGTGTCTCACGGTTAGATGTCTGCAGTGGTGCAACAATGGCTTTTTGATGTTAATAATCAGTGGTCTTCCCCTTGAATAATCTAAAAACACAGTTGAAAAAAGTGAGTTGTCCCAGCAGGGAAATGAAATCTCTGGAGGTTGCTGCAAGAGGTCCACGTTGCTGATGCACTACAATATTAATGCTTATGGAGCCCATCAACTCTAATTACGCCCGCCTTGCTCGATCCTACCAAGAGTTCTACTGAATATTAATGTTAAGCAACTCTTAACAGCAACGTCACTTCATCAGTGAAATAACATCATTAACAGTGGTGTGTTTGTGAATAATGATTGATCCTGGGGTTTGGCAGGTTCAAGGTTAGCTGAATATGCACGTTTCGGGATACCGCTTTGGTCTTCTATTAGATCAGGGTGAGGGGGATTCGCCGTCTTGAAGGTGCGTAACCGTCATCCCACTTCTTTCTCCTGATGGGCCAAATTTAATCAGTACTTGTATGTTTTCCTTAATTTATCCACACACAGAGGAGGCAGCTTGCCATTATCATGCAGGGAAACATTTGTTGTCGCTTGATTACGCTAATGGGAAAGCACACACGAATATAAAATGTTGAACGTTATTGAAATTAGGCTTAATTGCTGATGGCATCTCAGGTTAATTTTTATTCCCCTGGTATGAAATGTGTCTCTGTGTGGTGTTTGTTTTTGTGTGCTGAGCTGCATCTAAGTGACTGTAGATGCACAGTACGCTCACTGGGGTTTGTTTTTGCTCTTCAGAAAAAAAAAGAAAAAAGACGAAGGCTGTGTGGAGATGTGGCACAGATAACTGAATATCATTAATGATAAATACGGAGTTCCCCTTATGAATCCTCTTGTTCAGGCCCTTCAGTCCACCATGATGCCGGGTCATCAGAGTACACTGAAGGGTAGGCGGAGTCGGAAGGAAGCACGTTCAGCTGCTACACCGGGGGATAGTGATTAAAAAGCACTTCAGTGCAGAGACTCGCACAATCCAGATGAGGTTTCCCCGCACTGAAGACCTCTTGAACCAGTAAAGAATAAAAAAAAACAAAAAACCTGTCTGAACATTTCAAGTAGCTTCTTGATCACTCCATCTCACTGTTACGCTTTTGTCTTTTGCTTCTTAATTATTGATGCTGATGCATTTCACTTCCCGCCATGTTCTCCATTAAAGACTAGTTCTTAATTGTGGAGGTGAAAAAACAAAGTTAAGAGAAATGCAATTTATTCCCGGCACTTCTGATGCACTCCTGGGGCCAGATGCATAAAGCTCTTTGTAGATTCACGACTGAAACTGTGTGTACGCACAAGGACAAACGCCCATAAGCATTCCTTTTGTCAGATTTATTAAGCTGTGCGTATGCCTGATTCTGTTTTATAAATCTTGATCATGAGCCTAATCTCCAAACCCACAGTTTGCCTGTATGGATGTAGAAACACCCTTAAACATATTGACACCAATTGTTAGACCTGTCAATGAGAAATAAAGCAAAGAGAGAGCAATTTGATTAACTGTCGCATTGGCTAAGTTCTCCTAGGTGCCAGAGCAGCCATCATGATGTAGCTGTGGATATTTGTAGCATCCGTACCACTAATTTATCACATCTCTGCAAACTGTTGTCGCGGTTATATCTCAATCACCTTTTTTATTTACCGCCAGCGTCAATGATTCATTTCACTCATGTGGAGACTGACTTTACAAAATGCTTCACAGGATAAAATAAAATGATTAGGGAAAGTAGAAATAAGGAATAGAAATTATTGTTAAATGTATCACTCATAAATAACTTAAAATTATCTTTAAAAATGCGCCTTTGATTGACAATTTCACTGATTGTGTTATGATTCAGTAGAATGTCAGACAACCTGAGAACACTGTTGTCTGTCTTTCAACTTGTATTTAATCTTGTACTGATCATATCACCTGTAGCTATCTGAACTAAAACAGTGTGTACACCTGGTCTGAAGTATGAGTGAGGTGCTTACACTCTCACTGCACTTTCTTCCTTTATTGAAACTAGTTCATGTGTTTGAAAAGATGGTTTTTGTGCGAACACATGTGCAGCCGTGGAACTAATCTAAGTACATTGACTAAAGTTGTGTACTAACCCACAAATTAATTTCCTTTTTTTTGCTTGGAATATTCATTTTTTCATCCACTTGATGTGTCTAAGAGTTAAAGTTAGTTGGCAGAAGAATTTATACACATGTCAGTGTTTCTGTACTTAGACTTGCGTTCATTTATTTTTTGGTTACGATGGCTTAACACAACAATCGGTAAACCCTTGTTGACAAATTCTCACCTGACTGATAAAATGAATAGATATATGTATATGTAATTTTATATCACGGTGAAGGTATACATCACAATCCAGTATTTGTTGTTTGAATTCAATTAAGAAGTAGTTTAAGATAATCACACCACACTTTATCATATTTGAATATGAAACTGAAAGTCTTTGCAAACGGAAGCTTAAAGGTTCCTGAGAACAGTAATAATAATTCAGGGCTTACATGTGTCTGTACTTACAACGCCACTCTCCTCCTCCACGATGTCTATCCAAATCACGTAACCTTGCGAGGCAATTGGATTCATGAGATCACGCAAGAGTCCAGCTCTAGTTTGCTACATAGCCTGCCCTGAATACCTACTGCTGTAGAAACGGTATTGCCAAATCTCTACAGCTGGAAACATTTCTACTGTTGCATGGTATACATAGTCATTAGCATTTGTTTGGAGTCGTGCTTCTGGCCATTTGATTTAGTCCAAGGCACAATTTATTTTTGTCTTTCAAATATCTCAAATCAGATAAAATTCAGATGAGCTTTAAGACACTTGCATTTACTTGTAGTCAAACATGCACCTGATTATGTTTAGGTTATGTATACATATTGTAGAGATAGGTACATTAAAACCTTTTCATCATTTGGCTAGAATGCATTTTCTTACTGTGGTATTGCTACTTTCACTTAGATAAAGGATCTAAATGTGTCCTTAAAAGCAGCATGATGGAAAACCACATGTACCACAATAAACAGTAATAATGTAGTCCACCTTAAAGCCTTTGTTTACATGTATTTATGACTTCCATGTAGTGGACCAACCCATCATCAATTCATAAAATACAGTGATCCACAGCAATTATGCAGGAAATTTAGTTCTGGGCAGCCATGCGGAAGAGAAGGCCGGGCTGAAATAGGCAGAAGGGGAGAATTTAGCCTATCTGTGGTAATTATCCAATGTGGGACAGGTCAGGAAAATGATAATGGCTAAAAGTTCTCATGCAGAACAGAGTCATAAATGTATGAATCAATGTGGCACGAGGAACCTTTGCCTCCTCATGTGAGATTAAAGGTGGTCTGCTCAAAGACTGAACATGCAACAATTTTTTACTGCCCTTATTTTATGAAAGCAATTGGTATTTTTTATTAATCATCAAGATATTGCTGAGGTCTTCGTCTTAGTTGTGCTCTTTGAAATAAAAACATACCGCTTCCACAAAACTAGCAGTCATAGATGTATTACATTGAGTTACTCAGAAATACATTGATGTGCTGCTTCGCTTTTAAAAGCAATTTCTTCCTGATTTCCCCACAGGGATGCAGAGATGAAACGACCGCTTTATCACCACTCCTTCTCTTCTTCTTCCTCTTTGCTGTTCTTTCATTTTTGTTTGGCATGTTTTTGGACCTTCAAACAAACACATCACATGTTCGCAGAACACACTTAACTGGTGAAGTTGACTTTTATTTTATGCTGACCCATCGCTTGGATGTGATGATAGAAAATTGAGGCTAGCTTGTTGAACCTCCCGTGTCCTCTTCTTGTCGTAGCTGAGTGCCTTCATCGTCTCAGGGAAGGCCTCTGAAAGGATGTTTACACACTGAGACAGTGTACATAGTCCTCAGTGCTTCTCTTTTCAAAGGATTCTTTTTCCCAGCTTGCACCAGGGTTTGGCCTGCGAGGGCAGGCAGATAGCCGTGTGGGCAGTGACCCGTCTGCTTTTCTGAAAAGTCCAGACTTCACTTGGTTGAAGCCGCAGGGAGGGCGACAGAGGGATGGACTCAGAGTGGGGAGCAGGATGCTAAGTTCAAGCTTTAATTCATAAATCTTTGTGGATGTCCCTCAGCATGTAACTGTGAACAGAAAAAAAAGAATATAAGGAAAAAGCAAGGCAGGGTGAGAGAAAATCACTTTCTTTGGCATGGACAGACTCGTCCAGGACACCTGCTGGATCTGTCCACCCTGTCTAGTCCAGGGGACTTGAAGACGAACTCAGAATAATTCATTTTACACCTCCTCCATTGTGGCCTGCACCTCTACTCTGATTCTGTACTCCTTTTTTAAGGCAATGCCTTGTTAGCCGTGCCTGAAAGGAAGGTGGACAACTTTGAGAGTGGACTAATAACGCCTAAAACTGTCAGCACACATACCTCATAATGACCTGCTAGCTTCTGTTGCATTCTCCAGAAACTCTGCCTGTATGCTATACTTTCAATTCAAGCCTTCTTAAGTCTTAATTTTTTAATAGTTTTGACCTTTTGCCAAGAAAAAGCTGCCATTTGCAGTGGAATATAGTTGAAAGTGATGTTGCGTAATGTGTCAAGCGCTGCTTTCCATAGTGATAAAGATGGGACTGCAGACAAAAATAGCAAAGTATAGGTGGAGTTTGGGAACGGGGGTGTAAAGAAGTGAGAAAGTAAGGACTGAAAGCTCAACAATAACACATAATCTGCAACTCTGCCACTTTTTTGTGCCTCCCTTACTGGGAGACAGCTGCTCTACCTAGCTATTCCCTGGTGGTTTTGATGGATTCTACCCCTCAGAAGAGGCAATGACTCCTTGGCTTTAACGCAGCGTGCAGCAAGCCGAGGCCCAGCAGCGTTTACACAGGAATGAGTCTGGGAGATATACCATTGAAGGTAGAATACATCCAGCAGACCTAGGGGAAAAAAAGATATTCTGTGCCACTCAGCCGAGTTTGATTTAATACAACATGGATGGTGTAAAATATTCTAATTCATCTGAAATGCTGAACAAATTTAAATTAAGCAGATAGCCAGTGTGTTTGAGGTATAGTGAGTGAAATGTAGGTTTGGGGGAGCTGTCATATTAACTTGGGTCGAAATTGGACGGGAAATGTCCCCATATGAGCTGATGTTGACCCCCACTGTCTTGAGTAACACATCACAAAGTTGAAACAGTGATCTGACGTTCACTCTTCAAAAGCAAAGCTCAAACACATTTTGTCATTTTATGCAAATATGCATAATTATACTTTTTAACACTCTAAACCTATTTGCTTTACTTTGACGTCTGTTTCTCTTGTCAACGACTGAACAACTTGACAGAAAACAACAGATTTGTTTTCTTCATTTCTGGTTTCACACAATTCCACAACTGTGAATTATTTAGGCCACCTTTGCGATATAGTAGTGGAATTTGTGTAATTCAAAGGAAGACAGTGAGACGAACCACAGTATTCCTCTAGAAGAACTCCCAAGTATTTGTTGAATAATGTATGCTACAGCATAAGACAGGCAGCTGCTGATACACAGGGACTGAGACTGGAGATTACAGTGGACCATATGACCTTTACTTTCATGAAAAATTAAGTGGTCTGATATTGAGCAGATGAGGCTTTATTTAGCACAAAGCTCCGGTATAAACTTAGAAACAGTTGTCATCAAGTTGGCTTGTTTTATCATTAAAAGCTGAGGACTTTTGAATTATTTTCATTGTTAATTGTCACTTTATTGCAGAAACTGTTTTGTAATGAATAAAATTTTAATCATTAAAAGTAAATTTTAATAGCATGGCTGGCTGGAATAACTGTACTCTTGACTACTGCCTTATCTCTTAGTCATATTTTGTTGAATACTGATGCATTATAAAGGTTTCCATGCGCCATTGTGCTTTCTGTCTCCACTGAGAGACTTGCCCACAGATGTATAATACAAAAAAGGGAGGTTGGTGAGTAAACAGACTGCCAGAGCTAGCCTGTAGGTGCCAATCTGCCTGGTAGTTTGATGTTGGAAAAGCTAAGACACTCTCCAATGCATCAGAATACTGTATCTGTACTCCAAATCCAAAATTCGCTGCGCGTACTGTATGCTTGTTTTTCAAAGCACACAACACCTTTAAAAATCCCAAACTTCCCCAACTACTTCTGCTGCTCAGGCAGGTATAAAATCAGCAGCGCTTTGATGTCATAAAAAAAAGTTAGTCCCTGCTCTCGCCGTCATTTTCCTTTGCCAAATGAGTCACAGATGAAAAATACCATATTATACAGCAGGGCCGTCAAGCTGTCACTTAGGTAATGAAGTTGGTCCAAACCATTTGTCTTATTTTGTCACGCTTTTCCCCCATTAGTCATACCGCGCTAACCATTAGCTCCTCGGGAACCCCCTTCACCCAAGGACACTTAGGCTCTCTCTCCAAGTGCGACTGAGGCCGGCTGATGCACCGTGGAAGATGACACAGTGGGAGAAAGAGGGATGGAGGGAGTTGAGACTGACACCAAAAGAAGAAAGGAGTGGTAGAGCATACTAGAGAGTCTTCACAGCAGCTTCACAGAAAATGGACAGGTTGATTAATCTGCCAGAACTGACTGGTTCTAAAAAATGATCATATTTCTAAATTACGGATATCAAAAGTTAACCGTACATCACTTAACTGCTGAGAATATTTTTGATCGGATGCACATTTCGGTCTGGAAGTTAATTTTGCTTTTTGCTTCTCTTATTTGTGGGTGATCCGGGGAGAGACCGGGCGTTGGCACAAAGTTTCCGTAGCAAACAGCCACCCACTGGGATGGTGTTACCAGCAGTAATTGCCGAATGAGCGGCGCTGCTAGCTAACTTCCACCCCACCTGGGTGGTGCACAGTCCAAAAAGCGGTCGAGGCTAGCATCAGCTAACCAGTGGAGACTGGGGGTGGGCAGTGGGCACTTTGTTTCCGCCTGTTATAATCACAGCCGTCAGAAAATATACTAAAAACAAGAAATTTACAACCCTAAAACTTAATAATATCACCACCTTTAAATGGATAGCGCATTGAAATTTGGCGGTAAAACTCACTGAGTCATTTGAGCACCAGACCAAAAGAAAAAGCCTCTTCTGTTTCACTTCATTATTTGTTCTTTTCTGAAAGATAAACCTGTCAGTTATCTGTCAGTGGGTGTTGGGCTAACGAAAGCAAAATTACCCGAAACTGACACCCCTATTCCAAATCAAGCCTACACTGTGTGACCCTGCAGTTCTCGATAAGCATTCAGACTGGTGAAGCAGGATTTACATGTGGACATGAAGTAAAGAAGCAAAGGATGGAGTGTGAGCACACTAGATAAAAGACTGCTTCAGGCAACAGAGGAGAGGATAACTAAGTATACTGACAGGAATGGAGGATGCAGGAAGATAAGTGAGTAAGACCATGTCAGATACTTTGAACTAGAGTGTCGTGTATAAGTAATACAGGGGGAGCACAAAGACAGTGAAATTGGGAGAAAGGGATGAGTGGGAAGAGAGGGACGTATAGAGACTTGACCAGCACAGGATTTCTGGAGTTATATCTTCAGGGTACAGTTGTGTTTGTCCTACGACAGGGTTATTACTCAGCCAAGTGTGGTAAACACTAACTGCTTTATGAAAGCCAGAGGCAGGGCCACACAAAGTGCAGTAAAAGTAAAGTGCTTTTGTTGTCTTATAGCATGTTTTACAGCATATCCATATTGAGGTATTGATGGTGCATAGCATCCTTTTCATTTAGAGGACTTTTTTAAAGCCCTTGTGAGGAATTGGACTCCAGGGAAAAGCCGTTTTCTTTTTCTGTTTTGTAAAGTTTAATGTTGCGGCAGGAAATGTTCGGTGCAAGCTGCTGCCTTGGAGGTACTGTGCAGCTCGGTACGCAGAGCATGGCACAAGCACCGTGGAACTCCCACAGGAGCTATTCATAATGAGAAGGTTTGAGAGTTGAAGACCATGTCCCATATGGCTTATATTTAGAAACTTGGTCAAACTGTAAGAAGCACCAAGAAAAAAGGAAGCGGTTGTACAAGCACACTTTTGCAGGTCTTGTATATCATTGTGTTTATATCGGCACACGTCGTCACATCTATCACACAACTTGACCAGGTGTGTGTTTAACTGCAGGTGTGTGTGATTAAATAAAGCCTAATGGTTCTAACTGAACTGCGTCCTGAGAGCTGGATGAAGGCCACGTGCACTGTTAGCTGCTGCTCCGACAGATGCCAGGGGGCAAGCACAGGGGAGGGGACTAATTACCGGACAGCTGCCCAGCAGACCCTCACCCCGCCCTGGGGACAGCCGTCTATCTCACTCCCCTGTCCTCCAACCCTGGACCCGAGACCTGGCACTGTTGTTGCCAATTCCAGTCCGTCTCCATCACAGGAGCTTGGCAGGCGAGCCTCAGGCGGGTTATGGTGGTTCGCCCCAAACCATCAAAGGGGGGGACGAGTTTACGAACATAATTTTTTTTTTTTTCTACTGGACGGACATTCCATAATAAAGGACTATTGTTTTGAAAAACCCCACAAAGTTTTTCCAAAACCTTCAGTTTGACCAACTTAAACAATACAAACTCAACACAGCAATGCAACCAGGCATGGCATACAGTGTATCCCCCAAACGTTGGTTGGTGTTCTGCCACTACATCTGCATCTGCCCAATTTAGCATTTGACCACTGTTAATTCCCAATGTGGATATAAATATTTCATAGTTTGGTGCTACAGCAGACTAATAATATCTCAATTGATGCTTTGAGTAGACTGTGTCCTTCACCCTTCACTGGGATGGGTAAGAAAGGTATTTATAAGAAAATTGAGGTCACCACTGAGAGGAGGGCTGGCTGTAGGCCCAAAAAATATAGAGTGTTGGAGAGGTTCAGGCAGACTCATTTTGTTGGAATTGAGGGGCTACCGAGCAGACTGCTCATCTTGCTGTTGGCATAAGCGTGAGAAGAGGAGCTAAAGGTTGAAATTATGCACCCAGAAAGCATTTGGCTCGGGTGAGGAAAAAGTGCAATGCAATAATTAAGCGGCACAATAAAAATGATTAGAACTGCTTTTGACATTCTCATTGCGAATAACTTGCGTTTAATTGCAATCACAAATTTTAAATGCCAGTTTTATGTTCCATGGCTATAAGCTGTTTAAAGTTCAATAGCTATACTCTTTAAATCTCCTTCCAATTTCTGCTCGGAGGCAGCAAGAGGGAATGGATACAGAGAGAATAGGAGACAAAAGTATGCAAAATGAGTCTCCAAAAAAAGAGGAGGAGAGGTAGAGAGAAAGAGCGAATGTCTTTCACCATTAAGTGCTGGACAGCGTGGCTTGCTGGCCTGGAGGAGGACCTGTGTGGCTCAGCTCGAGGCTAGTTAGCTATTCAGCCACAGCATCTGTTGCAGGCTAATGGATGTTATAACCTCATAAACGTCATGAAATTGGACATTATCCCTTAATTAAAAGAACAGAGATGCATTACAATGATTAGAGTGGCACTCCAGTGGACCTGCCACACGCTCCAATAATGTTTCTAGAGGACACACGGCTCCTGAGCAAGGTGTTGGCATGGGAGGGGGGCGTGTAATATTTTTAATGAGCCAATTGCTGTTATGAGCCACAAACTTTTGAGAGTTGCGGGAGAATCACGTCAAGTTTGAACCGTGCACCGAAACTTCCTCGGGGACATCTTCTCAACCTTTATGCCATGCCTTTAGTCCTATGGGAACAGCTCCGCACTTTTCTTTTTTTCTTTGTATTTCAGAAGCTTTTGATGATGATTTGAGTGTCTTTGCAGTGATTATGTGCACAGCAGAAACAGCTGTGCTATAAACCAGATATAAAAACAAAGCTTGATGCTTGTGTTCCACAGCACCTGGGCCATCAGTGCCCAATAAATACCAGCAGCCAATCAATCTCGCTGCCTTCCCCGCTAAGGAGCTTAATGAAACCTTGGGTGGGAAAACAGAGGGTCCAGACAATATAGCCTGCATGCAAAGATATGGGACATATTAACCCTCAGTGGCCTTTACTCACAGACAATCCAACGCCGGTTGCTACAGTTGAAATTCTTGGAGCGAGTCTTTAAGTGTGCTGTAAAGGTCACAAGAGGCCTGCTCTCACATATCTGTCATTGCTTGTCAAGTGGCCTGTGCATGAAAATGTCACATTGTCTGAGGAAGTTGTATGTCGCACAGGTGTGTGGTGACCTCTGTGCTACAACTTGGTATCACATGATGTCATACCCGTTTTAAAGTGGTCCCCTGTGTACTGTAAATGCCTTTCTCTATTATCTGGTTTATGAACGGCGAGCATTGTGTCAGTAACCCGGTGTTATGCAAAATCACAAAAAAACACACCCTTAATGTATCACTGCATGCGTTTGGTTGAACCAATTACATGCTAACATTCACAAGACATGTCACTGATATTGCACGAGCTATGCGAGAGCAATCTCAATGCCACTCTTGGCTCCGCAGGAATCCATGTGAAAAGTAATTGTGGATTTCTCATTTACGTATTAGGCAGTCTGTCTTCTCTATGATCTATTTTCTATCGAGACAGACACAATAATATAATACCGAGCCCGGCCTGATAAAGAGTCTATTTTTACTCAAAGCTCCTTCTCCTGAATGAAAATGAATGTAGGCATGTTGCAGTGGTAATGTATCAACATAAAATATTGAAATAGCCCAACCAAGGGCAAACTGCATGTAATTGAAACTCTCTCTGTACTGAGAACAAGGAACCGGTGTCCCCGCATCTGAGATTTGGCAGAAGGGCTTTCAGAAGGCATTTGTTTCAGGTTTCTCTTCTTCTCTCTCTCACCCCTCCCCACAGTTAATTGCCTTTTTGAGAAATTTGTATCGCAAGTGTTTGGTTTCTGCTGCCGTATTATTTATAACCCTTATTTTCTGACAAGAAGGGGACTTTTCCCCCCTTTCGCAGCAGCTAAGATGATTGATTTGTCCCGTTTAACCTTGATAAGGGAGGAAATAGAAAAACAAATTGCAGTATTGACACTGTGCTGTGATGGCATGTCGTTCGCTCAGGTGACCTGGAGGTGAGTCAGAGGTGACTCTAAAGAGGAAGAGAGGCAGCGCTGTGCTCTGCTGAAAGACTCCCCTGTCTATTTTTCTCTCTCTTTCCCTAAATTTCTTTGATATCTTGGCCTCTAATGATTCCACTTGTGCTAAAGCCAGCTGTGACAATGCTCGGCTTTTTGGTAGTTCCCTCACATTCAGACTGTGTCACACAGCTTTAGCAAAACGAGGTGTGGAATAGAAGTCGATCTTTTAAAATATGTTTTGCATTACTGGCGGGGTGTCATCAATGCAAGGTGATTCATTATTTAGGGATTATTGTGTGTATTGTAGAGATTTAGGCATAGCTTTTAAGGCATCATTGCCAGCAAAAACATCATTATTAGAACCTCTACACACCTTCAGCTTGTCATCTCTGGCAGTTTTTGCTCATTGCTGTCATGTAATCTTATACCCTGCATGCAGTGATGAATCAACACCCCTGCTTGTGCCTGTCCCATGCTCCTCTGACGGCTGCTTTGTCCTCTTCCAACGTGGTGAAGAGCACCATGGGCTGGTCACCCTCTCCAGAGTCCCTACATCTGGCAGCACCATTAATCTTCCACAGCAGCTGTGCCCCTGTACCTGTCTCTCTTTGTGTAAGGGAGGTGGAAAGTCATTTTTAGTCATTATCTTCCCCCTGGCATATGCTCATTTCGCTTATCGCACTTAACCTGCACTTTGACGTCGAGGCTCAACTGCTCCTCTGGATTCACTCGTACAGTAGCTGACCAGCAAGCTGTCCGGCATGAAAGCTTCATTGTTGCAGAGACGACTGTTCATTTTTACTGAAGTTGCAGAAGTTATTCACCCCATGCCACAGTAGATGATGTTTGTGAATTAATGCTTAAGGAAGGAGAAGGAGACTTGCTCAGTCCTCAGGGGGGCAGCAGGTCTTTAGGAATCCCAAAGAAGTGGACAGCTGAAGGACCGCAGCATGGTCAAAGCTTGAGAGGTGGCAGACTGCCCTCTACACAGTATCAGGTTTGACAGGGTGGAGGATAAACACATGGAGACCAAAGTAGCCATCTTGTTGTACTGCCCCTTTGATGTGCACTCATCTGTCTCTGGGCAGACTGTGTGTGTTAACCACTAATTAACTGCTGACACTAAGGACTGAGAAATACAGTGTCTGTGAAGTTTTACAAAGACTGCGAGACGTTTGATGGAGCTCGGGTTGAAAAATGATTAAAACTGGGATAAATGGTGGCTGGAATTCTGCTAGCTCTTGCTGGCAGCTCACCCTCGCAATTTTAACAGCATATTGAATCGACTTCAGAGCTTTAACAGCCTCATTCTTCAAGGAAGGTGCAGACTCAAATCTTTAACGTCTTCATCCAAATGCTAACAGCATTACTCTCTGTTGCCAATCAGATTGGACTTCCTCTACCACAAAACAAAATCGTTCACTCATCAGCATGTATCCATTTGGCCTCCACTACTGTTGTACTGAGCTTTTGAACTGCTCGCTTCCCACGCCTCTATGGCACAACAGTCAGACCATGAGTTTATATTTTCTTGTGTTCTTGGGATTATATGTTTATGCACGTGGGTCTCAAAGGGGTGCGGACTGGAAGCACAATCAATCATGGAATCCGGAGGGATCAACTGTAATCAATGTACAAAGTTTAGGTGGCAGCCCACCTTCTGGTCTCTGCCCCGCTGGCTGCTGTTGGTGGCTCAAGTGGCCGAGGGGATTGCCCGAGTTGAGTTAGCTTGGTTGGCAGCTAATTAGATCAGGGAATGGAGAGGGTTCCCGTGGCTCCCCCTCACAGGCTGAAGGGTTATTGACATGGCCACAACAGCAATATCTGCTAATGTCAATCCAATCTTACTAGCTCCAAACATGAACATAGTGATACTCTGGCAGTCTGGAATTGATGTAGCTGAACTGTGAGGCCTTTACTGTAAGGTCCTTTTGATCCCAGTGCACATTACATGCTGGGAATGATATTTTGCAGGGAAGGATTTTTTTAAATTCCATTGCAAACTTATAGGAAGACACATACGACTGTTTAACATAGGGTAATTTATTTGGGTCATTTAGTTTGAGCCACGCCAGCGGCTTGGCTCTGTTGGTCAGACTGGAATATCTTAACAACTATTAAATGAATTGCTGTAAAATTGGGGAACAAATATCCATAATACTCAGACATGAATGAATTAAACGGCGACCCCCAGGGCTAAAAAATTAAGCCAGCACCCATGTGCCAAAAACTGCAGTTCCTACAGTCCCTTTACATTTGCGCCATAGATTGTCACAAATGTTTGGTACAGACAATTAATGTTGCCCAAATGATAAATCCGAATGACTTAGGTGACCCCCTGACTTCATATCTAACTATCTAGTTTGGATTTCACTCCACAGACCTGTTCAAGTGGCTACTCTTGTTAAAACCTACATTAAATGACTTGTCCCTACTCCTTATTGCATCCAAGAAAACTTGAGCCAAACTGTCAACATGCAGCCTTAGTTTCTTTCTTGGCTCTGAGGAGGCACCAGTAGATGCAACACCTTTACTTCTCTTTGACATGTTGTCATTTTACTTTTGAAATACTGGCGATATCATAGACTAGAAAGCTATGTGTGAAACTTGGCTAACAGTCTCGCTACCATTATGAAAGAGATTTATGATGTTGTCATATCCCACTGTGAGGGCAGATCACAGCGGTTTAATATTTTTGCAGTAAAGACAACAGTTGATGTGAAGAAGGCACCTTTTTTTAAGCTGCTTTAAAAGTTGGGATTTTTTTCTGTAAATGAACCGGTAAATGTATTATGTATAACTTTGTGGAGCATTTAATGAACCTGATTTGGACATCTGCAACCAAAGATCACAGGTGCTGTCTGATACCTTTGCCCCAGTTTGAAAAACCACTGCCATAGCAAACCTTACATCTGTGATTTCAAGAAGCACTTTCGCAGAACAGTTCCACTCAATGCCCGCATGCTGTTTGAGCTCCTCAGCATTTGAAGTTGTTGTCTAGTACACTAACACCAGATTGCCTATCCTGATTAGAAACAAATGATACCGTCTGAGCATGACAGCCATGTGCTACAACTCTGTCATCTGATAAACAAAGCACTGCTGACCATAGTAATGAGGTCAGAGGGTTCACCCCAGGCGCCCAATGGAAGCCCAGCCACCAGGAGTCTGGAGGTTATGCAGCCATCGCCTGCTCTGTCAGCCGATGCCACCTGATAGCGTCTAATGAGAAAAACACGATGGCGCTGTCTCCATTCACTTCGCTCCAAAGCTGTCTGACAAGCGTGCAATCTGATCATGTCGTCTGACCAGTCTGATACTGATGCTCCTCTTACTTGAGTCACAGCAGACCATCAGATCAGATAGCAGCTTCTAATGCACAAACAATGGTTTGATAGCTGTGTTCCTTAACTTGTGTAGTCCTTTCTAATGTATTAAATACAACCATTGCAATATTGTAAAACAAATTAAATGTTTTGAAGTTGATAAGCTCTTGGTCGCAAGGGGCATATAAACAAACAGGCTTCCTATGATTTATAATAGAGCAAACAACATTTGAATTGGAAGCTGACAAGATCATATCAATGCAATGTTCCAGCAACATTATGTTAAGTTTTAATGACTATGTACAATTTGTAACCTAAATGCAGTTTCGGGTGTAGTAGTAAGAGGAACACCCAACGGAAACTGTAAGGGACTGTTATGTAAATCCTTATTTGGACAAAGGGCTTTCCTCTGTTTGGGGTATCAACATGTGGAACTCAAACCAGATCCTGACTGGGATCATGTTAAACCCAAAATTAATCTTTTTTTGCAGAGGGATCTGTATTAAAAGACACTTTGCGATGTGCCATCTCCTTTTCGAGGGGGTCCCTGACAATATCACAATCACTAAAAAAAACAACAGAGGTATGACAGAATAACTACATAAAAAATAATATAAATACAGTTGTAAGTAGGTGAAGATTCTCAGTCATCCAGGTCAAGGCAATCATAAGTGCTTTATCGTAGGCAACTGGACTTACTTGAGTTTCTTAAAGAAGTTTCACCTTTCTTGGGAAGCATTGATTAATGAAAAACGTATATGTTGTCATTATTGAAGGATTTGGTGGCTTTCGTTTAATGGTAATTTGTTGCAATATAGTTTGTCTTGTATTGTCCTGTCTTTTCTGTTGAGTTCTGAGTATACTGTGTTCTTAAGGGAATACTAAACCCACAACATGACCATTTGTACATCAGATAGTCATGCTGTGTTACCTTAAATTTGTGAATAAAACTTTATTTCCTTTCATGCCTCCATGGAATAAGGTGAACACATTGATTTAATGATTGATTTGAAAAGTTTAGCAACAGCAAAACCGTATCAAAACATCGGTTTACAGACTCATGCAGTATAATCCAAGTCTCATTTATCTCGTCATATGCTCAGTACTTCAAAAACTGAAACTGAACTGAAAGTAAAACAGATCTGCACTCTCTTCAAAGCCAGACTGCAATACTTAGTTTTTTTTTTTTTTTAGCAAAAATGCATGTGATTGGGAAGTACTGAACATAAAGTATTCCTTACATGTATGTATTTATTGTTTGGTTTGTATTTTGTAATGTCTCTTGTGTATTTGTTGTTGAGATTTGAAGGCCCATTTAGGGATAGGCATTGCAATTAGCTTGGTTTATAAATTATGTGGTGTGTGTTGGTGTTGGTTTATGTAATGTACTTGTCCCTATACAAATAAACATTAAAATGATATTACCAGAATTCCATTTTAAAGTTTTTCCTTACCTCGGTCCAGACCCTGGGTCCCATCCATCCTATCAAGTTGACTGATTTGTTTGGCATTGTGACATGAAACAGTGGTTTCTTGGTTGATATAAAGAACAGCCAATGAGCGCTGCAGGGGGACTGATGATAAGCTAATCAGCACCATGAGGGGGACTAACACCGTAGTCGAGCTGCGTTCCGGATCCAATGAGGAGTAATAACTACATTGGTGAGCGCTATAGTATCAAGGCTATTCCAATTTGACACGTCTTCTCAACTTCAACCTGTGTCGATTGAAGTTTGTTTTACTTCCCTCTGCTCCGCTCTTAAAACCTCGGCAAAACCAGTATGCTGGTAAGGCTACACATCAGTGTGGACTTCCATGACATATGATTCAGACAGATAGGTTGGTCTTGCATGATTGGTTAGGGAAAATCGAATCCTCCTCCCCCACGGAAATCAGTTGGAGTGGACGCAATGTCAGATTGAAAGTAGAAACGAAGCGTAACAAGTTGACAATTCTGTCTGATATGTTGCAAAGTTTTTTTTCTGTACAAGAGTTTCCATTTTGTCGCTCTCCACTGTAACAAATTTTGTCATTATGTCATAGTAGCCTCCGGCACTAATACTACTTGAGAAGTTGTCGTATGTTATTACATACATTACAATATACTACAAGTAATCAACACAATATCACAAGGTTTCCTATAAAGACACATATTAATAACATGACTCGTGTATGTTATTGCAGATTTACATTATTTACTAATGAACTTTTATCCCTTCAGGTATTGACTAATAATTGCGTGATTTTCTCATATGATGTGCTTTTAATACAATATTAAATTAAATTTAATTATGTGCCCTTATACCATTATGGAGTATCGAAAGTCATACTTACATTTATGCATGTGCATGGTTAGACTTTGGTTCAGAAACAAAAGATGTTATTTTTTTCATCAAAGTACCATACAAAGGAATTCTCTTTTGTGAAGGTACAAAATGGAGGTCAGCCTTGCGCTTTTCTGCTCTTGGAGATGATGCTCACGCGTCCACTTGATGAACAGAGGCTTGGAAACTCATCATCCCTATCAATCCCTTTCCTTCCTCAAGGTTCCCATTATAATCATACCCCTGAAACAGATCAAGGCCCAACCCAACTTGTTTTCCCCCTTCAAGTCGATAAATCAGACGTGCCTCCTCGGCCAGTGGTCACTTAAAGGCGGCTTGTGAACGAGGAGAGAAAAGCAGCGTCGTGGTGTGGCGTGTCCTACAGACCGTTCAGCCAGAATGCAGTGCCTGAGCCGTGAAGTGTAGCAAGCGACACACTCGAGGAGCTGGATCTCAGCCTCGCAAAAAGAGGAGAGAAGGCTGCTGTAAACATACTCGCCTGGCGAAGGACAAGAATAGGGCTAGAGAGTGGTATAAAAAAAATACTGAATACTGAGCCACAAGATGGAAGAGGGGATTCAGAAAAGAGCAGGTTGTACTCACTTGTAAAGATACTGTAACTGAATTTTTTATTGTTTTTGATAGGTTAACACAAGTTCACCTGCACTATAGTTTACAGCAGGCGAAAGAATAATTCAAGCTACCGTGTACCTGCATACTATCGAAAGGGGGGTGTTTGTTTTGTTCAACATCAATGGTTTTAAAACAGCCAAGAGGTTAGACTGTAACTCAGCATGCATCTCTTTTGTCTGTGCTCAATCTCCCCATAAGCACAAATACAGATGAAGTTCTTTTATGAGCTCACAGAGTGAGAGGCACCCATTGTCTCTGTATGGGGCTGATTCAAAATGGCCGCCCTCAGCACTCAAATTGATCATAATTGTATTCCCAAACTCTTGCTCAGCGGGGCATTACATTTTGTGTTATTGACTTTAAAAACACATTCAGCGATTCCACTTGCAATTTCATTACACCGCTGTCAATTACCACTCTGTGAACAAAGCATGCCCCGCAAATAAAATGTATGAGGTAATTTTCCAAATGCCACTTAGGAGGTACCGCCGTCTGAGCGACGGGCATGCTTAATTTGTGCACTTTGCTTACTGCAAATCTGGTTATGCATAGGCAGCCGTGCACATTTCATTAAAAAAACACAGGAGACTTGGGGTGATTGCCCCAGTGTTCTCACATCAATACATAAACCGCCGGCCAGGCCCAGGTAATTAAGCATTATAAACATTTGGGGAAAAAAAGGAAATTCTTCATCCCTTTTTTTGTGTTCAAAGGGAATGCCGGGTGAGTGCAGAATTTATGAATCATAAATCATGCTAACAAGAACAATTACCTTGCACATCCGCTTCCTAGCCTCTGTTGAAAGTGTTTGTTGGTCTCCCCTCTCCAGGGTGTCCTCTTCACTGCCTTAAATGGGAAATAAACGGTGCCACAGTGGCGAGTTTGGCAACCTCGGTGTCACTTTTTCCATTTTACACCATGGCTCGGCGATGGTTAAACCTCTTGTCTCTTCATTTTCTTTTTAAAGAAAGGAAGTAGAGCATGATAGGACTTGTACAGTATGTGTGTGTGTATATTTCTTTTTTTTTTCTTGCAGGGATAGTTGCTTGTATCGGCTGTCGGCTAAAATGAAGAGGTCATGTGTGTGTTGATGAGAGGGTTAGAGGGCGGCGAGCTGCTGGGGGTCACTGATAAGCGCTTCAGAGACATAGATGGAAGGAATAACCACCCCCACCCTCTACCCCCAGCATCACCTCCACTATTTCCCCTCCACAGCCAATTACAGTAAGAAAAAAGAAGAAAGTGGGAGACATGTATGTTTCAGGCTCAGAGACTCTGAGGCACATACAGCAGAACGTGACTTACAGCTGTAAATTCACTGGCAGCCACTGAGTTTGAAGAGGAGTGATTACTCTGGTTTGTGCGTGTCTGTGTGTACACTATCTGTCTGCACATTTGATGACTTTGAAGGATACCGTGTTTGTCCGTGTGCAGTCTTCATAAAAAGGAGCGGAGCGACAAGGGCTTTCTGTTTCTGAGCTGGGCAAAAAAGTGCTGAAATGGGCTGTATTGATCGTCGGCGAGGGGAGTCAAAACAATCACCATGAATTAAACTCCTCAAGGTCTTAGGCAAAGGGGATTAACAAAATTATCTGGCCTCTATTTTGGCCATTTATTGTCAGTGCTGGTGTTGACAAAAGCCTGGAAAGGCAGCGAAAGCAGTCGCGGGTGAGGCAGAGGGGGAGGGCGGTAATGAGGGAAGCGTTCTTGATGAGAAACTAACAACAATGTAAACACAGCAGATAAGTGCTTTCTTGGCCCGGCAGTATTGATCATGAATAGGCTTGATGCTCAACAGGGTGAATTGTATTTTCCTGCTGGGTTTTGATAGCCAGCTGTTAACACACTGTGCAATTACTGGCTTGCGAAGACTGCCTTTTTTTTTTTTTTTTTTTTTTTTTGGGTTTTGTTTGTTGTGATGAGAGGAGGGAGGCTACGGTTAAATGTGTAGCCTCATTACAAAACGCGTGTAAGTGGATGTGAAGCGCAATTAAAAAGTGAAACAAAGCCTTTGTTTCAAATCATCAGCAATGAAACCCGAAATTATCATTAGCGCCACGGGTGTGTTTGGTTGCAAAATGTTCTTGAATCAAATGGTTTGCCTCTGCCTTTGGTGATTTGGCCTTTTTTCCCCTCCTTCTCTCCTCTTAGCCGCGGACTTGACTCGTACCTAATTAATTTGCAAATTTTATTCTCAATAAAGTGCTTACAAAAAGATAATTGTGACTTTATTAACAGTTTCTTGGGCAGCAGATGGTGTTCTGCAGGCCTGCCATGTTGAATTAGTGATGACGCTGTCGTTTTATGTGCTCTCTACTGTGGCAACCCATAAAACTCCTAATTAAGGCTACAAATTAATACTACTTCTTCCCAACATTATACCCAGCTATTTCACCCTACATTAGGGTAAACAAATGCAAATATACAGGTAAGTCTCCCATTAGTATGCGCCTTTTTTTCTGCTTACAGTAGCTGCATTTATGTAAGGAATCCCTGTTATTACAATCATTTGTTCTATATTAAGAGCAATTAAATGCCTATTAAAGATGCCAAAGCATTTGTTGGCTTGTTTGTGCTCAGCATTTACAAGACATGCGGTTCCTTGGAGCCAAATCTCAGTAAACTCCATCGACTTAATCCCTCCGATGTTTTATTAAAAACAAATTATGTCCGACTTCACCGCCGGTAATCCAGCGCATCAAGTATTGGTAACCGCCTGAAGGAGAAGTGCTTGCATTTTAATTAAGAGCCCAAGTAACGAGGCAGCAAAGTGTGCGGATTAGTGTGTTTACTCGGGAAGAGCAGCAGAAAAAAAAAAAAAAGATCTTCATTTCATTTTTTAATCTGGTCTTGGATCAGCTCCAAGTGTACAGTGACTTGACATATTTCAGGAATTGAGACACTGATCTTATTTGGCAGAGAACAGAGACCTGCTAGGTGTTGGAACATCTTCTTAATTTGTCCTTTTTTTTTTTTTTTTTTTTAGGGCCCCGGTCCTTTTTATGGCATTTCCCATTCAGGCTGCTTCATTTTTGTTTACTTCATTAGATTTATTTATTTATAGCATAAATATATTTTTCACATTAATGCTGTATATAGAACTCTTTAAACTTGACAGATTAAAAAAGCCTTCTCTTTTCCCAGACACTTAAGTCTCACTTCATGCACTTGCAACCTTGTGGCACTTGTGTCAGGTTGAATTTGAAACGCCACATTGAAACGGTAATTCTTGATGGTTTAATCCTTGAAATGAGTAAATATGTATATATGTATGTATGTTGAAATTGTTAAATAGTAAAATGCTTTGTAATTCTTTGCCTGCCCTCTATATTGTGATGGTCATTGCTAGTTTCAGACAGATGCATTTATTTTTACCCATGTTGTGTAGGCAGCAAGTGTACTTGCGCCCATCTGTGTGCCCATGGCTGTGTAGAGCCTTAAATGAGGTATGGTCGGACACATTGTTGCTGTATTGCTCTTTTGATGCAGCCGAGAGCCATAGCGGCATTTACACGAAAAACTGGTCCAAAGTAAGAATGGGCAGATTTTCCTGCAATGTTTAGGGCACATTATTCAGGTGCACTGACATAGGAAGGTTCACAATGTGCATACACTCTGCATACACACAGGAATGCGGATAGGTTGCTGCTGGGCGAAATATTGCATCATTAATTAGGAAAATATTAATTGCATTCTCTAAAATATGAACATAGCAAAGAGCAGAGCAGAGCTGCAGAGCTGCAGAGCTGCTGTCCGACTCCCCATTAGGAGAGACACTATGTGCATTTACATTTACTTACAAGGAGTAGTGTAACATCATCCATTATTGCAGAAGCTAAAAGTTAAGGTGTGTTACCTCTGTCAACTACAGCTCTCAGCATAAAATTACTCACTTCTCTACTTCGCTGAATCCACCATGTAAATACTAGGGGTGTAAATTGACAGTTTCATTACGATATGATATTTGCTGACATGACAAAGTCTGCCACGATACGATTTTGATTCAATGCGATTTAGAGGCCTGCTATCGATACATATTAATGCCAACATAACACAATCAGTTACAGAAGAAGCTGCCACCCCTATTTTTTTTTACTTTGGGTCATAAAAGACAAAAACAACAATAACCGCTTAAGTGCAGTAAAGTTTACTTTATATTGACCCCACCAGCAAACATAAATCAGCACATGGGATAAGTTAAGCTTTAGGGCTTTCTGCCAGAGAGCCCTTCCTGGAAGAAATCTTTTCATTCAAACCCAAACCATGATCTTTTTCCTCAAAATTCAGGGTTATCTGGCTTAAAACCATGAGGGAAAACCATAGAACATTGGATTAACAACAACATAATATAACAAAAGTATCAATATCAGCTTAGTAATAACTGTCAAGGTTCATGGACAATCTATTTTTTATTTTTTGCTTGTGACCCATTATTAGCTTAAGCACGTATACACTGCATAAATTAGCTTAGTGGATAGTGAACTTTTTTTTTCCTCTTCGAATAGCTTAACAAATGACATGTAACATTATTATTTTCATTGCTCACCATTAGTTAAAGTCACTTTGTCTGGGTTGAATTTTAGCCTGCATGCACAAATTTTTCAGCCCAACAATGTTGAAACAGAGCAGCTAATGTTGCTGTTGGGAGAAGTTTGCAGAGTGAGATGCCCGTCTAGGCAGGAAATGTTATGTCGTGTTTTATCTCATAACAGCATTATTTACATAGGGCGTGTGTGTGATTCTCGTTGTCGTTCTCTTGGCTGCTTGCCGTCTGCTTATCCCAAAGATGGTGATATGGATTGATGTTTTCACTATCCATGATATTGGATCATTAACAATTGAATTGATATATCGGATGCAGATTGATGGATTGTTACACCCCTAGTAAACAGTATTGCGACAGATTTATGTACAACTGGCTTTCAAAGGGAAAGGAAGATGACAGGAAGATGTCTGGTTAAATTTACAACACCCAAAACACACCTATGATTGAATAAGGGACTTTATACAACCCCTTTGCCCCTCACTTTGCACCCATGTTATGCACCGTAACCATCAAAAGTAGTTGTACTAAATGCACTTATACCATACACTTAAGACCATGCGACATAGATTGTTTAAATAGAGCCCTTTATATTGACACATTTGTAATCCCAAAAACCTGACTAAAGCCCCTTTAATTTGTGTATGTACGAAGACAAACTGTAGTTGTTTCAAAACAAACATGGTCAGTTGGCATATTATACCACACCATATATCACACTGGTAATTAAGTGCAAAGGGGCGTTAACACTTGAAAGCCTGATATGCCAGTATAAAGCAGTATAATGCTATCAATGTATGCTCTAAATGATTTGTTGTTGTTTTATAGTGAGGTGTTTTGGCACAGACACAACAGAACCTTCTATTTTGAGCCAAGGTGGGATCAGAAAGCTGCAGAGATTGGCAGATCCTACCCTTGAGTAGCTCTGCGTACATACTATAATTGACATACTCAGACATAATCCCTTGTGGGACTTTCACACTGTTCCCAGACTTCAGTGGGAGATTGCTGCTTCTTGAAGAAGTCATGACCACTGTTTGATCAAAGGGGCTCTGCTCCCAACGCCCACTGCTTTCTGCCAGTGCTTGATCTGGATCGATGCAGGGGTTAGTGTACAAAATCCCCAGCTTCCTAGAGCTCTGCAAACCCACTTTTGCCATTCAGAACGGGAAGTCACGTTAAGTTCATGTGCGCGCTCGTTCTCATGTATTTCCCTGCCGTGTGGTGCTTTTTAGAGTGTCTGCCTCGATATAGCACCCTTAGCAGTGAGGCAAAAGAATCAGGAGCTACCCAGAGAAAAGTCAAGTCTTTTATAGCAAAGCAAGGCTCTATTTCAAATGTAGATTGTTTACATCAACTGACTGTTAATAAGAAATATTGGCCTAATGAATCAATCATGTTCCTTCATGAATGCAGCAGTTTATTTCTCCTCCAGCTGTGGGATGTTTGATACCACTCTATATGGGCTTCTGCCTGCAATTACAAACCAAAAGAGTTCTAACAGGCATTTTTATTGTTTGTCTTAACTTTTCTAATAGCAGGCACAAAGCCAGACTTTGAGTTCATATAAATGCTTCCTATTACCGTTAAAAATCTGTCTTTAGCCCAAGAACGCCAAACCAGCTCAGCTCGTTCCTTTATCAGCTT
Organism: Cephalopholis sonnerati; assembly: GCA_019142605.1. NCBI lineage: Eukaryota > Metazoa > Chordata > Actinopteri > Perciformes > Serranidae > Cephalopholis > Cephalopholis sonnerati. The sequence goes on from JAGQAX010000023.1 coordinate 13,133,986, forward strand.
ACAACCAGAGTTCTCTGGGTGCCTATAAATCCAGTGAATATTGTTCATTGTGAGTTTCCCGTCTTACCAAACAAGAATAACAAGAAAAGACCCATAATTACAGAATTTACTGCAGTTTGAGAACTTCACCCAAAACTTTTCTGTTCCCATTAATGGAAAATATGGTAATTAGTTTTTCATATTCCCTCATACATTGGAGGTTGATATAACTTATTCATGACAGCGAAAACAAGAATTGCTGTTGTCTGTCCATTTTCTTTGAGCAGTACTAGATGGAAGCAGGGGGATCCACTGATTTCGAGCAGCAATTGAGCCTTTGCCTCACTCTCCCTTTTGGTGCGATACCCACCGGATATGAATCAACAGCATCATTAAGCGGGGCACTGTTTCATCAAAGCGGGAGTCAAGCCGAAAAGATTCCGAGGGGAACGTAATCAGTTTGAGGGACGAAGGTTTATTTATTCCAAACAAAATGAAATTACTCTGCCTCTTGAGTGACATTTATGGGTGTGCTACCTGCAGTGGTGACATGTTTACAAAGTGAGTAAGTTAAAAAATGCATGCCCTGGTTTGTTCTGGTGATGTAGACACACTGCACTCCTCTAACCCTAAATATAGATAAGGCTGACAGTGTTCTTTATTTTCCTATTGTCAACAAATGCCAACAAAAGACCGAAACCAAGGATACATTTATCTTGACTGTGTTGCCAAAGCCTGATGCTTATTCCTCTCTGCCATAGACCTCCATTGTTGTCTAAAAACCACAGCAGCCACTGTTGCACTGTGAGACATGCTCCTTAGTAAATTTACATTTACATTTTGAGTCAATCATACATTCTTTATGCTTTAAATACTTGAAAATATGACCATAGCAGACGTGTCTTGATTATATTATTTTGATGGCATTTTTTTAATGACTGTTTTATTTCAAAATTGCAACAATTATTAAAATTCAGGATTTGGGCTGGCTGTTGTGATACTTTGATAAAATGAGCGTGATGTATTACCTAATTTAATACAGCTGTTTCATTTTTGTGATGTGGAAGATTTGAAGGTTAAATTATGAGAATCAAAAACTATTGCAGTCTGAAGCTTAAAGTCCCCATCATATGCACTACTTATCCCTGTGTTTTGTGAAAAACTACAGTGCCCAGCAGTCTTAGAAAATTACAAGCATTTTTTAAATGAAAGTACGTATATGACCTGTTTTTGAAGATTTACGTTTTCAATAGGAATTATGTGCTGAGACAGACTAATGCATTGGTTTTTGGTCTGCCAGTGGGATTTGTTGACAATAAAATAAATGAAGACTAAACCCAGCTTTATCCTCTAAAGACACATACATACTGTACATCCGTTTAGGTGGTAGGTGCCAATGGTCCACAATGTGGATTTATATAGCATTTGGTCTCATTAATCTGCTTCAGCTCTCACATCCGCGTCTGCCATCTTGATGTCACAGCTCCAAGTAAATTGTCTCATGTTGTTAACAGACAATTGCTCATTATCTACCACTCCCCGATCCAATTCTTGGGGATTATTCCTCAATTAAAGGTTATTTCGCCTCTGACTCGAGGTGATGTGGCCCTGGTTTGAACCTGCCTGAGCGCCAGAGGATAAGTGAATGACCCCAGGGAGAAGAAGAAGAACAAATCCCTCTGTTTGGCCTCCTCAGCATAAAAAATGACTATTTCATGAAGTGTGAAAACACCCATGCAGGCATTCTATAAATTACTGTTAAATATAATGGCTCTGTTAGTACTGAAGAAGCAGCGCTGGTAGCATTCCTCCTGCTACAGGACAGTATGGGTGAATATGGGGGCTTCCTTACTAATGAAGAGGTGGGTAGGAGTTGGACGCGGGCGACGTAGCGCAGCGAACAATGTGCCATTGTCGCCGCTAAGGCTGGGCTGTCACACGGTGCTCTGATCATTACTTACCCACAGACGTCCAATGTCACGCACAATATCCCCGGGTTTGCCCTTCATAGGTTGTTGTGCATCCTCCGATCGCTCCAGCTCGCTTAATGATAACAGGCAGCAATTACACTCACATGCCTGCACACTCACACACACAAACAAGCTCGCACACAGTACAGTACTGCAGGAAAACAAACACATCGGCACCCGCCTGCTCGCCTTCTCCCCTGGCCTTTTTGTTTAGGAAGGAAGATAAATATCCCCATAATAGAAAAAGCCTGCTCCTGATGCATTTTCAACAGTCCACTGCTTCAATTACATGTATTTACTTACAAGTCTGAATTTATTCTCTGCCCGCTGCAGTCCGATTTGTTTTGAATGGTAAATGAAAAGGTCTCCTGTGCTATTGTGGCAATATTTTAACGCTTTGCCTCGCCAGCACACCTACCAATGAACTTTATGTGTGCGAATTGTTTAATAAATCAGCTGAGGGGGGTGAGGTTATAGAGACGGGTGGCTTGGGCGCGCTGCTAGTACGCCACAATGAAAAGAACAGTTTATAAATTGCAGCCTCGTCGGTATGAAAGACCCCTACAATACGATCCCGCGCTGAGGGGAGGGGATTATAGGAGAGGCCAGGATATTATTCACACAGGGGTGTACGAGTTGACACTGTGCTGCAGGAGTGTGAGAAGTAGTCACACTATTGCTTTTCCCCAACTGGAAATGTTGGCAGTATGCAAAGCCATCTTTTGAGCCGCAGTTAGATTTCATGGGACTGTACGCATATGATGTCAGAGTATGGATATCAGGGGACACGACTGAGCTGGTGTGCTGGTAGGGTGGCACGCTTATTGAGATCATGATTATAGCTGTGTCTAAACTCCGGTCCCTTTGTGACAGAGCCATTAGCAGGCTGTCACACTCTTCAGCGCGCTCTATGTATGTGACCGCTAATGCTAATACACTGACTGCAGCTCACATTCACATACTAGATTATACCCAACACCGTGGCAATGACCCTGGACACTTGGATACTTTCAGAGGAAATACAACTAGCATGAAATCATTTTTTTTAGTTTAATTAGTTGCCATTTTTGGCATATGTGTTGTTGCTTGGTGATGGATCAGATGTCATACATATCTGCTTTTTCCACATGCTTGCTATTACTCCATATCACTGGTTTACACAAGCAGGGCTGAGCAACACCAGGCTGCAAAGTCACATTGCCAAATTGATTGCCCATTTAAAAGGATTGTGGCTTTTACAAGGTTTGGCCTCCTTCAGTTGAGTGCAAATCGAGTGCCACTATATTAAGTGGTAAGACCAGAGTGCTGATAGATTACCTTTGGCCACTCTGTTTAATTGTTGGACTTGGTGGCAAACCTGTTAAAAGAAAAAGGGGGGTTGGGTAAAAAAAAAAAAAAAAAAAATGGAAAGAGCTAAATCGAGAATGTTAAATATTGAAGTGGTTGCCGGAGGGCTAATGAAATTAACAATGCAAGTAAACAGCCTCCTGCAAGTGCCAGTGCCACATCCTCCTCCTTCTCCGCCTCTGCCTCGCTTTGTCCCTCTCCCTCATTGGCTTAGCATGAGGCGAGCTTCAGGGCTGAGTATGAGGTGTGGGGGGATGGTACATGTGTGTGTATTTGTGCTCACAGGTACCCGTGCATGGAGGGTTTAGAGGGGGGTGATCCAAGGTCAGAAACCCCGGTATTAGCACCATCTCCATCCCACCAGACCCTCCTCCACGGCAAACTCTATCTCCACCATGCTGCATCAGCGCTATAATATCGTTAACCGTAATCCGCTTCCCTGCCTTTACCTCTGGCCAAATGGCACAACTGAGCTTTAAGGCTTCATAACAAAGCTCAGATGATGTATTTATCTTTTTTTCATTTGAATACCAGTTTGCATTCTCCTGGCTTGGATATTCTCTCACTGAAAGAGATGAACAATTGTGAAACTACCTATGAAACCAAGGTGCACTGTTTTGGGGGTTAAACTGTATGCTGTGTGAAAAGCTGTCTTCAAACAACTTTGATCATAACTGTTTTTCTAATAATTTGTTATAGTTAAGAGATGAAGCACAGCCATGTTTTCTTATCTTTGTAAATGCTGTGATTGAGCAGTGGGAGAGCTTTGACAATTGTGTTTCAACTTGAAATGGCTCAGTGTGACATAATTATGTCAGCGCAGGCTTATCGCTGCTGTTTTCTTAGATGGAGATGTTGTTAGCTGTTGGGCAGCTAGCTGGGGGCTTGGCTCTACTGCATTTTTTTTTTTTTTACAGTTTAACACAGGCCACACACATGCACACACAAAACACACACACCTGGAACAGATCTGCAGTAAAGCCGCTGGAAGCCAGGAGAAGGAGCTTATCCCCATTACACATTCTTCCTGAAGGCAGCACTGGACAGCTGGCACATATACTGTACAAGTGCACATTGACACACACATACAGTGCACACACAGACATAGATAGACATGAATTCATATGCACACACTCATTCATCCCTGCTGTGCATGCATACTCATGTGTGAACACAGAAACCATATACAAACAAACACAGACCCACACACATACAGTACAAGAGCCAGGTTACCACACGGTGAACTGGTCCAGTTGGTGGGTAGTTGGCTTCGGAAACCACCCAGCAGTGCCCGGGTTGGAGGGTCTCCTCTGTCCTGAAGGGGACAGGCTCAGAGCAGATGTGCATCTCAGGGGTTCGTGCTTAAATCCTGTTCGACTGCTGCGCCCGTGAAAAGAGAGAAGCTTAACAAATCAATTCCTCCCGGATTAATCTGCTTTCAGATTCGTGTGTCATTCTCACTCTTGTTTCTGATAACACTTCACATTAGGATGCAGAAAATCCTGAGGAGTTACCAGTGAACAATAACAAGTCAGGAACCGACTGCTCACTAACTTAATCAGCAGCTAACAGGTAGTTCCTGTATTAACTCTTCAAGATCCATAAAGCAAATAATAAGACACTAGAACAGATGGCCTGGTGTTAATAGATCAGTATGTGATGATTAAGTGAGGTAACTTTAAATTCTTCTTGCCATTCCTTTATAAAAGTTACTATGTTGTACTCCCGTTAGTAAAGTGGCGTATCATACTGAGACTGGCATTGATCATTACTTCATGATTACCAGTGACTTCCATTACTGTACGTGTAACTTTTGTGTCCCCAGATAGGTCGCTCATGATGCCACAAAGATTGTAATCATCATTCAGAGCACATTTCCTTCAATGTTAGGCAAGTAATCAGTCTGAAAAAAGTAGTTCAATTACTCACTAATTACTCAACGGCAACAGTAATTAGTTGCACTACTCATTATATTACTTTGGTTACTCAGCCCAGCTCCACCAAACATGCCTTGACAAAAATCCTCCATACCTACATGTCTTATATTCTGTATTTAACACCCATACAGTAAAAATCCTCCCAAAAAACTTCCTTCAACTGCATGGGTGTGGTTTTTCAGGATGCAACAGTGCACACTTTGGCAAACTTCGTGACCATCTCAGCTCAGTAGTTTATTTTGGCACGATTAAAATTAGAAGTTGGACTAAGTGGCAAGGTATCGGCTAGATTTATACCCAAAGCTTGGAAATAAGGCAAATAATACACTCATACAATATGAAATCAGTTTATTTGATGCATGTGTATGAAGGCATACAGATTATATTATTCACGTTTTGGGCTGGGCATCCATTGATGCAAGACACTACATTGATGTCAGACCCCCTTTCTTGGTATTTGGGTATTATATTTTCCATTCCGACATTAGGATGGTGAATTCGTCACAATTGATCCGTTAGGTAAAAGTCATTTGAAAAACTGCAGTGAAGTCTGGTTGCAGCTGCAGCCATGTCAGCTGTACAAGGAGCAAAGTCTAAGCGTATCTTGTAATCTCATTTCTGTTTAAAGTTACAGTTACGTGTGAGGTCTCCAACAAGTTACAACAAGTTACAAGATGACCCAATGCGAGAATGCGCATCAGGCAATACTGTAATCCAATACTCTACTCATTAGAGAATAAAGTAAGCATTACTGTTACTGTTATCTTTGCTGAACATTGATTTTGTGTGTGAGGAATTAAAGGCCTGTACCAAATACAGGGCTGTTGATTTCAGTGATTTAAGCAAATAATAGCCCAGTCTACTAATTAAAGTTTTATGGTAACCACACAAGCTGTCAGCCAGCTAACTAGTGTTCTGTTAAAATTATCCAACTTCTTTTTACCTTTACGTCTTTTATTGTTCCACAACAGTAAATCATGGCAGATGTAGTCAGGATTTTTGACACATATCAAAAGAAAACACAAATTTTTACAAATTGATTTAAGGTAAGCAAAACAACAAAACACAAAAATAATTGATTACATAAAAGTTAAAGTACATCAAGTCAGTTTTTTGCAGCAGTTACAGCCTTTAGTCATTGAGGATGGGCCTGAATCAGCCATGAACATCTGGATACTGCAATTTTTCTCATTCTTGTAGATAATAACTCTAAAATCAAGGACTATTATCTTTGATTAAAAGTTACTCCGGAACTCCTTGTTAGCCTTACATTAATTACACGTCATTTAATTATTCCTTAATAAGTACTCAGGAATGTTTGTACCTTTATGCAATATGCTCCCCTTGTCGTCAACCTGTAAAGTCTGACTTACATTGACAGATTTTTAACTTCATTCTTTTTTTTCTGTTTTCCTCACACTTAAGGACATTAAATTCACACTTTGGAACATTAAATTTATCACTTCAGTGCCTCAATTAACAGCTACCAAACATGGTGGCTTTTTACTGACCCGCTGTTGATGCTTAAGCACAGGGCTTGGCTCGTGTTTGCCAAAGAGGTAAACAGCATTTTAGCCATACTGTTTCTTTGACGCCAGCCTTTTTAGCATCCTTCCCCACCACTGGTGGCAACCATCTTAGCGGGCTGGGATCCAAGCCCCCTCCAGAGAGTGTACTCTTTTCTCGAACATGAGCATGGGATTTGGTTTCACTAACAAAGCCGTTTTCACAGTTTGTTGTGGTGCACATGAATATTCATGCACTATTGCTTGGCTCAGTTTGTCCTCATAAAAAAACAGGAGGATTGTTACTTTTTCTTTTTTCTTCTACCTGTGTTATTCCATTGTTTCATGAACATTGGTTAGGCTGGCGGTTAGACATTTGATAGGGATGACAAAGAAAGGGATTTCTTTTTCTAATATCATTTTTTGCATGAATATCTGCATGACAATGTTGTGCCAAAAGATGTGACAGTTTCTATAGATTACTACCACAGCAGTGGCTGATGATATAAATGTCCAGAACATAAGCTGTTATCAGAGCTTTGCATTTTAAAGTCTGGTCATGTTTTCTTTCATTATGACAGGCCCACTGGCTGGTGTTCAGTGAAAATGTAAACAAACGTATTATTTGGCACATTTTGCAATGATCTCGTGTTTTTAAGAGCTGTATAGTTTGAAATCATTTTAAATATTATTTGACAGCAGTGATATCTAAATGAAGGCTGAAAAAGTGGTGGAAAAAATGTTGAGATTAAAGGGAAAGGTGTCAACAGGTTTCCCTTGACAATGCAATGGCTTTTTTTTTTTAATATATATATAGACTATGCAGTCTAAGGACCTCCATGCTGCATCAGTTTCTTACGGGATATCAGGAACTAGTAATATTTGTTTGACAGAAACTTGCTAAATCCTGGACATCGCGATTTAAGCAGGTGACTCTTTCTCTATATACCGAGCCGACACAACTGAGGCATCCGATGACAGAAAGGGAGGAGGTGTATGCTTTATGTCGACTGGTGCTACAATGGGAATGCCGGGTGCTGCCCCGTTCTGGCTCACCCTGCGCCACAAAGAGAGTGAAAAATCTGGATCACTAATATGTGCCATTCAGAGGCGGCTGCACAGCAGCATCAATGCTCATGTTTGGATTCATGGCAATGGCAGCTATCTTGTTGAGGTTAAGATATGCAAACAAACTACGACCCACGCCCCCATTGACCAGACGGATGGAGCCAATCAGAGTCTGGAGCGCATTCTGGGACACCACCGTCTACGTCATGAATGACATAATTGAATTTAATGAGTCTGTGGTGGATTAAATTTGTAAATCAACAGAAGCAACTGTGCCCAAAGCTACAGGTAAATTATTCCACAACTAGAAACCATGGATTCCCAGAACCATTCAGAAACATAGGCAACTATAAAGCAGGAGTCGACATGTGAGAAGAGGCAACAAAGGACGAAATTGCTATGCTCAAGTTGTACCTTGTCTACCTTTGTGATAAATAAGTTATTGATTAATGGATTGATTGATAGTAGATGTACAATACAAAGGTTTACACCAGTTTGAAATTTAAGTCATTGCTCATTAAGGTAGAATTTACAAACACAATCAGTGTTTGAAGCACAGTGAAGAGTCCAACTTTTCAGAGGGAGAGCTACAGTAAAACCTTGAATTTTTGTCTAATGAGAAAAAAACTATAGACAGGTGCATCTTAAGGCTGTGTCTTCAATATAAACCTTGCCTGTCCCCCGTTTTCATTATTTTGAAAGCCGCTGAGTGTGCTGCTTGAAGGTGGTGATTGATTTTTCAGCCCCTGCTGTGTGTGTAGCTCCCATGTCACACTATCTGTCTTTCTTTGTAGAATTTGTTTTTGAACTGACAATGGTCAGGAAAGTCAACACACCCTGAAGCCATGACCTTGTGTGTTTATCCACTCCATGAATGAATAATGAACAAATGGCATTTGTTTGCTCCATCCTGCGATGATGCAGTTGCTGTTGGCTGTTTGTGTTTAAGGCATCTTCAGGCTGTAGTATGGACAAAAACTGTAGTTTAAACATCAAAGGCTTTCGACTTCTGGACATGACTTTTAGGGGTTCAGGCCCAAAGGACTGAAAATGTATTGTTTTTGTTTTGAGTTGTTATTTTTCTTCAGCAATTTTATTGCAATTCCCGAGAGATGGTACATTGTAGACACATTAAATTTTCACCAATGATTGGAAGTTGTGTGCAAATGCTGCCGAAGACATATGACCCCAATCGGCCTGATGGGGGCACAATAATTAAAGCCTCAAAATGTAACTTTGGAAAGGCCACACCCCTCATACCATAAGTCAGATCATCTTGATCCTGGACACACAAGTCCAGCTCAGAGTGCTCTACAAAATAGCATCCAGAATCATTAAAGTTAGCCCTAAGTAGGTTTTCTGCTATTTTGAATTTTTGAGAAACAGAAAATTTGGTTGCAATCTGACTGTCTAAAGCTTTATAATATCTCATTGCCTTGCAAAGATATTGAGCACATTAACAGGCCTAACTCCACAGCTACTGAACTAATCATCACAAAACTTGCAGGATATGTCCACATAAGTACCCAAAACATACCCTGAACGTTCCATTGAAATCTATTGCAAGGGGGCACTAGAAATACAAAAAATGGGTGTGGCATAACATAATTCTAAGAATATATATGACGTGGTTTTTCCAGTTGGTACAATACCTACAGGATATGTTTCATAACCTATATTGATATTGAGCAATATCATTATATGACCCATATTGATTGATTTTGAAATTGCTCAATAGGTGGCGCCACCAGCTCCAAAAAAGGGTATTTTTAAGGCACAAAATTTGGCCAGACATCGACGAAAGTTTGTCCAAACATCACCAAACTCTGCAGGTATTTTCCACTAAGCTTTTGAAGCATAACACTAAAATGTTTTTGCAATTGACCAATCGAGGGAGACAGTGTTGCTGAGGAGGAGCGTTGGAAGTGTGTAAGGGTCATCTTTAACGCAGGTGTTGTAAATTGTCAGAGGTCTCGATCCTTTGCAGCTTTCAACTTCTAACAGTCTATTGAACCCCGAAATCGCCTCATGCAGCTAAAATGATCATTATTATTAAAATAGACACATTTTTACGAGGCTTTTATCTGAAGTAAGGCCTTTACAGTGAAACACTAAATTCAGAGCACAACACAGATCTGAATATATTCTTAAAGGAATAAAAATGTACAACTGAGGATCTCATTAATAGACTTCCGATTTCCATATTTGAAAATATTACAGTGTAGAGTTGTTAGCTTTTATAGACTTGTTTTCCTCTCAACTGAATGCTTTTTGTTTTCTGTGTGACTGTCTGGGGTAACAAGGTTGAAAAGGCATGAAGTCATTTAATCATGCCAGAAAATATACCTCCGACTGGTTGAAAGACTTCTGGTGATGTTCCCTCTATTTTATGCATGCCCTGTAACCTTCTGTTTCCTCTTTCTCACTCACCTCTTCTGCTAGCTATCTAGCTCTGCATTACCTTCAGCTGTTTTTAGTCGGGGATTAACATAGCATTAACAGCTTACACCGTTTTCCTCTGTTGGTCTCTCACTCTTTGTTTTTTTTTCTCCCCCCTTTCTCCCCAAACCTTTTACTTTTCCGAGTTAAAATAGAGGATTTGATTTTTCATGCAAAATCAGAGCAAAGCCAAAATGAAGATGCCAGTTACATTAAGAGATATTCCACGGGGGGCTGGAGGCGAAGCGCGCTGCTTTGACTGAGAAACAGTGAGGCACTGCACGGCGCCCCCAGAGGACCAGCCTAGTGTCTGATGTTGATTTAGCTGTAGAGCGCTGGTTATTCCTGCACGCCACCGAATCTAGTTATAACTGTGTTGAATTAATTCGGCAGGCCTCTAAAGAAAACCGAAGTTACAGAGGAAATAAAATAAGTTTTGTTTAGATTGTGGGAGAGGAGTAAAAAGAGAGTGGTAACTATTCTTAGCCATTAAACTTGAGCTTGAAATATTTTGAGATATCAAGTGCATCTCCTTGCAGCGTCCATAGTTTTGACTGCTTCAGAGGCAGGACTTAATGCCACCTGCCCTTTATTAAATCACACTTTAAGCACTTCAAAGTGTAACACTGTCCTGCCTGCAGCAAAGAACAGCAACTTGGATTTTTAACTCTTTCACTGCATGTATATGAAAAATGTATTTGCATTTTCTGATTGCATCTGCACTGATAAACTGCCCTTATTAATGTACTATAGTGAATAATACTAACTTTAATGCCTTTTATTATAGTTGCTTTTGCTGTGTACACTCATGGCAGGCTTTGCAAAGCCTGTTCCTTTTCTGCTGTGTTCTTACTCAATGTGCACCTGCTGCAGGTATTATAAAACATTTTTATTGTTCTTGTATACATTTTTAGGGCAGGCAGGTATGCAGCTGTAGGACTGTTAAAAGCGCAGCTAAAGAATCCTGCAGATTAGGTCAGAGCCTGTGGGGAGATGCATGCGTTGCTGTCAAGATGCTGAATACTGTTGTTACTATAGCTGCACTTTTCTACACAACAGTCTTGGATTATTTTTGCTCCCAAAAATAACTAGATTCACTTGATTTGGTACAACTTTTGCCTGTGGCGCTGTAGTTCCCCCCCCCCATTCGTCCTGTCCTTTAAGGTTGCTCGCGTGTGCGTATGCTTTTTACAGCCTGTTTGCGTCAGTGAACTCCAGCATGAGCTGCGTTTAATTGCTCTTGATGCACAGCGGGTAGAGATCCCCCGGGCCAGGCCTGTATGCATGGCCGCCCAGAGAAGACATCTGCCCCATCAACCACCTCAATGCCACCAAACCCGCCCCCCCTTCAGCCACACAGAAAGCTCCTGTGGACCAACATTACATGTGTAAGGGTTCCCCACAGAATTCTTCACCATCGCCTCTGTCACACATAAGTTGAACACTTGTATTACACAACCTGGGAGTTTTTGTAGTGATTAAGTGCAATTACAATGTATAATTAATGGTGTTGAATTGTTCAGCTAAAACCCTGCTTTGTCATGTTTTAATGAATATGCTGCCATTTTTGATAGTCCGGTCTTCTTTTTTAACACATCCGTGGTTTGTACCTGTGGTGTGCAGGTACACATCGTGGCTATATTGCAGTGCAGTTTAACAGCAGGCAGTGTCATGTAAGGTTGTATTCTACAGTACGCCAATGGTGGACCTCTTCTTGCGACCTCCAGTGACTTCTGAAGCTGGGGTCAGAGGTCACTAGCTCTCATAGTCCTCGACAAGCTGCAGCTGATTGCCCTTGTTTCCCTGAGGAAAGCTGAATGCCACAAACACAGCTCCCCATGAGAAAACAAATTGGCCGCCCAATGACTCCTGTCATTTCGAACACTCCTTAAAAGCCTGAATCACTGGCTGAGCCTTTATGGACACCCGGTTCTTGCTCCCTGAGCTGGAGGGCGATTCCAGTACAGCACTGGGAAATGAATTGAGATGCATTTATCATTCAGGATTGAGTAGAGGTTTGTCAGATACGCGGAGAGAGAGAGAGTGTGTGAGTGTGTGAGTGTGTGTGTGTGTGTGTGTGTGTGTGTGTGTGTGTGTGTGTAAGAGTTTGAAAACATGGCATGAAATGAAACATCTGTCTTTCTCCCTGCATTGCTCCAGGGCCTAAGGAGACATTTATAGCAAGCAGCAAAGCAACGGTTTCGCTTGTCATGTAAGTTACCAGAACCACACGATAAAGTCATTACTCCAGGGCGCCCCCCCCCACCCCCACCTTGTCAAAAGCTACACAATGTCCCTGTAAGCACAGTGGTACTTTATGGCATATACAGGAAATAAAGTGCAATCATCACACCAGCAATGCACCCGATAGGAATAGGTTCCAGATTCATTATGACAAGATGAAGCCGCGTGCCTTTTTTTCTCCCCTCCTACGTCTTCGTGCTCAAATGGTAAGTCAATTTGTTGGCTTTGTCAATCTCAGGGGACCTTTTTGAATGTGTCACATCAGCGTTAATTGCCACAGACGTATGAAACAGCAGCCCCCTCCTTGCTGCTCGGGCGCTCGACAGCCCCCTCCCCAGCGGCAATGACACTAAGTGCACCCCTGTGTTCCTCTCTGCACGGCTCCTCTGAGGATGTATTCTAAACAGGCTTTGACAAGGCGACTTATGTTATAGACTATGATGATCGCTTCCTTCCCTTCTCGACAAGAAAGGCATTTTGTCAGTAAACAAAGTGGGAAGGAAAAAAATAGTCTCCTTGCTTTATCTGATCCTGTGGAGTTCAGCATATTACAGGGAAACTGAAAGATGGACAGTTTCCTTGGCGATGGCACAAAGGTCACGAAAAGTTTTCAGTCGTAGGAAAACAGCCTGAAGTGAAGGGACGTGTGTAGGCACAAGCCTGGGGCCAGAGCCACAAGAGAGGGTTTTTGGGTTGGCAGCAAAAGAATCATGTACCCGAGCCATCATCACAAGACAGAGGACTTTCTTCACCTTTTAATTAAACATGGAGGAAACAGAGTGGCGCCAGAGGCCCAGTGCCCTTAATCAAGCACTGTAAGGTCAATGGAAAATGCTGGACTACTGCTAAAATGGAGTCTGTCTGGATGGTAGACAAAGTGAGAATGAATGAGTACGGGAGGAATGTACAGGGCTTTTAAGAGCTCAGATTACTCTGGGTCGCTCGTGGAAACGGCTGCATCCAGCACACATCAGGGACAGTGTCAAGGAAACCAAGATGCAGAGGAACACGCTGAGTATATGAATAAACAGGATGAAAAAAAATGTCAAAGTCAAAAAGTGTCGTTTGTTTAAAGGTAAAGAGAGGCCCTTTGGCTGTATCTGGAAAAAAAGACTGTGGTAGCGTTAAGAGTAAATATAGGGAATGGTGTGTTCATCGATTGCTTGTGTAGAAAGGCCCAACATCCACTACGAGCTCTGTGCTGATAGGGCCGAGCACAGAGCTTGTAGACACAGCAGAAGAGATTGCACTCTGATGAAAAAAGGGTGAACTATCCTGCCATAAAACATAAAGAGATGGTATCTGGCGTGGTGTACAGGAATAGGCTGATGGTGCCGGCCGGTGTGTGACTGTATGTATGTGTTTGGGAGGGGTTCGCTGTGATTTATTACCATTGCAGGGCTCAGCAACAAGTCAGCTGTTAGTGTTTTGACCAGGTGGCCAGGGACAAAAAGGGCATTCCCCCCTCCAGAATAGGCTAGGATTCAAGCTGTGTGCATGTGTATGTGTTTGCATGTGTGTGTATGCAAATCTGTCTAATTTAGCTGTCTCCACAAGGACACATGGAATCAAGCTGCTCTTTCGCAGCCTTCAGCGACAATTGCGCCGCGGTGCTGTGCATACGTAGGGAACGGCATGCGGCGGCCATTTCCTCTAAATGTGTCAACAGGATGCTGCTCTCACACTGTGCCTCCCAGAAGATTGATAATGAACGATTGGCTCATTAACAGAGACTATTAGCCATGTCCACATGTGCAGTCCCATGAGTGGGTAGAACACTCGCTGAATGGACACACTACAATATGAAGACTAATTGCCTTTGAAGACGGAGTCTGTATTTTCTCCTCTAATTCTCCTAGGGCCCACAGGCGGGCCTTAAGTCGGCAATAATTGCTGCAATTTTCAGTGTCATTTACTTATTTCCGGAGTGACATGAGCATTCCACTACTTGGTCTCAGGGCTGCTGCCTCCCCCGCGTTTATAAGTCTTGATCTGAGACCATCGTATCTGGTCCTTTCATCAGCTTTGAATTCCACAAATATCGAAAACAAAACAAGGTGACAAATTGATCTATGGTAGCTCAACCACGTCTTGATTAAAAAGTTGTTGGACTCTTTTGGGCACCTTTCAGAACTTTGGTCTTTTAACACGGAAAACAAAAAACGTCTGGAAAAAGAGAGACGAAATAAAATGTCAGTTCTCCAACACAATTTCAGTCAACACATCATTTTAATTGCATATCAACTTTTCCCCCACCATGTCGCATAACCTTTACGTCAATCTCAATCTCTTACCTGGAAAATCCTCTGTCACCCAGGTCTCACTGACTTTTCCAAGGAAACCGAGCCTTTGTTGTGCTTGTGCCAAGCTTGCGTGCATTCGACCTCTGACTCAGCTGACCCCCAGGAGTCAGATACTGAAATGCTGACAGACGAGCAGCACTGGGAGATTAGAAGGAAAAACTGAGGGGGGAAAAAAAGGATCTCACTGCTACAGGCTTTGTTTGTGAGTAGCCGGTATTGCCATAACAACATATGGCCACCAAGCTGTAGATTCACTGAGCTCGGATGTGCATTTGGTTGGTCAACATTCCCTCAAATGACATTGGCAGGTTTATTGTGTGAGGAATTAACCAATTTGTAGAGCTGAAAATCAGGCTGTTGCACAGTTGTTTGCTGTAATGTATCAGTACAGAAGCAGTTTGAGAGGTTTGAACAGGTGCTCCGTGCTGGAATGCATCACTCTGAACTATTGCTGGGCAAGATGGAGCTCCTTTATCACTAACACACATGCATATAATTTCAAATTTAGGGAAGATGCATACCTAATAGGCATGTCACGATATCCAATACTGCATTACCAGGCCGATGCCAAAAATGTGAAACATGATGGTACCTGTACTTCCTGTATAGGTACCAGGGATGCAATTGTTTTGGACATGATGGGGTAGCATACACCTACGAGAGTTTTAGTCTGTTAAAAGCTGTTAAATACTAAAGGAAGAGGCAGAATGCCAACCAGCACTGAAAAACAACAGTAGCATGTGGAAGACAAAGTCAAGTGCAGCTGCAGCGACAGCGTGTTTTGTTCATTCTTTGCAAAGAGAGCATTGTGTATTTTCACCATGCTGCAGACACCAGCAGCATGACGAGGTGCTGAGCATCTGTTCTGCAATGAGCTCTGTACGTTTGCCACTTTTTAGTGGTTGAGTTGAACTTTGGGTAAAAAGAAGTGCAACCTCTTTGGCTAGGAAAAGCCTGAAGCCAGCGCTGGAGTGCCAAAAACTGCAATAACTTGAATGGCCACTTGGGGCTGGCTCCAATAGCCAGTCAATCGTCCCATGTTAAAATGCCTGCCTTCACAGCAGAAATGAACATGTCTACAGCCTGGTACAAGAAAACGGCCTTGGTTTTGATAGCTAATTTCAACATTCATGACACCTGTCAGGAGGCTTAAAGTTATGCATATTTAGGGGTGGGGCTGCTTGGGTGGCAGGCTGTATGCGAGGTTTCGCGACAGATCTACCCCTTGCTCACCCACAGCTCCACCCTCTCAGCCAAATTTGGTCACTTCTGGCACCAAAATTCCGAGATGGCAACTTTTTACCCAGCTATCTAATCACGGTGGAGGAGGGGTGGGACAAATAACCGACCACAAAGACCAAAGACCATTCATCACATCTTACATGTAAGACTGCTGTATTACAACAGTGGAGGAGAAATGTGTTAATATGCGTGTTTCTTCAGGCACATAATCTCACAAACTACCACAGAGCAAGGTTTGAAGCGGATCATCGTGGATTGATAATAAAGTTTAAATGTTTTCTTAAGAGTGTATGTTTAAGTACGTTAGATTTATTGTTTTGTTTTTGGTTTGTACCATGGTATCAACGATGGTATTGTGGAATGGTATTGTGGAATTTCAGTGGTGTTGGTATCGACAACAAAATTTCTGGTACCGTGACATGCCTACTACCTACTGGTTCAATGTGGCAGTAATAAGAAGCAAAATTACTACAATGCATGAAATATTTTTATTAAACTGACAATCCGACATCAATGCCCATTTTGAGCAGCAATCGGCCAGGTGTTCGAAGGTGACAAAGTAAGCAGTGGGAGTACGAGGCTTTGAGGAGTGCACGAACACATCAAGGCCCTTTTGGAATCCACAAGCTGGCACTGGATCCTAGAAAACTCAACAGAGAAACTAAAAAAGCCACCGGGATGAGATCAGGCCCAAATATCACAAATCTTCAAAACAGACTGGTGGTTATGGATGACTGTTCTTGAGCAGAGCCTGAACGTCCCTCCCCCCCACCCTTGGTCCCAAGACAGTAAAGTGTGGAAACAGGACTAAAGCTTACATCTCTTTTTTTTTTTTTTTTCCCAGTGTGACAGGTATGATAAATAACAAGTCATGTCTTGCCAGTATGATATCAGGTCTTTAGAGAAAAAAGGGCATTTCCCTCCTTTCTTGTCTGGAAATGACTGAGAGTTAGAAAAGGCGACTCTGATTTTCTGTCCAAATTCCCAGTGACGGTTTGGACACATGAAAAGACATCGTGCTGCGTGAGTGCAGAAGTGAGACGAGACCTTGTCGTCTTGAAGCCCCCCTGTGGTAATTTATGACGTCCGTTCGGGGCCTGTCATTACCTCTCTACCGATGCTTTCTTCCCCCGTCCATGAAGAGAGACCGCAAGATAATTAATGCGTTTGTGAGTCCTCGCACTTCCCTGACACACTTGACTCCGTTTAATAAATGATGTCCCATATTTTCCCATTCATTATAATGTCATTAAGACATATTAATTCCCCCTGCTGCTTTAACCTTTTAGCCCGCGTTACCACAGTAGCCCCTCTCCGTGGCTAGCCCCAGTTCCTTGTTCTACACCTCTCACATGTTGTACCACTTAAATTACAGGGCCCTCCATGGGCTGTTATGCAATAAGCCCATTTAGAAATAAACGAGGACAACACTCGGCGGCGAACGCGAGCACTCGCACAGAAAGCAAGCATTTTCAGATGTTTTACAGAGTGCATGAAAGTCAAACTTCAGAGAACGTGTTAAGTACTTTCAGCCTGCAGGTACAAGGAGAGACTCCTTGACAAGAAAAAAACTCGGCGACAGTCTGTTGACCCAATTTGAAGCCCACACTTTCATGGAGCAGATGTAAGAGATGCTCTTTTAAAGCACTAAAATGTACAGTGTTAAGATGCCTTCGGCAACACTGGGTCTGGTGGTTATGAAGAACACGCAGATTTGTGATTCATTACCCTGGACAAGGATGAGTCCACGGAAAAAAAGTCTCTTTTAAAGAGTAATTTATTACCAGTTTTGCATTCAGCGCAGTCAGTCTGGTTGTACATGCAGTAGAGCAGATCTGTTCATCTCCCTGCAGTGACAAATGTCCTTTTTGGATTCTCTTTTGGATTACCTTCATACAGAGGGAAATCACAGACTGTCCGTTGGCCCAGTGACCCGCCAAGCATACAGCAGCACCTTGCACACACTCACAGCAGCAAGACTGTGTGAAAAAACCAAAAGGGATGGGGTGGCTTGAAAAGAGAAAGGTAGAGAAGTGATGTTAGAGTGTGTGTGTGTACCTAGCTTATATGCCCTTGAATTGGCCCGGGACCACCAACGCTTGACTCGTTTAACTGCTCATTTATAACAGGTGGGCAGCATTAAACACTGCAGGTCCAAAGTCTGATCTCCCATTCCCTATTCATGCCTTAATCATAGCCGACTAAAAACCTAATCTGTCTCCAGATCAGTGGCCAGGGACCCATTTTATCTAGCCCCGCTAAACATATTGTGCAGAAGCCCATTTGCTGTAAATTGCAGCTATTAATCGTCAACTCAAACAGGCACCTGCATTGTATTTGGGTATAGGAATTCATGGAAAGTTCACCAGGTATTGTTATGAAGCCCTCACTGTCGAAAGAGCTGGTGCAGTACAGTTAAAAAATGTTTGCCCACGATTCGTCACAAGGTGGCAATAAACAATTAATCACACATTTTGGATTCCGTGTATAGCCAGAGGCCAAACATTTCCCCAGCTAGTTTGAGCTCTTATCTTATGCATATTCCCTTCTTTTGGTGTTTTGCACATCAAGAGAAAAGTTGTGGTCCTGTCTCTACCTCACATAATCTGAAACACTCTATACTACATTCAAGGACTGTAGTTACTACAGCATATGAACTCTGACGAGCTAATATAAGATCAATCCCCCTTTACCTTGAGTGTGCCATTCACCAGCCGGTCCAGTACAAGATATTACATCTTTTCCATCACTGTTACGAGGAGGAAAAAAAAATCTGCTCTTGGACACCTTCAATTAGAATCTAGCCATAATAGTTGTCCAACTCATAACTCATTCTGTGTTAGATATAGTGCCAAATCTCATTTTACACTGTCTGATAGAGTACTGCGGGATTTGAATATCGTCTTTCCCTTGTGTTCTGGCACTACCTCAGCTTCCTCCAAAGGCACTAACATGAATTTTCATCTGCAGTCTTTGCCCTAAATAGACACTCTGTACGCCTGCCTTGTTTTCTTTTTAGTTCCCTATATCACAGTGTAACCACGAGCAGTCTTGATACAGCTCGAGAATAAAGATCTTTCTATCTTATCTCATTCTGTGTGGGAAGTTAATGGTTGAATTAGACACATCATTATCTGTACCTTTGAGAGCTTTTGCATAAAAGTTTAATTGGATAAGGGAGAGTTTGGCAAAACTTGGGGTTGTACAAACTAGATTCCTTTCATAGACTAGTCCATTAAAGTGAAAATCTACCCATGAATAACTTGGAATTATTACAATCATCGTTCATTTCTCAGTTATATAAACTCTCTGCCAAATTGAAAGACCACAGATCCACAGCTTTTACATTTTCTAGGCCAGACATGTTACCCAAATCACTGAAAAAAGTTACCTTATAAAATGAGCTTATAGACTCTTGCAGTTCCATTAAGCACCACTTAAAAAGTAAATGTGTAGTGTATGTGAAGTATACCAACAACTCAACAAGCATACTTGAAACAAGTGGGCCAGCTTGGCTCTAGAAGTAATAAAATTGAACATTTAAAAGTAAACTTTAACTTCTTGTGCTGAAGCGTACTTTAAACACACAAGTTTATTACTTATTTGCCAGAGGACACTCGTTACACATTAGCTTTTCTAAAATGTTTAAACTGTCTCATTACTATATAGCCATATAAAGTTAGAAGGACTAAGTCTGTGTTGTCCTAGAAATGGAAAAGAGTTTTTCTTCCTTGACTAGAAATGCGCTTCATGTTTCTTGCAATGCTTTTCACTCAGACTTTTGACAAAATGGCACCCCTTGTGACCTAGTTTCAATAGACCTCCTCATCAGACTCACTCACATCAAAACACCTCAACAGTTTTCTCCACTGAAAGAACACCCCCACGTCTACTGTCTGGTATTTCTTATTTTGGCATTCCTGGGATGATTTTTGTGGGAAATCTGCACACAGTCGCAAGCATGATTTTAAATCTGTCTCTTGCTTACTCAGAAATAACCCCATATGTTAGATGCATTGTTTGGATCGCCAAGGTGGCATTTGGATCCCCCGGTTTTTGGCCCTGCTCAGTAAATTTACTTCAGCCAGATTCCAGAGAGTGGGCTGTATATTACCCACTATCAGTTTGGCAGAGGTGTCTCCCTGCATCTTTATGCCTCTCTGTCCATATGGGGATATGACGCAGTATTTGGTTCGGCCCCACTGTATAATTTATCCGAAGGGAACTCGTGCCATACATCACCGCATGTATTATTCATGGCTAATATGTTCCACGTAAATGACAGTAAATATACTGGTGGGTGTGGAGAATGGTTTGGAAAACTGCCTCATCCTGGCCACCATCAACCCCCTCCCCTCACTCGTTAGATGCTGTTGCCTGGTAGACAGCTGGACAATCCCTGGATTTTCTGTCACTCAACAGACGCCTCACTGTTTTTTGCCCAAAGCGCATTAACCCTAGCATGACTTCCTTTCTCCCCCTCCTATTCTTTGGAACAGTGACTGCACCATCAAACTGCATGTGCTGCACTCTCACATTACAATTGACTTAGGCATGAGCAAGCTGAGGTTCTTTTTGGTATCCACCACAAAAGCTTTGTGCCACCTTTACCCTGAATGTTCCCTGTGTGTGTGTGTGTTTATACGCACATGTGCACATGCTGCATCCAGTTTCAGAGGATCCTTGACAGTATCACGCAGCCAATAAAAGACCACCTGTTCCAGTGTGCTAATCTAATCTGGCCTTGCACAGACTTGACGGTATTTCTTCCAGTGTCACGTTCCATCGGGGCCCCCTCCACCACTCCATGGCAAAAGCCGGGCCGAGTTGTTAACAGAGCACCCCTGACACACAATGTGACAATTTCACGCCCAGCCCCTAATCCAGCTGACACGGCTATTGACGCTCCTTTAATTGCCCTGTAAGTTTTTGCTTTTTTGAACACGTTGAGGAATAGAAAGCACCGTCAAATCTGTTCCCGTTCCTCTGCTTGTCTGTCAGGATGGCTGTCACCTTGTTATGATTAATGTATTCCCAGGCATGCACGTTTTTATTCTGGGGAAAACGCACCTTTCTCCAGACGAAAAAGCTGCTGTGAAGTCCTATCACGTTTTCTCTTGCCGAGAAGCCCGATATTGCACATGGCAAATACATATTTCAGAAACAACTACTTAAATTCATCTTTCAGGGTGTTGAATCAGCTTGTCTCAGTTTAATTCAGTTTTCTCTCAGGGCACTTTTGGAGTGGAGTTGAAGTGTACCAAATTGAGATATAGATTTTTCTGTCTCTTTGAGACAGAAATAAGATCACTTGAAGAGTTTGTGAGAGGCGGGTTAGGGATCATATGTGTTAAGTTGGAGATTGAATTATGTCCACCTTCTGCACAGTCAAACATGCACATAGTACTCCATGAATACACAGCATAAATAATGCATAAATAATATGAAGGAGCTAGAATCCTGCATATCTCCTCTCTGCAAATCATAGCCTACTTTCCTTGAATCTTATGCTTCATTTTATACTAAATGTTAAATACATACCTTGAATGCAAATCGACTTTATTACAAAGGCATACAGTATATGTTCAGTTGATTGAAGAAAACCCATGAATGTTAAACGTGTATTAAATGATATTGGTGTGAATATAATCTGCACAATGTATTACTTTTTCTCATGTTGCCATGCTACAAAATGCACGTGTCTGTATCCCAACCAACAGCCACATTGTTGCAGGTAAGTATGATCACAAGATGAAAAATATTGTATGTGTCAGAGCATTTCGGCGGCATTCATTTCACATCCGCTCAGAAAAAAACACCCATTTGAAATGAAGCCCATACGGAGCGAAACAAGAAACAGAACCTCAGATGGCTTCACCAATCTCATTCTCACTGGGGGTCTTACAGGGGCGACTAGCTACTCCTCCCCGAGCCTGCTAGCAGATCAATACCAGGAATCAGGCCATTACGCTCCTTTGAAAGCGCTACGTGCACAATCGATATGTTATTATTTTTCATCTGCTGGCTGTATTTAATACCCTCATTATTATTTCCCCTCAGTGAACAGGGAGGAAGCTATTCCCGTCCCAACTTGAATCTTTTTTTTTTTTTTTTTTGGGTTGTCTGGGATTGGTCCTCATTTACATGGTTGTGGAGGTATGTGTAGTGATATGCTCCCTGTGCAAATTTATGTGAGTTTTGTTTGGAGTCCTTTAGGATTGCTTGTAGGTTGTTAGCGATGGTGTGTGGTCTCTTTGGATCTAAGTGAATATTTAGCTTCCGCTGTGAATGCATCCTGAAGAACTGGGGGAACGGAGCCCACGCTGAAGAGCAAATATAGTTTGTGTTGTGCAATATTGGTTTTCCTTTTTGCTTTAAGCAAAACACCATGATTGTCCTTGGCTGCTGAAGATGACTGACAGCTATGACCAGAGGTTAACTGAGGAAATGAGATTCAACATAAATGGCTCTTTAGTGTTTTATGTTTAATTCAGCGCATAATGTTTAATGTCCTCTTAGACTTATCATGTTTGCAAGGGCAATATGGAATAATGATATATGAGTTACGCTCCATGTTTTTCTTTAATCTTCATGGCAAATCGCAGCAAGATCAAATGTGCATTAACTCTCCTGCAATAAAGCACTTGATGTATGCCGAAGCTGCCGTGGACCAGGTGCGATCCGAAGCTCATGCATGACACATGCTGTGTCCAAAATGTATGGAGCGAATTAACTGGTAATACTCATTTTAATATAAATGAGCTCTCTCATAATGACGTGAAGGTTCCCTCAACACAGCAGGAGAGTGGCGTGGGGAGCGAGAACGGAAGGGCCCAGTTAGCAAACGACAGTTTGGTGATAAATCATCTGTAATTAAACACTTTGGAAATATACGGACCACAGCAGAGGGTGGGGGTGGGGGGCTGTTAGACGGTGGGTGGGTGGCATGCTTGCCCATCCTGGTGGCCTGTTAATAAATGCGGAGGAGATGATTGGAGGAGTTTGCTGTTGAATCTGATCAGATAGCCTGCAGCTAAGCCTTCATGTTCATTAATCAGAGGCTCGTTCTGATAGATCTCTCCTGTTTCACCTATTAAAACCTCTTTTCTATATGTTTAAAATTTGACTGTATCCAAGCTCGGGCCTTTAGCGCGTTTCTCACTCCTGGTGAAAGATTAATTGCTCTTGATCAAAGTCGTCAAGCAGAAGCCACACCAAGCTTAATAGACTCAGAGGAGAATGGCTTTCTTTATATGGGGGTGGAGGGAGCTCCAGGCTCCTATTATCTTGTCTTTCTTGTTCCTGGTGCAGGAAATTTAATTCTTTACCATGCTTTTTACTTTCTGCTGGTTTGGAGAACAAGCCTTCAATGTCAAGCGGCGGTGCGGACGAAGGCTGAACATGGAGCGCTATCACAAAGTAGCAATTGAAGTGGAGGCCATAGACTGGCTTATTGGGAAGGAGTATAAATCAGAGAGGACAAGTGACAGAGATTAATGCCAGCCAAGCCCACAAAATAACCCTTCCATCCCACTCCAGCCTCACCCTACAACAACTTCCTGATAAAGCCACCAATGTGACACTACACAAGGTACAATAATAGAAATGCATTACTCAAAAGCCCTTTGAGACATGTAGATAGGAGAACGGTGCCAAAGGAGAGATGTAGAAGACTACCTGGGCAAAATAATATTTTTATGTCCTTCATAGGACAAATGGTGTTCCTTCAGACAGTATGAATGAGTTTAGAGGGTTTATGGCCCCTATCACAGTCACTCTCCGAGCGGATGTTCATTATGTGGTCATATTTATGATGTCCCTTAGTAGAGGCCAATTTCTGTGATATATTTTTAAGTATCTGAGGTAGTTAGGCTTTCACTGAATTAACGATGGGAGAGCTGTATTCTTTGAAAGGAACAGCCATGCTTTTGCTCAATTTAACCATTTCTTAATTTAAGCCTATGCCTTGACTCAGGTTCCAGTAATTGAGCCTACATAATAATAATAATTTTTTATATGCACAAACCTAAATGCCTCTTTATTCTGTTACATAGCATTGCAACCTTTAAATCTCCTTTAAAGCTTTACTGACTGATTTTATGTACCACCACTTTTCAGCAACCTGCCTCTAATATTCCTGTAGGTTATTTTCTGTGATTAACATATTCCCCTCTGCTTGAGCTGGATTTAGACGAATGCCCTGAGAAAGCCTGCACAATTGTTTACTGCCTAGTAAAAATGTAATGTGTAGGCAAGGTTCTCTCTTTCCTCTCTCTAGTCTCATTGCTTTTGGGGTTTTGCTTCAAAGTCCCCTCAGCTCTGTATTTTTTTTTTTCTTTTGGTATCATTCCCATGAATCTCTCCTGATCGTAATCTGATTTTGCGGCTGATTTATTTCCAGCAGAAAAGGAGAGGAAGTGAGTGGAAGCCTTTCACTGAGTAGCCTGGCAGCGGGTGCCGCCACTGGGCAGCGCGCAATCAGCTCGAAAATGAAGTGCCGTGTACTCTCCCCGCGCTCAATACACACAAACACACACACGCACAAACTCTTCCCCAATGAAATAAGACAATACTGCAATTTGATCCAGCAAACCTCTCCTCTTACCTTCTCTTTCAGCTCTCTTTCCGCTTTCTTTTATTTACAGGGGGTCTCTCCCCCCCCCTGACAATCCAGATCAATCCATTATGTTCTTCCACTCTTTAATTTGGTGGGCAAATTTAATTTCCAAATGAATACCGTGCCGTTTTAATGCAAGCCACAGAAGATAAATGCTTTTGTGCTGTGCGTGTTTGATTGCTGACTTTGAAGAAGCAGCCTCTTTGTGTTGAGAGGCTGAGCGACTGACCCAGCAGGCCTGAGCTGCAGTGAGATGTGAGGTATCATATGTGTTACTGCTCATACCTGGCTGAATCAGAAGCAACTTGCCCTTCTAATTTAGTAGATTCCATATTTGGTGTGTTTTGTGCGTCATGACCATAAACATAACAATAATCGTCAGAATTGTTGAGATTGTTGACTTTTGTTTTGGTCTGTTCTTGCTGAGCATCAAAATGGCATATGGAGGTCAGGCAGGCAGTCATCCAATGTATCTCTGGTAAGGGTGGCCAACGATGGTTATCAGCCAATTAGGTTGTAAACAGTTTGATTGGTGGTCTCTAAGGGTTAGGGTTAGGCTAAAGGCTAATCAGAGGAGCCTGTCAATGACGCAAAGCATGAAAGACTGTTTCTCTATGTGCCTCTAAAATGGCATCACTGGTCTGGCAGTTTCACCAGATGTCAAAAAAAGACAAAAAACTTGAAATTTGTTGTGTATGTGGGTTTTTTAAACATGGGCAGCAGACGAGCATGTCTCTCTGTATGTGTGAGTGATTTTTTTGGTGTGTCATGTTCAACGTCAAAGACAGGCCGAAGAACAGGTAAACAGCAGAGAGAAGCTAGATGATAACTAGTAGTTCCTTCTTTTTGTACTGTATGTCTCTTAGTTGTTCAGTCTCTCTTCAAATCTTGTTGCAAACTTATTTGGATCAGTGCTTGAGAGCTGCTGGGGCAGAGCCGGAGAGTATTTTGTAATGGAGCATCATTGCATCTTGCTGGTTAAGGAGCTAAAATTAGCAAAAGTAGCACCCTGGACAGGTCACCAGACTATTGCAGTCACCACATAACCTATCCCCAACCTGCATGTCGTTGGACTGTGGGAGGAAGCCGGAGTACCCAGAGAAAACCCAAGTGACACGGGGAGAACATGCAAACTTTGCACAGAAGGACCTGGAACCCTCTTGCTGTGAGGCAACAGTGCTAACCACTACACATGCCGCCCCTTCATATATAGTGTTATGCTCAAATAAAATAAAGAAATAAATAATGCTACACGTTAAATAGAAGGCTTTAAATAGACCACTTGATCAGGTATTGGCTAAAACTGCTTCCAGCAAATGATGATCAGCCCTGAAAGTCCTGATCGGAGCACCGTTAATCTCTGGTCCTGATTGTAAATGAATAAAGCTCGAATGCAGAATGTAGTGCAAAGTACATTAAATCTACAGATGATGTTTAGGCTACTGCAGCCCATGATAAACATGGACCCAAGCTGTTGCCTAGTAAGGCCCCGATAACATAGAAAGCCTTTTAGCAGCAGGAGGCGGCTTTTTATAATTGTTTTTAATAAAAATTAAGCGTTTTGGTCTTGTTGTTTTTGCAATGCGTGTGTGCGCTCTAGGCGCCTGGTGTTTTTGCTGGAGTGCTTTGAGTTGAAAAAACTTCAACTCAAAGCGGAAAAGTGCCTCATGTCATCATTTTTTTGTCAACTTTTTTCCCATTGTCCAATCAGACGATTGGAGAGGCGGGCCTCCCGCGATGGTCATGACAGTGTAAACAGTCAGTTTACAGCTGGTAAACAATGGAGGAGAAACTGGTGGTAGCGCTTGCTGGATACGCAGAGCTATGCGGCTCAGCCATAGGCAGCAGGTTGTCAAACTGACCCTGAGTCATCCTAAAATATGCCAGGAAATGGCCATAATTGAGGTGAAGCTCCTGGACCAACTGGTGGTACTCCCCATGATCAACCCTCTTTATTAGAATCTCATGTACCCACACAGATCTCTGTTTCCCTGTGCCCAACAAACTATTCTCACCCTCAACCACAGCTAGAGTAAGAACCCTCTGCCTGAACATTTTAGGAACTAGATACTCATTACTGTGAAAAAAAAAAACAGTTGATTGATTACACGGGATGGTTAGTGTAAGGATGTGATGGGATGGTTGCCTGGCAACAATAAAATGGCGCAGCAGGTGTTTTATTTTACTAGTGGCATTCAATTAAAGAAAAGGTAGTGTGGTGCACCTCGCATTTGCAATCTGCAAAACACTTACGGTGTTTTCAGGGTCTTGACAATAATACTCCTCACAAATCATTCCACCATAGATCTATTAGAATTCAGATATAAGTTGCTCCATGACCCCAGCTATGCACTGCTATAAGCAGTTTGCACAGCGCTCAATGCAGTATATTTTCTTTTTTGGTCTACATGCAATTTGGAAGGCTTTTCCAGTCCAAAACAAGTTATGAGTAAAATACATGGACTCTTTCAAAATTATGGACATGGTCACTGTGATGTCACCCATTGGTTTGTGGACTATTAATCTGAAGTCTCAAGTTTCGCACTTTGGCTGTTGCCATCTTGGATTTTTGGAGCCAGAATAAACCTGAGGTGACCATATTTGAACGTGATGGTGAAGCTGGGGCAAAGGGTAGATATGACTTCTACATCTAGCAGACAGCCTGTCACTCAAAGAGGCCACAACCTTAATTATACATGACTTTTAGCCTTGATAAAATTTAAAGAGGTGAGTTATATAAACATTTACCCTTCATACAGCTGTCATGAATGGAGAAATTAGCTATAAAGACCCAAACCAGCCAGCCTTAAGTGGCCAGTTGAGGAGCTGCATTTTTTGGCACTTCAGTGTTGGTTTCATTTTTAAGCCCCAGAGGTTGCAGTAAAATATAGAACATCCAAACAAGTCAGTAAATACAACATTGTAAGTCCTCTGTGTCAGTATTTTATTTGACTTTGGAGTATTTCAGTGTTTGGGTTCCTGATGTAGACATTATTATTTCATGCACTTATCACTAATTAAACAGGAGCTGTAGTAATGTCCTTACAAACTCACCTTGGGCAAAGGGTCATTTTTGTTTAAGTTGTGTATCAGATGTGTTAGGTTCACATTTAAAAGAGGACTTGTCAATGATCACAAAGGTAGTATGTACCTTTATATGGGTATACTGCTTTGGACAGTTTTTTTTTGTCCTGTGAGTTATCTGGGCTTGTTGCCAGAGTGCCAGAGAGATTAATTCATCTTGTTTGATGAACTGCAATTGTTGATAGAGTTGAGAGTGAAAATGGTTTAAAAAATCTCCAAGGTGTAACTTTCTAAGAGTGCTCTAACAAAGCGAGGCGAACAGAGACATGCGGGAGGCCCAGCGCGCTCTGATCATGTCGGCGTCGGCAGGATTGTGAAAAGGCATTAATTGGGGAGCATCAGGTTATCAGGCTGAGGAAAATATCTTCACAGAAGTAATCAAACCTTGATGAATTAAAGGAACGTGCTAAGCCCTCGTGTCCGGCAGTGATAGAACTGACCCTCAAGCTTAGCTGATAGCTTTATTCTGATAAAGAATTAAACAAAAAAACAACACAAATCCAGGCTTTATCAGCATCAGCATATATTAAGCATCGTCGAAAGAGGATAAAAATGCAGATGGTGCCAAAAATGGAACAAGAAACTCGAGTGGAATGAAAATGTAATCACTCAAACTCTCAAAAGGTTTTGGAGAGGATGCTTATGTGGCCCACATGCTGATCTTCTTTGGTAAATTACGTTTGTCAGACTTTAAACGTCTTAGTGGTTGATTTGATGGCTTGATTGACTCGATGAAAACAGTACAATCTTGGATAATGGGAATCGACAATATTTTTTGGCAAATGCATCCCACTAGAGAAGAAAAGGGTTGCATCTAATTTGTCTTTGTGCTGATGCTGATTGATGCACACTTAAAATGAATCATGTTGTCGACTTTATACAGCTGGCGTGATGGACATTCTAATCTAAAGTGAATTGAAATTCACAGTAATGAGTGTAAAGTTTTTTTTGTGGTTAGATTTTCCCTCCTCTTGGCCAGTTTCCCTGCAGTGTGATATATGTCACTGACAACTCTACTGCTGGCCCAGGTATGGAGAGGTAGCCATATGCTGCCTTTGATACAAAAGGTGCCACATATGGGCCCGCTTTTTGAAACATTTTTTCTCTTTTGTCTTAATTGGTTCTTCCCTACTGTTGCTCTGGTTGCTGTTTCCTCCACTGTTGGCCTGGCAGGGGTTAATTCAGCCACATGCTATCTGTAATTTACCTGCTGTCACAATAAGTTGGTTTTACAAACATCAGGTCAACAAGACGGCATAATTGACCCTTTGCAGAGCTCCGCCCCTTTTTTTGTCAGCCACTGCTAAATCGTCAAGCTGTTGGAGCTAGCAAGCCGGGTTAATCATTGTTAGCGATACCAGTTGATAGCAAGGCATTACACTGCATTTTGCGCAGCCATATTGAATTTTGAGGTTGGGGTCGATGAGTTTCTACGAATTTCCAGGTTGTTAATACGACTTCAGGGGGCATTCCTGTTGAAATATCTGATAGGAGCTTTAGAAATTCCGACTCCCCAGTGCAAACGGAATGCACCAAAACTCTTGAATGATTTGTATTGTGGGTAACGCAGATGCCAGGCTTTGACAAGGATAAAAAAATGCGTAGAATGAAAAAGACAATATATTTGGTCTTTGTACATCTATTTTGATCCATCGTGACTCTGAGAATGTTATAGGAGTGCCATTTTGAATTGGCTGAGTACTATTATTAACCCTTATAAGGATGTTTCCGACACTTTGACCACAACCAAGTGGTAAACAGAAGTGATCAGTAGAGAAGGTAAAGCAAAAAAACCATTCTGGTACTAGCTCTTTGGAACAGTGTTATGTTATTCTGTCAGAAGACACTGACAAGCAACTTATTTTCTTGTTGAGGTTTCAGAATTTGTTGATATGATGAGGGGATTGGCCATGTCGAACGCACCACTGTCAAGGTTTGACCTGGGCAAGTGCCTTTTTTCTTCACCCTGGCACCCCTGTTAACAGAAGCCTGACTTTAATTGGCTGCAGAATCTAATTATCAAGGTTCAGAGGTCACAATTTACAAGGAGAAAAGACCAGGTGTTCTACAGTCTACATACTCATTTGCTATGGCACTTTAACCTTTCCTTATCGCACGTATTCAATTATTCAGTCAATCTTTTTCTTGTAGCTTTCCTCAAGTGCACACTTCGAGTTGCACAACACAGAAATGCCAGCCCAACAACATCGCCATATCTCTTTTTGCATCTTTAATATGCGAGGAAACCTTGGGATTTGCATATTGTTTTCTTCTTTCCCTCTGTTTTGGCAACACTAACGCCAGCGACTTTTGAAAACATGTCTTTATCAGCCTCATCTTCTCACCACACGTGTCGGAACATGAAGAAAGGAAGTGAAGGACATTGGGCAGCCAAAATCAGCCTTTTTTTATCTAGTGTCTTCATCCAATCTACCTATCAGGAGTGCCGCAATCACTTGAGGCAGCATTTAATTTAAAAACAAAATGCTTAAATTTAATTTGAAGCTCTTGCAGGGAGATGAAGTGCCAATACATATGCTTACTATCTGTGTCAGATCTTGTGATGTTGACATTTTTTTTCATCTGGAACCTCAACTGGAATGTGAGGCTTCTTCCTTTTTCTATAAAGGGCTGGGAAAGGTTGGAGGGAGGAGGTGTATGGAGAGGGGAAGAGAGGGGAAGAGAGGGAGGGAGGGAGGGAGGAAGTGAAGGAGTTAGCGAGTGGGTGCTGGCGTTCTTGCTGCGCCGGGCTGATATCATTAAGGACTCTCCATGCGTTCTGCCTTTACTGAGCTCAAAGGGCATGTTAGCCCCAGGTTCATCAGCTTGCTATTGTGTGGCGCTGGCTGAGAAAAGGCTGCGCAAGTGGCTCTGAACGGCCGAGGAGGAGGAGGAGGAGGGTGCGAGGGGGGCACGCGGCGCAGGCTGTGTTTCCCATTTACCAGCAGGGAGGGGGGTACACAAACAATTCAGCCTGCGTTCCCACACATGTGCATGCAAACCTTTCTCCTGCACTGCCTCATTCTCTCTTTTCTGCTCCGTCTCACACTCTCCCTTGCAGTTTAACACTCAGTATATTTCTGTCACCCACTCAATATCTCTCTCTTTCTCACTCCCCCTGTTTTGCTTCTGCCTCCACTTTCTCTGTTTACCTCTTCTGAACAACCCCCCCTACCCCCTTTTCTTTCCCTTCCATTTCTTTGCCGCGCCGTCTCCATGCCTCTTGTGCTGCGTCTCCGTCCCCTGATTAGATTTGGCCCCAGCGCTATCTCATTTTGCCCCGTCTGTGGCGGTGCGCTGCCGTGGCTCGCCAAGCATCCTGGGAAGGCTCTTCGTCTGCGTCGCCGCAGCCGTAACCATGTTAGCCGTGCTTAGGATGTCACCGATGGTTTGCCTTACAGACGTGCGTCCGCCTGGGACCACTCTAGGTCCCATAACAGTCTAATGGCAACAACGGCAACATAACTGCATAGAGGAAGACACACACAATTATGACAATGTGCGCATACACCCACAGAGATGTTTTGTTTTATTGTCTCTTTTATTTGTGTATCTAGAGCATATTTATATGTTTACGTGAGAGTATAGGAGCGTGGATAATTACAGCTGTGTCTCTGTACTTATAAGTGAAGACTGGACTATTCTAGAGAGAGAAAGATCAGCTAAATTGTTATTGTAAACATTGGTATCAACCCAGAATTTCAAAATCGCTGCATCCCAATCATTTTTAAAATAACAGAAATATGGGGAAATGTGCTCATTTATCATTTCCAAGAGCCCAAAAGTAAAGTCTTCAGATTGTGTTTCTCATTTCCTTTTGTCTGTCTAGCCAGTGGCACTGACAGGATTATATATCATAGTACGAACAGGAACCACCCACCCACTTGTGGGGTACCTTTAATGCGTAGGTTCCCACGTGTGGACGTGCATAGTCTACTCAGTGAGCAAGCAAGAGATTGACATTAACGTCACCATCACAACACCACCATAAAACTCAAAGACAAGCCAACGGTCCTGACAACAGCCAGCAAAATAATAGAATATAAAAATGCATAGTATTATATAGTGCAACAACATCAACAGTTAGCTTTGCAAAGCGGATGGATCCTGGACATGTTGCTGGCTCCTAGCCTCTGTCGTTGTAAAATGCATCTCAGGCCTATTATCAGTAAAAAAACCCAAAGACACAATCTGCTGTTTTTGTCACAGTTTTATTTACAAGATAATAAATCATTAAAAAAAAAAATGCCCGCACAGTGCGTACAGTATTACGGCTGCTGGTGCCACTGTGTCTAGCAGTCCAAACCCAAAGATACTCAATTTACTGTATATGAAGAGGGGGGAAAAAAGCAGAAAATGTTATAAAAACTACAATCAGGGAATCTTTGGCCCTTTTTTCACAGTGAATAACTTTGAAAACAGTCAATAAACAATTTAAATTATTGTCACTGTATTATTTCGCACTATTTCAGACTCTCTCAGAGGTGTTCATGAGGTTTGTATTTAGCTCTTTGTATGTGTGAGTGTCGTGGCATTAATAGAAACATGGTTTGTCTGCTATTCGGTCCTGAGATTCCGTCAGTAATTAAAGCGCCACCTGAGGTAATGGCGCGCTGATTTGATGAGGGTTGCCAAAGATGAAGAGAATGGGCTTGATACAGCAAAAAAGACCATTATATCACCAGCTTATTGCACTATTGTGCATTCCTCCTATGGGAGCTGGGCTTGTGTTTTTTCCCCTTTATCACACACTCTCCGCTATCTCTCCCTTCCCTTTCTCTTGCACGCTCGTTCGCTCCCTCTCTTTCTGTTATACCCCCTTCACAACCTCTACTCCAGCAATAGAGCCTGTCAGCGCTTTTTACACTCTTTCCTTAGTTGTCCCTTTGTTTTCTCTCACTTACTGCACTCGCTATTTCTTTTCTTTTTCTATAGCACAGCTGAAATAGTCTAGTAACCTTACAACAGTTCGGTGGAGCTAATTTATGTCTTTTTAGCCTTGGCAGTACAGTGTGAGGAGAGTGTTTTGTTTGTGTTACTGCTCTTGTCATCCCTGCATTTAAGTTCCGGCTATAGTTGCTAAATAAGACAACAACCAAAATTGTTTAAACTTCACTGAGTCAGCATAGGAGCTACCTTCCCTTAGCGGTATGATTAAATATGTATCACCAGCCTAACCACAAATATATATTTGTCGACCTAATGACCATTTCAGCTCACCTAACTGTACTTTCCTCGCCATTCCCTTCTGATTCTAACTAACCTTCAATTTTTACTGTATCCAGCCCTCGCGGCAGTCTTTTTAGTGTCTTCTTTTCCTGATTCTCCATCACTTTTTTATCCACTGGATATCTTTTCCTCTTTTTCTGCCTTTAAATCTCTTGCCTGCTCTTTCACTCCCCCTCCCATGTCAACACCTCTGCCAAACCCCTCATTTCAGCCTCCTCCTTCTCTCCTCCCTCTCTTGCTCTTCATTTCCTGCAAGCTATTATTTTGTCTTTCTAATTCTTTCTCTTCTCCTGTCCCTCTATGTCCAGTTGTCTGTCCCCTCTGTCATTTCTGTCTCTCTCCCTCTCCCTCTCTCTGCCTGGCTCTCTCCTTCTATCTGTGGTGGTGTGTATGTCCTGGCTCTGGCTTCTGTGGATATTAAGCTGTAACAGGCAATGCGCTGCGTTGGTCTCTGATGTATGTGTGACCTGCTTTCCGCCAGACCCAATCTCCAGCAGCCAGCCTGCCTGCTTGCCTTTTCTGGGTTAGCCCCTGCCAAGAGTAGCAGTAGTCTTAGCCTGCATCCTGCAGCCAGCCTCATGGTGTCGGGGGGGAACAACCCCGAACTGGCAGTGTTACACCAATACAGCTTTTATCTAGGTACTTGAACAGGTTTACATAAAAGCAAAGACAAAGCCTGCATGCATTTGTAAATAGTTACTTGTGATACTACTTGTATTATTTGCTGGATAATAACACGACTGAGCAGAGAGTGAGGAAAAGTATTAGCTTATCAGGAGAGCAAAAGTACATAAAAATATTTATCATCTCTCTTTGAAGTACTCGCTTTCTTCACTCTCTAATTATTCCTTTTTCTTTCACCTCTCTCTCACTTCCTTTGTTATATATCCTCTAATCTTTTATTTGCAAAAAAAGGAGGAAAAAAAAGTCTTTTTTTTCCTGTCCCCAGCACTTTTTGTTGTTGCTGACATGCATCTGTTCAAATCAGCAGCCTCTCTGCAGTCCTCATAGCAACCAACCACTTTATAGTGCACAGAATGTGATGAGACCCAAGCTGGTATCAGAGCTGTCACTATTAGTCGAAATTAGGACATTTGTTCCAACATAGATAATATTCAAACTGTAATGACCTTTTGTCAGTGGTGGGTAGAGGGGTGACAGTCTAAACTCAGGTAAGAGTACAAGTACTTCCATAAAACAGGTCTGCAGGCCTGTGCAAAATAATGGAAACACTGCACCTGTTGGTAAAACCTTTTCTCCAGTGAGGTAGAGCAGGTAGGCTAATAAACAAATATGGAAATCCTAACTGAGATAAAAACACTGCCACTCTCTTCCCGTCCTTTCCCCTTTACCCCTCTGTTCCTTATTAAAACATTGAAGATTGACATTACACATAAAGGATTAACACATTAGCTCGCTAACTACTTTTTCACCTACAGTATGTGCAAATTGCTTCGATGAGGTTGCGAAGGAAGAGAAGGAGGAGTATGGTGTTTAATTAGTCTCAAAACCCACGCGCACACACACACAACAGTATCTGCGAGCGGAAAAGCGTCCTCACGAGGGAGCATTTCTGCTCTGCACGCACAAAACGAGGTCTGCGAGCAGAGCGCTGTGAACCCTCTCTACGTGTGCTCGACCCGCTCGGTTCTGCTCAACACTTGCACAATGTCAAAAGTAGTGCGATGCAAAAAGTTTCATTTTGAGACTGGAGGGGGGACAGTGACTGGGGTCTTCGCTCATTTGATTAAACGCCATAGAGAAGGAGTTTTTAACCTCAGACCTCAGTGTTTTTCGGGAGGCACAACAAGCACTTCATCGTGTAACTTAAGTCTTTTTTAGATATTTTGCATAAAAAGTGTAGCCAGATGTGATCAGGGATTGTCGCTGGAAGCTGCCTCTTGTTCTTGGTTTTGCTTCATCATCATTGTATCATGATCAAAACACAAGGTGGTGCTTCTTTTTCTTCCTGGCAACAGACGACTTCGCATCTGCAGTAGAGGTGCTTCCTGCATCCTCACACTCATTTCCCACATTTAGAGCAGACTGGCTGGAAGAAAGGTATAAATGGCAAATGCAGTGAGGTCAAAAGTAGATTACTGGCTCAAAGAGTGAAGAATTGAAGCACAGGAAAACAAAAAGTACCTAAAAAAAAACCTGCTTTTTTTACTTGTGTGTTGCTTGCTTGCCCCTGCTTGTCATATTTAAAATTTTCATACTAAAGGCGCAACATGAAAAAGCACAAATTGTGTGCCCTTTCAAATTCATTCAATCTAAACTTTTAGGAAAAAGTGACTGGTACTAGGTAGGGATGTACAGAAACATGCACACCTGCACCTGTAGCTACACAGTTGGTTCATTATTTGGGCCGATTTCATCATTGCCTTTATCATATCTACAGATACAAAAGGTTCTTCTCCTCATGATTATCTGCTCTTTGTTGCTCAAAGCAAGATGAGCTGTAGGAGGTTCTTTGACCTACCAGTAGGGGGCACACTGTGAGGACACCCTACAAGCTACCCCGGCACAGGGTCATCTGCTGTACCATAAATCCCATGGGATCTTCTTCTTCCTTGCCGTCTCTTTGTCAGGACGGCTAGAACTTGGCCATGATTTCACCTCCCTGTTGTTCCTCCTGCATCCCACCCTGCTTGCATTGTTGTGCTACAGAAAACAACGCAATCACCCAGGGCGATGCACAGCTTTGTTGATCAATGAGGCACACAGGACTTTTCAGAGGAGGAATAAACTCTCAAGCACGCTGTGTGGGGAATTGGGGCCAGTACTTCATTATTTTTGTGGGTATTATAGAAGCTATAGAGTACATACTGTCTGAAAGTCACATACGCTAAACAGCGACTGTGTGCCCCTATGTTAAATCTGCCCTTGTGAATTTTGTTGTGGTGAATAAACCTGCAGAGAGCAGATGATGCTCCAGCAGCTTAATTTGGTTTCCTGTAATCCTGGAATGTGTAATGTAGGGAAAGTCTCAAGCTGTGCTCTCCATTAACCCCGCACCTACAGATACAGCTGTCCCATTCTCTAACCCCACCCCCAGGAGGTGTCAACAGGCGCCCGTTGTGTATGCCGCCATCCCTCATCACCAGCCAATGAAGATCTCTGACTGCAACATGTTTCTTTCTGGGGGTTTTTTTTCGTCATTTTCTTTAATTCGACAACCAGCCGCCCACTGGAGGCAAACAAAGATGAAAACAAAGCGGGAGAGCCAGGGGTGGAAGCACAGGTCCCTGTGGTCTCTCAGTCCACTGGGAGGTAAAGCATATGTTTCTCATGCTGCTTTTAATTCACATTTGTTCCATATGCCACAAAAACATCTCTCAGCTCCTTGTAAGAAGGAAATTTGACAGTTGCTGGTAACAGTGACTTACATGAAGCTTCTTAATGGTAGCTTTCTACAAGCAATTTTAGATTTTTGTCATTGCAACACGTGTGTACATCTTGGTTTGTTCACAGTTGCGTTTAAGAATTACAAACCAAATTAGTGGCTTAAGTGTCACTTTTTCTGTGGCAGTCCAAGGCCTGCAACCAATGATTATATTCATTATCGAGGAATCTGCCATTTACTTCCTGAGTTAATAAATTTTTTATTATTTATCATGCCCTGTGTAATTTCCCAGAGCCCGAAGTGACGTCTTTAAATGGTATGTTTTATCCGACCAACAGTACAAAAAACCAAAGCTATTCAGTTTATTATCTTGTATGGAAAAAAACAACAAATTTTTATATTTTGGAAGCACAAAACTAGCACATTTTTTGCCTGAAAAATGTAACTAAAACAATTATTTAATTTTCAAAATTCTTTTGCTGTCAATTGACTATTTGTAATTGATTAGTTGTTGCAGCTCTACAATCAGTGCATTGTTTTGTCAGGAGTATTGTCCATTTGGTGACTGAAACTTTGCATCTTTAGTACCTGACATACCTGGCAGCAGCATAAACATGCATCTCTGATGCTCATCTGGCAGTCAAAACACGCCTCCGCTGTGTTTTTCATGTGGCAGTTGTGACTCATTGCTCCAGTGACCTCTCTCCCCAGGGGGAGCAACTAACATGATCCGTTCATCCCAACACAGTCCTGATGGATTTCTTGCAAACTTGCTCAGCGGCACAGGTGGGTGGTGGGAATGAGAGGGGGTGGTCCAAATGGACGCTCCCAAGGGCCCTTCCTGCACGGAGGAGGGCTGAGCCACTTCACGACAAAGCCAGAGCGGTGCGGACGAGATAGAAGCAACACATCAGTGTTATTTATGGTGTACAGGAAGATCATTACGGCTGCTTCAATCTTAGCCTGATGGATGTCTCTAAGTGCCTCCTCTCTTGATCTTTAATGGTGCCTTGTAATCAATGGAATACCTGACCCCCACTGCCCCCCTCAACTTAATCCTCCTGCCATCTTATTTTTTTTAAAGAGGGGTCCACGTGGATTGAGTTTTAAAAGGAGGTAATTAAACCAGTGGCAGCTGAGAACTTATTATGCTGGTGAAAGAGGAGCTGCCTATATGTTGGCCCGCTGATCGTTCAGAAGTTATCTTTAATCCCCCATAACATTAAAGGCTGGCCATTCATCAAGTCACAGGGCAGCTTTGTGCACTGAAAGGCTCCTGTCGCTGCCTTTTTTCCTGGAACATAATTGAAATTTTTTTCCCCCCTCTTTCAGCAACGCTCTCCGGAGCACTTCACCTCAAATCGAAAACAAACTGGTATCAATAAATTAAGGCAACATCTCAGGATACAGTAAATTAACTATTGCTTCGGGGCCCTGTTTCAACCTCTTTCCTCTGCCCTTACAAAATAAAATTGTGAATATGAAAGCGCATGTTTTTTTTTTTGTTTTTTTTGGTGTGTTATAGGCCCAGTAGACACATTTATCCAACTCATCGTAATTATAATTTTGTAATTAAAACAGCGGTCAAGTTGGGAGATCATGCAGAGGTTGCTGCTGTTGTTCAGCTGTATTTCGGCTGGCACACAATCATAGCTGAACTGCCAACGGCCACTAAAAGGATGTTTTCATGCTTTAAATTAGAATATTCATAAGCTGTGCAAATGGGTGGGATTGAAGAGTATTGTGCTCTCTAATATGAGGATAAAGGGCATCGTTTATTGCTGTGTTTTGCTGTGAAGCTTAAACAAAACAGCAAACAGTATATGATAACTATTTGAATTGTTTGTTTGGAGACCTTGATGACTAAAAAGTGCCAGCTTTGGCCCTTAGAGTGTTTTTTTTTTGTTCTCAGTTAATAAGTAAGTTTTCAAATATGTATCTTCCAGCTTTTGTTCATACTTTTCAGGGTTGGTTGTTTTTTGTGACCTGGCAGCCCACCATCTCCCATTAAGCATGCACAGCAGTGTCACCATTATCACTGTTATTTATTCACATGAGAATGCTAATGTGGGAGACGGATCTGGTTCAGGCGAGGTCCGATAGAGCATGACTACCCCGGAGCTATATCTCCAGTCAGATGGGGATTGGGACTAGGGAGTTCTGCCATGTTCCCTTTGTAGTGAGTAACAAATGTTTTTCTGCTGCTGATGTGGTAAAAGCTTTTCCTCCTTTGTCACCTTCGCTCTTGGTTGAGCCCTGGCATCCCAGTGCTCCATCACGATACAGTTTGGCCTGGGAACCGGTGACCCATGTTATTGGTTGGCAACGCTTCTCCTCTCGAATGGGGGTGGGCTCTTTTCCAGCCTTCTCCTCTAATCCGACAGCCTCTTCTGTGTTTATCAGTGATTCACGATGAAAGAGACCCACAGGTATCGGCGAACTGTAGGTGTTGTTGAAGAGGGAGCTTGATGTATTGTGAAAGCTGCCTCTTCCTCTCAGTCTTTTTTTGTATTCTTACCACTTGCCAAAAAGTTTTAGACAACATGCTCTTTCACTCTTCATCAAAGTGGAGTCGGGCCAGAGAGGAGGAAAGAGAGAGTGAGTGAATGAGAAAGAGAGACAGAGTATAAGTGAGAGAAGTTTGGCGGCTGAACGGCCATGAAATACAGCCCTCCAACGGTTATTGCTGCAGTAAAGGCAGATACATAAAATACAAAACAGAGACTGGCGTGTCTATTTATGGACCAGATTATCGGTGCATTAATCAGGCCTGCTATTTGGCACACGCTGTACCAACCCCCCAAAGCCTGGGTTGCCAAAGTCTGAGGCTGCTTTATGGGCTGCATCAGATCGATGGGTGATTCACTCACACACCAACAACATTCACATTACTTCTGGATAAACTTTTCTGGAACCACAAAACTAACAAAGGTGCTGATATGATGTAGTCAAGTAGGAATTGACTTTATAGACTTACTTAGTAAAAGAATAATTCTAGTTTATTAGAACCTGGGTCTTATTTTTGCAGTTGTATCCATCTTCTCTGTCTGTTATATTAACACTGTACTCACCAAAGTTATTGTGGGAGTGCGGGGTCTGGAGCCTCGTAGTGGGGGAAACAGTGTAACTCACGATCCAAGGCACCGACGAAACCTGCGAAAAAAAATGTTGTTTTTGAGTGCAATTTTAAAATTTGATTTGAGTATTATTTATAAATTACTAATTGTGGTTTGACGGGAAATACATTGCATTTTAAACGATATCTGAGCCACTCAGGGGCTCAAAAAGTGCACATGGTTTCGTTCACTCCTGCAATTGAATCAGTAAATACAACACATTATTACTCCCAACTCCTCAGATACCCAGGCTTGGCCAGTGGCCCCACGCATCATACTATGACACTCTATGTACCCCTCTAGCATCAGATTTAGACAGTCAGGGATGGCATGTCAGTTTCCACTTGTTACATGCATACAGTCTCTTTTTAAAATAAACTTGCAACATATGCACCTCCAACCCATAGATATGCATATATTTGTGTTTCTCTTTCTGTAGCTCGTTTTTAGTTGTTTTTCTGAAAGCAATATCGTCAGTACAGGAATTTTTATACAGCCCAACCCGAACCCATTTACTCAAGATCATCCACAGACCTTGTTGTGGAATCGAGCATCTGCTCATTACAGTCAGCCAAGAAGGATGCTGTTGATGTTCATCTTGCACTGTCACGAACATGAGCCACTTGTCCATGAGTAGATGCACACTTCCTTCTGCGCAGTGATTCGGCACAGAGGCAAGAGGAAAAAAAAGTATTTTTGATTCATGGATGAACTGTCCCTTTAAGAGCTAAAGGGGTTAATTTCCTTCCCAAACCAGCTCTGAGGCCTTCTCCATTATGTGGCATTGTTTAGGCTCTGTCAGTCTGGCGACACAGTCTCCTCTGTCTCTCCTTTTTCTGCGCTCTCTCAGCCTCTATAATATTATCTCTCTCAGTGAGGCTTTAGGCTCTATCTCTACTAATTAGAATTTAATGGACCAAAAGTGATTGGTGTACTTCCAGAAATAAAGTGGGCTATTCATATGTAAAGCAAACAAACAGTACTTGGTATAGAAGTATTGTTTGGGTGCATCTCTTGCCAGAGTCACAATGACGCAGAGACTAGGGATTATACTAGGCTAAGAAGCATATTTAAATGCATGAGTTTTTTTCTGTTCTTTTATCGCACTTATTAGGAGCAAACACATAATCTCTGCAATTGAATGTCCTGTAATTTTTCTTCAGCATATATTTTACTTCCTGCCGTGTTTGCTTGACTTTGCTCTTTTTTTTTTCTTTTTTTTTTGTGGTATGGCCCCTGAGTGGGTGCCCATTCCATACACCCTGAGTAATCATCATTATAAAATGATAAGAGCCGTACCCTGACTGCTCCCTGTGGAATTAAGCATTAGAGACATTTGTTCTTTAGGTCTGCCCACACAGTGGTCTCACTGTCTCACACACTCATTAACACTGTCTTTCTCACTCTCATTTTTATTTTCTCTCCTCTTTTCCCTCTCCCTCCAGTTTGTCTCATTTTCTCCCTGTGACTCTCGCGCTGTTCCCTGCCTGAGGAACACTCCCTCACTGCTTCCCTTTCCTTGTTTCACATACTAGCATAACTGATGGCTCTAATTTGTGTACTTTAAAGGGCCAATTCATAGAAGGTACTTAGGCTCGATAAGGAAATTGAAATGAATGACGGCAGCCTTATCAA
Organism: Cephalopholis sonnerati; assembly: GCA_019142605.1. Taxonomy (NCBI): domain Eukaryota; kingdom Metazoa; phylum Chordata; class Actinopteri; order Perciformes; family Serranidae; genus Cephalopholis; species Cephalopholis sonnerati. Next base: position 13,175,047 of record JAGQAX010000023.1, read on the forward strand.
AACTCTCCCCCTCCCTTCCACTCATCCCTGGGCAAGTGAGAGGTTTCATTGCTTTAGAAGAACACCATCGCAGCGAGAATATAAATGCAAATCTAAATGCCTTGACGCTATTGAAGGGCCCCTCTTTATAGAATCAATAATCATATGCAGACATGGGGCAGAGAGACTAAGAATTACTACGGGGAATTGATATACACGAGGTTGTTTACATGTTGCTATAAAGAAGGGAGGGGGTGCATGCATAGGGACTAGAGAACAAGACTGCTTACACACTGTGGCGCCAATAGATGTGCATGAACACAATTTTGTAGAAGGGTTTGCAGAAAATATAGATTGTCACTTGCTTAAATTCAACCATTAACAAGATACAGCTGGGTTCTTCTCTGAGTGTAAATGATGCTGTCCAATTTTCCATTAGCTTGAGTACATGAAGCAAGATACACGTACTGTAAGGTGTCATGTATATGATGCATAGGCTTTCTGTATGCTCTGCACTACAAAAAGTCCCATTTTACAAAATAGCACCAGGCTCAACAGTAAGGATTTCCCGATAGCCCTGAGCAAGTAAAATGCCACCTCAGGCTAGTGAATCTAGCAACTCACGTTGCCGACTGGGGAAGTGGTAAAAAAAAGAATTAAACACATTGTTTTTTCCAGAGTTGATGACTGAAGTGGTGACTACCGTATGTATTGCTCAGTTTGCCACAAGTGTGAGAGCAAGGCAGATAAAACAGGGTAAATCTGCATATAATTAAAGTAATAGTTCAGGTTTTTTGCAGACGGATTATATAAGGTGCTTACCTTAGTGTATTACCTACAGTAGATGGCAGTTGGCAAGCCTCCATTTTGGAGAAGCAGACAGGAGTACCACCACAGAAGCTAAGTAATGCACTGCTTTGGACAAGGATGGACGTATAAAGAGACCTGGATACAGTGTTAGAGGTGTGACCCTGCTAAATCCTATGAAAGGTGGTTTGTTGCGCATGAGGCCAAAATCATTCAGCTGCAGCATATAAAATTGCACAGATATATATATATTCTTTACTTAACCAGGTAAAAGCCTCATTGAGATTGAAAATCTCTTTGAAGAGTGACCTGGCCAAGAGGGCAGCACAAAACGTTGTTACAAGTTACAGCAAATAGACACATACAACAGTCATACACAACATGAAATACAAGGTCCAGGACAAGAACAAATATGAGAAGTAAAATTTTTACATTTTTAAAATAACATTGACTAAAAGAGCTAATTTCTCAATCCTTTAAAATCAACCTAAATTCCCCCACAGTGATCAGCTCTGCCAATTTCAGATCCTTCTGTAAATTATTCCAGGAAGGAGCAGCATGTTTAAAAGCTTTTTTGCCGAGTTCTGTTCTCACCCTTGGAACCAGCTTTTGTAGAATATTATGAAAGCGGAGGCCATATTGATTTGGATTTCTGCTCATGTATGTAGACACATAAGAGGAAACCAGGCCAAGAATAGATTACCAACAAATGTGAGAACCTGCGGACATACAAAGACGGCCATTTAGCAGTGGCATATAGAGAACAGTGGTGTATGTGATTTCCACAACCGGTAATAAAGCGCAAAGTATAATGGTACACAGTGTCTAACTGTAGGCAGTGGTCAGGGGTATTCATGACAAGCAAATTACCATTATACAGCAGAGGTAAAAAAAGTTGCTGCACTGCCTCTGCATCACTGGGCTCATAGAGCAAGCACACTAGAGACTTCCGTTGGGTACTTCTGGTTTAGTGCTCCACTATTTTAAATGGGGATGAAATTATTTAAACGTGTAGCTTTTCTGGACTTTCCAAATATTATTGGCCCAATTGAAACTAATTTTGATAGCAAAACGAGTCATTTTGAGGGGATAGATTGACCCCCCAAAAAATGTATGCATTGATTTACAGACGTTTCCATCCCTATGCAGATTTATGGGAAAAAGTATTTTTTTTGCCCAATGACATCACATGATGGACTTGGAAGTTGTAATTCCACTGCTTGACCAAAGTTGGCTTCAAAGCCCGGCACACTTCTGGGGGCTTGTGGATGGGGGTTAACAGAAAAAGTTTTCAAATTTTTAGCAACATAAAGGCCCACGAAAACAAAATGTAATATCAGTTTCAGCACTGTGCCGTGCACTATATAACACTGCAGGTCAGCAAGTTTTGTCCCAAACAGCTGACCTATGGCGTAATACAGGGCATAGTACAGTTATGCTTATGTGTCAGAATACGGAAGGTCAACGGTTGTAGTGCCAAAGGAAAGAGCTGTCTGATGGCGAAGTAAAGTGGTGAGAATATTCTCAATACGGGATTTGCTTTAGAGGTAGACCTCTCATGAGGTGGCTTAGATACATTTTGCTGCCAAACCCCATCCACAGCAGTAAGTACCTTAGCTTCCATGGTTGTACTCCCATCTGCATCTCCAAATTGGAGCTGCGCCGACTGATGCTGCTATCTACTATTGGTAATACTGTGACTATAGATAAGTACCTCATACAACCACACTTCAAAGAATCCCAAACAATCCTTTAATTGCAGTCTTTCTTGCTATGTCATAACCACTGATCAATAAAACATTTTGTATAGGGGCTAGGAAAAATGACCAAGTAGTTTCCTGGCCACTTGCCCAACCAGGCAAGTGAAGACGAAAACATTAACACTGAACCCCATAGCAAAAATATTCCACGGTTTTCCCTCTTACTTGGATTTATAGTTTTATAGCAAAGACTTTACTTGATGCAGGAGGTGGCACGGTGGTGTAGTGGTTAGCACTGCTGCCTCATGAAAAGGTTCTGGGTTAGGACCAGCCAGCCAGATGAGGTCTTACGGTTTGGAGTTTTCATGTTCCTGCTGTGTCTGCTCCTGCTTTATCCCAGAGTCCAGAGGCATGCAGGCTAGGTGTGAATGTGGTTGTCTGCCTTAGTGTGTCAGCCTTGTCATTGCCTGGCGACCCCTGACTGGCCCAATATTAGCTGGGATTGACTCCATTCCCCAACAACCCTTTGAAGCATAAGTGGGTATAGCTAATGCTAGCATAACTAATAATGAAACTAAATAGAAAAGATGTTTGCAGTGTTGTTGTCTTGACCCGTTCGGCATGGTTCTTAAAAGCCATCTAGTTTCCTCTTAATAAATGTTCGGGACATCAGCATGACAGCCATGTTATCTGCTTCTCAGACATATTTCTCATCAGCTCTAAATTAAAAAAGATTATCTTAGAATTTCTTACTAAGACAGATCAAGATCAGTTACCTTGAAACAAATTTAATAACTTAATGCAAATGATGCTTGACAAAATTATTTATGCTTGATGTGAAAAGATTCGATTATCTTAAAAGAAGATATTACTCTCTTAAATTCCCCTTCTTGCATTGGGTTTGTAGATATATTGGAGCCAACATCTCAGGCAAATAAGCAAGTAACCCCTTAATGTCGTGTGGTCTTTCTAAATTTAGCAAAGCATTGTCAGAGCATATAGGTCTCAGCACACATCTTTATACAGCGGTGTCTAGTGAAGTGCAACGGCATGTTTTGACGCCCCAGCCCGGCTCAGCACGGCCCAGTGCCCAGTAATCACTCCGCTATTGGAGGGCTGGCATCAGCGGCTGCGCCCTCCTCACCCCCACCCACAGCCCAAACAACAGTCAGAGAGCTCTTGACAAATTGGAGCGAGTTAGCCACTCCTCAGTTCATTGCACAGCCCTGAACGCTAGCGAAACAACAACAAAATATAAAGGCACATAAAAGAAAAAGAGAGCACAGTCAGTTTCTGTCTCAGCTGGCTGTCTCTCTCTCCCCCCCCCACCCCCCAACTCCCCCTTTTTTTTTTTTTTTACTTTCACTCTCTTGTTCTTGATCCCCCTAACCCTCAACTCTCGTCTCTTTTCTCTACCTCACACACACACACATAGTCTTCAGAAGAGGTGTTTGCGCTACATCTCGGCTCTCTCGCTGTGTCATGCTCAGAAATCAATCACGGGTTGAGCTCACACCTTCTAACGAGCTCTTCTCAGAGATACGCCTCAGCCATGTGCTCGGGGCAGCCTCAGCCAAAGGTACAAACGCCCGGGAAACACGGTGCAGAGCCAAGGAGACGTGCATCGAAGAAAGAGAGCGGATTGGAGAAATGAGAGGGCGAGCTGAAGTCTGATGGATATGGAAACGGAGAGGGTTTGTTCAGGCAGAACAAAAGGAAGGAGGGATGGAGACAGATGGAAAAGAGGGAAACAGGGGTGAGGGCATTAGTCAAGGTGTTGGGCCTCCCGCCTCCTTCCTGCAGCACACAGGTGTGTGGTTCACCAGCCCCTCATTAGCTATGCACCTGGGCTCTAATGGTGAAAGGCGTCAAGATGAACTGGGGCAGCATGGGTGCAGAGAGCACCTTCACCCAGGAGAAAGACAGATACATTCTCTGACTTATCTTCATGCAGAACCCAAATGAAAATCCATCCTGCGATTGGAAGTGCATCAAGCAGCAGCCATTTTGTTTTGAAAACACCCCCCCCCCCCACCAACACCTCAAGAAAGTCAGGAGAGCTGCTTCTCTTACCCGGGGGTTTATTTCCTTGTAATTCGTTTTATCGTTGTTGTTCTGCACCTCAGCCCAGCTGTTCTCATCGAGACTGGCAATTAATGTAATTTATTCTTTTGTGAGTTTAATGGCCTTAGGTGAGACCGAGACACAACAACAGCAGAATGAAAAATGCTGGCTGCTTGACAAAGGGTTTTTCCGGGCTGGTTCTGAGGCCTGCGCAGGAGTTTCTTTGACAAATACGGAGCCCTGGGAGTCATTGTCTCACAGTTGGAGAGGAATTCTCCCAGTAAACAGGCACCAGCCTTGTTCTTCCACCAAAATAAGATAGGATTAAAGGTGAAACACAGGTAACACTTGAGACAGCAGAGTATAGGTTTACTGTTTTCTTCCGCTTGGCCCTCCCTTCTTCCTTTCCACTTTATTCTCTTATTGCTTGCTTCCTCTGTCTCTTTCATTTTTATTTTTATCCGTGGATGTGTGACTGAAACTGTCAACGTTTAGACCAGGTTAAAACTTTGACAGATAAAGAAAATCACTCCCTTTATTCTTCCTTATCCCTTCAACCGTTTCTTACTTGGCACCCTCTATTTCAAAAAGTTATTTATTCCACTATTGTGCGCTTTTTAAGCAATGCAACTAAAAGTGTCAGCTGAATAATATTGATATTGACAGACTGATATTGCGTACAGCATGCCGTATAACTCAACTGCATAATTATTGACAGTGTACGTCTACTCACTGTCACATGATTATCAAATCACTGTCACGCTCTCCAAAGCTGTTGTGTAACTGTAATTGCTGCCTGAATGATCGTAGCACTGTCCCCCCGAAAGAGACCCGTCCTATCACCGACGAAATGCATCATGGGATGAAAGTGATTGCTCTGAATTGTAAGTGATTAGAGTTTGTCTAGACGTCTCAGGGAGTGATTGGATTGATTCGATGCCAGGGAGTAGATCGGACACTGGCACAGAATCAGTATTAACTCTTCGTTGTGCGGATTTTATACCGTAGAAATAGTTTTTTCATAGTACCCTGCATACTTTCTCTAGTGTTCCCATGAGTCCTTAAAATCTTCAAAAGTTTGTGATTTTGAGGAAAAATTCAAGGTCTTGAAAACTTTAAAAAAAAATAAACTAATAGACATAAGTCAATAGAAGTGCTTGAGTTTATATGTCTGTGCAGGTAAAGAAATTTACGTTCTCTCGATTCTGTCTGCCATCACTGTAACACAGCACAATTGAGTAATAAGTGTTCACACATTCAAGCTTCTCTCTCTTTTTAATTGTTGTCTGTGAGCTTCTGTAAAGCCTGCTACTTCTCATTATAAAAATTCTCACTGTTACAACAGTAATTAACCTTGATCCATGTCTCAAACTATGCCGTGTTAGGACCTTGAATTTGAGGGAATTGACCCCGGAAAGCCCTTGAAAAGGCCTTGAAAATGATGTTTAAGAAGGTGTGGGAACCCTGGTTCTACTCCCTCTGCAAGAAGTCATAGAAACAGACATGGAATATGTGAATATGTGACATTTTGGCGAGGTTTTGGCATTGTTTCAAGGCACATTTGTTGGAGCTGTGCTAAATAATGGTAGTAAAATAATGTGAAATATAACCAATTACTTTTGCTTTTAAGTCAAATTAAATTATATCAAAATTCAACAAATTATTTTGTAAAATGAGTATGTACACTGAGATTTTAATAATGTGAAGGTTTGCAAAAAAAGTAATGTTTTATACAAGCAGAACAAAACAATGCACAAGTCAATCAGACTGGCAATTGAAAAGGCAGAAATAGACAAAGACATGTTTGAACAACAGCCGAATAAAAATAAAAGAAATTGTCAGTCATTGGTGAAATAAATTAGAAGCTTAGCATCAAAATGTGTGCAGATTTAAAAAGAAACAGGTTCCTCTTGCATTGTCAAGTGCTCAATAATGTGTGTAACAAACTGCGATGGGATTACTCCAGTCACGATACAGTGATCCGTGACTTAGAGCGAATGTTACTACCAGTAGCCTTGCCCAGACCACACACTTCTTCAAACTCAGCCTTCATTGTGCTCCAACACCAAACACACAAATCCTAAATACTTTGGATTACTTTTGGAGTACTTCAGAACTTGCTTAGCTCATTTGTCTGGGTCTTATATTTCAATGACTGCACTGCACACACTTTTTAAAATCTGTTCATGGGAAATGCATGTCTCATGATTTTTACACTGTGTCCTAACAGCAAGCGAGCATTGCTCTCTGTCTACAGTAAATCCGTTGAATATGCACTTCTGTTACATCATGTAAACAAAGCATGAAGGTTAGCTAACATCTGTTTGCTCGACAGGAGAGATAACCACTGTAAAGGTGGACGAGTACTCGCTATCTTTCTACGTTCTCATTTTTTAAACAAAACACACACATTATGATATTTACTGGACATTACATACAATATAGCCAACAGCAAGTCGGTTGTTAGTGGCGATGGTCATTTCCCAGAAACCTTTGGCCAGCTGCCACCTCATTTAGGTTTTTATCGAGTTAAATGAGGTGCCGTTGTGTAGGTAACTCCTCATTTCAACTTCATGAGTCAGCCGTTTTTTCATCCATTGTGGAGGTTTCAAAGTGAGCAATAGGAATAAATAGAAACAGGGCGTCCAACAGAAGTCCAGCTCAAAACAGTAGCACTGCGTCACTCTTAGCCAGTGCGAACATTCAATAGCAAACAATGCAATCAAACTGACGCCCACTCACGTTGCCTCCAGTCAGGGCATGGTGTTGGAGCAAGTAAAACAAAACCAATAATCTATTTTAAAGACAGTAACTGTATTCAGAATCCCACCAATTTAAATCGGAACTATAACACAAAACAGCCACTCATATTTTGTATTTTAGATACGTATCTCACTTACTTGTATTCCGTTACTTCCCAACCCTGTTGATGACACACACTCACACACACATAAACTAATGAGGTGAAAACAATACCAGCTGTTAAACGTTGTAGCGGCTGGTAATTTACAGGCTTGTTGCTTTAACAAAGCTATTCTTAGAGCCTCACAATAAAAAAAAATAGAGAATTAGTTTATGGTCAACAGTATAGGCATTGGATCACGGAATGACAGCTCCAAATACTATGGACTCACAAATCACAATTCAAACCTGTAGGCCTAAACTAAGTAGACTGCAAAGGGCTCAAAGAAAAACCCGGTTGCATCGTTGTGGTTCGATGATGGCCGAAGGTTACTTACACTTTACTGGGCGGAAAAACAAACTTCTCTCGTCATGCAACACTTTGGGGACATTAACTAAATTAGTTTTAGAAGTTGTAGTCCTTCAGTTATTTTTCTCTAGGGGCCAAAACTGTTTCAAATACAAATAAGAAATTAAGTTTCTAAATAATACTGTTTTTAACTTTTAAAAAGTCATTATTGAAAGAAAGGAGAAAAGCATCAACAGGTGATTGCAGACTTTTGAATGGTAGTGTGTGTAATAAGTCAGTGATTATATTTTTTGGCACCATGCCCAACAGTGATATTAAGACATTTTAAAACAGTCAAAACCTTGATAAGTAAAAATAGAAAATGTGATGTTATACACATTTTATTGGCCTTTTAAAGAAGTCTCCAGTGAATAGCTGCGTTACTAAAAACATTATTGTTGTGTGCTAATGTTCCTATATCCCGTGCAGACTTGACAAAGTGCCCTTGGTATGTCCAAATTAATAGTTCCATAAGATTGTGTCTGGAAAGGAGAAGAGAATGCTGCCAGGTGGCTCATATCCAGCAGCTTGAAGACGTTAGGTGTCATAAAGTGTACTGTACTTTAAGTTGAAGCCCCTCAAAAACAGGTCGTTTAACTATTGCAATTAACATTAAAATGATCCTGTTCCACTTCTGACACCATGTTCAGAAATGAAATAGAATGAAGCTGACATCCTGTTATAGGTTAAAAGGGATCATTTACCTGATGCACACATCGGAGGACTCTATTAGGCTACTCTCAAAGCCATTCATCTGTATGGGGTAGACTCATTTCCCTTTCTGTGCAACTATAACTCTTCCTACTTGCCAATCAAGCATATGTTCCACTTTAGTAGACGTGTTGCTCTCATTTTACCATATATCGTACTCTGTGATTCATCTAGGAAAAAACCAGTGGTGTTTGATTCTTCTGAATGTTCTAATCAGGTTTGTCAAATTGCTTTTTAGCATGAGGGACTGATTACAGAGAAATCTGTGAAACAACGCAAAATGTTCACCAAGTAAAAAAAAAACAAAAAAACACAGGATGTTTTCTTCTACTTAGCTCATTTGTCATGCATAGAACAAAAGCAGAGAGGGGTTTCAAGGACGAGGTTTTAGACACGTCTGCTCTATTGATTGGTTAACGAGCCTGCATTCAGACCACTTCCACATCAAGGGGTGAGCGCCGCACAGACACAATGGAGCATATTTCCCCAGCTCACAATGCGGGCATGCAGCGGTCGGCTGCCTGCTGAGGAAACAGGCCCACACTCAGGCCCTCTGCCAGGGGGGCACTGCCAGGGGAGAGGATGGAGAAAGGAAGAAGTGTCGACGGAACACAGACAGAGAGGAGGTGTGGAAAAAGGATGGCTGCATGGAGAGCAAAGAGAGGAGAGAAAAGAGGAAAGTTGAAGGGATGGAGTGCAGTGCAAAGAAATGGTAATAGAGGGGCTGAAAGTGTGTTGAATGGATGGAATTATTTTTAAACAGGGAGGACTGCAGGGTATAACTGGACTGGAATGGGATGAAGAAGGAGTGAGCTGGCATTGGAGGTAGTGGTAAAAAAAAAAAAGAGGTGAGGGGATTGATGAGGAGGAATTAAGACAAAACAAGGAGAGGAGCTAAAATATTTAGGAATAGGGTTAGTAAAAGAGAATTGGCAGATCATTTGTTTGCACAGAGGGAAGTAATAGCATAGTGAGGAAAAAACACTGACGGTTTAGAGAAGAGAGGGATGCTGAAGGCAAAACAGAGCTGAAGTAAATGATGCATAAGGTAAAAATGTACAAAGCAATGGCGATGTACCTGAGAGGACTCAAAGGGGAGTTTATCATTATGGATCTTTGACCATGATATTAAGTTGTGGAAAACATTTTTCTAACCTTTACTCGACCAAAACAATACGGGAATGTAAAATAATTCTCTTTGAGCACAGTGAAGGTCCTACATTTAAAAAGCTATGTCACTCTAAGTACCATTGATGGATAGCAACTAAGTACATGTACTGCACTCAAAATTTTGATATACTTTAAGCATTTAAAATTTTCAGCTGTAAATATCCCACCACTTTAAAGTACAGAGGCAAAAGTCAACTTTTTTATCCAGGTAGGATGGTCTCTTTAAATGTTACATTAATTATATTATTAAATTTTAATTAGAGACATTAAAGGGACAGTTCACCCCAAAATCATAAATACATATTTTTTTGCCATTTATCCATGTAGATTGTTTTGGTGTGAGTTGGAAAGTCTTGGAGATATCGGCTGTAGAGAGGGCAGACATCTCCGCAGCTGATACCCTCAACATTTGCCATATGTTTTATGTTAAATATGAATTCAGAGAAACTAGTTGCTTTATTAGTTAAATAAATGTAGTGGAGATCAAAGTACAGTATTTACCTATGAAATTTAGAAAAACAGCCACATTAGTTGAAATGGAGGAGCTTTAAAATTGTACCTGACTAAAAGAAAGTAAAGGTAAAAGATTTATAAAAATATTTTGTACATTGCACAAACCTCCACTTTCTGTTTTCCTCCTGAACCCGTCCTACCTCACACTACCTACTGTCCTCTCAAGTCTTTAAAAATACAATCCGTCTTGTGTGCTTGCCTTCATTGCATGTGACACACTCCTGTTTCTAGCTCTCGCTGGTTAGCTGCACTGTGTCCTCCTTGGGCTTGTCTTAACTGTCTGCCTTTCCTGCCTGCCCGTCTGTCCGCCTGTCTGTCTGGGTCTCGACTTGTCCTACCTGTCTTTTTCTGTATGTATCATTGTCTTCTTCTTCAGCTTTGCCTTTATCAGCCTGTCTCTGTCTATTTTCTCCTTCCTGAATGTCTGTTTTTATTGTCTGTCACTAGCTGTCTTGTCTCATCCCCTTTGACTTTTCTGATTGTTCTTTTTTTCTGTTTGAATCAAGGACCAATTCCCTTCAGCGTTGCTTTCTGTCATTTGAGGTGAAAAGTGTCAAAATGGTTTATTAAACAGCACCAAACTAGAAGCACACATATTTTTCTGCTGCTGCATATGCACAGGCAGCCTCTGAATGGTCATTTGGCCAAGACTCTTGCTGTTTACTACCCAAAACACTGAAATAAGCTGTTTTCTAAAGTTACATTTGAATGAAACATAGTTGGACACAGGGGAAAATAAAGCGGCAAACACATGCATATGTGACAGACAGACAGAGGAATGGGGGTGATAGAGATAAAGCAGGCAACACCACAAGACTTGATTTGTTGTCCCCTCTCACTCCTACACTGCCGGCTCACTGGGGTGGCAGTATACTTTAGTCCCGGGAAGGGGTCATGAGCTCAACTCAACACTCAGCGGCTGACCTCTTTTTTTTTTTTTTTTTTTTGTGGTGTCTGGCGGTTTTGTGCAGAGTGTACGGACCACACAGCGAGCTCTCAGCGCCACCACCCCTCTCCTGTACTCAGATCTCATTTTCGTGGGCCGTAAAACATTGAGTTGTTAAATTTCTTTATGCGTCCTGCTCCCCTCGCGCCCCAAGGGCTCCTGGTGCGTTTTAAATTGAATGATTGCCTGCAGCTCTCGGATTGTTTAACCTCTGCAGTGGCACCAACTCCTCTGTAGGACTGTATTTTTAGAAGTTTTGCTCACGTCCCCCCCCCCCCTCTCTCTCCACCTAAGGTAACACGATGGAGGAAAAAAAATGAACGATGGCCGTTTCTGGGGAGGTCCTCGGTTGCAGCGTTCGACATTGTGTGTGTTGCGCGTGCAGCGGGGAAAGAGGAAAAGCGCCTAGAGCTGTGCATGCATGAGAGATGGTGCGAGTGTGGGTGCGTGCAAGCACGTGCATGTGACAGTGACTACCGTTTTCCTTATTTATGACCCTCACCTCCGTCCAGGCTGCCGATTTGTCGGAGGAGCAGAGGGAGGGGAGGCATGAGGTGGGGGGAAAGAGGAAAAAAAAGCAATCGGGCGATTCCGAGGTGAGCGCTGTTCCGGGCCCGTTAGCTTTTATGGCCCACTAAAGAAGAAGAGAGAGAGAATGAACATCCTTCCTGTCTTGATTGACTTCTCCTCCTCCGCTTCCCCGGCTCTTCCACAAGCTCCTTTTCTCCACTCTCTTAAGTAGCAATAATGGACATTCTCATATCTACCCTGGAAGCATTTCTCCAGGCTATAGGAAACCAGCAAAAATAAGTACGACAAATTACCTCCCATAATCATACCTGCTCTTTGAGGTTATTATTGCAGATTTAAACAGCTACACTTTGATGTCACACACGGGGAGACGGCCTCTCGGGCCTTATCGGGTAAGCCAGATATGTAATAAAGAGCAAGTAAGTGGTAATTACACACTGATAACTTTGGCAAGGACACAAAGAGGTTTTGATGTGGAGTTGTAAATGTGACATGGCGGTCATGTCCTGCAGCACCGGCGGCAGCTCCCTCTCAGTCTCAAGGCTCGTAAACCCCCCGCAACCCCTGCTTTGTTTGGTCACACTTTTACTTGCCTCCTCATTAAGTCTTATTAGTCGTATTATAGTTTCCTATGATGTGATGGAGATCTTTATGGTGCAAAATGTGACTTTGATGCTGTTTTTGTGTGTTTGCGTGTCCACTCTCCAGTCCGCTTGTGTTGTTGTGTGTGTTTTATGCGATGTATGCACATCTCTCGGCCGTTTATTTCTATTTGTCGGCAGTTTTTGACAGCATCTTGTGGGGTTGTGGCTTATATGAGTTTACCATGCCCCCTATTCCTACTGTATGCAATATATGAGAGTGCAGAGGGAAAGAGCCTGGGCCACGCTTGTGATTCAATGCGCACACCCCCATGGACCAAGGCTTAGGGGAGTGCATGTGCTGATGAAAAAGTAATGTACTGTGTCTGCAAGGTACTGCTTGCTTTTCCCCCTCGCTTCTTCGACTCCAAAACCTCGTCTCCCATACCAACCTGGGACCTCTTTTGCTAAAAACAGCTCCCCAAAATGCTTTTCCTGTCGGTTTGTCTTTGTCTTTCTTGTTATATTTCTGAGGGAGAAGCCTGTTTTAGATCTAATTATGAATACTGTGTTAATGCTTCGAAAAACACTTGTCTGAGTAAGCATAATGTTTTCACAACTGCAGCCAGATCTTATTATCATCCAGCATTTATCCTTAAGAATCCAGGTCACATGTTCATTATGCAAGTGTGGGATCCATACCTGCAGTTACAGATGTTGGAATCAATACATAAGGAAAATTGCAACTTTTTTTTGTCTTTTTTGTGCGCGGTGTCGCAGGGTTCCAAGATCTCACAATCACTTTGCTGTGAATAATTCTATCATAATGGATAGACTAAATGGTCAGGGCTGCAGAATTGAAACCTAGTTGTAGTAAACAAAAGTTTTCCTTTAAGAAGTCAAGATGTAAAGATCTTGGGTATTTTACTTACTCACAACTCTATGGATGTAGGTGTCTCCCCCGTGTTAGATTATGCTTCAGGGATATTGGGGTTGAAAGAATCTAAAGCAGCAGATTGTATACAGAACAGAGCCGCATACTGTTTTTTAGGCGTTCATGAGTTTGATCCTACTTTGGCCGCTCAGGGTGATACGGATTTTATTCCTGGATCAATAAGGCAAAAATGTGAAATGATAAGACTGTGGAATCCTTTACTTAATATGTCAGAAAATAGGGTTTGTAAGGCGGTTTTTCTTTGGAGTAAATTGCATAATTCTCCATGGGCTGCAGAGCCTCATGCTGTTTTTGAGGAGGCTGAAGTACAATATATATATATATAGGAATAAATTATCATGCAGCGTGAACACAATTAGAGGAAAGTTACTTGCTAGATTTGGAGCAAAATGGTTAACAGATATGTTGTTAAAGACATCCAGGGGGAAGAACTGAGGTTGTGTGAATTTTTCAAAGTAGGTGAAGATGAAACTTAATCACATTTTTTCAGTATAAGTTAAGAATATCTATATTTAATGAAATGTCTGTTCAAAACCCAGAAATGTTTTGTGCGCTGACAGAATGGTTTGATCTTAATGTTTTTAAGTTGGCTACTTTTGTTTTTAAAGCTTGGATAAAATGTGAGGATGGTCCATAACACAATAATAAAGCCATCATTTCTGTAATTTTAACTGTTGCTAAGTCAGTAGTCCACCATGTCTGCAGTTGTAAATGTTAATATGCTCTTAAGAAACAAGTTTTGGTACCAGCTAAAGACATTTTTGGAAACCTGGCAACCCAAATGTTTCCATCTCTTTACAGCATTAGTTATCAAAAAAAATACAAACAATTTTCTCGATCTGTCTTTTTCTTTTTGGCTCCCTCATTCCTCACAAATTTATATAATTGACAGCTCTAATTTGTGTGCTTTAAGGGGTCATTTCATAGGAAGCACTCCTGGCTAAATTGAAAAAGTAAAATGAATGGTGACAACCTCATCAGCACTGTTTGTCTTTCACTTACACTCTCTCACACACGCTTCCTTTAAGAGCCCCAGTGAAGAGAAACAGTAGCCATACTGAGGAGTGTCACAAGTGAGTCACTTAAAGTAACAGCAGCCCTGTGATTGATGTCCTCTCTGTTTATGTGTGAGGTGGAGGTGGAGGTGGAGGTGGAGGTGGGAGGGAGGGGGTGTTGTAGGAGTGAGGAGGCAGAGGGGCAGGCGAGGGATTGATATCGCACAAGAGAGTGGTGGGCCAGGTGAAAGAGGAGAGGAAGAGTGGGTGGTAGCAAGGGACTTGTCCCGCAGCAAGTTAAATCTATCTTCCTCACTTCTTCTTCAACCACGGCCCCCTCTGTCCTTGGGCGCTGAGTGCTGACTCGGCAGGGTTTGTCTTTGTCCCCCTCCAAAAAAGTACCAAGACTGCAACCTTATTACAAAAGTTTACCCAAGGACTTAGTGTTCACAAGTTTTTTTTTTATTTAGACTGTACACTCAAACAAAGTCAAGAAAGTGCAAAATGAAAATGCAGATTAAACAAGTGAGGTGCAAACTGTCAAAACAACATCTTTTTTTTTTTTGTTTTGATGGAAAACTGATCGGAGAGACAACCCAGGTGGAAGTGATACTGGTGATATACCGAGCCCTCTGTGGTTGTACTGGATAAGAATTGTGCATAATGCCGCGCATCATTTATGTTTCTGTTTTCTCCATTTAATATCACCATCAGTTAATCTGCATTGTTCTGTAAACATGATCCTCTCCCAACATTCATCCAACAAATCATTTCAATTCACTTCCCCAAGTCGCTTGCCAATTTCCTTAAGCATACAACAGTGTGGAGCTGCCTTGAATTCATATGCTGTGCTATGTATATTCAGCATAGCGCTTTCTCCGCGGGGAGCCAAAGCCCATTTGCTGGCCGGGCTCGTTTGGCAGTCATGGCTCCGACACATACAGAACAGCACATTAACATAAAATCGGGCACATGCGTGTGGCAAAGCCAGCCAAAAGAGACATAATTGCTATTGACAGAATTAACAAACACATTAAATCCCCACATTAATTAGAAAGTCAAATGTAAAAAACTGTCAAGAGTGGCAGACAGCTGTCATCCATCATCCCTCTCATTGGAGTTTCATGGTAATTCATTTTCCGACGGTTAATTTGCTTCGTTTTGCAGTGGACTTAAAGCACAGCATGTTTTAATTACGGTCAGCCCCGTACAAAGTGGTCATTCTCATAACCGCGGCAACTGCGGAGCAAATATGGTGGTGTGGTCAGGCCCTGTGATGACCAACCAAATTAGCTTGTCAAGGCCGTTTAGCCTGCAGACAGCTGATTGATCGATTATTTCTCCTTTTAATTGAACAATTGGTTAAATAATTAGGGATAAAACAGACATCATTACGAAAACAAATACATGTCTATTTGAATCAATGGTGATGACGAAATGGAATTAATACAAGAGCAAGTCATTTATCACCAAAACAGGGACTGTTGTTCTTTCTGATGCAGCATTTGGTCTTTCAATTAACAGAAGTCAGATGTTTTTCTCACATTTCTTCCTTAAATTTGGCCTTTTTAATGTCGTTTATTGACTTTTTTTTCCCCCTTCTGTCTCCTCTTTTCCATGCTCCTATCTGGCACTGGTGGACTTGGACGTCGAATCACCTTCTCTTCCCTACTCAGGTAGTCTAATTTCTAATGTCTGACTTCTTCTTGCATTGTCACACTGTATGAATCCATGCAAAATTAATTTAAAATACAGTAAAAACATGTAGATTTATTTAACAAATGACTTCCAATGTTTCCAATGTTGTTATCCAAATACATTATATCATTAGGCTTGCTGCTCTTAAATGTGCAGCCCTGACCCTTAGGGAATTGTAGTCCTAACCCCTTTTCTGACATTAGGGTCCACACACACACAGACAACATTTCCCTTCCCGATAAGCTGTAATTCAGAAGTGCGGTTCTTGCAGTCTTTATTAGGAGCTTCTGATCATTACCTCCTTAACCTTTAACCCAATTCCAAACACTCTCCTACAATACCAAGCAAAGCAGACATCATTCAAAGGCAGCGTCGCCAGGTGAGTAGCAAGCCGTACACTACAGTACAGCAATACAGTATGTACAGTTGATATGCATGTGTTTGCACTGTATGTGTATGTTTACAGTGTGTATGTAGGTTAGTGGTTAGTGGGGCGCTTCTGCCCTGGAAGTGTCCCCTCAGGTTGACGGCCCCTCTGTCTATGTAACATGAATGGCCTTGGTCACACGCAGCAACACACACCATTGATCTTACACATGTGTACCTCTGTCTGCTCTTTTTCTCCCGTACCTTCCACGATGTCCCCACATCCCTGTGTAGTCAGGGGAATGGCAGTCGGCGCATTGATCCCTCTGTACACAGAGCGTCACGGCGGGCACGCCAGCGCACTCCTTCTGTCAAGGAGGTTAAAATCACATGTTTGTCGGGGCTGAACCCCCCTCGGTGCAAGCCTCCGTAAAGGAACACAGTGCATGGCGACAGGGGCTGACCTACAACACGCCTGTTGGCCCCTCAGAAAGCTGAGCTGTCAATCATCCGATTGTACACGAGACGCTCTGTTTGATGATAAAAATACACATAGCAGGTTTTATTAGTCAGTGCAGAGAATGCAGAGGAGTAGACGTGTTGCTCGCTTTACTGACATGAAGCCGCCTGTTGAACTTTCATCTGTCTTGGCTTGTAAGAATTTTCTGCAAAGCTGTCTCCACACAGCAACACACTGATGTTAGGAATAAACCGGAACCGTATTATTGACGAGATAACAGTTGAAATGTCAGAAAAGATGCCATACAGTGGTAGAGACATGATGAGTATTTGAGCTACTAATCAAACTCAAGTGACCAAATGGACAGGATGTAGAAACGGTGTTATTACATTGTGCAAATATTCCTCTGTTCGTCCCTTTCCATATTAAACCCCAGCATGATTGATTCAGCCCTGTGTAAAATTCCTATTGGTCGCCTCCGATGATAAAGTGACCGTATTTCTCATTTGAAGACTCCCCAGACATTCGCCCTTTGAGAGAAAAGGTGAAAAAAAAATCTCAATCTCTTCCCCTCTCCGACTAACCCTCCCTTTTCATCCCCGCTCTCTCTTTACATGTCCAATCGTTTATCTATCCGCAGCCAAATTCATTTCAATTAGAGCCCGTGCCGGCCTGCTCCCTCTCCTTATCGATCGCTGCCCCCGGCAACTTGGGGCACGAGCGCTTCAAGACCACCGCTACTGTCTTCAGCACACACATGCATGAACGGGTGTATATATATATATATACATGTGTGTGTGTGTTTACGGGCTTCACCCTGGTCTCAGACACAGCGGGCACCTTCGCCACTGCGATCAACAATAAATATGAGCAGTGGCAAACAATTACCCCCTTAACGAGGGATTAATTGTGACAAGATGGAGTGAGGTCAACACAGAGGTCGGTTAACGCCGTACATTCCTAATGTGTTTATTTTCATTAGTTAGGAACATTAGTCTTTCCCTTAGTAGCACCACTGTCCATTGATTTCCCTCCCTTTGTTTTTTGAAACTGTATGAGAGTGTGTGCCTCAGTGTATGTATTTATGCGCATGCAAGTGTGCACACTGCTCAAAGTAATATTATGAGTGCCTGAGCATAGCGCTGGCTATTGACTCTTGCCAGATCAATATTATAAATGCCTTTAACGGTGGCAGTTAAACTCATTTGTCATTTATTGGTGGTGGTAGCGGCGGGGTGAGAGTCCTCAGAGAAGCGACAAATGTATCAATCCATTGCAGCGCTAACTTCCCCTCGCCGGCCTCTAAGTGTGTCATCATCCAGGAGTCATAACTTGAGGCAAAGCTCTGTCATGTTCACCGACGACAAGTGATTAGGTGGGACAGTGTTGTGGCGGGGCGGGGAAATGAAAGGACTGGTCATTTGTTTCTGGGTGGTAAAAGTGAGGCGGTGCACACAGAGCTGCCACTGCCTGTCCCCTGTGGCTGATGGAGACACGCCGTCTGCATGTTTACATTTGATTTGTGTACATGTGCGTTAGTGAGAGTAGGAGAGAGAGAATGAGAGGGAAGGCGGCGGGTCTGAAGGCTCGCTGCGAGGAGAGTAAAGCAGGTCTTAAATTGAATCACTTTCTGGTTGCTGCAGTTGACATTGTTTAGGCTGTGTCATTGACAGCCTGTTGTAAAGCTACAGTGAGGTAGGATGGATGCTGGCCCTCCAGGCCTGTACTGTATTGCATGCTGGGTAATTTGCTACCATTGTGTGGTGTGACAGAAACAGGAGGCAGGATGCAGGATAGAGCTTGAAGTTTGTTTCCATTATACTTCGAACACATTTACCTATTGATTCACCTAAAGAGATTTGGGGGGACAGTACAAGGTTTTCTTTCAGCCAAGTGTAAATTAATTTATATTGAGTTCTAAGAATCATCTAAAAAAAAATTCACAGTCCCCATCGACATTAACTTTATGGCATTTCCTGATTTTTTTTTTTTACGCTTATTTCTATCAGATACTTCCCGATCATAGTTTACATTTATGTTCAATACAATAATTTTTGAAGAACAGAAAATATTAGCACCTAATCTGATCATTTCTCTCTGGTTGTAATAATTGTATATTCTGTTATATGGGGTTAACATTAGGTGACGTTGGAGGGGCATGTGCCGCACACGACATGCAGCAATAACTGTTTCAACACACCTTCTTCTGCTGACTTTAAAAAGGAATCTTTCATAAAATCAAAAAGTTTCTAGCACACTGCTAATGCTGCATTTTTTGTGAGTGCTCTTTTATTTTGAAACAGTAGTTTTATGAAACGTTGTTGCCACAGGCTGAATTTTGGAGTAGCTGGACAGAAGAGTCGTCTTTTGATAACAGTAGCAGTAGCCTGCATATATGACACTTAGGGAACAACTGTAATTTGTAGGGGTGGAAATCGCCAGAGGACTCACAGTATAATATATTATCACGATACTTAGGTCACGATACGATATTATTGTGATATGCTGAGTATTGCGATACAATATGTTGTGATATATTGTGATTTACAACCGTTCCAACTGCAAATGATTTCCCCAAAGGAAAACATTGTCAGCATCAGTTTTACCTCATAAGATAAAGTTTTCAGTCTTCTTCATCTGACTTTAATCATTTTTATTGCAGCAAAATGTGATGCAAAGCAGACAGACTGACCAATGCTGTCAACTCTTGGCAGATTTAGATCTGTTGTAGTCACAATCCCCCATTCTTGTGCTGCATTTTGTAGGAGGTTTGTAATGTTTGCTCCTGTGTGACCTGTCGTGCACTGAACTAGTTTGGAGAACGTGAGACAGCAGTCGCCAGTTCTCTTTGAGATAATGTGCCGTTAAGGTCACATATGAAGTCCAGGCATCACAAATTAATGCCAGCCTTCCTGCTGTACTCAGATTCCTCATCTTTATGCTTTACTTTCCTGTAGAGCTGTGTAGAGACAGAGTCACATACTGACGGAGTGTTTTTAGCATGCAAAAAAAGCCTTTGTTTTCTGCAATGCTGTATGGATGCAGATCTTATCACATGAATTAGGTGATAGACTGTTATTTTCTAGTTTTGTCAAGCTAAGTGTGTGTGTTGCTTGATTTTTCTGTGGTGCTGGTTAAGCGTTAGCTTGACCGTCAGTGGCTAACGCTATCTCTGGATGGTTGAGTGTGAGGTGAGCCCTCATGTTCGTAGTATACCTGGAGTATTCTCATATGACACTGCTTCACATCCAAGTCCTTCTTTCCTCCCATGTTAAAGAGTCCAAAACAAGTCCAGACGATGTGTTTCTGATTTCCTTCTCCTGTGCCTCCATCTTTGTTTTGATAAACTTCCTGTCAAATGCCGCTAGCAGAGACCTCTGCTGACCTCACCAGAAAAAAAATCAGCACCATCTAGTAGACCAAAAAAGCAATTGGTTTTATATTCTAATACCAAAAGTTGTATTAAAATGTGCATTTACAAAAATTTATGTCAATAGAAGATCAATACTTGGTGCCTGCGTATCGATACAATATTGCCACGCAAAATATCGCGATATTATGCTGTATCGATTTTTTTCCCCTACTCCTAGGAATTTGTAATGTCTACTTATGGTGTGCATGTGAAGTGTTTAAGGGACATCTGTAATTTGAAACTACGGGAAAATAACATGGGTTAGACATGGGTTCACTCTGTATTAACAGGTGGAATCACTTCTACTTCCTCTGTACGTTATGTTATGAATGAATGAATAGCATTTTCTCATGCTGGAACGAAAACTCGTCAAAAGAAGCCTCACACATGAATATAATGCGTTTTTACAAGTTGCTGAAAATTTGTCTGAGCATCCGTATTTTCAACTCAGGAATTCAAGTTGATCCCTGCTTACAAATGTCACTACTCAAACTTTGCTTTATCACAAGCAAATTCCAAGTCCTGACACCAAACTTTTAAATTGCTCGACCTGGAGCGTAGGAAACTGGTGTGAAAACATGCTTCAAAAATAATTGGCAGCGAGGTAAAGTAAACATGGTCTGAGGTTAATGGGCTAAACATCCAGAGTCACCAGCATGGCCCTTTTTAAAGATGTGAGAAATCGTGTGCCGTCACATGCTATCATGCCGATACACTCGGCGCATGTTGATGATTCTAGCGTGTACTAGTGTTGTTTCTCACTTTGCCTTCCATTCACACTCTTGTCGCGCCTATACAGCTATAAGGGACCTGACCTCTCTACTGTGCAACATGCCCCAGGCACCTAAACCTCTCCCCATTCACACCAGTGTGTATGTGTGTGTATTCTGCATTCATGCACGTTTGTGTGCCAGATCGTGTCACTTTGTCAGAATGTAAACATTTTCATGTCTTTGCCAATGAGAATTGGCACTCAAACTTTTTTCTTTCATGTCAGATTGCTGTATATGCATGTGTGTATGCAAGTGTGTACCTATCAGCATGAAATGTTATCTCCTGGGATCTCCTCATTCTCTCTTCCTCCTCCTCTTGGCTCTCTCTTCATTTTCCCCTAAAGCTGTAGCTAGCTATTTATAGTGAGAAGAAGGGAGAGACCATCAAAGCTGGTTCCATATATCAAAGCCCATCCGATCGTCTCCACTCCTCTCCCTCCACCATGTCCTCCTTCTTAGCTCTGCCGTTCTAAAACGGGAAGGCAGGGAAAGCCCCAGAAGAAATCCTGCTCCCTCTGCCCACCAGAGACCTACCGGTGGGAAAAAAGCTCACGAGGGGTGGAGGAGGGTGGGGAGAGTGTGGGAATGTGTGAGAGAGAGTGCGAAAAGTGAGCAAGCGAGTGAGTGGGTTTCTGTGTTTATGCATGCATGTGCACGAATGCAAGTCTTTCTGTTTTGTTTATGTGCATGCGCGTGCTGGCTCGTGGGTATCGGCGGCCCGGGGGTTTGATGTGTTGATGCGACACGGCGCTCATTGTCGCCGCGGCAGCTAATGAAATTACAATGAGGTCTGGGAGGCCCACAGTGGGCAGGCCCGCAAGGCGCCAGCGCCTGAATCCATATTAAACGGAACTGTTTCCCCTCCAGCACGCACCGCCTCTTCTGTCCTCGTACAAACACGTAGCGGGGGAAAAAACAAGACTACCGCTCCACAGAGACAAGCCATCTAATGTCGAGAATCTAATGTGGCTTTAATAGGAGTGCAGCCTGAGTTCATACGCAGATGTTATTGTGGTGACTGCTTGTTGCACTGAGTGCTTGTGTTGTTTCTTTTTTTAAGCATTCTGCAATTGACATTGTGAGATCCAAGTGACGCAATCCGGAGTGAATCCTCCTGGAACTTTAAATGTTTCAGTTTAGTGCCCATTGAATGTCGCTTTTAAAAGAGAGTGCACAACCTATGCATCTTTTATACTTTTATTTTGGGGAAGGCTCAGAGAGAGAGAGACAAAAAGAAGAAGCCAGTGATTTTTGAAACACCCAACAAAATATATTTTACTTCACCCATTGGGGATGTGGGAATGAGGGTGTATTTATTTATCTGTTATGTTTGTTTGTTATCAAGAGAGACCGGCAAAAACAATGACGAGTACCTTAGGAGAGGAAGAAGAAAGTTAAAAACAAACCTCAAAGCATCCTGTTCATCAAAAGTCATTCTGTAGCACCTACAATGTGCTGTATGTGTAATATATTTCAAACCCTATCACAGATACACATCATCATCCACGTCTTAATCCAAAAGGAGATTAAAAATATCTTGTGACAGTAGATTTTAATGGCAGCTCTTATTAGGCCAAATCCTGCTCTCCTAGAGGCATTTGTATGACTTAAACTGCTCAGTTGCATTATAGTCGCTGTAATTACAAAACAACCATTGGCTTGTCAACGCAAATAGTTAATCAGCCAATCACGTGGCAGTAACTCAACGCATTTAGGCATGTAGACATGGTCAAGACAACCTGCTGAAGTTCAAACCAAGCACCAGAATGGGGAAGAAAAGTAATTTAAGTAACTTTGAACGTGGCATGGTTGTTGGTGCCAGACAGGCTAGTCTGAGTATTTCAGAAACTGCTGATCTACCAGGATTTTCACACACAACCATCTCTAGGGTTTATAATGGATGGTCTGAAAAGAGAAAATATCCAGTGAGCAGCAGTTCTCTGGATGATTGTTGATGCCAGAGGTCAGAGGAGAATGGCCAGACTGGGTCAAGATGATAGAAAGGCAACAACAACTCTCACAACCACTGGTTACAACCAAGGTCTGCAGAAGACCATCTCTGAACCAACAACACGTCCAACCTTGAAGCAGATGGGCTACAGCAGCAGAAGACCACACCAGGTGCCACTCCTGTCAGCTAACAACAGGAAACTGAGGCTACAATTAGCACAGACTCACCAAAATTGGACAATAGAAGATTGTAAAAACTTTTCCGTTCTGATGAGTCTTAATTTCTGCTGCAGCATTCAGATGGTAGGGTCAGATTTTGGGGTAAACAACATGAAAGCATGGATCCAGTATTGTTGCTGACCGTGTCCATCCCTTTATGACCACAGTGTACCCATCTTCTGATGGCTACTTCCAGCAGGATAACACACCATGTCACAAAGCTCAGATCATCTCAATCTGGTTTCTTGAACATGACAATGAGTTCGCTGTACTCCAATGGCCTCCACAGTCACCAGCTCTTAATCCAATATAGCACCTTTGGGATGTGGTGGAATGGGAGATTTGGATCATTGATTTGCAGCCGACCAAGCTACAGCAACTGCGTGTTGCCATGATGTCAGTATGGACCAAAATCTCTGAGGAATGTTTCAAGCACCTTGTTGAATCTATGCCACGAAGAATTAAGGTAGTTCTGAAGGCAAAAGGGGTCCAAAGCAGTACCAGCAAGGTATACCTAATAAGTGGCCAATGAGTGTACATCTGAGTGTAATGAGACTATAAATATCATGAAATTTATTTTAGATCCTTCAAACTTACGTTATTTTAAATTATCTATGGTCGTATACTGTCAGAAAATTCAGCCAAATCTGCAATTTTCCCAGTATTCTCAATTAAAGACGAAATAATAACATAGTGCTGTTTGTGTCGAGTCCTGTGGGACGTCTGGGCTTAGATCCAGGATCTAAAGGATGACTATAAAACATCAAACATTCACCAAAAATATTAGTTCCTATGCATCTAACCCCTATAACCCCTATCTAGTCCATTGATTAAAACATTATAAAGTCCAGTATCAAAGACAGAGAGTACATTGCCAGAAAGCCTTGTTGTTATTTATATACAGTAATGTCTCTTTTGAAATTCAAAACAGGCAACACATGAGAATTTCATTTCACCTCAGTGTAGCCTATGATCATTTCAATAGCTCTAAAGACGCGCTCTAATATCCTAAACATTGGATTTTCAGTCCCAAACCAGATGAAGCATAAAAAATCAGGTAGAGAAAACACACGGAGGGATTTGTTCCCTGTTTTTAAAATATCCTCACATTCATTCAAGTCTGATCTTTGTGCACAAATACTGTAACTTGTACACCCTTAATAAATCCTGCCATGAAGGACATGTCGTTCATTCAAAATCACATCAGAACAACTGTCCTACTGTAGGGTATCAAGTCTTTCAAGTTCCCGTTCAGTTCTAAGTGAGGGGTTATCTCTGGGGCTGAAGCCAATGTGGAAGTGCCCCAAACCTGCATTCCTTCTAATGGCCAGCAGGGGGTGACACCAGTGGTTGTGAAAACAAGTCTGGTTGATACAAGTCTATGAGAAATTTACCCTATATCTTACTTGATTTGTTACCTCAGTAAACATTTTTTAATGAGTTTATGGTCTCAATTGCTACTTTTGAGGTTTCTTCAATACAGCATGATGTACATTTTGTGAATATGGTCCCATTTAGAGTAAAATAGACGAAATAGTGCCAAAAAACAAAGATGGCGATGACCAAACTGCCAACCTTAAGGCTTCAGAACAGTAGTCCACAAACCAATGGACGACATCATGTTGGCTACGTCCACTTAGTGTATACAGTCTTTGGCTCTGACTAAAGTCTGGCGTTATTGGTGTTGGTGGCTTGGATATGTGACTCAAGTCAAGAATTTTCAACAGTTGCTCAACAGTTGATAGTCTGTGCTATGCTGTGTGCAAATGAAAACAAATGATAAACAGGGCAGAATGAAAGGGGTTACATATTGATGTGTTTGAGCAGTGCATCTCATGGAACATTGCATATTTAGGTCAATCGAAGCATTAGACACGGACATCTAAAAATCATTTTAAAATGGTCTTAGTTCTGATTTGCCTTAAATTGCCCACAAATGTAATTACAGTAACAGTTTGTCATTTTCCTTATGACTCAGTGTCATTATCACACTGTCATTATTATTCTACATATTGAATATGCACCTCTGGTTGCAACTTAATAAATGACGAGCCAGCTGGAGAGCAGCAGTACTGATTGGTATAAAGAGAGGGATGCTAACAGCACGGGTCATTTTAGGGTTAGCAGTGTTCCAGATACAAAAACCATTATTTCCTCTCTCTCTCATGGTGAGCAGAAAGAGGCCTGGAAAATAGTATGTGTGTGATACAGATGTCTGAATATGAATGTGTGTGTTCGGCTCATGTCCTATGCAGTACCCTACAGTAATTACATTGTCTGTTTATCTCAAACTGTAGCTGTACCTGTCTTTGTTGTACCCCAGCTTCCCGTACATGCCAGGAATGCCATGATGGCTTTCTCTGTCTCCTGTTCTGCCTACACTGACTTCTGACAGGAAGAGATATATTCCAGCACAATACCTACATGCATGTATGTTTTTGTGGATAGCCTTTTGTATTGCTGAATATGCAAATGTCTGTGCTGAGTATCTTTTTAAGACATATGAGGCTCTGGCTTCCATTTAGGATCTGTTTAAATGAATCAACCCCAATGCATACAGAATGACTTTAAATGTTAACTGAGACCAAACTTAGTTTTTTAGGGTGGCGCATTCCCACATCGAATAATTCTAGTTTCAGTTTCCACTTGGAGATCACATCTAGATTGCCATTTTGCTTTTTAAGCTTGTCTCTAGAGATTGGCAGATTTTGATAGCCTCAGAAATCCCTGCACATGCAAAAAAAAAATGCAATGTGATGAGATTTTCACGAGTTGGAGAGTCTGATGTAGACGTTTATGAACTCTTGTGGAGTAATAGCTCCAAAATAAGATTTTCTTAAAGAGCCAATGGGGTGATAACAAGGAAACACAGCAGGGGAAAGAGTTAAAATAAGGGAACCTGGGGACAACAGGGGTTATAACTTGTCTGTCTGACACACACACACACACACACACACACACACACACACACACACACACACACACACTCACTCAGAGAAAGCTTCTTTTGTTTAGTTTAGCAGCTAGTTAGAGCCTGTGCCTTCAGCTAGACGTGACTGTAGTATTTCTCTTCCTTCTCATTTCCCTCCTGCTCGTGTCAGTATAGTGTTGTCTGTGTATGTGTGTGGGCGCATTTGTGTGAGAGATGAAATTTGTAATGTCTTCTGGGGTCCGAATGTCCCTGCAAGATGCAAAAATCTGTCAAAGTAGAAAGTCTTATTTTTAGATGCAGTGCCAATTAGTGTTATTGTTAAGGTTAGGATTAATTAACAGGTTTGAGAAATTAGAAAAAACACAAGTCAATACCTGGATGTCCTCCACAACATTAGGATCTGGGATCGTGTGTGTGTGTGCCACCGTCTGCGAAAGAAAGCGGCATCATGGACCCTGGATGCAATTAAGAGCCTGTCAAGCTAGTGTCAAAGGTGCACACAAACCCACCCATGCAAGCCCCCCCTCTCAACACACATGCACAAACACATACACACAAATGCACCTGCAGACTGTTGACAGTGTGCTCCCCCTGAATCTTGTGCTCTATGCGTCTGTCTCTGCTTGTGCACGTACAGCCCTCACACATGTTGAAATATGGCTGCCATATTTCACTGCACCCACAGCATTTGTAAATGCCAACTGCTTCCATGCATCCCCCACACCCCATCCCTCTCCTGCGATTGGACCATCCCACGGAGGCTTTGGCTTTTAACAAATTGAAGGAATAATCCACCAGGAATGGGGGGGTGACGGGAGGGGGGGCACTGTGAAATGGCTGCAGCCCCCCTGCCTCCAAATATCAGGAAGATATTGTAAACAAAGACAGATGCTCCAGTAAACTACACAAAACAGAGGGGTTTTTTTTTTCAGTGTAAAGACCTTCCCTTTTTTTTTTTCGAGCCAGCTAGAAGCCCTGAATTGCCTAAATTGAGACAGCACCCATTTGTAGGTTTTGAAGGTTTTATGTAGTGTGTGTGTGTGCGAGGAGGGGTTCGTGTCTGTTGGTGGCACCCATAAAAGCACTTTTATCACAAAGGATGATGGGAGACAGAGATCAGAACAGTGGCCCCTCCCAGAGATACCCCCTCTACCTTCATCTTCCTCTCTCTATCTCCCTCCTTCCACGCCCCACGCCACGTTCTCTCAATCCCTCGAACCGTCACAGTAAATGGCTATCCTGGAGTAAATTTATAACTGCCACTTCAGCTGACAATCAAATGCTATCACTAGATTCTCACTGTCTATCACTTTGGCCCCTGTGAGCGGGGGCGGAGGGAGAGGCAAGGAGGAGGAGGAGGAGGAGGAGGAGGGAAGGGCGTGATCGGGAGCAAAGGAGGGCTGAGAGGAGGTGAGGTCGCCGTAGCCAATCTAACTGTACCCGATCGATGGGAGGTTGTAAGGAGCGCTCTTTCTCCGCCTCCTCCTCCTCTCCACCTGCCCCACCTCATTATTGTATACGCTCTTTCTTCCCTCTCGTTGTTTTCTTTACAGTGGTTTTCTCCTTCCTCATCTAAAAAGGCCCTCCCTTTCTTTCTTTTTTTTTACATCCCCATTTCTATTTATTCCCCTGCTTCCCTCCCTCCCCCCCTCGCAGCCTCTCCCTGTGTGGGCTGGCCCATGTCAAGGCCTCTGTCTCTCGCCCTCATTTGACATGCCGCTCATAATGGTCAGATGGGGGAATACCACTCTCTGCATGTCTCTCTCCATCTTCTCCCTTCTCTATTCTCCTCCTCACCCTCTCCCCTGTCAGAATGTCACGCCGTTGCAAAATGGAGAAAATCAATTGAACGTGAGCTCTCTGAAGGCTGTCTGTATAGATACAGCGAGCAGATTTTTCAAGCATAGATGGGTGTATACATTTGGATGGGTCTTTGTGTGTGTGTTTGTGTGTGCATGCATGTAAGGGGAGGGAGGAGGAGTGGAGAGGAAAAAAGAGTGTGGCGGGGGGGTGGGGGTGGGGTTACTGACAGACTCAAGCTGGGGACGTTTGTCGCCGCTCGTCACTTTTCCCGTCAGCCAGCGGACATGACAGCCAAGGCGGGTGAGAGGCGAGTGGCGGGCTCTCAGGACCTGAGCAGGAACGAGCGTGGAGTGACAGATGGCTCCTTCATGCTCAGGCCATCATGATGGGACTGGGAGAGGAGCGAGGAGAGCAATGGACAAAGAAGAATGGCGGAAAGGAGGAGGAAGAGATGTTTTGTGACAGTATCAAAACCCACCAGACATTGTAGACACTCTTCCCCAGTCTGTCTGTCAGCTTTTCTTAACAGGGTTTGCCACTGGCTTAGTGGTGGCTGCACCAGCTAACACTTAACACAGGTAAAAAGGGGCTGACAGATGAAATAATGAAAGCATACTAACAAAGCTGATAAGCTGGGTAGACTTATCCTTAAGTCCTAGTTTAGTTTGTGATTGTAAAATCTGTAAAACTGAAAAATTCAAATTCCAATCCTGTATTTTAATTTTCAAATAATACCTATCACACCGTATTATCTCCTCCAGGCGTGTGTGTTTTTGTGTATCTGTCTGTCTGCAGCTAATCTCACAAACTACTGGACCAGTCAGCCTCATATTTTATGTGCACATTTATTCCTGAGGATCTTGTGTTGTTGCAGTGATTCAGTATTGTTGACCAACCTTTTTCATTGTCTGTTTGATACCAACATTGACTCCTGACTCCTGTGGATCCACAAAATCCATCTCACATTAATTGTCTATGGAGCATGCTCCAGTCTTTATACTTGACGACATCACAACTTTGAGACATATATACTCTGGTTTCTGGCTTTGAGAAAGAGTAGCTCATGTTTACAGATATTGATTAAACCTTCCTCTTACATTGAAATAACATATTGGAATCCTTCATTTAGAATGTGCTCCCCTTCAATACCATGAAAAGTCCAGCTATGAACAACGTGAATCAAAGATTTCTGGCTGTGTTATAGTCATTAAATATATATTCATTCTCATAATTATGTTGTATCTATATTTCACATACAGTGCCTGTTAGCAGGGGAAATCGATCTGCTCTGTGCAACATGCCGTGGCTCCATCAAAAATAGATGAGGCATGTATTTTTCTTAGTTTCTGGGATGCTTCTGAGACATGCTGCTGCACATCTGCTGAAATTACAAGAATAGTCTTGAATGGCTGCAGTGTGCACCCGCCTGGCAGAGATATGAGGGCACCATTCTAGTTCCTTACTTTTTTGTGTATTTAACATTTAGTCCCTGTAGGCTTGGGTGGTGGTCAAGGCGTCTGATGTCGAAATCTTATCTCTTTGTGCCAGTATAACAATATCATCTTTTGTCCACCTGTTAAACTCACTATTCACACATCTGCAGAAGGTAGAATGGCGTTGTTGTTGCGGTCAGTGCTGTCAAATTTTCACAGCAGGAAAAAGTACCAAAGCATCCAGTAAAACTTCTTAGGGTGCACAGTTTCGAAGGTGGACTGCATCTTTACCGGAAAGGTCCCTCAAAATGGCTTTGGGCCTGATTGCGAGATTAAAAGTAGTCGAGACAAAGACTATAAAATGGACATTGACAGTTGCCTTTGAGGATCACTCACCCCCTCCATCACTCCCAATTATGAGTGCAGGAGGACGAAAGGAAAGGACATGTTCTTATACTGGGCATCAAGCCACATGTTTGAGTCTTTGGCAGGGCAGAGAGATGTTGGTGACGTTGCAAACCGACACCTGCAGTACAGTCATACCTACGTCCAATGATCCTGCTGCAAGTACACCCAATGTCTTTTAGAGTGTTTGTTTAATGGTTTTTGTGTATGCATTTGAGTGCAGTATGAGTCATCCAATACGCTCTTCAGAGGGGAGAGAAACAGATGGGATGCAATTTTGAAATATTTCAGGTGATGATGAATTGCAGAATAATATACCCATGGAGATGAGTTTAACACCTAAAAGTCACTGATATCCTGACTGAGTTGTTGAAATCTAGTGAATTAGACTGATGACAGGTTTTAATCAAACTAGGTAACCAGTAATCTCAAGTGGTATTTTAATCCTGGGTGGCTCAAAAAGGAGGCTTGAATCATAAAATCACACCGTCAACAGGGAAAAAATAGTTTTCCAACACTACTAGGAAAAAAGGCAAGAACTTAAAATAAAAGACACACCATGAAACCCTCTTTTCTATTTTGATTCAGGTCACTGAAGGCGAAGCAGAAACAAAACAGACACACACAACCTTGTAAGACAAATAGGTTTTGTCATCCCCACAGAAGGCTCCCTTTTTGTCAAAGACCCAGAGGCTGCGGCTACGATGAATTGTGACATAGCCTAATTCCTTTGGAATTGCAGTACAGTCGATAAAGGAGCAAACGGTCTGGCAATGACCTCCAGGATAGTGTTATTGACCTATTTTGCATACACACTGGGCGCGAGAATGGACAGCCGCTTTATTTGTGCCGTTATTTATTGGCCCGCAACATGACTGTAATGCCTGTCCAGGGACTCGGCTGGAGTGCAGTTATAGATTATCATGATTGCTAGTTATTAGTGTGTGCGAGTGTGCATTTGTGTGTGTGTGAGGCACATACACACACACACAGAGGCTGACAGAGATTATTCCGAGCCTCTCTGTTTGAATAAAGAAGACAGAGGCAGTCTTGTGCAAATTGTTATTGAAATAGTTTAATGCCAGCCCAACTCAACTTCAAGGACAAAACTGGCACTGCTGTAGTTGACGGCTAATATGTAAATATTATGTGTATGTATGCACTGTGTCCGTACTGTCTCAAGACATAATTACAGAGTGAAAAGCGGCAAACATTTACCTTGACATTCAGTTCTTAGTGTGAATCAATATTTTGCAAGAGCTAGATAGGACTGAAATCTAGTCACACACTGCCTTTTTTTTTTCTTTCTCTCTGCGTCCCTAAGAGAGACACAAGACGAGGGATGGAGAACCATTTCTTCAGCTACATGTCACAGTGCCAGACACTTAAGCCATGCACTTGTTGTGTGTGGCACTGGGATGAACCCTTTCCTCTCACATCCCAAAGAGAACAAAAACGACAAGGGCCACCCCTTTCCATCTCATCCCTTTTTCATCGCCTTCTTTCAGCTCTGAATCAGCATCAGTGTCGCACTTAAGAACACTTCTTGGCACCGGCTCAAGGTCCTTTTTCGCTTCCCTCGTCCACAGAAAGTCGCCTCTATAGTGGGCCATGTAATTTACGTTGACAGTGGTATTGACTATATTTAACAGACTGATGAATGGCAAAAATAAATAAGACTTCCAGGAGAGCCCCTGCGGCCCTCCACAACAATACATTACAATTAGGCCTTCAGAGAATGAAAAGGCTAAAGTCATCCACAAGCAATTAGCCGGAACCTTCAAAGGGAAAATGGCAAAACATAGCTCAAAAATATGACAAAAGGTGTTGCTTGTATGCAAACATTGGTGCATTTCTCTCAGCTTGAAATGTTAATGTTCATCATATCGAGTGAATCTAAATTTTTCAAAACTATTGGCAACATTAAGGAAAGTTAAAATGGTAATTTGCTCCCTTTTCTCCTCTGTTCTTTTCCCTTCTTCCATCTAAGTTTCTTGCAGGTACATGGTATCTCCGTGGGATTAATTGCTCATTTAGCAACTCTTTTCCATATTTCACGGTTGAGAGAATATCCAAATTAGCTTTGCCATCAGAGTTCACTTCTTCCACTGGGGCTTCGAATGACCACACTGTAGGACAGTGCGCCGAGCCAATCGGGCACTTGTAACTCACAAGCTGGGCGGGACAGCAGCTGAAGACATTGTCCACTTCTTGGCTCTCTGTTAGTGAGTTGCATTGGAATGAATTGTTGTGGGAGGATGAGGCAGATTCATAGAGATTGGGGCATACAGGCCCTTGTTATTATGGAGACCATTTATTTCTTTGTAAATTAGAGTTTGGCTGAAAGCGTCACAGGGTACCAAATGGACCCAGTCGATGCTGGTCTGGTGGACTGAGGGAAGGGCAGCGGGGTGGTCGGGTTGCGAGTGAGCGGCAGTTATTATTCAGATACGGACAGCATAGCGGCGGGTGTGCTGGAATCGACCTAATGGGGTGGGAAGGCGCAGTCGATGGCTTTCTCTGACGCTCGGCTGCGCTGATATCTCTCCTGCTTTTCTCTTCTTTCAACCCCACCCCCCAACTGGCTATCCATCCAAGCTGACGTATTCTGATGACTCGTGTCATTAAAGCTAACGTCCGCTGAGGAGGTAATTAGCCAAAGTATGGCATTAATCAGCGGCTAGAGCCCCTCGCGCCTGCCGGGGTGTCTGGGACGTGCTTTTTGCAGCCACGTTGGCCTCCTGCGGCCCCCCGTTCCACACATGGTGGGCATTAACCTTCGGAGGCTTGGTCATTTGTCTATGACGGACTCATGCTCTCCTGTTCACAAGCTCTGTCTGTATTTCTGCCACTGGATGGACCCTGTAAATGCCACGGTGTAGTAGTGTAGTGGGAGTGGTGAAGCATGGAGAAAGGACACAGAAGAATGTAGAAGACAATATTTTTTGAGTGTTTAGGGTTTGTTTTCAGCAGCTGTTTTAGACAAGCTGCCAAAAATACTCACTGGTTTAAGGCGTAAAGATATGACAGTGTTGAATCTGTCAGCCATCACTCACCTGTTGCAGTCTTAAGTACATTATATGAAACCTTGTACATACAAAGTGGCTCATGTTTTCAAGAAACAAATGCCTTCCTTGACGGCGCAATTTCGAAGCCCTCTGTTAGAGCGACTAAATGAAGTCTGTTTAGTGTTGACCGATGGGTCATTTCTCTGTCCTCCTGCTCATCAGTGTTCTCCGAGACAAACAAATCACCGCTGCTTTGCCAAAACAAAATGGCCTCCATCAGTGCGCGCACAGTGACATCTCCATCTGCTGTCAGACAAACCATTAAAAGTGCAGGGCAAAATTTCAGCCCTGTCAGTGCATATAAAGTCTCTCATTTCTCTCCATCAGCACAGTCTACCAGTTCCGCACAGCAGAGATAGACTCAATCTAAAAACGGACTCCCATACTGAACATTTTGATTTCATTACCACCCGCCACTGAATATTCATATACTTTTTTTTAACTGCTGTGTCAAGTCACACCTGGAACCAGCAGGGCGTCATACATTATTCATTAGTGAGAGGCAATGGGGTGTGGTCTAATAGAGTTTACTGGGGTGCCGACAAGCTCGGTCTCCACTTCCTGATTCATTAATGATGCATCTTCTCCCACCAGTGGTGTCGAGCTAACCTCCCGCCCATGCGACAAGGCCCTAGGGTCCTGGAGGAACCACTCGGCTCTCCTCATTTAATTGTTCTTCCGCTGACCCGACCAGGAGATTAGCGCAAAGAACACGAGGCAGGGAGGGAATACTGCCAGCCCCGGATTTCACTTTTGTAACCTCAGCCAGTCCAAATCCACTGCTCGCCGGGGAGCGGTGCACTGACGGTGATGTCTATCCAGATAAAACGAGCCATCTGCACAGTCACACACACAAAATCTGAGCTCAGATTTTGGCTGACAATACGCAAAAAAAAAATGCAAGAGAAAAATAAGGCCGAAATGTAAAAAATGAAAACACAGCACACAGGCAGAACTAAGGATTTATCTGGCCTGTGATTTACTTTGAACAGTTATCTGCCGACATAAATCAAATGCGGCTGGAGACTTTCAAATAGATGGGTCCATTCATAAATATCTCATCAAAGCTCAGAGATTTTAAAGTCAGTGAACAGGATGCAAAAGTGAATTTGGCCTCAGGAAATTACGTCAGGACGTTTAATCAATGAAAGACATAAAAGTACCACAACTAGCAGAAACAGGTTTCAGCGTTTCAACCTGACTAAGCATGAGATAATTTAGCTGTCACTTGATATAGAATTAAATGAATTGTCTACTATTGCTGGAGTAAAACAAAGGACAGTATGTAGGTAATGACAGAGGTGACAAGAGTAAATAACAGCCGATCAGCCAACTGTCTCAACACTAAATATTCACAGTGCTTCACCACATGCAGAGCAGTTGATATGATTTGTGCTACTCCAAACTTTCTCTGTGAATTTGCACCTTCTATTTCTTTTCTTTTATGTCTGGCAGGCAGTGATCTTAAACTTTGCAACTCATTATGGTTAACTATGCTATAATTCTGCTTTAGGTGCAGACACTTTAATTGGCTGAGGCATGTGAGGCGTGACACATTTTTCTCTGAAAATGCCTCGTCTCAGATTCTGTCACCTATTTGCCCATTGCCCTGCCACAATCTGCACCACTGGGGAGAGTAGTTCCCCCGGGCCTAGATGGCAGAAGAGACCACTATTTTCTGTCACTATGTGACACAAGGCTTCACTCCTCATGATGGTCACCTGACACCAGACGCATCAGACACACACGGAGGAGTTAGGGTCCTGGACGCAGTATTTTTACTGGAAACACCATGTCAGAGTTGCAACATTATGTCATGAGCTTCTGCTTCTGACCTTTTCACCCCACACTGACAAAGGTTACACTGTGCATTAATCCCACTGGGTATTAAAAGCTTTGTCCAGGGTCCCATTCTCACGTCAGACCTGAACACCACACCACTTTATAATGATAAAGCCAGTGCTAAAGTACATTTCCTCTTGCATTTGTCCCAAACTTTCTCTCAGAATCTCCAAGCTAGGATTCCTATAGTTATTTTTTCAAATGTATTTAGTGGGATCAAGTTAGAGGACCATGGTTAAATTAAAGTCATGAAAAAGTGACTGCAAAATTTATGAGGTAGGTGGTGTTAAAAGCTTGGTGACTGCTTACAGGGAACAGTAAGTTAACGCAGTTCTTTTAAGGGAATGAAAATGTACCATCCACTTGTGTCTCACAAATGACTTTAAAGCATAGGCTACCTCATCTCCTTTATTCAACAATTCATACTCCAGAGGACGAGGATTATATAAAACAGGGTGTGACACTGCTAAAGTCTTCATCCATCTACCCATCCTCCGCGATCCTTCGTAGATCAATATTGTCAGAAACAGTGTGCAACTGGTCAATGGAGCAATTTCACTTCATACTTTACCAAAGTAAGCTTCTAATTTATTTCTTTTCCAAAAGCATGTCCACTTGCTGCTTCTTTTCTTCCAATGCACCAATAACAGTTGAGCAAGCCTTGGTACATGCCATGTTCTCAGCACGTCTATGTTGAAAAGAATTTGAGGATGGTTATAAGATGTGGCTGGGCGACCGGTAAACGTGACACTTGACACATTACATTGATGTCACAATCTTCATGGACATACTGTATATAGTCACATCTGAAGTTAGCTAATCAGTCAGCTAACTAGCTAGCCAACAGAGCTCTAGCTACATCAAGAGGAGTTAGCCAAATGTCAGATCACCAGCATCAGCTTCCTTTTTTTGTAGTAATGTTGAAGAGATTTGGGAAAGGGCGGATTAGGTTGGGGACATATTTTCAAGATGACATGAATTATCGTTCAAAACTAACATCCCTTTTAGGCTACAAGGTAACTTTTGGTGTTATTTATTTGGACTTACAAAACATTGTCGTGAATATATCCTTACATGGCATTACTATAGTTCTTGCTGTCGGCATCTTGAAGTTACATTGCCTGACGCCTACTTAAACAGAACTGGCATTGTCATTTTTTTCTTTTTGTCAAGCTTGTCTTACCTAGCAACAGTAACTAAGGGGGGCAGGTCTTTAGATTCGTCAATTAAGATAGATTGAATTTATTTGTAAACTTTGCTGTTATAAATAGTGGTAACTGGGCTCCAAGATTTGAAGAGAAACTTGGTTTTCAGTTGCTTGTCCCTCCTACACTCCACCCTAGCTTCTTTCCCTTTGACCAAATTTTTTATATTGTTGCTCTAGTGTTGGCAAAAAAAGAAAAAACAGCAAGAAGTATACCCATCTTGAATCTTTCAGACCTCATACTGTGGTCCTACTTGTGCAATATGTACAGTATTTAAAAGTTAACTAACTCTGCTCCTCAGACTCCTTACACTTGCTTTTCTTTAAGCTATTTGACATTAAATCAGTAGACAGTAGAGTAACGCTTATCTGCTATGTGAAAGAAGGTGATGTACATTTTCTCTTTTGCATTTGCCTGACCTGTCCCTGACAGTCCAAAATGACTGTCCTGTGCTCTTCCACCTCCCCTCAGTCCTTCTTTCCTATCTAAGATGGAGGTAAAGAAGGAATGTGTAGGCACCTGGGGGAGCTGAGATGCTAACTTTGTGCCTGTCCTCTACACCCTCTGAGACTGGGCTTTGTTTGAGCAGTGGCTGGCTACTCAATCAAACCCTGACCTTTTCTTTCCTCGGACATCTAACGTCAGGACCACCAAATGCACTAGGTATTCCTCTCTATTAGCCGCAGTGTTTGTACTGTATGTCACATCACATATTCACTCGTTTTGAGTACAGAAGCGTTGTGTCTATACAGAGGAGGAAGAGTAAAAAAATGGCTTTCAATTATTGCGGTATTGTATGAGACAGGGGGACTGTCTTTGCGCTTTTGACAG
Source organism: Cephalopholis sonnerati (assembly GCA_019142605.1). Classification (NCBI taxonomy): domain Eukaryota; kingdom Metazoa; phylum Chordata; class Actinopteri; order Perciformes; family Serranidae; genus Cephalopholis; species Cephalopholis sonnerati. The sequence goes on from JAGQAX010000023.1 coordinate 13,211,646, forward strand.
CAGGCTCTTTTTTTTCAGGCACAAGTATAGAGACCCAGTGAAAGAAATGAATAGATGAATGGATAGAGGGGGAGGGGTCAATATTGATCATGTTTTATGAGCTCGCCAGTCTGACTGGTGAGGCGACGGCGACTAGCTGCCACTTGTGTTTTTGTCTCAAGATCCTCCATCACAACGTTCATGTCCAAGGTAACAATCAATCTATCAATAAAAAGAAAAACAAACAAAATGATGCATCACCCTAACACCCAGTCGCTGCAAACAAAAACAATGACAACCAAATAGATTTGAGCAAGCACACGCAGGCCCTACTGCAAACTGGGGGTGGGGGGGCGGTGGTGCTGGTGCTAAACACAATTCAGCCTTATCGCGTCTTCGTAGGCTTCCCTCCCTGAAATGATTGTTTCACTCAAATAAACAGATTGAATATATCATGCATCCTTGGTGTAGATAGAAATAAATCTTTCAAATCTGCTTTTCTTCTTTTTTTTTTTCCCCAACAAAGCAATTTCTTAGCAGGCGTCCCTCTGACTGAGGAGGCCGTCTCTCATAAATTCACTCCGGCAAGTGCATAAATCTCCCTTAGAGATAACATCAGGTGTGGATTGACGAGAGCTAGAGAGCAGCAGGGACATGGTAAAGTCTATGCATGTTTGCACTGCGGGCATGAGTCTTTGCGGGTGTGTACACTTTTGCTAAGCACCTGAGACTATTTACTGTGTGTGTGCATTTTGTTGCAAGGTTTTATAGGTGCATCTGCTGTCTGTCATTTATTTTCTGCATTATACACGTGTTTGCGGGCTGTGCGGATGATTTATATGATTGATTTTAACGGGTGATTATCCACCTGCCACAATGCAAATGATCTGTCCTCATTTCTTAGTGGACGGCTCGGCCTCATCTGTACCCCGTTTCAGTTTGGTGGATGAGAGTCCGTTTGTCCCCGATAATAAATCCAACTATATTCAACTTTGTCCACGATTGTCCTGCCCCATTTCTCTTTTTAATCCCCATCATCTCTCCCACACTCTCATCCTCATCCTTTTGTCTCTCCTTTTTCTTTTCTCTCCCTCCAGCTTTCTCGTCCTTCCCCGCCTCCCTTCCCCTTGTCCCTTTTTTTCCTCGCTCTCTCCCACCATGCAGCCCTGCGGTTACTTTCTGACTTGTGTGCAGTTTAATAATCATTAGGACCGAGCCCCTAATGAATAAAGTCACTCGGACTAATTGCTCGCAGTGTTTCAAGATACGAGAGAGCGTGGAAGGGAATGAGAAAAAATGAGAATGTGGACGTTTAATAGCTTGTTGGCGGAATTTTAAAGAGGTAATTAGAAGCACTTACAGTAGGATGACCACACACCGCTTGTTTGTTTTTTTGCAGGACATGATAAATCTTTTGGTTGATGGAGCGAGACGGCGCTAAGCCCCGGAAAAAGAGTGCGGTTGAAAAGAGAGAGAAAAAGAATTTGAAGATCATTCTGGTTGAAAATTAGACCACAAGAGACGAGGGAGGGGATCCATTTTTCCCCATGATCTGGACATTTGACTGGGTTAAGCATGACAGCCACTTGTAGATATGCGTATTTAACAAGTCTGTGACCACAGAAAAGACACAAATTTGTTCTTTTGTGAAGTGAATTCTAAACGTCTCCATTACTATTACAGAGGCATTTAAATTCCAACCTCTAACCACATCAGTGTGGTCTGGTCTCCTTGAGCATGATTGGTCAGAAGCCCTAATGCTAATATCTTTAATGCTGAACCAAATGCATCTGGGGATTATATGCCATAGTCCAGCACACACACACACATATGCACACAATTACATCAACACTCAGTTAAACCTCAGTAAACCAAGAATTGAAAGTTTTTCCCCACTATAGCAAATTGTAAGCGTTGTGAGGTGAGGACCCTGTCACTCTGGATCAAACATATTAGTGGCCACCTAAGTGCAGGTGGACAGGTGTAGCTTAGCCCTGGGGCGACACAGTGTCCTGGGGAGGCTGCATGCTTGCAGAGCAGTGTGTGTGTAATATTGTGTGTTTGTGTTGTTTTGCTCCAAACACTCTCGAAGGAGAACACAGGTGTATTGATTTTCAGCACGAGCCATAGAAGGGAGCCAGATATTGGCATTAAACCCTTTTGACATGTTGCTCCCAATGAACAGCAAATTATACACTTGATGTGACACACAAGTAAAGGACTCACCTAGTCCGTCCAGCAAAGGCACATTAAGTGTGTGTGTGTGTGGACATGGAGCAGCATCCCAGCAGGAGTTCCTCACTCAGCTCAAAGACGTCTGCTGCTCAAATTTAGCCAAAAACAAAAATCACCCAGACTTAAATAAAAATACATACACCCAAAACATTTTTATTTATCACACCTGCACATTGTGTGCAGGCACACCTCCGCACCCGATAAGCCGGGCATGCAAAATGGGCTGCCTCTTCACGCTAAAACATGGCCCAAAGCACTCACTCATTCTCTCTCATTCCTTCTCCCTCTCACACTCCATTCATCGTTTCTCACTATCAAGGCGTTACCAATTGGAGGAAACTGATGTTTCCTCTTGCCTCACATCCTGGCTAAATTTCTTTGCCCTTTGATGTTTCCTCCTCGAGTGGCGACCTGTATCCCCTCGCTAAGAAAGAGCGTGATGACAAATACACAAGGATTTCAAGTCACTTTGTTCCCTAGCAACAGGAAACTGTATTGTCCCCCTCATGTTCTTGCAAGCGTCTTCGGCTTCGCAAACGCCCTCATGAAAGTAATGCCGCCCGTGTGTAGATTGCTTCTGAGCCTGACAGGGTGCTAGAGTGGGGGAGGTGGGGTTACCGCTGGGTTTGAGTGTCCATCAGGGAGATGATGGGATAGGACGATGAAGTGAGGGGACTGGGGTTATGGGTAATAGTTGATGGCCATTTGGCTTTCACTTAAGTAGCCAGTTATGTCAAGAGCTACAGCCTACCACTGACTACCTCCTCTTTCTCTGAGGCTTTTATTTCATTCCTCACTTTGCTCCTAAACAGTCCACCCAAATTTCAAAAGACATATTTCCTGCTTAGGTCTTGAGAAGATTTTGAGATATTGGCCTGTGGAACTACTTTCTACCAAAAAATTGTCCCAATGGAAACTGTTGACTTTATGCTCTGTGGCCCCTTGTTAAGATTATTTTTAATACTTTAAGCACCACAATGAATTTCCATTTACCTTTCCCTTTACCTTGTATTGGGGCAGCATCATTAATTTCAGGAACAGAAAGTGCCAACCACCACAGCAACATGACATTTAGGACCCTATATTAACACTGTTGAGTCGCTGTTCTTCTTAATGCACACACACACACACATTCACAAACAGGGCTACACACTTGGGCAAGCACTCTGTAAAAACCACCAGATATGTTTATTTGCATAATCTGTTTTTTTTTTTGTCTGACTCTTATTTTAGCCTATTTCCTGCCCTAGGAAAAAAAATGCAGAATGCCATATGTATGAGCATCAGGGCAAGTGTTGTTATTTGCTCAGCCCCCATGGTGGACTCCATTCGAGGAGACTCCCTGCGATGGATAGCTGCCATATTTTAGCCCCAGGAGCAAGGCTGTGGAACATACAGAGGCTACAGGCGAACCTTTCATGGCTGTTTTCCAACCTGCCCAATTCAGAGCTGGGTCCCCTGCTCGCCGCTCTGCGTGTGGGCCCACTGTAATTCAGTGAGAGCCAGATGTCGAGAGAGGCGGACCACCTCAAATACAGATGGGTGTTTGTGTTTCAGATTATCATTTTCTGGGTGTTAGCGAGTAATTACAGATTAAGGATTTGTTTAAGGGTATTGATCTAGTAAATGTGGTTTGTGTGCATTTAACAGGGAGGGAGGGAGGGAGGGGGATGTGTGCATGCGCCACCACGGATTTGTTCACATACATGAGCCGTGAAGCAGGTGGTGACAAAACAACCCCTTCAAATGACGGAGCGATCCCTCTCATAGGTCCAGAGTTATCTCCTGTCACACTGGTTTTGGTCATGAGGGTGGCCCTGCATGCACGGGCCGGCTAAACATGCACAGAGATCAAGGCCAGACAAGCAAGCTTGCCCTGTCAGTTATGCCAGACCCTCAGTGTCCTCATGCCAGTACTCATTCAAGGTCCATTATGAGCTACCTGTCATTACAACCAACACTTTTAACTCAATCAGTTGTGCTACGTAGATTTATGGAGGATGGGAAAAGCTATAAGTATCAATAAATAAATTGATAAATATATACAAGAATAAATAAATATGGAAATGAATGAATAAATAAATGCAAGTGAAAAACATTTATTTATGCATTCATCTATTCTTTCTATATATATACATTTATTTATTAAATTTATTTTATGTATTTGTGTATTTATTTTTTTAAATATCTATTCAAACATTTAAATATTTATTTCTGTATTTATTGCTATTTTTATACATTTTTTTATATGAATTATTTTATACAATTTTAATTATTTTTCTTTTTTTTTTTATTGATGCTTAAGTCATTTTCTGTCCTCCATACAGAATTGATATCAGAGGAAATATTGTAATGCAGACAGACGCGCAAGATTCACCTGGAATGATCATGTGGGTTTTGCTTTTATGTATGCTAATAAATAACATTTATCCACAGAAGTTAATGGTAGTAATTGAAAAATAAAAAGTTAGGAAACAGGGGCACAATTGATTCGAGTCACCTTTACGAGATACTAGCAGTTACCTGAATTTCCTGTCACATTGGTATCATTGGGTGGTCAGCCAAAGGCTGAAACAGCGTGTGATTGGTGGCAACAACTTGAGGCTTAAAATGGGATCTTGTTTGAGCAGTTGTATGGCTTTAATTCCATTGCCCTGAACACTAGTTGATAAATTGAGCTGGTTGCCTTAGAGACAAGTGGCAGTAAAAAAGAGCATTTCTAATGTTTTCACAGCAAAAGGAGGCCCGCCTGTGAGAGCCTCCAAATAAAAACAACCCTCCCTTTGTTGATATCAATTACCAGGTGACTGTTAATCAATTGCAGCAACGGCATAATGATTTGTTGTCAGATGTTTGAGGAATGAGCAATGGCGGCCCGAGTTGATTTTCTCCTTTTCTTTCTTTTTTCCTTTTTGGGTTCCGGTTGACATTTCCCTCTCAAGACAAAGACAAAGTGAGGTAAACAGTCTCCTTTTGGGTTGGTTTCATCTCCATTTGGATCCCCGTGTTGTTGGGCAACTCTTTCTTTTTAAGTAACAGAGGAGAAGCTGATTGTTCTTTTGCTCTGTAATTTTCTACTGATGGGCTCTGCCAGCTCCGTCTGCAGCCACAAAAGCCCGCTTGACAACTCGACAATTACCGCCACTCAATCGGGATAGAAATGCCGCCGCCGCTGCTGCTTGTTGTTGTTGCATTGCTTTCCCAGCCTTCCGAATCACACTACATTTTAAATGCTTCATAGCGGATGCAGATCCAGATGCAATTCAGCATACTTTTTCTAAAAATTGCCTTATGCTGCTGTGATTGATTGGTTCATTGAAGCACAATAATCATTGGTATAAAAAACAGCTCAGAAATGCATCTTTGTAGGCTGTAACAAAGACCCCAAGTTGGGAAAACTGCCTGTTGCTGATATGTTTGCTGAGTGGTTTCCTTAATTTCCTGTTCCCTAATAAACAGAAATAGTCTTATTTTATGGTTAGTTAGTTTTGATTAAGAAGTAATGGGGCTTTCACACATAGTCTCGTGATGGTAAAAACAGTTGATGAGGATACGGCAACACATATCACATGTGCTAGTAAGACCTCAGCCTCTCTGTCACTGCTAAACAAACAATCTGGTCATCATTATCGTTCCAAAACACACATGTATTACTTTTGAAAGTGCTGTAGCAGTGGTTTCCCATGATAGACCTCAAGTTTGACTGGTCCTCCTCCCTCGCACTGTTCCATTATGCTGCTGTCTCCAGAGCAGGAGCATAGTTCTATTTGGAGCCCAGCAAAGCTCTCAGCTAATGCCCCCAGGGATGCAGCATCATATCTGGCCAGGAGCGATGCAGAGACGTCTAGTGGTGGAAGCTTTGTGGCTTGCCTTTTACCAGCACATCTGGCTCCAGAAGATTAGTGTGCTACTGGACCCCAGGAAAATACACATCACGTGTACTTAAAGGAGCACGAAAACAACAAGCCTTGGAAATGCTTTCCGGAGCGGTTTGCTGGGGAGGAAAATAAAGCCCCGCCACAAACAGATTTGTGTATGTCAGAGAATGAATGCAAATATAAATGTAAATATGCAGAAATTAGATTTTCAGAGAACAGGGAGTTAATCAAGTGGAAGTTGCTTTTAAAACATGCCATCAGTCGCCCAGGGTTCCTCAATCGTCTCACTTGCCCTCTAATGTCTCTCACCACTTTAGGCTTTTAATGTGCGTCTTTGAAAAATGCTCGTCTGACCGGCGCATCCATTTTTCCTTTCCTCCTTAATGACAATTGTGTATTTATCTGTCCCTGGTTTGCTGCGGCGTTAGTAAATAATACACTCTAGAATGATGAACAATCCATCGTTGGACGTGTTACGGCAGCCTCGTAATGAACTGAAGTCGTTTGTGTGGCAGTAATTACACACTCCTCTGATTAAAGATGGCTGTGCCGGATAGTATTTGGGTAATTATTCCCTTTTGCTCTATGTGATAAGCTCATAATGTCCAGTCAGGGGGGGGTGGCGGGGATGGGGAGGAAGTTAATGACATGCTAAGGCTGGTTGGAGTGAATATCCAGTCGCTTTTCCTCAATCACTCACTCCCTTGGCCTCTGTCGCCCCTGCAGCACAAGCGACTATCTTTATGTGTAGTGTCCCAGCATGTCGGCACTAGCCAGGCTAAAGTAATTGCTACCCAAATGGCCTGGTTGCACTCAGCCCTCGTTATGTGAATGCTAATGACAGCTAGCCTTAGCTCTTTGGGGTTAACACTAACACGTGACTGCCCCACCAACAATGCTAATTAAAGTCAGCTATTTTTTTTCTCTCTTCTTCCTCTAATTCCGTGCTCCATGGTTGACCTAATCCCTCTCCTTATCCCTACTTGCTGTTTGTAATTAAGACTCGCCTCCCTCATCTCTCTATTTAGCCACTCTGTCAGCTCTCACTGCTCTCCGCTCAGCCAAGGGCCCGTCTTTCCTCCAGCGGCGCATACCTTGATCTTTCCTCCAGAGTGGCATCCTCTCATCTCGCCAGAGGTTATATTTTCCTCAGCCCAGCCACACCCCCTGCAACTACCTTCATCCATCACACGGGCACACACAAACATCCATTCGGTACAGCATGACCCCAAAGACACAGCTGAGGCACAGGGGAGTTGAGAGCTAGTGATGTTGGTGATCAGTCAGCTTCATTCTGAAATTTTTTTGGCATTAAGGACTCTAAGGGCTGAGTAAAGCTGGCATGTTACCTGTCATGCCTGCTTCAGTGTTCACCTCAAAGCTCTGAATGTACCAGGTAGCATCTCCCCCTAGCTGTAGAGGTCGTTCTGTTGTTGTTGGTGTGTGTCAAGCGCATGTTTGTCATCTCCATGTTCTGTATGGGGGTTGAGCTAAGGGTTAGCATGTTGACAATGAAGAATCTTAGTCAGCGAGGCGCGAAATGAGAGAAAGAAGGTAACTGCTGTTCCCTAGACACCCAACAACGTTCACATCACAACCCTAGACCTAACATATCCATGCAGGTGTTGGACATTTGACTTTCCTTAACACATTATGTCCAGAAATGAGTCAAACAGAATAAGAATGAGGTTCACGTGAGGTGCATAACCCCTCTCCTTCAGTCTCACCGTCTCATCCCTCAGCAGGAGACCTTACTCTAGGTGCTGCACACCCCTATGATCCCAAAGATCAGTCTTACACTGTAATGTGCAGAATACATATTTTTAACGGGATGAGTTCATGCTTTTTGTTAGAAGTTTCTGTTAAATTCAGCACTTGTTTTTGAGTATTGGAATGCTCAACTAAGCAAACTGTTTGTCTGCTTCTGGCCTATGAAGTTGTGCTCAGTGCTTTACCTGCACAGTTGAGGCCTGTACCAAAGCCACTGAAACACAAAAAACAGGTTCAAATGCAGTTTCACATGGTTGCCCTTTAAGACTTGGAAGAGTGACAACCTGTGCCGTTTAAACTAAAAAAAAAAAAACACACAACAAAGAAAAAAAAGCCAAAGTAAAGACCAAGACAGAGACAGAATCCTGCCAACAGACCAGAGCCCATTGCCCACAGAGGGGTGCTGTGGGGCGCCATCTCAGACAGAGAGCGGCACAGGGAAAAGCAGAAGAAAGCAAAGCGAATGGGCAGTGAGAGGTGGCCCCGGTTTATCGGCCGCGGCAGGCTTGGCGCAGCTTCCCAACGCTCTGGGGGAGCCCAGTGCTACCGTTTTAATGAATGTAAACGAGGACGGAGGGGACTTCCGTTAATGCTTAGCAGCGCTTCGGAAGATGCCAGGAACAGGGTCTCCACAAGCCATGGCGGACCTGGCAGCGGCCGTGGCACATGCCCAGGAGAGAGGCGCCAGGAGCCGTTTGTTTGACAAGGCCCAGAGATGGAGCTCATGCTAAGAACAGAGGGGCTTTGTAGTCAGGGCCAGATATGCTGGAGCACAGGCGGGCACACGCACTCACACATATGGCGAGAAACACAAACACACATTTGTTACACACATTTGATGGACTTGCAAGCTCACAGTGCAGATAAAACGCACACTTCTTTTTTTGTATGTTTGTGCATTCTCACAAGAGCACGTACACTTTGTTTTTGCATATACAAGACTTGCATGAACTCCCCGGTCTACTTATACGCAGTCATATCACATGCTTAGAGAAGAAAACAATAAACTCCACAGACAAGCACACTCTTGCACATGCTGTTCATCCCTCTCTGTGCGTGCACAAACACACAGACTCGCACAAACCTCTCCAGGCTGTGGTCATTTTCCTGTCATGATTTAAACAGTTGTTCCAAGGCCTCTTCCAGCCACCCATCCACCACCCCTCCCCGGCCCCCTCCCCCTGTTCTTCTTCTCCCTCTCATCTCAGCGAGAATGAAAGTGACATTTTTGAGCCTGCATCCCTCAACTCGCACTCCGCCGCGCTCCGGCTTGACAGCGGCACATTCAAGGCAGTGTCAGGCTGAAATTATACTGTCTGTGAAGCTCAGTAACGAGGCAAGGGATACAGACGCGCCGAAGAACAAGCACACCCTGGAGCTGTGAGAGTCAACCTTCGCCTTTGAAGAGTGATGAGGAGTAGTAGGAAGAATCAAGTGGATGAAATGAAAAGGAGTGTTTGTTTTTATGCCGCAGTTTATGGAGTCTGTTTCATCTGATATTTGAAGATTGCTGGTTCAATACGAAGCGTGTGCAGTCTTTTAATTTACTACAAGTGCAATTTCCCTTCAGAGGTAACGCTTTGATTAAAAATATGTGGGTGTGATTTTGATATTGTGTCACATAAACATAACGACATTTCAAAGGCAGAGAAAATGTACAAAGTATTCGGTGTGCGCTTGTGACACATGCAGTCTCTCGGAGAACAGCTCTGTTAAATATGTAAATGAGCCAGAGGATGACATCACAGTTAGCAAAAGGTCAAAATACTCCACTGAGCTTCCAGCGTCACATCACTGACAGCTGACACTGAGACGACCCTCCAACAGCAGGAACACTGCTTTGTCAGTGTGGTGGCTGCATGTTGCCGACTGTCACTCTCAGCAGTGGCACTGTTGCTCGTGCAACTGGGATATGTTGTCAAAGGTTGTGTTTGTAACTCAAACTACCCCCTTGACCTCAATTCAATAGTTTAGAATATCTTAAAATGTTAATGATATTAGTATAATGTAGACAAATCTTGTTAACTGCAGCATGTGCGGATGAAAAGTAAAGGATCTAGAAGGAAAAGAAAAAAATAGCAGGGTAGCAATATCATCCTAAGGAGGTGTTGCGTATGTGGCTCTTCCTTATCTGGCAGTGAATGTGCTGTCGAGTCATTCCCCTCTACTCTGACTCAAATCATGTGCTACATACTGCAGGCCAACCTTAATGGAAGATTCGTACCCAATCCCCTGCCCATGACGAGCGCTCTCCCCGGCCAAACTGCAACTGCTACTGACACAACTCGTGACACAGCCTGAGAGGCAGCCAAATGTAGACACAGAGAGGGAGATAGGGGCAGAGAGAGAGGAGGGGCCAGTGGATGCCATGTCTTTAGCGTGCTAAAAAAAAAAAAAAATCAGTGGCGTATTTCTGCCGCCATGGAAACATACCTTGTGACAGCACCTGCCCCCTGCATAAGCTGCCCCAGCCGTGACCTGCGGCATTCCGCGTCAAGCCTGAAGCAGCAGGGGGAACAAGTTAGATTAGACGACGACTGAGAGAGACAGGAACATGAGAGATTACGCACCCAGGGATGAGGCTAGAGTTACAGTCAGATGGATGGGGGTTAAGGGGTTTGTGATGTTGGTGAGCTTGGGAAAGTGAGCTACGCTTGGACTTCTAGAGATAAAGTCTCATGTGGGAGGGAAATGAGGGACACTTGAGTCTAAAGTTTCCACGGGTGAATCAGCCAGCTGGTATAAAAGACATGTTAATGTTCAACGCTAAAATCTGCACAGTGTTAAAACTGTTACCAGGCCATTACTTCAGGGGAATCAATTATGTTGCTTTACGGGTTTAAACATAACACAGCTGGCAAGAGGCAACCAGCTATGATGGTGCATACCAGCTCCAATGTACTGATTTGAGTTGCACAGAAGAAGAAAATCTAAGCCCCTATGGCCACGTACTAGTTGTTTAGTGTGTCTCTTGGCAGGATAGTATTTCTAACAAATTATCTGTAGCCAGACAGAATCAGAACCTGGTTCTTTTCCGCAAAAATAAAAATTTTCTGAGTTGTTTTGCTGTGTTTGCACTTGGCTCAAGACTCATGAATTGGCCAAGTGTAAATTAGGTCGATGATGTATCTGCCCCCACCCAGAGCCTCTTGAAACAGATTGTTCAGGCTCCACTTTCCACAGAGCGGATGGAGTTTCAGTCCCATGACTGAGCTGCCAGTGTGGAATTGGAAAGCCAGCTAACACTGGTTGAGTCTCTCCCAACTGCCACCCCCTTTTCTTGCTCGCACATTTGCCTTTGTGGGGGGTATCAATTCCTGCTCTGCTCTACATGTAGACATGCAACATTGGTCCTCCCCTCCTCCTCCTCCTCCTCCTTCTCCTCCTCTTCTCCCTCACTCGCACACAAACACACAGAGAGAGAGGCACACGTCACCCCTGTCTGCTTTCTAATGATATGCCCTACTCTGCCCCTGCAAAGCGAGACCATGAATGGGCTGGAAAAGTGGGGCCCCACAGAAGTGTGTTCGCCCCATGACGTACTTGACATGGAGGAAACTTGAATGGGGCAGCAGCATGGAGAGGCTGTGGGATCAAACTATAGGTTGAAGGAAGAATATATTTTATATTAAGCTTAAATATCAGGTTTCATGAGTGCGGCCCAGACGCTCTGGGAGCAGTTCAAATTTATCCAACCAAGAGATATTCTAGTGCTTTTAATTATTCAGCGTAACCCTTGTAAACCTTCTGTGTGTTTCAGATGGTGCTGTAATTGATTGCAACTTTCAAATGCTCATAAGTTAGTGTCAAACCGATGCTCAATGGGAAAGAAAGCCAACATGCTCAATCAGTGCGTCCCTGGGATCGACATTGAGATGCGGTGCACTCCATTGTTTTTGACAGAGCGTTCCCTCGTAGCTGCACAAGTCAACAGAGTTGGAGCTGAAGAAGCTTCACTGTTAGCGTTGGGGATCTGCCCTTGCCCTTGGTGGACGTGTGTTTAAGACAGGCGGGCAGCTGTTGGTGCCGGCTGGAGGAGCTGCTTTAGAGGCAGGGGTCCATCCCGTAAATGGAGCCGTGTGGTTCTGATGGATAAGCACATCAGTTCCCCTCCTGCAGGGTCAAACAAATGGAGGGTAGCACAGAGCCTGTATCACTCATGATGAAGGGAGCAGAGGAGGGTAGGGGTGCAAAGGACTAGGATAAGGAGAAAAATCTTTTTGTTTTTCTTTTTTTAGAGGACATAAGTCACTCAAAGAATTTCAGATAATCCTGATTTTCCAAATAACTTTTGGTCACCACAAGACAGATTATGAAGGGTTAAAAGATGAAAACTCAAGGGGCTTTAACATCAGATCTAAGTACACTTGACTCCAGAGTTCAGTTCATGTGATTAGTGTAAACACAACCCCAACTGAACAGTGCAGCCCGCCGTGGACAGACTCATATCTGGCTTAATTGCTGCCCTCCGCCTGCATTTTTAGCTCCGACAGGAAGTGAGGAGCTCTGCGCCTGACAGCAGCAGCTCCTCCTCCGACTATGAGCAGAACTTTGCCTTGCTCCGCTAGTCCCGGCTGATGACGGTCCCCAGGGCACCAGCATCCATCGACAACACCCTTTTCAATGCTGAAACACAACAAAAGTCATGTAGATGACAATGCAAGTGTACTCGGGTACAGAACAACTTTACTTATGTAAAAGCTGAGTGGCAGGGGAGTGGAAAGCGGGGGCACCCATTCTTAGGCATGTACGAATCAGTCGTACCTAATATGGAAACTTCTTCACTGTAACAACAAAGACACAGATGTGAATTATTATTAAAAAATATATAAAAATAGTCAGCCCTGCAGCACTAAATTTCCCCACTGCAAACAGAAATTCACTTGTCAGTCAGTGGTGCCCTCAGGCTAGTGCAGGCGCCAGCAGTCGTTTCATGGTGGTCATGGCCCCCCCGGCCACCCCTTGGTGCTGCCACTGTCGTCAATGATTGCTGTTTGGATTATAACAGTGAAGCATTGACACTAGTGAACTTTGGATCTTGTGAATTAACACTGTAAATGATCGGTAGTATAGCATATGGATTCAAAGTATTATGTTATTGCTGTTAATTATTGTCTTAGGTTTGAAGTTTGATAAGCCTCAATGGAAGGAGGTGAAGTATAACTAGAGGGAAACACAGAATGTGACATGTTGAAGGGGCGTTTAGTTTCCTAAAGCAGACATGGTCCCATCATTAGAAAGAAACTGTCCTCCAGAGAATAGCATAAATTGATGCTTTGTAATGGTGTTTGCAGACAGCTGGAAGACCCCTAGGGACAGCAGCTCAGTAGTGTTCAGCCTGTTGTAATGATTGTAAAATGCAGGTAGAGTATAATCTGTGTCTACAGTATATATTGTGCGACTAACAACTTGTCTAGGGTTAGGAAAATACACTTACCTTGTGCCCCAAATCACAAGGTACCATCTTGTAAGAAAATCAATATCAATAGTCTGCGTGGAAAAAACAAGCATTTTCTGAACAGTTCTTAAAAATGTTTAGATAAATCCAAATATTTTGGGGAAAGCTCACCATTCAAAAAGATGTGATGGCTGACAAATTCAAAGGCAGTTTGATTAGTAAGTTGTGGTATTAACTTTTCCGCATTTTAAAATTGCGTATAGTTGGTATAGTTTTATTAATAATTTTATTCATTTGTGTTGTTCCAATGTCCTGTATGGTTTGAACACAGTAGTGCTCTCCCTGTGCTGACAGTGAGATGCTGATAAAGAGAAGACATCTTTCCCGTCCGGCCCATCCCCCACTCTGCTGCCTCATTTCGCCCTCCATTTCTCCATCCCTGTATTCTAACCAACCAGTAATTCATGTTGCATCATTGGGCCCCTGTCTATATAAATCAAGAGCCCCATCTATGAAACATATCTTTTTGATAAAGCTGCCTCTTCATCAAGGTCTTTTGACGCTCCGTTACTAACCATATTGATTCGTCTTCAGATTATTTTCGGCCACATGGGCGTTTCTATTTTTTCCCCCTCGTTTTTTTTTTTTTTTTATTTGAAAGCGCGACAGAAATGGATCTATGGTAATCATATTCCATCTGTGACACGGCGCTCGGTCCATTACTATACACTATCCTCGCTTAACCCTGAGAATTTCTCTCCCTCCCCTTCTTTCCGATCGTACCTTAATTTTGCTGTTAGGGAAGCAGAATCTAATTCCGAAAAAAGCATCTACATGCTTTCCCTCCCTACTATCTCTATTTCCATTCTCCAGCCTCCCAGATCACTCTCTCTCTCTCTCTCACACACGCACACACACACACACACACACACACACACAAACTTTGGTTCGACGGCAACTCCTAGAAAGCAAACAGGCCTTTGGCTGGAGGAGCCAGATAGGAGCTGGTTGGCTCCCACCAATCCTTTATCTGAGCCAGCGCTGCACATCAATAACACAAACCGCACCATCCTCCTCCCTCCCTCCATCCTCTGTCACCAAACACCCTCCCCTCCTCCTCCCTCTCCTCCTCCCTTCCCTCCAGCTTGTACTCCTCCACTTTTAATCTTTCAAAACAAAACGGCAAAGCCCCCTAAGAGAAACTGCATCAAGCTGAGAAAGTGATAAAGCAGTTTTTTTTTTCTTACTAGTAAGAGGTGCGGTTGGGCTGATGGAATTATTTCCACATTTCAATGTGCCTTTTTAGGTACCTTCCTGGGCTTATGCTAATAACCTGTTGATCCGTGCTTGTGCTCTGCGTGGCCTCCGTCAACTCCCGACTCCAGCGCACAGACCTGGGCAGACGGGCATGAACAAGCAGCCTGAACATCAGTCAAGCAAATTCTTTTTAAATGCCATCGTGTGACTACGGCTAGTGCTTTTGTCATTGTGTGTGATCCTCACTTTGATTATCCCTTTTTTGTGTCCGGTGCTACCTTTTATGATGATGAAGAGAGTACTCATTTTTCATCCTTCAAAACGGAGGAGTGATAACAACACGTATTCGCCCTGAAATCATCTGGATGCTGCTCTAATTGCCTTCAGGTTGTTTGATCTCTGTACCCTGTATCCAGTGAGACTCTTGTTACATGCTTGATCGGAACAATGTGAGGATTTTGCATGTGCACACACGCAAACACACAGATGAATCACTGTTTGCTGCTGTTTCTTTATCTTCATTTATTGTGCCCCTGTAAAGAGTTTTAGTTAACAAAGCTGATGTTATGCTGACCCTAAGAAAGGGCAATCAGACAATTTCCCATTACCCTAAATTTCCCAGTACCCATTTGTATTCTTTTTTTGGCTCGGTTAAAGTGATATTTCCTCAAAATGGTGTGTGCCCGTGCTTTTTCATGTAGCTTTGGGGTGTTTGCCTTAGGGGGGATAAACACTACAAGACTTCCTGCAGACTCCCTGCACTTAGAAAAAGTCACGTCCCAGCCAAATGTGCAGCAATACTTGCAGAAAGCCTCAGAGCAAAAAAAAAGTGGAATTTCCTTCAAAACTGCGTTGCATAAATTAAGCGTAAATGAAATATCCGTGCACTTAATTCTAGACCTTAAAACCAGGCAACATGCCACTTTAGGGCACAAGGTCTCGCTCTAACTCTACTGAATCAATAGTGCAGGCAAAATGGCACACTAATCAACATTCCAATATTGCTATTTGCATATTTGATCCAGGATTTGTTCAATGGATTATACATATTACCTGCATGATGTTTAATTGCCTTTTTAATAGACTCTGTGATTAAACAAGGAAGTCGGGGTAGGCTGGTTGAAGAGACGAAATGGGAAGCAAAAAAAAATAAAAAAAACATGTAGAGAAAAATCTTATTAGAACAAGTTGCTTGCATCCTCCGGAAAAGCGTCTGAAGGTGCCGG
Organism: Cephalopholis sonnerati; assembly: GCA_019142605.1. Classification (NCBI taxonomy): domain Eukaryota; kingdom Metazoa; phylum Chordata; class Actinopteri; order Perciformes; family Serranidae; genus Cephalopholis; species Cephalopholis sonnerati. The sequence continues at coordinate 13,227,389 of JAGQAX010000023.1, forward strand.
AATGAAATAAAGCAGAGATCTGTCTTGTGATAGAGGCAGCAGTGGCTGTTCAAAATTCATTCATTTGCCTGGTATTTGTTTAAGGAGATTGAAGAGGAGGCTGCTTGTTCCCGTCACCGCTGAGTTTTATATCTTATCATGTTTTGACAGATGAGGGGCGTGAGGCAGTAGAATGCACACACGTGGAGTATTGTTGCATTGCGGGTGTGTATGAATGAAAGTTAGTCTTAAATGCTTAAAGTTTTCTGAGACTTTTGAGTGACATGGGGTGAAAGCATAGAGTTGCATAGGCTTACCTGTAAATACTCATAACATTGTATTTAACCACGATCAGCTGCTTGCAAGTTATCACAAAAATGTACATTGTCATGCAAATATGCTTTTGTAAAGTTATTTTGTTGTTTTGAGATTGACGGCTAACAGCTAAAAGAGGCTAAGCAATGACAATGGACTCTCTTTAAACACAAACAATGGACTCTTTAATCTTCGGTTGTATTAGCGCCAAGCTGTAGGTAACCCAAGTATGGCGCGACAGAGTTTTAAAGAAGACTGAGTGCCTTATATGCCAGGGCTAGAGTGCATTTGAGGTTGTGCGTGTGTATTTTATGGCATGTCTCTATATAGTGTGCAGTCCTTGGTGTCAGGACACATGAGTGTCCTGAGTACATTCAGTCTGCTCCCCTTAATGAGCTGAAATGCTAGTGTGATATATGGGTGTTAAGAGCTTAGTCAAAAGGCCAAAGACACACCTCAGCACACTGGAACAGATACAAAGGCACACTGGTACATTTTGATTATGATCGAACATTCTGATCCATCATGTGGCATTTCCTAACAAGCAAAGTTAAAAAAAAAAAAAAGTCTCTGTTAGGTCACCCTCTCCTACAGTTAGCGGCCAGTCACCTGCTCTCATTAATAAGGAAATTAATGTTGCATTCCGTTTCAATTAACCTTCCCCGGCTACAGGAGCGAGACTGGGAGGGAGGCCCAGGCACCCGCCGAGGTCAAGGTAATTGAATCAGAGGTACAACGATGACAAGGCCAAGGAGTTGTTGCTATGGCGTTGGGGGCAACTGTTAACCCGTCATTAGGGTGGAGGTTGAGGCTGCTGTGTGTCAGGTTGTGTTGCTGTATCTCAGAGATGTGACAGACATCACGAGCAAGATCAGCCTTTGTGACTATCAGCTGGCAAATTAGGCGATTGTCAGGCTTGACTGTTGGTGTCAGTTAATGGGCATAATGTTTGCTTGTATGAACTATTTAGTGTCACAGCAGGATTAGTTTAGGACTGAAATCTGGTTTTATAGGTCTTGTCTTTGTAAATCACAAAAAAGGTATGGTAGTAAACAAAGAGTCAGTTTTCTGAAGAAGTATAAAAATGGTAGATTCCACATCATGACCTGTACATCCAGTGGAGGTCAGGGTGGTGGATGTATGTATAGTGACTCTTATTGTCATGCAGGGCCAAGTTATGTGGAAGTAATCTGATCGGATTTCGTCTTACGGATTGGATCAAGTCTTGGTTCGTTCAAAAGAAAAAAGGAATTCTGAAATCACATTAAATCACATAATACAGTTTTGGTTTTGATGTAAATCAAATCTTCAGTATGTGTCGTTCAGAAGTTTTTAATAGGATTGGGATACCTTTGATCCAAAACATTGGGATTATCGTGATCCCAGCAGAAGGGTGAACTTCAGGAACAAAATAAAACAAAATAAAATGTTTAAATTGGTCAAATATAAACATTTATTTACATTTTTAGTATTACAGTGATAAAGTATATTATTTTGTCCCCATAAATTAATCCCCCAAATAGCTGCCAATATTTAAAATAATCTATCATTTTATTTGAATTACAGTAGCACAGTCAAAAGTACTTTATAATAACTGCATGCAGTTTTTGGTCTCTTTAAACAAAAACACGTACAGTGACCCCACTCACTTACTGTACCTGTTGCTCTTTAGACAACTAGTGCCTATATTATGATATGTACACCTCTTAAGAAAACTGGTTATACAGATTTGGTAGTCCTGAAAATGTTCTGGATCAAAATCCAATGTCATAAAATTCAAACGGATAAGCTGGTCCTGGATTGTAAAACGTAGGATTTCCAAATTTGGATCTTTCTGATAGCGTCACAGACCTGCAATTAACATTTGCATTTTTATTAACCTTAACCTTAACCATACCATACCGTGTTTTAGGTGCCTAACCCTAACCATTCCATAAACATATTTTATTGCTGTAACAATGATCTTTTACAGAAAGTGAATTTTTAAAAAGTTGGCATTAGATCTGAAATACATAGTCTGGAACTTTGCAGAATTGTCCATTTTAGATTTTTTGTCTGGAGACAGGGTGACGATTATATCAATATACAGATAATTTGCCAAACGTATGTTTTTTTTATCAACATAGAAAGTAGAGACGGGCAATATGGCCCTAAAATAATATCATGATATATCGGGTAATTATTTCGATAACAATATTTAAGAAAATAGAATTGCAACAAAATAGGTGATACAGTTTTACGTGTCAACCTAACAGTTTGGCTTCAATATTTTATTTTTCAATAAAGTTTGACTTTTGCAATATTTAACCAAATTTATAATCTTTCCCTCACCTCAAAAGTTTTAGTTGTCGAAATCTTACACGTGGGAGGCAAGATGGATCTTGATGCTTTGTACGCCTCACCTTCCAACTCAAACTCCCTCCGATGACTAATGTGCATGACAAAGATGTTTCACTTCATGGACTTAAGAAAAAAAAGTGAATGTGATGAGCAATTACATTTCCAAAATGTATTTGGCAAAACAAATCGGTCTTTTAGTCCTAGTAGTAATGGTGTATTGTGTTACTTGTTCTGTTTTGCACAAAATATATTTGTGTCATTTTCACAGAACATTTTTTCAGACTTCCTCTCATTTCGTTACTGTAAGATTTTCCCTCCTTTATCCACCTCTCTGTTTCTCTCTCTCGGCGTGTCTCCGATGATGGTTGTCTGCTCCTCGAATGCGCTGCTGAGCATTGGCCAACAGTAAAACACACCTGGGTGTGTCCAACGATCTGATGAATGACCCTGCAGCTGGCGGTCGGATCGATGCGAACTCTGTGTGTTTGTGCGTGCACGCGCCTGAACATGTTGGGGGGTGTGAGACGAGCAGGCGCATTCTGCTGAGCTGGAAATCCCATTAAATCCCCTCTACCACACACACACACTTGCTTTAACACACTACATCCTCCGCTAACACACATTAGTAAACACACCCACTAGCTATCTATGTCTTTACTGACACACACCAGCCCACACGGAGCACATTTCACAACTGTGTACCTACACACACAACACAGGCTCTACCTTTGTTGTAAGAGGCCAGCTATAACTCACTGCCCTCCTGTACTGTACCAACTAGAGCGGTGCAAAGCTGCTGCTCTCCTCTCACTCCTTCAACACAACCAGGCAGAACCCTCAGATCTTCTCCTTTTTTGTCAGGGAAATGTCAAAACGCCTGTAACGGCGGTACTCAAGCAGCACAATATGTTTGTTTGTATGTGTTGTGGCATAGTGATATGGATACTATGACTCATGTCTCTGCAGGCGCCCAGCAGGGCTTTCTGGCAACATGTAGCTGTGCATGTGTGTGTAAGTCTGTGTGTTTTGTGTAAGCAGCCACCTTGCCGCCCTTATGCCTTGCGCTGAGAATGTGCGGCATCGGCCTTCGAAATAATCTCCTTCTATCTGTCTCCATGTGCTTATCCCCCCCTTACTTGATCCCTCCTTTCCATCCTTGTCTCTCTTTCTGCCTAACACCTTCAATCCACCTGTTTCCCTCCATCCTTCTTTTGTGTACCGCACTCTTTTGTCGATCTCGCTTCATCTGTCATCTCTCCCCTCTTTTCATCCCCCTCTCCATCCAGGGGCCTCTAGCGTGACATTCTATCTCTGACACATCATGCATGTCCTGCTCCGACGATGCCAGCGCACTGACAGATCAGCCACAATGTGTGTCATCTGGCTAGAGGAGGAAGGGAGAGGAGGAAGGGAGGGGCAGGGGACTGATAGACAGGGATGATCACCAACTCCCTCCATCGCTTACAACTGGCCAGTCGAACCGCAGATTGTTGTTTTGTCCGCCTTCCAGTGTTGTGACTAGAGCATTTTTGAATATGGATATCATACAGCTTATGTCTTTGTATGTTGTCTCCGCATATAGGCATCCATGCGTATATTCAATCTAAGATTAAAATGTGTATTCCAGATTGAATTTCACAAGAAACACGAGATGTATGGGGAGTTTGGGTGAGACACACAAGACGAAAACATCTTAACTTGGATAATGGATCCATATATTTTGCTTTTTTTTATTGTTTATTGCCGCCTCTCATTTTCTGTGGTAATCACCCTTGTCACTCCCATCACTGTTTCCATTAAGGCTGCACACACATCGAGCCTACATAAAAATGCTTCAAAGCAAATCTTCACTAAAGCTTACAGGTCTCTAAAAATAGGGAAATGATGCATCTCTCTGACACAAAGACCACAAAACCGAATGCACAACAAAAGACTATATGTTTTAATGTTCCTGGAGGCTGTAATGGTCCTCGCATTACACAGTGCAAAGTTGTTTGATGGACCCAACGACAAACTGGATATGTTGCCAATGGTGATATCTTTGAGGATGGCAATCTTTTTAGATGCTTAATGTTTGGTGTTTAAAAATTTGAGCTGATAATGACTAGATAAAAGGTCCGATCGTCACCAGTAATGTAGGGATTAATTTTCCATTTATTATGAGTATCTATAGCAAAGTAGTGTGAAAATCTGCCCATTACGGCATTACACCTTGGCATTGTCCCAAGTGTTGCTCAAGTGGAAATTTTTGGCCTGATGGTGGCATTAGACAAAATGTCAGGGGTCAACACAATTGCACAGTCATCCTGGGGGCCATGAATATTCACAGTGCATTTCATGGCAATCTGATCTGTAATACAGTAACTAGTGTTTGTCCTGTCTCTTCTTCCCCTCATTATTCTTCTATGCTGTGCAAATACGTGTTTATCTACATGGAATACTCAATCAATGATACATCCACATGTGTATTATTCTACACTACAGCACACATGCATAGATACACCCACTGCCTCTATTCAGACAAGCAATTATACATAATGCATATGTGGAATTCCAGAGCTTATTTATCCTGTCGTTGGCCACAGCGTGGCTGATTGGCTCAGCCTCGTCTCTGACCTCTCGATCTGCCACTGGGTCACACTAGCACTTAAATGCCCGTTAGTCAAAGCAATCCCATCAGTTGTGTCACGCAACGATGAGGGGCTTAAAGACCACTCCCTACCCCCACCCACCTTCCCCCTCTGAGCCACCTAGCCTTGCGTAGTCTAGTCAATCCCCTGCGGTATTCCCAGGACATACCACACATTTATCCTCAATGGTCAACCTGGAGCTGGTTAGACAATCTGTGTTACTGGTATTACACTGCACCTGTGGAGTCTAGCATGTAGTCTCCTCCTGTGCTGTTGAGCGTTGTATTACCTAAAGTAGGGTAGTGGAGCTCCCAGTAACTGCAGAAATGCTAATGCTCTTTATTTCCAGGAAAAGATGAAGCTTTGCTTTAAGGTGCCAGAATTGCTTACCATACTGTACTGTACTTTAAAGTTATGTGGCCCAATTATGGTCTAAAATAATAAGGTCTTGTTTAATTTACACCTGCAGACTTGTTGTGTTATCATTGTTATGCCACCATTTTTGGTGTGACCATTTTTTCATTCTCAAATTGTTGTCAATATATCAACTAGTGGGTACTTGTTTGTATGGATAGAAACTTGGACCCTGAGATGACACAGTCATATACTTTGAGCTGTAGTGCCACATAAAACATCACATATGTTAAGTGTGTGATTTTGTGTGTGAACCCATTTTCATTACATATATCAATTTTTCCTGAAGGATTGCACAACAGAAACAGCTACTCCGAATGGGTATTATTTACACAATTAAATATGCCAAATATTAAGTTTTATAATAAATTCTTTTAATGTTCATCTTCATGTTAGCTTTGGTATCAAAACAAACTGGAGGAAACTGTTCAAGTGTCGTCCTTCTTTGTAAGATTGGCATAGTAATCAACCCCAAAGCTGGCCATCCCACCTTCAATCCTGTCAAATCATCCATCCACTGAGTGAGAGCACACAGGTCAGCCAGTCTGGCCCCGTTAGTCAGTGTTTACATTTTCAAGTAATACTCTCGGTCCCGGAGAGTGAGTGACCTGACATGGTGCGTTCGTAAATTCAGTATGATGCACTACACTGAAATTACTTAAATGTTAAAGAAACAAATGTTGTATTTCTACAGTTCACGAGCAGTTAAGTCAATCACACATTCACAAAGTTGACGCCTTGCTGCTCCGTCTCCACAGACAGTGTACCAAGAGAGCACTCTGCCACTCAGAGAGTGCGCTGCTCTGGATAACTTAACAGTGCATTATGACAGCGCTCCCAATGTACCAAACAGTCCAGTTTTGCCGAAGTGCGCCCCAGCACTCGCAATGAGTTTTTATGAACGCGCCACTCGTATCATCTTCCATTGTCAAAAGCAAACCAACAAAACTTGCTAGCTATTGCTAGCTAATGTCTGTGGAGAATTGTTTTGCCTCCAGCTAAGCGCAGTCCACCAAAAAACGTGATTCTCTTTACTAACAGTAAAAGGGTCTATGGGGCATTGAAAATAAATTTTGGCATTCAAAATGGAAAGATTGGCACTGAAAAAGTTGTTTTATTTTGATATATTTTGCATTCTGATGTGTTTTTCAGTGACAATCTCAAGATTTCTTTTTTCATGTCACTTTCTGTTTCACTCTCTCTTTCTCACACTCTCATAGCATGGTTTTTTCCCAGTTTTGACTTTTTCTCACTGTTTTGGTGGGATCTAAAGAGAGGGGGCACAGAGGGCATGAATTAAATATAATCTGCATACTGAGGAGAAAACGCCACGCTTCTGGACCCAGTCTACTCTAATGCCTGGCATCATTACACACCTAGCACACAATGCCTGGCATTGTTTTGATATATTAAAGGTATATCCAACATGAACAGGCATTCACGGTATGTGAAAGATTCTGTTTCAACTCTAAGCAGGTGTTAAGACGACATATTTAGCCTTACAGGAGACTTCAGCCCCTGACTTCAGGAGAGAGTATGTCCTCAGAGGCTGATGTTACACGTTTGAACAGAATGACAAATGGCTTATCAGCTGTTTCCGACTAGATGTTCATAGACGCTCACTGACGGTCCAGCACTGTGAGTCAAGGTGTTAATATGTGCGTAGAAACAACTTCTCTGGCTTCTCCATAATACACCTTTAGGCAAACACATTTAGTTATATAGAGAAATGGGGGCGTGGCAGTGCTCTGATAAGCTGTCAGTTTAGAAAGAATTTACATTGGGGTAAGAACAAAATTGGCTGGTGCACACACGTCATGAATCCTAGTATGAATCATAGTAAGAACATTTCTGTGTGCAAATCCGTTGTACTTCTCGGCAAACCAAACATGGAGACAGTTTTATCATGTGACATGAAGAAATACTTAAAAGACTGTTATTGAAAAAGAAAGTCATAATGCAGAATGCAAAAATCAAAATCCAATTTTTAAAGCCTGTGTTTATTTGTCAGTAGAACTTTTTTCAGTTCCAGTGTTTTCTTTTTCGATGCCAGATTTTATTTTGGTGCCAAAAACTTACTGTCACTGTTCTAGCTCCACAGTCCACACCATCCTCCTCGAAACTACACAGTGCATAATTTGAATTGCTGTAGCTTTGTGCAAACGGAGATCCAAAAATCCATCGTTTTTATTTAATACTGCACTTTGACCGTGGCCCGAAGTGACTGCTGCTTTTTCTCTCCTCCTTCCGCCTCTCCTTCTGTCCTCTCTCACTATCTGTCTCTCTCACTCTCTTCCCCTGCAGCTTGTTCAGTAGTAACCCGGACCCCTTCGCTCTTTTTTAAACTGACTGGATTTGTGCCTCCATAATGAACTCAGTCAGTGCAAGAGAATGAGCAGGATTAATCCAGCCAACGGCAACGAAGGGATTTGATGATGTCATCCGTATGAATGAACCAGTTAGCGGATTATTCCCTCCGAGGTGGAAGCGATCCAAATAAATGAATGTGAACGCCGGGGCAAAGGGCGGAAGAGTTGGAGAAGGAATATTGAAAAGGCAGATGTGGATTGCGCTCTGGAAACAGAAAGGTTGATGAGATGAAGAGAGGGACTAGGAAGGAAAGGATGGTAGGGGCAGGACAGAGGAGAAGATAGAGGCACAAAGTGAATAAGTGAGGATGAAAATGATTGATGGATGAGCCAAGGGAGACAAAAGAAAGGACAAATCAGTAGAAGAAGATATAGGTTGGTTTCAAACCTCCGTCTTTCCATCTGTCAGGACAAATGGCATCGTGAGAGGTTGGTCTGGGCAGACAGTGCTTAGTGGGAGGTGTCAGCTTTGAGCTATGGGAGCGCCAGAGGAATCTGTACCGGAGGCCCCAGCTGTGGCAATCACTGCTCAGTGGGCCGCTGGGCCAGAGCAATCAGGCCACCAGCAAGCCATCAGCTGAGCTCTCTCCCTTCTGTGAGCGTCACCCACCTCTCCCATCATCCTGATCAGACATGTAGTCCTGCAACTGTGCAACGGAGCAGGTGAATTACACACCTGGCATAATAATGCATCTCAGGCAAATACAGCAAAAATTCACTTTATCTAACACCCTACAACTCATCTCTTCAAGCAGCAGTTATGTCCCAAAAAGTAAAAGGTAAATACTCGGCCTTGTTTGTCATTGGAATATACTGTAGCTCAAATATTGAATGGTGGGCCATCATAGTTACCACATGTACATACAGTATGTATACACACAAGCTGACATGATGAAAGTGTGGAAGTCAGCAAACAAATGTCTGTGCAAACACTCAAAAATAGAGACACTAGGGCGGTACGTTTTTCTACCCAAAAGCATCAGACCATTTATCACAGATGTACCATCTCAGGCACATGCAGTAATGGGCCCTCCTGAGAGCACATGTGTATCCTCTGAGCCACCATAAAGGGCTAGTTTCTGAATTTTGAAGGTATAAATTTGTATCAGATGTAATTCTCTTACATGCTGTAGTATAGCAGGCAGTCTATTCCCAATAAATATTTTGAACTGTATCATATTTGGGTAATGTGATACAGGAAGCTTGATCTAATTGAGATTGGTGGGTAAAGTTTGTTAAGGTAGCACACTGGATGGAGAAAGGGCTCCTCAAGCACCACAGCAGCACTAGTTAAATTATTTTTCAAGTTGACCAGGCACTCCCATCTAACACAATTGCAGTGTTTCCCTTTTACGCATGCTCCGCTGCTGCTGAATAATTAGTGCTGCTGCTATATTCAGATCTCACCATATGTAACTAATTCGCAGCCAGAGCCAGACAAGGCTGCTCCAATCAATCTGCCCCCAATCGTCATCAGGTGTTATTCATTCTTAAAACTATTCCCGCCATTGACAAGATTTTCCGTAATTTCTAACAGAACGCCTCGTCACCATTGACGAGATATTCCGGCAATCCGTGGTTTCATCTTGTGAAATAGAAAAGCACTGCCGTGTCCAAAAACGAATGAAGAAGAAGATCCGCTGGAAACCGGAAGAAAACGTTTACAAAAGTGTAGCAGCTGACGGCGCAGACGAAAAGTTTACGGTTACGCAAGCCGTTGAGATGTTGATGCACTCAGACTCCAATAATTCCTATTTTGATCAACATTCTGAATCCAGTTTGGATGAAGAAGCAAACTAGTTTGGTGCGATGAAATGGGATCTCCATGACGGTGACAGTGACACATGGACATGACAACCATAGAGAGGGAGACAACAGAACATTGAACGATCACTGAACGTGGCAAAGTGTTCCGCTATACCTCAAAGAGAACATTATTTTCATTATAGAATTCAAACTGACATGAGGAAATTAGAAAACACAAAAAATGTAAATGTGAAATTGATATACTTACTTATACTTAATGAAAATGACATTAAAAATGTTAATAGTTTGTTCGTCAGTCTCTGTAAAGGGCTGATCGGAGGAGCCGATCAGATGATGCAAAATCCACAAGACAGTTTCTCTACGTACTGCTAAAATAGCACCCTCACTGTTACTTTTACGGTTCACTGCTAAACTGACGTCCAGCTCACCTGCCTGTCCTGAGTGTAGACACACCATCTTTCTGTCCAATTGCCACACACACACTGCACATTTTCTAACAATGTTTACATTTAGCTTTGTTTTGTCCTATATTGCTCCCATACATCCAACATGGCGTCCTCATGTATACCAGCTCTTTGTGCATTTCTCAAGGATTGGAGTTGTTTAATCTCTGCTATTGGAAGTATAGGGTTGACTAGTGGAGACCAGGGGCAATTATTTATTGGTTTTGATGTCATTACACGAAAACCTCTTGAACTACTTGGGTACATTTTTTTGTAGGGAACTTGTTCTATCTGTACCTGTCTTCTACTTGTTAACATCAGTTCTTTTACAAGCAATGTTAGAGTCCCATTACTGATTTAAACACTAGATGTCAAATGTTATGTCTGCCCTCATGTACAGGAATGACTGTAACAGCAAAAATATAACAAATGTGTCAGCCGACAAGCTAATTATCTTCCAGCTGCACAAAATAAAGCTAACACACTTACGCACCACTGCTGGGAAAAATCAGAAGGGGAACACTGAACTGACAGTTTTTGCTGTTGGGAACCCAGTGAGGAATTGTGCTTCGCTTGCTGTACCAGTAACTCCATCAGGTTGTTTGGAGCATCTACATGGGTGGTGGCCTGGTCGCAGTGGCATGAGCCTCTGTGTGTGCATCGGAGGAACTCTTCCGTAGGTGCCATCTTCATGAGTATTGGATGAAGTACATGGCTCCCGACATGCCCCCTCCAGTAGAACAAGCTTGTATTGTACATCATTTTAAAATTCAGACAGGAAAAAGCTGCACTTAAACCCACCATTGGGTATTCAATTTAAACTTGTGCTAAAAGTCTAAAAGAAAGACTGATATACAGATGCATATTAAGAATGCTTTCCTGCTCTTTCCCTCTCTCCTCTCCCTCCCTCCCTTCCTCCCTCCCTCCTCCCCCAACTTCATAAAGGTCCTAATGAGTTGTCGGCGGAGCTGAGGCAAGACATCCGTAATGTGCCATGAAATATGTAAGCCAGGCCTTTTGGAAAGTGCCTGTTTCATGCCCCCCCTCCTCTATCTCCCTCTCACTAGGAGAAGGAGAGGAGGTTCCTCTTCTCTGATTAATGTGCACGGCAATGGCAGCAGGGGCAGGTAAGGGGGCGCGGCACAGCCCAACGTATGAATCCATCCCGACACTCTTCCTTTCCCCCTAATTAGATTATTGGACAGATGAGGTAGCACCAGAGATTAAGTCCTTCATCAGTTCTGAGAGGGGAGGGAGGGAGAAGAGACCGGGGGGAGGTGCACCATCCACTCTTCGTCCCCACTGCATCCATCCGCCCACTCGTTCCCTTGGTGCCTCTCAACCACTGTAAATCTGCAAAGTGATAGCAAGTGGCCAATGAGAAAGTGCAAGGTTTCAATCATGAGTGTGGTCTTTATTAATCCACCATGTCAATAGCGTTGAATAGAGCTGCATCCTCAGTCAAGTTCTGCCATAATATGTGTTTATATTTGTGTATGATTCATTTTTACCCTCTTCCTCTCCTCATATCAGTAGAGGCAATACAAGAGACTCAACAATGAGGGGTCATCGAACACCTTGCACAAAATGGTCCCACTCTTTTATGCGCTTGCCCTGCATCTACCCCTTGGCCCTAATTTACGGGCTAGACCTTTCTGGTTCTTTTTATATATGCCCCATATTCATTCACCTTCTGCAAACGGACATAAATCCTCAATCCCCCCCACCCCCCCTTAGGGCTCTGGTATTTTAAGGCCTTGTTTTCAAAGTTGGAATGGCGAACTCAGGGCCAAGCCAGGGAGCCAGCTCCTGCACTTTCATGTTTTATGACTGCAGGGTATTTCTTTTTCTGTGTCTCAGCAACTGCTCACAGGTTTTGATGTACACAATTAGTATCCATATGACTGGACAAAATGTGCGGAAGCTTAAAATTATACTTCCAGATGAGATCTCCGGGAATGTACTCACTGTGAAAAATCTCATTGAGGGAGGGATAACATGTATCAGTGCTGTTTCATGTAATGTGCAGAATCCAGCATAAGTCACCACCTCCTGTCCTCAGCCTCAACTTTTCCAGTTACCAAGCAGGCTTATAAATTACTGCTGGATACGTGGTGGAATTTTGGCTTCGCAGCTCTCAGAGTGGCTGGCGGCCACCATATTGCAGCATGCATAAAGTTACACGTACAAATGTGTGCACCAGGTCGGCACGAGTAAGACTCTAATCAATCTGTTGAATGTAAGCCCAGCTGCTGTTTCAAGGGCTCCTGCATGCACATGAATGCTGTGCCTTAACAGTGAGACTATATTTGAATGTGTGTAAAAGAGCACGTGAGCATGTGTAAGAAAGGGTTTGCCCTCTTGTCCGTTTACCATGTGACCAAGCAGCCCTTTACCTAAAATATCCTAAGAATTATGACTCATGATATGTCCTCTGAAAATAAGCCCCTTGATGTGTTGTCACACCTCTTTCGATTGCAGTGTCACTGTTTTATGAGAGTCTCTATTTTATAGAATGTTGCAGTTGGTGTGCAGTTGCCAGCAACAGCCCAGATGACAAGTCAGGCAATGTCCTTGGCTCACGTCGTTGAAACAAAAGGTCTTATTGCTCATAACACAAGTCATCCTGTACCTTGTCATCTGACCTCCTATTTAAAGGTGCTTTGTGGTGCACATTCTGGATACTGTACTTGCCCCAACTTACTCAAGCTTCGGTTGTTCATCATGTTAATCGCATAGCTCCTGTGGTCTACTGTTGATAGTTTTTCAGCACCGAACATTGTACCCTTACAACCAGCTTAAGTTAAATTGACTACAGTAAAGTCTTGATCCATAGTGAGCTATGCAACACTCTCCCAGTTTAGGTTGTTTTTCAATCCAGCCGTGACAAGTTGTTGTGTCTCTGCAAGGCTGCAACTTATTTATGACCACTGCCAGCCAGGATACAGTGTGTCTGTGCATGTTTGTGTGTCATCGTACAGCTAGAAGGGAACCTGAAGGAACTTCTGGGTGATTTCCAGGTGTATGCTTCTGTACAGCATGTACTCTCTGCGTGTACACTAGTGTGAATGTGTCTTCATTTATTAGGGCGATATCTGTTTTTAGGTACAGAGCTTACCACAAACAGTGTGCACCAGCTCAAGGACAGGGCACTGGTTTTGAAAAAGGTCTGAATTTAGTTTGCAAGTGTGTGTGCATGTTATCGCCTATGATTGAAATCACTATAATAGCTATAATTTATAATAGATGCCAACCCACAATACCCATTTTAGAGTGTTTTCCTTCTCTTAGACTGGCTTTGTGCCAGCGATCGATTGGCTTAGTGGTGTGCTAATTTGTCTGTACCACCTTTAATGCCTGTTTGCAAGACACGTGCCTGGCACCTCCTGAAGAAACTTGTTTGTATGTGAAGTTAAACTTAAGTTTTTCTTCTTCACTATGTCCTTACAGTCTTTCCAGAATAATGTCTGCCAGTTTCAAGAGTTCTCAGAGTCTAAAATACAGCAAATGTTAGCAATTTTGTCAGTGGAAAAGCAGCTTACGTGAAAAGCAAGTCTTTGAAAAATGTAATTTAAAGTCTAGTAAAACAGTTTGCAAATTGTGTAGTGTTTGGGGAAGTAAGCATTAGCATTGTTATCAACTTGCAGTATTTGCTCATTCACGTCACTTGCTGCAGCATCGGCAAATGTAATGTCTTTGTTGGTGAGTGTGTTCCTGCGTGTGTGTGTGTCTAACTATTTTTGTAGGCTATTAGGCCAGAGGGGGTGGTAGTTTTGTAACAACTGGAGCTTCCCTGGAAGATTTCCAGGAGTGTGTGTTTGTGTGTGCACACATGCATGGCTGTCCCTGTGCCTGTGCTGTGCCGAGTGGTTGGTTGATTAAAGACCTTGCCTGATCTTTTTTTTTTTTTTTCTCCACTTTTTCCTGCACTGATCACATTGTGTCTGTGGGAGGAATGCAGCAAACATTTTATATGAATATCATCAGCAACTTAAACTGTAGGGTAATCACATATAGTACAGTTTCCAAGGCCTTATCCAGCTGCTCAAGTGTATGTGTGTGACTGTGTGTGTGTGTGTGTGTGTGTGAGTGTGTAAAGCGTCTTGGATGTCATCGCACAAGGTCTTGAGTTATTACGTGGTGACAATGTTACAACACCTCGGTCCCCCCGTAGCAGGCAGCGCAGCGTCCAGATATGGCCAGGGTCAAATAAACCCATGCTTGTGGCTCATCACAGCCAAGCTGAAATAGTACATAGGCACAATTTGTTTCATAGGACAGAATGTGCCGTACATATTGGATCAAGAAACGGTGTGAGAGGGCAAGAGAGTGAACACTAAGGACAGGTAAAGCTCTCCGAATATACTGTTATTTAATAAACAATACCTACCATACCATACTTAGCCACCGTCGCATTGCATTGGAGGAGAAGCCAGTTAGAGGCACAATTTAGGGCAAATTCATTCATTCACCTGTCACTGTTGCAACTGATACCAAACCACTACGATGTAGTTGCCGATTCCATCCAAAATTGACCCAGAATCTAAATGGAAACTGATCTAGTAATTCTTTGAGATATAATCTTTAGCTCCAGATTGGCATGAACTTTGCACAGAAGATGATTTTATGCTAGATGAATGGACTTCTGTTTGAAAAACAGGAGCTGTAGCTGTAGCTGACTCCCCTTCATCTCAGCATCACCTAGATCTTCCTATTTTTCCCAGCTGTAGGACTGTTCATCTAACTACAGATGGTACCTCTGCACTTACATATGTCTTTAAAACTTGGATCAAACTTTAAGATTAGACAGCGCTGATCAAATATCAGCCTAGATTCTGTTATTGTATTGCCTATTCTTTGCTGCATCTATACTTTAATGCACTGTTTAGCTGCAGTATGAGAGTTTTTGAACAGGAAATGGGTGCCATACTGTTTCCTGTGTTTGTAAAAACAGAGTCTGAAAAAACTGAGATCAAACAGTAAAGCTAAGCACTGCTGATCAAATATAAACCAAGATTCTCTTACTTTATTGCCTATTCTTCGCCTAAAATGTTTCAGAAATATAGTTTAGTGCACTGTTTCGCTGCAGTATGAGAGTTTCTGAACATGAAGTGGGTGCCATACTGTTTCCTGTGTTGTAAAAACAGAGGCTGAAAGAACTGCGATCAAACGGTAAAGCTAAGCACTGCTGATAAAATAACCAAGATTCTGTTTCTGAGTTGCCTGTTTCTCAACCGAAATGTTTTCAGAAATATATTTTAGCTTACTGTTACACTATAATTCAAGATTGTTTTTCACTGGGTGGCCGCCATATTGTTTCCTGTAGAAAACACCCAAGCTTGCATTGTCACCCACCATTTTTTGGTTCTGTTTCTACCTATTGAGCTAAAGCAAATGCTTTCTGTGGTTTTCTGTGGTTATTTAACACCAATTTCAAAAGTAGTTGCATCTTTCTACTGCAAAGACAGCCTAGTTTTATGAAAAGACCACCTCTTTCTTCAACTTTTTTTTTTCATTTGTACTTATGATTCACCAAGGAGAGTTTTGTGCTCATTCAAACCTGCCACTAAACATTTTGCATAGCTACATTAGATTAATGTTTCCACCCAACAGTCGGTGTGGCTCATATTCCAATTGAGATCCATGCAACATAGTGGAAAGGTGTATTCAACAGCTGAATGTGGATGTGCAGAAACTATTGTGTACACCATTTTCAGACTGAGATTTGAAAGAGAAAAAACTTTCAGAATCATGCAAATCTAAATCAGGCTCTTCATGTCATTCATTCATAGGTCCTGACTGTGTGTTTTGTAGTGTAACCGCACAACATGAAACGTGTGAAAAGAGGGAGAGAAAGAGAGCATTCTCCCCTCTGGCTGTGTCTCTTGGGGAAACATGCTGCCTAGATCCATGGTGAAAATATAGGAGTACAGGGAGTGTGTTTTTTCCATTTGCTGCCCCCCCTCCACTTCCGTCTCCCGTTCTCCCCAGGGTTTCAATTACTGTCTCCCTTCACCTCTCATTAGCACTAGCAGGCCGCTCATTCTTAATGCTCACACACACACACACACACACAAAAACATGGAGTGGAACACACATTTGAACTCAAACGGAGCATAGTCGAGTGTACACCGCACACCGCAAAAACCCCACTAATTCTCATATGTTCCATGTTGAGCTCTGTAAACACAGCGCTGCAGTTTCCCCCGTGTCTGTAACTTGTGTGAAAGGTGCTACTGATAAACACTAGTTCCCCTCCATCATTCATATTCATCATTTTTCTATCAAATTCAGAGCATCATACCTGGAACCATGGAGCATCTTGCATGATTGATGGTGTTAATTATCGCTGGCTGATGTTTCACTTTCTTTCTCAAGGCAGATAAAGTTCCAGCAAAATGGTGAGAGACGGCAGCCATGACGTGCTTTATGTTGTTGCTGTCGCTTTACCCATCAAACTTAGAATTATGTCGGTATCACTTCATACCTTTTCTCAGTATTTTATTGATTTCCCATTTTCCTATTTAAGTAGGCCATTTTTCCCCACATAACAGACGTTCAGTTCAGTGAGCAGTCGTCAATACACAGAGAACTAAAGTTACTGTTTTGACTGATGCGGATGAACAGGGATGTTGTGGTGGATTCACTTAAACTCAGTTAAATGCTGTAACAAAATATTCAGGGTGATATAAAACTTAAAATTTGAGGCAAACACATTGAAAACATCGTTGTGTGTACGTTTCTATTTACCTCGATAATACAGTAGAGGACCTGCCACCTCATCCAGAAACAGCTGTCAGTGGACCTGCATCCCCACATCACTCCGCTGGACGAGGAAAAGGGGCCTTCTGGTTGAGACATCTGAGTTAGCCGGCAGGCTAATTCTGCTAATACAGATTAGCTCCCATGGGAACTGCTGTATTGATTGGACAACAAAGGCTTGGAGAAAAACGCTCCAACATTCAATTATCCACACCGATAGACATAATGCCATTCCACTCCTCCTTCTTTCCCTCCCTCCTCCTCCCCCTTCCCCCCTCTCCTTCTCCCTGTCTTGCTCTCCTTATCCCTATTTCTTTACTGGAAGAACCAGTGAGGTCGGAGGAGGGGAGCAGACAAACAAGCAGGTGTGTGTGCGGATGTGTGTGTGTTATCTGATTGTGATCCTATCTTTGAGTGAGAGCCGGGGAGTGTTTGGGTGTTTTTGGTCTTCAGCTTCTCTCTCTCGCTGTCTGCATCGCTCACTTTTTATTCAAATTTCCATTGTTTATTTCAACATTTACAGATGTGATTTCTGTTGTTCAGGGGAAATTGTGTTAATTCCACTCCTGTGCATCAAGTAATGATAAGGATATAATGTCAACATGTGACATATGCCTCAGAATGGCTTGATTTCCCTTGAGGATGCAGTCGTAATGGACTGTCTGTGTGTGTGTATGCGCAAACAGAAAATTGTGGAAGAATGAGGGAATGATGTTGCATTGTTGCATGTTGGTTGCATTCTAATCAGGCTAATATGCCAGGGTTTGGCCAATACAGGCAATTAAGAACATTTTGAGGATATTTCACCCTCGAGAGAACACTGCCCAGGTATTTGAGTTGCAGTTGAGGGTGCTTGAACTATTGTATTGAACACTTTTATGTTCCCTCCCCACTGTTTCCTCACCTAAATGCCAATACGATCTAAATAGCTCATCCGTTTCCAGCGCGCGTGTGTGTGCAATGCGTCAAAATCAACTGAGCATGTTTGCATTAGCCGTGGCTCCGCACCCTCTTTACACAGTCACAGCGCGCGCCCTCTCTCATTAGCTCCCACCGTTAAAGCTAACTCTGATTGCCTCCGGTCAGAGCTGTGCGCCATGCTCCTATTCCTTGGGATGGGAGGCTGAGAGACGAAGTCTTCTCATTTCCCGCAGCCAATGACACGTGAAGGCGGGCGCAGGTAACAGATGCATCCGCAAAGTATGTATAAGCACGTGCACGCTAACACACACACGCGAGTTCCTGTCACACGCACACGCCTGGGTCATCACCATTAGACGAGCGTGGCGGTGCTTGAGTGAGTGAAGTAAACGACTCATGATCTGAGAGAATTATTAGCTAATGGCTGGAGCATGTGGACAGAGTGTGATCTCTCAGAGGGCGAGATGAAAAAGAAGAAAAAGAGGGAGAGATGGGGAGTGAAACAGCAAGGCAGCTAGAGGAGCATCATCAAAAGAATACTTGCACACTTGGATCAGCATCATTGGGTTATATTCATGTCTGTCACCTAATGTGAAACTTGATTGGTGAGCTAAAGGTCTCTCTTTTCTGAAATGTCAAGGCTTATGAGCAGGCGGGAGAATATTCTTATAGCAGAGGTTGCCATATTGCTTGTGCCTAATTTATTTCCCATTAGACAAAATGTTAACAAAGCATTAATGAGCTGCTGACTACATCATCCTAACTTTGAAGAACTATGTCAAGGGACCATCCGGTCCCACTTTGTATGCCATTGTAGTTTTCTGAGCAATAATGTGCTACGCAGCAACATTTCCTCATAAAATTACTCAACACCTGATATGTTCACGGCTGCTACAGAGAAAGCCAAGTTTTAATGTACCTGCATGGTTTGTACGCAGCTTAATTGCTTGGCAATATAGCAAACTAGGTAGATGAAGATTTGCAGAGATTCTTCCAAAAAGTGTCTGAAGAAGCACAAAAACTGAATCAACATGTAGGGGGCTTTACTGTAGGGACGGGCAGTCTCTCTTTTGGTTCGTCAATCCACCACTTTGATCCAGACTGAAATATACCATCAACCAATGGATGGATTGTAGAGGCAATCATAGTCCCTTGAGGATGAAGCCTACTGGCTTCAGTGACCCCCTGACATTTCATTTTGTGCCACCAGTAGGTCAGAGTGCTCTTTTATCCAGTAAACATCTGAATATCAACGAAATGGATGGACAAATGTTGGCACAAATACTCATGCGTCCAGACGATATATCATAATGGCTTTAGGTGATCCCTTCACTTTCCATCCAGCGCCACCATGAGGGTTGACACTTTTGGTTTTGAGTAGAGATGTCCAGAGCTGATCCTAAGGATTTGTATCATCCACAGATCATTTGTAAAGAAGAAGCTTCACTCTGTTACAGCACTGTACAATCATTAATAGACTCCAGCAGAGTAATACATCTTCTATATCAGATCATGTCACATCAGTTTCAAGAATTGGAAGCTCCCAATTAAACTTTTATTCTTATCACATCAAAAATTTAAGTTTATAAATTTAGCATTTTTGAACCAGGACCTCCACATTTTGGATCAAGTAGCGTAGGAAAAATAAGGTGTGTCAGATTAGGAAGGCGACAGCTGTTATTGCAATGTGCCAGATAAATTTATAATCAACATTTAGGGAAGTATAAGTATTGGATCAGCTTCAGTACTGGCAGATACCCAATATCAACGGACTTGGATCTGGATCTGGATCAGGACCAAAAGACCTTAATTGAGACATTCCTAGTTTTGAGTATACTGTCTCAACAACTATTGTGTGGATTGTTATGTAACAGCATTTGTGGATTGTAATAACTCTGATCCCATAACTAGCTTATTATTGTACTGTGCTGAGCATGTGAGCATTTGAAAGGTGTGCAAACTTATTTTGTACTTTCTAAACAATTAAATAACTTCAGCAAAATATATACAATATCATCTTTAAATTATGTCACCCAGTGAATTAAAAAAGGAATCCCTTTCGTGCTCAGGTGTTAATATTACTCATGACTCAACAGGGTGCTCAAGCCTTTTGCTAACAAGTGGGACCAGTATCACCGAAAGTTACATCTTGGCTCATAGCCTTTTCATAATCAATCTTGTGGCTCTTCACTCTTGGCTTGATCCAAACAAAACCATTGCCACTGGACAGAGGTGTCAGTCCAGCATGAATAGACGGCACCGTATCACACTAACACATCACCCCTTTCACAACCACCCAAAAGTAATTTCAGGGTTAGGGCAAAGGAGCCAAGTTGTCCAAATGAAAAGGCCCTCGATGAAGAGAGGAGGCCATTTTCCCGAGAAGCCGAATTGACTGTTGCAAACAAGAGGCATGACCGAGATGAAATTGGCTCACCTGAATCCATTCCTGGGAGGGAGGGGGGAATGGAGAGATGAGAGGAGGGTGAAAGCGTGACAGAGACTGGCAGAGAGAGACGCAAGAAGACAAATGAGACCATGAAAGAGAAAAAGGAACGGGTGTGGGTGTGGGTGCAGGTGTGGGTTCAGGGCCAGCAGAGAGGAATAGAGATGACAGGAGAGTAAAAGAGAGGAAGAGGCGATATTATAAAGGTAGAGAATGGAAGACTGAACTCTCCCTCAGTGTCATTCATGGTCTTATCTTAACCAGAGGAGTTGTTATAAAACCTTCAGCGAGAGTAATATCCATTTTACCATAATCTCTACGCAAGAGAAGAGCCGCACCCCCCTTCATCATCAATAATAAAACCTCATCCCAGAAATCAAAATGAAATATTTACCACTCATCTGCTGTGTATCTTCTGTCTCTGGATGAAATCTATTCATACACATTTAGATAGTAATACTACTCAGATCAGTTCATGGATTATATTCGAAAAATGTTAGCTGATTGAGATTTGTATAAGCGATGGTTTGAATTATAGCGCCGTGTATCAAACCCAGAATTAATTGTGTGGATGCAGCCATTGTGTGTCTCTCTCCAATCACTTTCAGTCTTGAAAGCTGCATATTTAAATAGATATTAGCCTTGATATGACCAGAGATAAAAGCTGGTGTAAGTATGATGCAACTTCTTCCCCCATCTCAAGATCATAATTGCACATCACATTTCTCAAATTAATTTCTAATCTGGAGTCTCTCCTCAGCAACTTGGAAACTCGGTGAAAGTTTTCGCTCGGCCAGTATCAGACTTTTATAGCCTAGCATAATTGGGACCATAAACCTGGTCTGAGCCTCATTCAATAATGATTCCCTGCTCCAAATACCTGCTGGCCTTTAGCAGAATATTACTTATTAAGCACTCCAAAATCTAGCGGAAGTATCATCCGTAAGGTCAAGCGTGGAGAATCTTTCAGAGAGGCAAGGCTTTATGAGCTCGGCTTCTCTCACATCTCTACGCATTGCAGATGGCATGCTAATAGACACTGGCTGCCATTTTTAGGCTGTTTGTCCCCTCATAGATGCTGATGATAGTAGGAAAATAAAGGTTTTCTCTTTTTAACAAGAATCAATGTGACTGCCTTAAATTTTTTTACAAGTAGCTTTCAAGTATTCCAACACCTTTAGTACATCACAGTGACACTCATACTATAAAATATTCAAACCCTAAGATGCCATTTTTTATAGTTCACCACTGACAGATCATAAGTCCCACCCCCCTTAACTACCATTGCTAGGCTGGACAGTCTTGACAGAAAGAAATGCTGGTTTCATTTAGCTGGTTGCCACTTCAAAAAGCGTACAGCCAGCACCACAGTATGCAATGACAGGATATATTTATGATTTAAACTTTTATAAACAAGGCAAAACAATCAAAATTTAGGCAATTTTAACATAGTAACCAAACCAACTAACTAGAACTTTTTGATCCATCACATTATGCCATTGGGCCCAAAAAGAGTTTCCGTAAGAGTGATTTTATTCAAGAGATAAATCAATGTATACACTTTGTTTTTAGCGTCACAAATACCACTGGTTTTACGACTGGGATTTAATGCATTTGGTCTGATAACATTTCAAAAGTCTAGAAGAGCCTCACAAATAAAGCATTTTAGACCCATCCAAGTTAGCTGAGCGCTGAAACTGGAAGTTAGCCGCTCAGCCGGCAAGTCTCTTGTGAGCTTGCTGTATGGGCGCAATGTATCCAGTTCTCTTTATACATGCCGCACATTCTTTACGTAATGTTAGAAACTGAGAATGTCAGGACTAACAGTGAATATTGGTCCTGCATTGCCTGGTACATGTCCTCCTTTTCCCCTTCTGGGAATTGGTAGAGTACTCTCTGTGTTTATTAGGCCTGCTGACTTCAGACCATGGTGCTGACTCAGACTCTCTTTACTGTAGAAAGTTACTTCGGGCAGCACACTGCCTTACAGATATACTTCAAAGGGACGTTAGCCTTGGTCATTCCTGGCTAACGATCATTCATGTCATCTTAAAAATGCGTCAGCAACCAATATTTCTGCCCTTTTCCAAGTCGGTTTAATGTTACCACAGAAATAAGGACATCATCAACCTGGCTGACTGTTGGTGTTCTGACATTAGGTGACCCTCTTTTGATGTAGCTATCTGTTAACTAGCTAGTTGGCTAGAAACTTGGTAACATAAGCAACTTGAGATGCGACTATATACATTGTAATCACATGTTCGTTAAGCCTGTGACAGCCCAGCAGCTGCATCTTTTAATCATCTTCAAAATTTGTCTTGTTTTCAACACAGACGAGCCTCGTGCATATATCATATCTAGGTATTACAGGAAAAGGGAAAGTGTAATGGGGTTCTGCTCGGGATCAATCTTGCTTAACTGTTATTGGAGCACAGAGCAAAAAGGGGCAGGACTTAGGAAGGGCTAATTACATCAAGTGGAAACCTCTTGATATCTTATCCATACCTTTATTCATATGTCAGATGTTCATATCTTTAAAATGCAGAGGTCTTGGCATGGCTTAAATGTTAAAATCTGGATATTTGAACAATGCTCGTCTCCTTATCATGTTGTCACAGTGATGGACCAGATTGCTTGAGAAGCTTAAAAGTAGAGCAAATGGACAATGGGGCTTACAAAACAGAGACTAAAGGGCAATCCTCACAGAAAGCGTTTTTTTGAAGCGGCTGTCACTCCTGTGGAATGTCTTGTGGAATCGATAAGTACATTTTATCCAATGTAATGATCTACACAGATGCCATCAGTTTCACGATGAGATTTCCAACCCCCCACCCTCATCAGTTTTTATTCCCATATGCTTATCATGGACCCTACTTGAAACAGTTTAAGTTCTGTAAATTTCTGATCCCCCTCCTTTGGAGCTGTGCTGCAGACAGGACAGCTGGTTCTGAGGTCAGTGACGGCCGAATGGAGGTTGAAATCAGTGTGAATGGCACGTATGGATGCTTCGCTTCGCATGTGGACTCCCATTAATGTTTAACCACCCAAGTCAGTGCAAGCCTGTACTTTTTAAAAAAGCATCATCCCCGCTGAAACATCTTTAAGCAAGGCACTGCATCCTTAGAAGCTCGAGGAATGCTATTACATAGTGAACGCTAACTTTTGAAATCCCTTTAGAGACAAAGTCCCGTGGAGGATGAGAAAGTACTGAGAGAAGTGGAACTAGCATCTATAAAATACCTTCATAAATGAGCAATTTCAAGTCTGCGTCTTGTTTAAATTCAATTCCTTTCAGTTTGTTTAATATCCTTGATGCATTTTTTGTTTGATTCAGGAGTAAAGACTCACAGACACACACACACACACACACACACTCTCAGATCCAATTCACTAAAGAATTGTTTGAGATAAACCATCCCTGGTGTAAGCAAGGTTTCATGTTCAGAGGGTAATGCATGTTGGTCTGCCTTGTAACTGGTATACTATTTCCCTGATTGCCTCATGCTCCAAACATAGTCATTTGACATTGTTGTGTTGTATCCCCATCTCAAGCGGAGAGACGGTGGATTTGCTTGATTTCTTTAAGACAAGAGTTCAATCATCCCTGCAATCCCACAGTGTCACATCAGATTTTATCACACAGGATATTCAAGGGTATGCTGTGTGATTATCCCCTGACAATACAGATAAAAGCTCTCTCTTTCTCTCTCTCTGTTTCCCAAACACATTGCTCAAAGACACACACAACCATGATACACAGTCTTGAAGGCTCCCATGTGCTTGTGTACACACACACGCACTTGCACAATGAAAACCAAACCTTTAACGGTGTACAAACCATCCCCCCTGGGTCAACAGAGAATACAGGGAGCCTGTGGAGGAGCAATTGTTTCAATGCAGGACCCGTAGTGTACCCATTGTGAGCCAAGGCCACCATCATCAGAAAGACAGAGGAGAGAATCATCCCTGAAAGAATGCCACAGATCGCTTCCCCTCCTTCAGCTTCTTCTCCCGGGAGACTGGCAAAGAACAAGGCGAATCCATCCGATCGAATGTCACGCAAATACACAGCCCCCGCGTCCAGCAGTCCTGTGATTGCTGTTGGTATACCCTGGTTATTGACCCGTGCTGTGTGTGATGTGTGAGTTTCTGAGACTGTGTATATTTATGTGGCGTGTATGTGTGTGTGTGTTGTGTGTGTGCGTGCGTGCGTGCGTGTATTGTTTGTATCAGAGCCGGATTGGAAGGCCATCATTCGCTGAGCTGACCCTATCTCCAAGGCTCGGAGGCTGCATGGAGAGATCAGAGCGAAAGCCAAGCCCACTGTCTCCTACTGTGATGGAGGAAGGATCTGTGTGAACGTGTGTGTGTGTGTGTGTGTGTGTGTGTGTTTGTGTGTGTGTGTAGAGAGCGAGAGACAAGATGACATAGCCCAGAGCCCCTCTGCAGCCGAGTCCAAAAGATAAGAGAGAAAGAGAGATGGGCAGCTCCACAGATGGCGGGGAGCTGTGGTGAAACTGTTGCCGTGTTTATATGTGTGAGGGATGACACTTGGTCACATGTATATGCATATTTAAGCACAAAAATTTTGACAGAAACTTAAAGTCAAATGCAAAATAGGACATCTAGTCACTTCAGGCTAACTTTACAGCAAGGTGATTTTACTTGGTATTTAAATAATTTAAAGGCTGAGGCTGCCTTGGTTGTATGTTTTTTGTTATTGTCGTCGAATACAATGAATAGACCAAAACCAACAATGCAGTTGTCTGTCACCCAGTACTGTCTGACTTCCTTACTTTGTGTGTGGCCCCAAGCCCGTTTGTTCCACTGATGGCAAAAATCCTTAAAAACAGGTCAAATAAGGTCATTTTCTTAAAAAGAAAAGCAGGGATCTGTAGTCGTATATAGTGCATTTGTTAGGGACTGCTTTCAGCCACAACATAACAGTGTGGCTGATTGTTGTTTTTACTATATAGTATATATTTTTTTAGCCTCTAAAAAGCAATATTGATTGACTTCTAATATTTTTCAAACAACAGAGGGGTTATCTCAGCCGGATTCTAGACCACTGATCTCAGAATTTGTAGATTTTGTGTCGACTGTTTCTTTAAACGGTGACACAGTGGTGCAGTGGTTAGCATTGTTGCCTCACAGCAAGAATGTTCCTGGTTTGAACCCTGCGCGGGGGGTTTCAAACCCAGGGTGGGGGAGCCCTTCTGTGTGGAGTCTGCATGTTCTTCCCGTATTACCGTGGGTTCTCTCTGGGTACTCCGGCTTCCTCCTACAATCCAAAGACATGCAAGTTAGGTTAACTGGTGACTCTCAATTGCCCATGGTGTGAATGTGAACGTGAATGGTTGTCTGTCTCTATATGTCAGCATTGCGATAGTCTGGCAACCTGTCCAGGCTGTACCCCACCCCCCACTCAACACAAAACTGCTGTAGTCGTTCTACATACAGCAGTAAGCTAGCTTCCAAGAAAAAAAGCAAACAATGACATATTTCTTCAACTCTCCTGAAAAAAGTTCAATACTTGTAGCAACTGCTGCAGCAGCTTTGGTGTTGACAGAAAATTATGTTAGCGATACATCACTCGGGCTCGGTAAATAAAGAAATGGTGATGCAGTCTGAAAATTAGGCAATGTTTGTCTTTTCATGAGTTTAGTTGACAGACATAAAAATATAAATTACTGCCAATTCCTTAAAAAGTTATATTTTACATATATATACTTTATTTTCAGCTGCATGGCAGCTAAATCCTCCTCACTTATACGATTCGGATACACAACAACCACACACATATTACTGTATTTTATGTGTTGACTAAAGTGTACACATGAAAACATTTTGCAGTGAAAAGTGACTGGCACCCTGGGCAACAGCTGCTGTAGGCCCGAGGCTCCCCTCACAGCGCTGTCTAATCCTTATGCAGGTTAATCCAACTCTGACCTCCTCTAGTCCTCACTGACCGATCATATCTCCACCTCTTCCTCTCTCTCCCCCATACACTCCGCTTATACAGTCATTTTCAGCCACCCTTGTCTCCCATCACTCGCACTCTCTTTCTCACCGTCCTCCCTCTATCCCTTATATACCCCCTTATCTCTCTCTCTTTTTCCCTCTTCTACTTCTGACCCCACCTTGCTGTCTCTTTTCCTCTCCCCACCTCAGAGTTGCCTTAAGGAGATTTCAAAGCCCATTCGGCAGCAGTTCTAACTGCCAAACTGATGGCCAGATAAAGTCCCCATTTACCTTGTCCTCAGTTTCCCATTAAAGCCCATTTTTTGGGGACCGTAACTTTAGAGGAAATGGGAAGGAGCGTGGAGAAAAAAGAAATCAGCCACTCGGTCACCCTTAAGCCCTTTTCGCTGTTTATTTGCAGCAGCATGAAGGAGGAAGGGAAGATTTTAGAGGAGGAGAGGAAGGGAGAGGAAGTAGAAATAGGACTAGAAAAGGTGACTTGAAGTGTCAGTGGCCCTGTCCCCATAGGAAGGCATTGCAGTGCGTAGCTGCACCCTCGGGCAAGGTAGCTTCATTGGCAGCAGAGATGGATGATCCGGAACACTGTACACTGTGTGCGTATAGAAGTTCCAGTCATTTTGCCTGCACAAGGGCATAAGGCACTCTAAGTAGCTCAATTAAAATGTATATTTTCCTCATTTACTGCCCTCCTGGGTGAGCTGGAGAGATGACAGTGAGGTTTTCTAAAGGTTGCACGGGCCGTTGTGCATGAGGGCATTTTGGCAGGTGAGCGCATTTAAAGGGGCATATTTTAGGGCAAAGGCAGGGGGTGGGTTTGCTCGTTGGCACAGATATATAACGGTGCAATGGTGCGTGCCACATGTGGTCCCCAGAGAGGCTGGGCACCATGCCAGCCTAAGTTGGCACTGCCACCTTCAATGACTTGGGCATCACTGCCACAACGGGGGGCATTTTTTTTCAACAGTATATTTGCTCCCAGGGGATTGGCACCTTTAAGTAATTAGGTGTTATAGTGAATAATTTTTGTCCATTTAGGATTATGATACACATTTTCACCGATAACCTGAAAAGCATTGCTGGAACTTTAATAATCCTCACCCACTGAAACGCGGCTCACCTTAACCATATTTTAATTAACCCATACAGACGAGGCATTGTGCATTCCGCAATGCAACCTCACAACTATCTCGTATGTTCTACACCCCGAAATAATTAAACTACATTGCACAGTTTGAATAATGACATAGAAACATTGCCTGAAGCGAGCAAGCCTTCCAAATGAAGTCTTTGTTGAAAACATCTCTTCCCCTTCCAAACGTTTACATGAGCCAAAGCTTACAGCTAATCCAGAACCCTAACCTGTTGCTGTCTGTCCAGCATGCTAACGACCATATGTGTGCTTTTGCACCCCATGTCTTTATAAACAGACAGGAGCTTGCCATTCTAGCTGTCAAGAAGGACACAGGTCAAGCAGCTGAGGGTGGTCATAAGTGTTTGAATTGAAGCCGCAAGGTCTCATGCTGAGAAGTCCCCATGACTAGTTCCTTTTTTTAAACTGTTCACTGTAAGTGTGTGTTTAATAACTAACATTTTAGGTAAAAGCAGTTAGTTTTTGCTGTCTGTTTTTGTGTATTTTGCTGCTAAGAATACTTTGGCAGGTTTTGGCATTGAACTAAAAACTCAATCAACCAAAGATCCAAAGTGGCAAATTACGGTCAAGGGGTAAATGTTCAGGTCTATGTGGTGTGTTTACCTGAGTGGTACTAATTTGTTACTCCCTAGTAGGAACTTACTACACTTTTTTAAATATCAAGAACACTGATAATGTAAACAGCGTAAAAGTCATCCACTCATCCTATTTGATTGGACCTATAGCTTTTCTCTCTTTGGTAGCGAGGTGTGTTATTCTGATGCACTGGAAGAATCCTCACCTCCTTTTCGTACCCGTTGGATTAACCTTATCCTTTATGAAATTAGAAAAATGAACACTTCCTTTGTTGATCTAATGTAAAATTTTCTAAAATTTGGTTACCCCTTTTTAGAACATGTCAGGTCTCTCCTACTGGATGCTGCCCCATTAGCTGAGTGACCCCCTATACTGTGCATCTTCTAGCCATGTCCTACTCTCTCCATGCTAGTACCGCACAATATGCCTAGTATTTTATTGTCTCTATAAGATCTTGTATATTGGCTGTATCTTAAAGTTCTGTTTTAGTTCTCTTGTGGTTATATTGTTGATACTACCCTCTTTTCTGCCAGTGTTTACCTCATTCTACAAAATGTTTTATTTCATTTAATCAATCATACATGCAATTTTGTATTGTATTGTTGTTTTTGGTGTTGAAAATTCCACAAATCATATGCAAAAAACTGTAAAAGCCATTATGGTAAAGTAATTTCCCTCATAAAATCTATACCAATTAAAAATAAGAAAATTAAGATGAAGAAAACAGATGAGTTAAAGGATTTTTATTCTTTGTGAAAACTGAGAAGACAAAGATTTTTAAAAGAATATTGCTGAAAAGTTTGTGTGCTGGCTTTTATGTGAAATCAAAGCCTTTTCGCTCTGTCTGCTCAAGGTCCTTAAACCTTATTATTAAGTGAGATTGTTATTGATGGCCAGCATTTACGTGTGAGCAAAAACCCAATACCCACAAATAATAAAATCAACCTTTCTCTCACACCCTTTTTCCCTTCCTTCACCTCATGTATGCACATATGTAGTCAGACCCGCAAATATAAATCTGAGCTGGGTCCCTTCGTATCAAAGGAAGACTATATTTGGCCCCTTGGGCTGTTTTTCTGTGCTGTGCAGCAATCAAGGGCCAGAGAACCGGCTGTTAGTCCAGGATTAAAGCTAGCCCTCTCCACATCCATCAGGGGATAAGGCTACACACAGCCGTGCTACTCAGGGGAAGACTGACTCTAGCTCCGTCTTCGGACCCAGATTGATCCTCCCCGGCAATTTTATAGATTGCAGGCAGTAGAGAACCGGCTTTTTGAAGGGATGCTACCTCTGCTTCTCTGGCAGTCCAAGAACGGAGACTGATTATGTCAGGGAAGCGCAGCACATTTGCAAGTCTGGAGGGGTTAGGTGAAGATGTCAAAGAGGAACAATGACATACTGTTTTGTATAACTGCAGTATCACATGAATGAGAAGTACATAATTGGTGGCTCAATGGTGTCTGCCGTTGAGATTTTCGTCAAGAAGACTGAGATTAATTTGACTCTTATGCCTTATCAAAGAAAAATTTGTGCTGAAATACATCCACTTAACTAAAATAGTCTCAGGGAAAATATTCCTTTCACCTGGTCAGCCCTGCTAACTTTCTTTGGCAGACTTTTTGTCTTCTTATATCGTCTTCTCCATGCTATCACTATGTCCCCTCCAGGCCTGGGAAAGAGGGATTACCGCTTGTTGTCACTGAGCGCCCTTTGCTAACCTGAAACAAGCTCGCTTTATGATAGACCTGCCCTTTTTTCCCTCCTTCTCTGCATACTGCCACATCGCCTATTTCAAATGGAGGGCAAACCATGCAGATAGCCTGGCCTTATCTTATCCCCAGTCCCTCTCCCTCTGACAAGAAAAAGACAGAACAAGGGGTTGTAGTGGGGGAGGGAGAGGAGTGTCTGATGCCTCAACACCGTCCTATAGTAGCTGAGGCTCAATGCGTGCACTGGTTGCGTGTAAGCACTGCTAATTGCACACTGGGTTGAATGTCCGATGCATTATGCATTGTGTGCTTAGATAGCTGGGGCCTTTAAACCTAGGAACCTTATATACAAACTTGCACGCGCGTGGCGCATCATGACCATTCCATGTAACATCTCACCCACATGCAAGAACCTGCAGCAGTTGAGGGATCTATGCCTCAGGGTGCTCAAAGCTGAGAAGGCCGCTCTTTCCCCATCTACTCCTCTTTCTGTTATCCCACTCTTCCCTTGACTTTCTTGTGATACATGATTGATCTATGTGCTGCTGGACTCAGGTGAGCTTTTTTTATCCGAAGCATTTCTCAGAGAAGAGTTGTGCTTTAAATGATTTATGGCTGCGTGCTCTTTGAGCGTGGGCATCTCTGTGTTCATGTGTGCGTCTTGGCATGGCTGCATGCATGTTAACTGGCAAGTCTGCAGCACTCAGACATCTCAAATATATTACGAAGGCCAACACGAACACGGCCAGCTTGTGGAACAAAGATTGCTCATCGAAACAAAAATGCAAACAATATGTACAGAGGTAACATAATGGACACTTGTCATGAATTGAAATGTGTTGCCACAGGACTAAAAGGGCTATAACTGTGGTGGAGGGCTTGAAAAAGAGAGAAGAAATATATGGAGTTCCCCAAGGTTCAATTGTAGGCCCAATCACAGACCACAAGAATCCAATCTCAGAATAATAATAGAAATTTCCTTCAGCTTGACAAGCAATGTCCACCAAGCTAAAGGTTCAGAGAGCTGCCTCGATATAGTGCAAAGGTCCTGATCCACAAAGAACACTCCTATCCATTAAAAGCCTTGTCAAAAGACCACTTGGTTCCCAACAGAGCTAGCCAAACTAGGGCATGATTCTCACTTATACTGACCACCCGCTTTTTGACAATCTGCCACGGAGAGAGTGTGAGACCCTTTAATGTAGCCCCCCAAGCCCTGCGAATGAGGTCAATCCATTTCCTAGGTGTGTATGTATGTGTGCATGTGAGGAGTGATGGAGGGAGTGTGGGTGTGTTTCCCCATATCTGCCAATTAGTGGCTAAAGGTATAAGCATCAGTCACAGGAGAACAGGTGGAGTGCTTTTGGATGCCTGGGTTAGATTTGTGATTCACATCTTCAGCATTTCAGTGAATTCCAAGCTTATGAGAATCCATAACTATTTGATGATCTTTTTTAAGATTATTTTTATGGCGTTGTAGCTTTATTGGGCAGTAGCGTCAAGCAATAGCAAATAGGGGAGAGTCTTGGAATGGCTTACTGCAGAGAGTGATAGCTGGGCTTTAACTTAAGATGCCAAACTCAGACTCATAACTATACTATATTAGCCTTATTATCCATTGCGGCATGAAGCTCTCCCACTGTGATGATGCTCTCCTTGAGCTTCCAGTCCTTCTATGCTTTTTTCAAACGACATTATCATTGTGACTCCCTTTTCCTTCCGTCTGTTCCCGTCTGTCTGGACATGCTATGTGGAACACAGAGTCTCGCTAAGCATTCAATCTTTCATGACACGGCTACACTTTAGTCCTGTTTTGACACTCCACTCCCTCAGCATGAGAGAATAGCCACTCACTCTCACTCTGTCATCCTTTCTTTGTTCCTACTCTTCTTTCTTTGCTTCCTCTTGTTTCTGTTCCCTCCATCTCTCCCTGTCACTGTGAATCCAAAGCCTGCAAACACAGCCAGCTCAAAAATGCACCAGAAATAGGTGTGTGTTAGTACTGTAAGTGTTGGTGTTTTAGAGGAAGGAGGGAGAGGGAGACACCAGGAGTGAAAACTAGAGAACACTATGATCAAGTAGACACTAAAGACACAGACACACACACAACTACATTCCAAGTAAATGTCAGCCTCTTTGATATTCTGATGGTTCACCCTGATTTCTCTAAGCAGATGATGCGTGGCCACTGCAAATGAGAACACATAGTGAACACGTTCTGTTTTCTCTGGTATGTCCTGCTAATTCAGCTATGAGGGAACACAGAGTCAGTTGGGCCACTTGGCAGGCAGACCTGTGGGACCTGCATGAAGTTTAAAAAAGAAACACTCGCAGTAATACACTGTGTGCCATCCACATAACTGTTGAATCAAGACCAAGTACAGATGTACAGCGTGAATGTTAAAAGGTGCAAAGTGTAAGTTAGAAACAGACTTATTTTAATATTAAATTAAACATTTAATATTTAATTCCTCTTTTGTATCCCACAAATTAATAGTTATGTTTTGGTTAAACAACCATTAACAAGGCTGAGACTGATGATAACTAGTGGCATTTTTAGTGCCTTTTAAAGTTAGGATGATATAAGGATAGATAAGCATTTTTAAATTTGTTTTCCTACTGTTGTGTTTGTGGTCACTGTCAACTTCCTGAAAATGCCTTTGCTGCAGGAAATATTTTAACAATCTGGCACTGTAATTTTGGTTGATCATCATATCGCATGATCCTTATCATGGGCCTTATTATCCATCATCTCCATCAGCTTTAAAGCAAAGACGGAATATACATTTTTTTAAGCTGTATTATATTTGCTGAAACTGTCACAATATCTTGACAGTAGCACACAAGACAGACAATCTGTGAAACAAATCAGGTTCCTCTGCCTCCTCCTAGTACTTCTAATGGCATTTGTAAGAATCCACCACACCTGAATGAAAACAACCAATCAGACTGGAGGAGTCTCTGAAGCAGCTGTCAACCATGTCAAACACTACTCGTGAACTGCAGTCAGACTGTCAAATGAGGCAGCGCTGATCAAATATTAATCAAGATTCTGTTTCAGTATTGCCTATTTCTACCTCGAATGTGTTTGTATCTCTAAAATGAGAACGTTTATACCCTGCCGCCATGTTGAATACAGTCTTGGCAAAACAAAGCACCGCCCACAGGCCACAGCATCAGTTCTCATTTTACAAGTAACTAATTACAGCTTTTAAGTGCTCTGGAAGAAATTAAATTTTGAATAGCTATATTTCCATGACAATTGGAATAATCGGGATCATGTAACATAAGCGAGAGCTATCAAACACTTATTTAATGCTGCTGTTTTAAAGGTCAAGAATAAACTTTGAATCTCAGCCCTCCTTATGTTTTGGGCCTTTAAGCAGTCTGTTTTTGTGCTGTGCATCATTTGATCTGATTATTTTAAAAATCAGAGCTGATGGCACAAAATTTAAACTACTGTTTCTTGACTGCTTACTGTCAAGCCCAGTTTAGGTGAGTTGAAACAGGCCACTACTTGCCATGCGCCGTTCTGCGTCATTTTAAAAACATCCCGGTTCACACCAATGCAACTAGATGAGACAGTGTATCATCTCTATACAACAACTCTCTGTACTTGCACTCTGGCTTCCAGCTTTCCAGGCTTATTTTGTGGCTGAATATCATTTGTAGCATCTTAGAATATGAGTGAGGATAGTGACAGTGAGGTACTGACTACAGCTGCATTTGTAATAATGATGTAACAGCGAACACAAGCACAAAACGAGCATCAGATGGACTGTATTCATAATAAATACACCACGATGATATAAATAACCAGCACCAAATAATCAGTCGGAGAGAATGTGAATGTGACCCAGCGTCTAACACCAGCACAGTGTGAGGATTGAAACAGAAGACCCGGCGGGGACGAGCACCTGCCGCAGCAAGTGAACACGCCGTCTGCTGTCATTTTGACTCGACCAGCTGACTTCACTACAAGCTGATTGGCTGTTGAAACAGGTGACCAGCGATTTGACCAGCCGAGTTGCAGGTGACCAGATGACTTGAGTTGAGCTCAGACCAGCCAGATACCACCGCTACAACTTTTCTCCGCAATGTTCTAAAACAGTTTCATCTTCTCACAAATCATTTTCACGACAACTGCTATGATGGAGATCATGTAACATAATCGACAGTTGTTAATGCCGCTGTTTCCAAGGTCAAGAATAAACTTTGAATCTCAGCCCTCTTCCTGTTTTGTTCCTTCAAGGAATCTATTTTTGTGCTGTACATTGATTCAGATTATTTTACAATCAGATGGCACACAATTTTAATCTACCATTTAGTCAGCTGCTGCCAATGCTGCTGCATGGTGACCAGCCCTAGCACTCACACTTATTATTGTTTTTCTCTGAAAACATGTTAATGTTCACAGTGCACATAAATAATTCAAATAGTGACATGTCTGCCTTTTGTGTCACACAGCACTTTTTTTTACACCGTAACATTATGACACCGCATGTTTTCTAATTTGAGTGCATTCATTAATAGTTAATATTCTGTCGTCAATTTATCAGTGTGACTTGGCTTAGATTGTGCTGTCGGCCTGTTTTATTACATTTCTTTTGTTGGTGGCTATTAAGGAATCAGGTTCTGTTAGAATCAGGACTAAAGTTAGTTCATATTCTGAGTGTATTTTTTTTAAACCCAATGTGCATGTTCAGAAAAAGATGAGTTTATGATCTGAGAGGGAAAAAGAAGAATCACAGCAGGCAGCTGATAATGCCATTGGAGCTTCTGCTTCCCTTTGCCCTGGTAGTCTCTGGCAGACTGTTCTCCGCGTCCCCCGTATCCCTGTCCCTTGCCAAAGTGTCCCATCACTCACTCCGTATGTTGCCAAATATTTGTGCGCGTGTGTGCGAGTGCATGAGGAAGGGGGGGAGGGGGGGGTCGGGCTATTAATTCCACCACTGTGAGTCAGTCCTTTCGCTGCCTTTTTCTTTCTCCCTCTTTCCCCACCTCTCATCTCCGTCTGGCCCAGCTCTGCTGAGCTCAAGTGAGCCAAAGTTCAGCTGAAGGGCAAACTGACTTTACAGTAGTAGGCAAGAGAGTCATGTGTCTCACTGGTGCTGGCGAGCTGTACTCCTAATTGACCCCCCCTCCTGCACACACACACACACACACACACACACACACACTGACGCACTCGATGATTTTTTTTTTTTTTTTTTTATCTGATTCCATTCCACCAAAGCTGGTGTTGACAGCACAGAGCGGTTTATGGGAACAGCACGTCCATTCTTTCTAACGCCTCCTAATCACTGGCACTCCTCCTCACTGCTAAACCTGAGAGGGGAGAAATGAGGAGAGACAGAGGGAGAGAATCAAGGAATATGGAATTAGATAAAAAGAGGAAAAAAGCGAGAGCTGAGTGGCAGGGAATACCTGCGAAGGAGGTGATTGCAGGAGACAGAGGAGATAAAGAGGAAAGGAAATGAACATGTCCTATTTGTTTTTTTTTTTGGGAGGAGGCAGGGGGCGGTGTACATTGTGGAGTAATATTTAGGTGGGGGATAGCGTGGGTGATCAAGACCCTGTCTGTTTCTGTTATCTACCCCCTTCTCTGCTTCCCCATTCCCCATCCTGAAGCCAAGAGGTAAAGCCAAACCACCAGTCAATCTAAACAGATACAATAGCTGCAGGCCAAAACAATGCACAGAGGAAAACAAAAAGAAAAAAAAAAAGAGCAGTGTAAGTAGGTAGAGATTGGGACAATGCGCGAGGGAGGCTGCTGTGAATTGCAAATGTGGTTTGGATTCTGATATGCACGTGCATCACTCAAAGACAGAAGCTGTATGCACACGATGACGATAGGAACGAGCTACGCATGCTGAAGCTAATGCGTGTGTACATGTGTTCAGGTTCATGTGATCATGCTGCTTGTCAAGAAACACAAATATAAATGCATGTTTAGTGCTGAAAAAAATAGCTGGTAGTCGATTCACAGAAAATGTATTAATAATTTTGAGAGTGATCGTTTAAAGTAATCGTTTGACATTTTGGAAGATACTTTTATTTGCTTTCTTGTTCACAGTAAGATGAGAAGATGTCTGTAGGTAAATATGAAGCTACAGCCAGCAGCCAATTAGCTTAGCAGAAAGACTGGGAGCAGGGGGAACCTAGTGTAGCTCTTCTGGCTGTGTCAAAAATCTGCCTTCCAGCACTGCTAAAGCTTGCTAATTAACTCGTTATATCTCATTTGTTTAATCCATACAAAAACCACAAATTGTCCCTTTCCCTTTCAGCTTTTGTTCAGATTAAACAAACAGAGCAAACCCAATTAGTGACCTTTTGGTGTGCTGGTTGTTGGATTTTTTTTTTTCACCTTTGATGTTCACCTGCTCTCAGTCTTTATCCTAAGCCAAACTAATCACCTGCTGGTTATAGCTTCATGTCTAATGTACAGATATGAGCATGGGTGCACTGTCAGGAGAGGCAAAGTAGGCAAATGTTTAGGGCATCCTAAAAATCTTTGAAAAAGGGTCCCTGATGGCCCCTCAAATTAGCACAAAAAAAATAATCTCAGTGGGAGTGTTCCTAGTAAAATAAAGATGACCTTAAAGTATATATATATTTAAGTTAAAGGCACTAGCACTGCCCCCAAAAACGCCACGTGTGGTTGCTTCTAGCTACCGTGTAACAGCTAGATATCATCAGTTAGGACAATCATCTAGCTGCCTGCAACTGTTGTACACACTGTAGGTCTCACCATCAGCACAATGAATGGATAAAAACAAAAAGAGGAGGAAAAATGACACCAGGAGGTGTGAGGGGGGCCTTGATATGCATCTTTGCCCGGGCCCCCCCAGAGTTTAGGATTGCCACTGGATATGACAGAGGTATCAACACTCTTAACTAACTCTCAACAAGAAAGCGAATGAGTATTTCCCAAATGTCAAATTATTTTTCCAAGTCACTTACATCTCAGGTTCCTGCTTCTTAATGTGAGGAATCATTTGAAAATTGAATGAGTTTCGAACCTTTTGTTTGACAAAGTAAGCAACATGAAGATGAGATTACAACTACTTCCTGATTTTTTTTTTCAATTAAGTACTTCCTTTGTTAAGCAAATAAAAACAAACATCAGTTGATATTGAAGAAATCTCTCACATTAGAGTTGTGCCACAAGTGATGTTCCCAAAATAAACCTCAAGAGGGAATAATGTTGTCTGTAGCGTGTAGTGTTACCGCCACTTGATTCAAACATTTGACCACTCTCTGGAAAGACTATGTGCTCATATGCTTTTTGCTCTATCTAGAAAGTCTAGCTTTAAGATGAACAGAAAAACAACTTCACCATGCAGTGTTCCGAAATTGAATTGCACTCTGAATATAGATTGATAAAATAACATCACATTACTGCATGATGCAGATGTAAAGAGGCATATAAGCTGAAACACACTCGTGATTTAATTT
Source organism: Cephalopholis sonnerati (assembly GCA_019142605.1). Taxonomy (NCBI): domain Eukaryota; kingdom Metazoa; phylum Chordata; class Actinopteri; order Perciformes; family Serranidae; genus Cephalopholis; species Cephalopholis sonnerati. The sequence goes on from JAGQAX010000023.1 coordinate 13,264,650, forward strand.
CCAGAACATTCCCAACCTCCTCAAACTTAGTGACAGATTCATTAGGCTGTATACATGCACAGTGGTCTCATGCTGGAGCCATGGCACGCAATACAATGGTTTGCCATCACTAATCTGGCATTAGAAGCCAGGCAGCATATTTTGCAGTCCTGCAACGCAGCTTATGTTCTCTCAACAGGGAGTCATAGGGTTCTGGCTGTGCTTCCTCTCTGTTTCTCTGTATCTCTCTCCCCCTCTCTCTCTCTCTCTCTCTCTCTCTCTCTCTCTCTCTCTCTCTCCCCTCTCTCTGTTTCTGTCTCTCCCACTCTCTGAATCACACCAAAACAAACCAAGGCCAAAAATGCTGCAGTCTTGCATTGTTCCTCCAACTAATTACAAGGCAATGCATGCTCAACCTTCATTTATTAGCGACAAAAATAACACCAAGATAGAGAATCACAGCACTCATTTGGAAAACATGGTGAGACAAAAGGGAGTTAATTAGGACACGAGAAAAAAAAAAAAAGAAATGGAGAAAAAGTGAGTGAAACAAAAGGCACTCATCAAAACTATCCCTTCTCTTGACTGTGCAGCATGAAAAGGGCATGTCAACGAATGAAGGGCTGTGACTGATTTCAAGATTTTGACAGTTTTGACTGGCTGATCATCCTTTGCTAAATAGGAAAGTTGTGTTTTTTTTTAATGGCTCATGATATTCAAAGAGTGACAATATGAAAAGTGAGCGTGTCATTAATGAAGCCTGTATTAACAAGAAACCGGCAGACAAGAATCTCATCTTCTCCTCCCTAACAAGCAGCAGTTAATTTGACTAGCTATCTCCCCAATTTAATCTCCATTTGCTTGTATCTTCACTCATTTCTATACGTCTCATAATTGATTAGTTGGACTAATGGTACATGGGTCTGTGTTTTTAGATGTTAATCGGAATGAAACTGAATACATAATTCATAACATCACATGAAATTGCACATGAAAATGATGTGCGTGGAGCTTTGAAAACGAGAGAAAACGCCTGCATATAAATGTGAGCTAAAGTGCCAGCGTGTTTGCTAGTGTGACCATTCCCTGTATCAATTATTCAAACTGACAAATGGCCACAGGCCGCCTGGTGTTTTGGCCAATTACAAACGGGCATACTGCGGGGCTAAACAGGGCCAGTTTTTGCCTCGGGCATTTCTCCTGACGCCTCTCACACAGTGTGACAAGTCAGGACCCAAAACAGAGTCATCGCCACAGGTGGGGTTGCCGCCTGAAGTCGACCAAAACAAACAATCCCCAAATGTCAAAAGTAGTGTGTGTTTGTGGATGTGTGTGTCTGTGTTCAACACATATGAACAAAAAGCCTCCGTTCCTCTCTGTGTGTATCTGTGTGTCTGTGTGTGTCACGCTGTGGTGCTAAGAAAACTATGGGCCATTTCCAGGTGATTTAGTTTGTGTGTGTGTGTCACCCATGCTGGTGTTATGACAGACAGAAATATTGCTTTCTCCCTTTCTTTCATAACTGATATTTTCACCATATCGTGACATTTTCACAAGCATACCTCAAGGCCTGTATTTATGTTACAGAGCAGCTGCTTTGTATGGGTAACAAGACATTGGCACATTGACATTCTAATGCACAATAACAAAACACAACTGGGCAAAGAGCTCAAGTTTCATCCAGGAGAGGGAAGAAAATGTGCCTCTCTCTTGAGCACATAGTCCCAGTCTAATCTGATTGGCTGGTCACGTTTGAAGCTGTTGTAAAATGTCCAATAAACGCACACCTTTGACCGCATAATAGTTGATTTAAATATTAATGCACTAACCAGAAATCATCTCTTATGCCAGCACTATAACTATATAGCTCTGCGGGACAATAATAGTTCATACAAATATTTCAGATCAAAAATAAAAGATTATGTTCTTTTTATATGACGTCGCATTACCTTTGTTACTTTTGTTTTATGGAAGCTGTAAGCCACAAGAGACCACGCGTGAAATTTATTTGAGGGCTGCTTCTCGTGGCTTATTGCTTGATTTTGATGTTAACTCTTTACCGAGCTGAAAAAAATAAAAATCACCCGCCCTCTCTCGCAGCATCTTCACGTAGTCTGCATAAAGCACCTCTTTCCAGCTCCGGTCAGGTTTCGCAGTTGGTCCCGTCTAACCATAACGCATGGATTTGCAAATGAGCGGGAGGATGTGGGGTGGGAGGAGAGCGGGCGTGTGGCGGGATCACTGATCTCATTTGCATAAAGACCCCTTCTGTGCGGTGTCATTCTCATCACCTCGGACCCTGTGGGAGGAATAGGGGGAGTGAGAGAGAGGGAGAGGATGGAGGACGGAGGGAGGGAGGGGAGGGATTGCATGAGGAATGGAGGGATGGGAAGAAGAAAGAGAGGAATCCATCAGTCGTTCTGTGAGGCGTGGGAGTGGGAAAGCGTGGCCTGTCATGAATCACCTCACATTCGGCATCACAATGGAGTGATAGGCCCAAAACAGCTGGCCCTATGATCAGTATTGATTTTTCTGTCCTCCTCACAGTATGTGTGTGTGTGTGTGTGTGTGTGTGTGTGTGTGTGTGTGTGTGTGTGTGTGTGTGTGTGTGTGTGTGTGTGTGTGTGTGCTTCAAGGTTTGTGCAAGATGAAATTTCTGATGTTTTTGTGTGTGTGTGTGAGGGTGTGTGTGTGTAGTGACAGAGAGAGAGATAAGTGAGAGAGTAGGCGGTAGGGGGGAGCGAGTGTGAATGATTTTCTTCCCTCTCACGTCTAGTGCTGTGTGATTGTGTAATTGGCTGGTATTGCTCCACCTCCGTGTACGAGTGCACTGTACATATGTGTGTTCATCGCTTCGCTCTCATGTTTGCATAAGCCTGCGACTAGTGACGTCTGTGGGAGGTTAGTTCTCGGAGCCAAACAGCCTGTTAGCCAATAACTCAGACGGACTAAGGCCACTGTGGACTTTTACCACAGGGACGCTCAACCCCTGACCACCCACTTGCTCGCACACATGACTATGCATAAATAAGATCAACTCCCAAACCTTTACTGCTTGTTCTACTTTTTTCCCCCCTCACCATTTGTCTGTTTTCTTTTGGATTTGATTAGGCTGTGTAGAAATGACTTGGGATTATTAAAAATAAATAGTAACGCCTGTTCTGGGTTTATGAATATTAAAGCTCTTTTGTGTCCTGCAGTGCCTCAAACTGCTACAAACTCCTCTAAATAAGCTTCACTTATATGTATTTTATTTATTTTATTTTTCTTTTTTAGCTGAAGTTCACCTAATTTTAAAGGCATGGTTGCACACTCATGGTAAATGCACTGTAAATGATAAATGACTAATTGCTAATGCCCCTCTCAGTCCACTCAATGGCTTTCAATGCAGTTTATTGACTCGACTAGTCTCAGTCTGCTGGCTGGTTGAAAGACAATCCCTTCCTGACGCAGTCACACACACAAACACGCACAGATGCACACAAACACATGCGGTAATGAGTAACCTCTGGTGGTCAAGGGGTCAAGAGCTGTGTGTGTGTGTGCAAGTGGACCCAACATGAGAGTTAATAACTGTTGGAAAGGCAGAAGAGGAAAGGCAGGAGAGAAGTGCGTATACCACTGTCTGACCACCCCCCAAAAAACAGTATACTTTTTATGGCCCTGTAAGAGTGTGTGTGTTTGTGCCTGGGGTGTCAAAACTGGTGTCTTCACAGCTAGTTAAGAAAGCAACCATGCTCTGCCTGTTTTTGTGCTCATGATAAGTAAATAAGACTGCAGTTGAGCAACACAATCACCAGAAGAAATATTGACATTGTGTGTTTCTGCAAACCACGGATACATTACGTTTGCATGTTGTTACATAGCAGATATGTTGAAACTTTAAATTTCAACAACACTGTGGCTAATATGGGGTTAGGTTTAGGTACAAAAACCACTTGGTTATGGTTAGGAAAAGATCATATTTTGGGGGGGCACAATCCCTGCTGGAAAAGCAGCAATGTCACAGTGAAAAATGAACTGCTTTTTGTGCCACTATTCTGGCAGGAAATGAAACAATGTCTTGGTGAAAAACAAATGCTCTTCATGACACAATCTCTGCTGGAAAAACAGCAACAGGTTGCTACAAAAGACCCACATTTGGTACCTAAAAAGGAGCAGGAGAAAAAGCGACAGGTAACTACAAAACACTCATGTTTAGGGCCTTAAAAGCTGGTGGACAAACAGCAACAGGTTGCTAAAAAAGACCCACATTTGGTACTCTAAACAAGAGCTGGAGAAAAAGTGACAGGTCACTACAAAACACCCACATTTGGTGCTTAAAAAGCCAGTGGAAAAAAGCAACAGGTCTCTACAAAACACCCATGTTTGGGGCCTAAAAAGCTGGTCGAGAAAAAGTGACAGGTCACTACAAAACACCCATGTTTGGGGCCTAAAAAGCTGGTGGAAAAACAGCTATGAGTCACTGGAAAAACACCCATGTTTGGGGCCTTAAAAGCCTGGTGGAAAAACAGCGCCAGGTCGCTACAAAAGACCCATGTTTGGTACCTCAAAAAGGAGCTCGAGAAAAAGTGAGAGGTCACTACAAAACACTCATGTCTGGGGCCTAAAAAGCTGGTGGAAAAACAGCTATGAATCACTGGAAAAACACCCATGTTTGGGGCCTTAAAAGCCAGTGGAAAAACAGCACCAGGTCGCTACAAAAGACCCACATTTGGTACCTTAAAAAGGAGCTGGAGAAATAGTGACAGGTCACTACAAAACACTCGTGTTTGGGGCCTAAAAAGGTGGTGGAGAAAAAGCAACAGGTCACAACCAAACACCCATGATTGGGACCTAAAATGCCAATGGAAAAACAGCAATGGGTCACTACAAAACACACGTTTGGCACCTAAAAGCAGCTAAAGGAAAAGTGACAGGTCACTACAAAACACCTGTGTTTGATGCCTGAAAGGCCAGTGGACAAACAGCTATGATTTGCTACAAAACACCCAAGTTTGGGACCTAAAAATCAGTTGGAGAGAAAGTGACAGGTCACTACAAAACACCCGTGTTTGATGCCAAAAAAGCCACTGGCTAAACAGCGATGGGTTGCTAAATTACAACCAGTTTTGTTGTTTGTGTGTCAAACAGTGATCTACAGTGGTCTGCAGTTTGGCAGGTGTCTTAAATAGGTGACACGTCATCTACCATCCCTCCACCTCTCAGTGACGAAGTCAGCTCATATACTACATCGCTTTAATGTGCAAATGTAATGTGGTTTGCAGGAGCAGACAATGCCAACATATTCTTCTGACAACTGGGCTGATGTGAGAATAGAACACCTAAAGTTAATAAACAAACCCTTTTGTCAGGTCCCTGAAACATAGCAGGAGTGGTGTAAAAAATAGCTGTCTTAATTATGGCAAAGGTGCGATGTGAAGTTGGCCAGAACCGATGTGGTGTTTTTTCAGGAAGCACAGACACAGATGAGGGGGGGGACCAGGTGAAGTGAACATCAACATGGAGCCCAGAAATAAGGCTGAGACCACCTGCCCTCCCTCAGGCGACAGATGAACCAGCATTCCGAGGAAATGTCTCTCCTGTGCTCAGAAAACTTCCCCAGATTCTGGCGGCAGCCTCTTGCTTCGTCTTGGCGCTGCAGAATTATCAGTGTGATGCTGATGTGAAATTCTGCCCTTAAAAGTTCAAGCATATAAACCATATATAATAGGATTACACTGTGTAGGTTCTTAAATCATTCTCCATGCCCAAGCAAGAGGGTATACTGTACATTCCCCTTAATACATCAAACAGAAGAATATGTATTCTTTGGGACTACAAAGAGAACAATGCTATCGCTGCCATATCTAATAATAGCTCAATTACCATATCCTTCAGGGCTGTAACTATGGGGAGATGTGTGCTGGCGTGTGCAGTGGGATATAGCGTGAAGCATTGCTTAGCGTCATTTGAAAAGCAGTCATCTAAATAATACCAGTACAAACAGACCTATGATACTTAAGCAGTCCCAGCACACAAACACACACACACACACACCAGTAGCACATTCCTTTCCCAGCCTCCTCACAGGGTTTGTGCGCTCTCTTCGAGACAATGGATGCGCTGTTAACCGGAGCGCCTGACTAAAGGTTGAAGCCAACGCAGTTGCGGCAAAAAAAGCCATTGATGTGACCGTCGCCGTGTTAGAGTGCAGACTGGGTTGAGACAGAAAGAGCACCACTGTTTGTGAGTCTTGTCAACTTGGATTTGATGAGTTTGTCTTTGTTTTGCTCTCACGGAGCAAACTGTGCAGCATTTATCGGATAAAATGGGCTCAATCTGAGCTTATCTCCACGGCCGCTGAACAACTTTGTCACATTTCAAGATGCCCCGTACTTTTCTCACCCGCTCCTCCATTTTTTCCCCCCCTTCTTCAAACAAATCAATACCCCCATAGTTTAGCCTTTCATAGGAAAGATTACAGAGAAATGGCTATTAAGGGCTTAGCCTCTATCACTTCTCCCATCTCAAAGCCACTTAAAAACTCTGGCAGTCTTGGGTTGGGATCCGGGACCTGGTGCCCCGTCACACTGCGGGGGTAGTGAGAGAGCCCGAGGATCGCATTGACTTCAGAGATGCGCTTCGTACTGTGTGTGTGCGCCACCAACTTCACCTGAAAGAACTTTGATGGGGCATATTTTTAGACAACAACAAGGACAGAGAAAAACGGACAAGGGCAAGAAAAGAAAAGAAATGTTCGAGAAATTGGCTTTTTACTGTTATTGAAGTTTTTCTACTGAGTCACTTTTCATCCCACTGAGACTGACCACTCCTTCAAAATGGCTTCCTCCTCTATCAGGCTCTGGGTGAGTGTGTGACTGGAATGAGCAGCAGGTCGTCTGGCCTAAGCAACCAGGGAATCAAAATAGCCACCACAATCAGTGCAAATATGAAAGGCAGGCCACTGTGACTGCTGGCCTTTAAAAGGAAGCGCCCCAGGTGATTGAAACAAACAGGCACCCTATGCATATAGCTACTGAAGTGCTACAGAGCAGCTGCTAAAGAGCTGCAGTAGCACTAATGCTAAATGTTGCCTGGGCCTCTCAATCCCCGTGCTGAGTTTTATTTTATTTTTCAACACACAGCAATAGTCTCTGAGAGTTACTCATGCATTGGCAGCGCACACTGTTGCTCACACAATTAGCCGTCCGCAAAACGGCTACATCAGCTCTCGTTTTCTTGCAAAGTGATGAGAGAGAACATGAATAGCATATAATTAGGGATGTTGGCATTGCTTCCTTGTCTTCTAACTGTGTTTGTTCTATAGTCTTCTTTTTCATGAGCCTGAAAACCACAGCGCTCATTTGAACAAAAAGAACAAGATTTGTGTTGTTTTGGAATAAATTGCTGTGGCTTATTTGCTCAGTATTTCTGGCACTTGTGATTGGAATAGTATTGTGCTCTCTCTCTCTCTTTCTCTCTGTCTCTTACTCTCTCACTCACTTACACACTTAATCCTCATGATTTAAAGTGCAGCAAATAGGTTTTTCTCCCTCTTTTTCTCATTTTCTCACATAGAAAATGTGTTGTCAGAAATGAAGCATAAATGATCACCACCAGAAAGCAGTGAGGGGTAAAATGAAGCTACTGAACCACACTCATGGGCGGGATTAGCATGCAGTCAATCATTCACTGATATAGTCCAATGAACACTCCTCAATCAATAAATGGCCCCGCTCCCTCCAGGTGAAAACTTTTAGGGCTACCAACACCAGTGACCTCAGCGCCACCCATTTAAACGACTAACCGTCTCTGAAGCCAGCGCTTTGAAAAGTAATGTGGGATTATTTATGCTGAAAAGAAGGCCTGCCACAGAGACTTAATTTTATTTTGAAATCCCCAGAAATAAATCCACAAATATTTTAGCAAGCGAACCTTGACATGTGCTGTTTGTTCTGTCTGTGTATGTATGACAGTATTTGAGGCTATGAATATGTGTGTCCGTTGCAAATATGGGTGCACACTGTGTTTCACAGTGCAACCGAAAGCTTTGATATAAGTAATGTGAATATTCTAGGTTGGCTCGATGGACGCAGATTGATTTGTGTACCAACTTTAAGTGATGCAAGGCTAAGATGCATTTGTTGATGCATTTGATTGTCCCCTTGAATTCTGTCATCTTGCCAAGCTTGATTGATTTGGTCAACAGTATTCTACACGACACAACACAGCACAAAAAAGGGAGTCACTGAAGATTTAAAGGAATAATGTTGGCGGATAATGTTGCCTTAGGTCAGAGCCAACCTAGCTATTTCACCCTGTCTTTGTGCTAAGCTGAGCTAACCAGCCACTGGTGGTAGGCACATGTCTATGTATTCTGTAGCAGGGGTGTAGCACCGAATTCTAGGGCCTATGCATAAGCAGTCTTTGTGTGCCCCCTGCCCTTCCTCTCTTGATCCATGTCTGTAGTGCACCTTTTGAATTTTTCTTTCTTTCTTTTTTGGAGCCCCAATTTCCTTTTTTGGGGACATGACAGTGTGCGTTCATGCTCCAGTAGCATAAGCAGTTACTCACTCGGCTCTAGTTGCGTTTAAAGACAAATGCCATTGCAAGAACGGACTAAACAAGTTTGTGCCTTTAAGGGATCAGAGAGGCCTCAGAGAGCTTACACTGTTTCTCTTAAGAAAGTTTATTCTTTCAACCAATTTATGTAACCAATTTTAATTCAGGCGTGGCACTGACTACTTTCCCCCATACGCCATACAAGTGGATTACAGATACAAGCTGTCGAAATGAGTTTCCTCCGTGGGGTGGCTGGGCTCAGCCTTAGAGATAGGGTAAGGAGCTTGGACATCCAAAGGGAGCTCGGAGTTGAGCCGCTGCTCCTTTGCTTCGAGAGGTTGTCAGTTGAGGTGGTTAGGGCATCTGATCCGGATGCCACCTGGGGCACCTCCCTCTGGAGGTGTTTTGGGCATGTTCCACTGGTAGAAGGCCCCTGCGGCATACCTAGAACACACTGGAGGGATTACATATCTCATCTGGCCTGGGTACACCTCGGGGTCCCCCAGGAGGAGCTGGAAAGCGTTGCTGGGGAGAGGGATGTCTGGAGCACTTTGCTCAGCCTGCTTCCCCCGCGACCCGGCCCCACGTAAGCGGAGAAAAATTGGTGGATGGATGGACTAAGTACTGTGATGTAAAAAAAAATTACAAACAATACCGTACTTTTCATTCCAGGCTCTTCAAGACCCCCCAAGTAATCAGTCCAACTTTCCCCCCCACTGTGACGCTCCTATTCTGTAGGGATATCATTGAAAATGGACCCAAGTTGCACAAAAATTCCCCAGTAATCATGAAGTGTATGCATTTTAAAAATGACACTCCTGCATGCAGCACTGTCTCTCAATTGAAAATTGAAATAACACTTTGGTGGGCGACCTTTTTTGGTAATCACATGCTAATCAGCTCATTGTCTTTCCCATCTTGTCATTGGCATTTTAGATATAGGAAACTATACGCATGGAAGGTTTCTGCAGATGTGCGAGATTTAAAGGCATAAATGTAGCGACGCTGTGACATGAATACAATAGCCGGCTGAAACCAAACCCCTGCTATGATTATTTCTACAATAATATTCCAGCTTCCCATCTGAAACCATGCCATTTTGATCCAGCTCTCTCAGATGGCAATATAGAGCAAGTCTATGGAAAATTGCGCCCTAGAGCAGTACACCACACTAGTGTTATGGCGCCCGCATTTAAGATTGGTGTTAGGGTGCGGGTGGGGGAGAGCTTTATGGGCAGTTTCACAGAGAAAGTGAAAGGATATCTTACTTTGGACAGTTTTTTGAGTGAGGGCAATGTCACAGACTGGTTGCAAGCTGGGCCCGAGTTGTTGTGATCCATGATATTGCCAGATTTAACGCTACTTCCAGGATGCTTAGGTCACTGTTTTTCTGGCATTTTGCAGTCCTGGCTCATCTCGACCTCTCAAGTGTGTGTCTGGGTGGGAGAGAGCAAGCAAGGGAGATTGACTTCTCATGACTGGATGAGGTGACTTGGCTGTAAATGCACGCACATGTACTGTATGTATGCGCTATAAATATCCACATACTTTTAAAGAGGTTTTGTTCTACCAGGCGAAATCCAGTTGGGTAGCTCTGTTCATTCTCTCCGTCTTGGCTCTCTCCCCCTCTCCCTCTCTCCCTCTCTCTCTCCATATCCCCCTCTCTGGCTGCCTGTGGCTCTCTCTGGCCGGGGGTAGCCAGGAACACGGGTGCTGTGATATGGACAGCTGGTCGCTCCATCTCTCAGGGCCCCAGGAAGTGTGAAATCTGGGATACCTTTCATAGCACATTACCCTCATTTTGGCAAAAAGAGAGAGACAGCACAAAGCCAGGAGAGCAAAACAGAAGGGAGGCAGTTATTTATACTGGAGTGAAATCTCTCACTTCCTTAAAGGACCCTGGATCATGGGTCCTGTCATCAATAGTCTCTCATTGACTAGTTTTCTTAATTGATTGAGGGAAAGGAGAGCTAATATTTGTCATTTTGACACATCCATTATGGCAGTGGAGCCTTGTCCACTGGAGCTTCAGATGTGTCAATAGATGAGAATGAATTGCAAGTGATAGTGAGCTTTCAGCTGACAAGCATCTGAGGACCCAGCGTCTGGTATTAGGGTCAGTGTGAAATACTAGAACTATTACTGCAATTTCTATGAATGCACCAATTGTGAAACTCAGGGGTGACACCAGTGTTTAAAGAAACAATTTGGAAGATAGCCTGTACCAATGTTTTTTGTTGTATATTTAGTTTTTGTTATTTATTCCATCTTTTGTGCCAGGGAAACAAAGAAATCTTCAAGAAATCTTTTTTTTTTTAAATAACTGAGCCCATCTCTAATAAAAATAACTGCTTCAAAAGCCTTTTTACCGTATATAATTACATCTCTAACAGCTATTTTATATTGCTGCGAAAACATCAACAAATCTTTCATTTAAACATCTGTATTTATTCAAGTTTCTCACCCAAAACTGAATTCATCAAGATTACATATGTATATCGTGAGAATGTTAAACTTATTTTTACTAAACAGAGCTTGAACACATCATAGTATGACTCAACGCAACGTCCGTTAGCTGTTCAATCCGGCCATCAGCTGCTAACAGCTAACACAGATTTGTTGTTCAAAGTGTAGCATTATCAGGGGGAAAAAGAGAGAGCGTCCCCTAACACGGTGATGATAGCGAGTTTACTGCGTCCTTTCGTCCTGAAGGCATCCTGGGGAAGATCTTTGTTTGTCCCAAACATGTTGCTTTTTAGCCTGCGCACAATTGTTATGGCACCAAAGAAAAACATCAGCCATCTTATTTGCTGATAGGCCAATGACAGCCAACACGGCGAATATCAGCACCGATTTTGATGTCCCAGGCATTTACTGATGATGTTTATGATCTGCAAATAACAGCCTTCAAACGATTGCTTTGCTTGTACATTGCGATCATTTTTGCCACAGCTTGTACTTTATTTTTGACCCCAAGACGAGTCAAAAACAACCACTCACCTGATGTCAAAGATGAAAGAAAGGTGAAGTTATTTATTGGCCCACTAACCTTTGAAGACTGGATGGCATTTTCACAAGTTCAACAAGTGCCTATGTTCTATTTCAAATACACCAAAGACTGCGTGCTAAATAACACGTTTATCGGCTGTCATAGTTTTGTTGGACTGACAAATCTGGACGGTGTAAGATGCCATGGCTGGAACCATTTTAGATAACATGATGATATGTCTTTTGTGTGTGTTCACACTTCACTTTACATAATGAAGGAATTAGCTTCTTGTGTTTTGCAAACCCAGATCAAATCCTTACTGCAACACATTTGCCAGTGCGCGTGTCAACCTCCCTGCTGAGAGGGAGAAATATATGGTCTCATACAGCAGAGCCAGTGGAGGGGGAAAATGCAATCCCATTGTGAGCAAATAGATGAAGATGACTTATTCCCCCCCCCCCTCCTCAGCCCTCAGAGCTCGCTCATTACAAAAAGATATCAGAGACAACGTTGGTGGCAGGGAATGCCAAAAGGGGAAAGAAAAAAGGACCAAAGTTTGCTGATGTGTGAAAGCAGATAAAGTCTGGAGTAGCGTTGCAACTTTCTCTTATCTGATGGCGGACCTTTCTAAATGTATCGGGAGCCTCCTCGGCTCAGTGGCCGTCCGGCTCGAGAGAAACTGCACAAAGATTCTCCCGTCGATACGGTCAGTCCTCATTCGATTAGCGCAGCCCTCATCCTCCTCCTGTATTTGGATTAGTGGCCGGGCCGGAGCGGGCGTTGCACATGTACCAGGGCTTCTGCGTGTTCCATCCGCAGCTTGTCAGTATGCGCGGGACACCGTGGATCAGTGTTTATTGAATCATTTTCCAAATAGGGGAAACGATAATTACAAGAAGTGGCGGCTCTGCACATTATGCAAGTGCTGTGCCATGACTTTGGAGGCAAACGGGCCTTCTTATTAAAGGCGGCTGGGCCAGCGAAGCTCCTAATCTATTTCCAGGATTTCCGAAGCTTCAGCAATCCAGGGATTAGACGTTTTCTCACAGATTTAGACCCCTCCCCTCCACCCCCACCTCTTCTTCTCCTCCACCCTTTCTGCTCAGGGCCCCCCCCCTTCTCTCTCTCTCTCTCTCTCTCTCTCGTAGTGTTGGCGTCTGCAGTTTGTCAACTTGAACCCTTTCTATTCAAACACATTCACACACACACACACACACACACACACAAACTCAGACATATCCTTTAAATATGGAACACACACCCACGCACACTCACATGCCCGCCTCAGTTTGCGTGTGGAGTCATGTGGGCAAACGAATATGGACTTTGCGATAGCAGTATCAAAGTCACAGAATGCTAACTTGCCTCCTGACACTTACGCATGTTGCCAGACTATGAACACATATAGTCAAACACAGCATGTGTGCTCACTGGGGGGGAGACGCTACTGAGGCCAAGTTGCAAAGTTGACCTGCCAAACTAGAACCTAACTCTATCTTCTTTACATCCCATAACCAACGCATACACAGCAACTGAAGTGCAGTCAGTGCACTGCACCTTAAGCCTTAACACTTCAGGTTTTGTCTGTATTAAACCAACGACACAGTCTAGGTGTTCTCGTTTACATATTTTTCATTTTGCTTTTCAGACAACAACAAAAGCATAAAGCAGTTATTTGATTGTAGTTGATGACTCTTAGCTGTTAACCTGGCAAACGGCACTTCTGCACTGAGTTTTCCATCAAATTGATATTTTGGGAACGCAAACCCATCCAACAAAATCAACATTATTAGAGGATTAGAAGCAAGCAGAAGCTGTCCTCTAAACAAAGGCCAAAATGGAGAGAAAAAGATGTTTTTATATGCATATTTAACTGGCTTAGTGCGGATGTAAGCTTAAGTGGCTTTTAAGGTGTTTTTTTTTCCAATTTGAGCAGTCTTGTGGGGAAACACTCTCTGGGATGTTTCTCTACATCTAAATCTATCAGATCATCTCTGTTCCAAGATCAAACATAAAAAGGTTTACAAAAACGGGGAGGGGGGGTTAAAAAACACTACCTTGATGTGGAAACTATATCTGCAGGAAATAAACAATTCTGCACTGTAAAGGTTATGAACACATGATTCAAAAGCCTTGTGCTGTTATTTAAAAACTGTGAATACATTTGATTGTTATGTTATCACACTGGCCTTTATATATTTGTCACTCGTCTGTTCATTACACAATGCGTTTAAAAAGAAAATCAAAAAACAGGTTTCCCAAAAGCTTAAAGAAAGGTCATTCCACAACAACAACAACACTGCTGTGAAATATAGTTTATGAGGCAGACAGCTGTACTCAGAGCAGAGAGGTCAAACTACAGGGTCAGACAATGTGAAACACGAGGGACAACTGGCCTTGTGTTGGTTACTGAGGCAGGATAGAGGTTTAGCACCGGTTGTAATCAGCTGCACTCAAGCTATGGCCCGGACGTCACAGTGAGACAAGTGAATATAAATACAAAGGAGGACATAAATGTGAGCACACGTGCTCACACACATGCGTGCGAATGTCTGACAAAGATAGATACATGTACACTGTCAGGCATGCCTGCTGGTAGACATGTGGCGCATGTTTGAGGTGATGTAAAACAATGCAAATCGGCGTGATTGCTGTCACACTCACAAGCATGAATCGTCACGCCATAGACCTACCCTTTATTTCCTTTCTCACTTTAATGGGATGCTACCTCAACTCGTGCTTGTCTTTTCATTTGTCACGTTCCATACCTCCTCTCCTGGTGAGTATCTTACAGAACTGATCTACTGGCACTCAACAAGTCGAGATATGGAGCAGCTGAGCTTTTCAGTGGGGCAAATTTCCTTTTCCCCCACTCGGGGGGTCTCCAGTCACCACTGTCAGCAGGGTCAGGGTGTTCAAAGCGCTCTCATGCCTCACAGGGCTCGTGGAGGTGGGGTTGCAGGGATGGACATTTCCACCACCTACTGCTCTCCGAGCGAATCATAGAACAGCTAACTCATGCGGCTTCACCGCTTGAATCACAGACACAGCGTCAGTGGAGCTTGGAGGACTCCCAGAAATGGTCCAAATGAGATATTGGCTGCCATAAAGGTTCTGCTTAAGTTGACATATTCATATTCGAGGCTATATAGAGGTTGAATGTTTCTAAATGGAGAGGGTACACAGTTTATTAAATGGAGAGTCGAGAACAAAAAGAAATGTTGAATGAAGATGAGAAAATATGGAAATAGGAGGAATACGGGAAATTGAGCTGCAGCTGTAAGCCTTTGGGGTGATAAGCTTATCTTGGTCTGAACCATTTTAATTTAACAGTCGAAGCAAACAAAAAGAATATTTGATAAAATATTGCAGAGGTAGGCTGACCACTTAAAAAGGAAGGCTTCGGCACAGTCAGACTTCATATAACAAGCTACTCCAGGGATGCAAACTGAATGTGACCAGATGAGACAGTTATACACACTCTTCCCCTTCGCAGAGTCCAACCCCCTGCGCGGCGCTCAGGTGGGACGTGGCCTCGGACGAGACATGTCACGACTCGCCTGATGGGATCCACGGAGCGGAATAACCAGGTCCGACAAACAGTCCCCCACCTCCGCCTGCCAGTTTTCCTGTTCCCCCCCGTGTTCTCCTGAGCAGCCTAGACTTGACCAGCCATGGGACGTTGGGGAGGGACCGGGGAGGGGGAAGTTTGGATTAGACCTGATCCCTTCAGCTTTCAGCACGAGCTGGAGGAAGGCTGGAAAAAGAGGCATTCTATCAGCGAATTAAACTAAGATTCATCCAGGGCTTATGTGATTAAAAGGGGAAGAGGACAGCATCAATTAACAAAATCCCTCCCCAACATTTTCGCCAATATTTGTTTGAGGACGTGCTGTCTGCGATGTAAGCCCCTTTTGATGCCATGCACAAATATTTGGAGTTTATTTCACTGGGGCTTCTCATAGAAAATGAGCCCGTGGCTTTTAATGGGCATGGGAATTTAAAAGAACACATTACTTGTGCATGTTAGGAAACTGACATGTTTACGCCAAGACTAAAAAAAGCAACAAAACAGGCATATTGTGTCATAATGCTATTTTCCTATCTGAGTAACATTCAGAAATCCGTCAGTAGCATTTGCTTCAAAAGAGAACCCAGGCTTATACTCTTTAGGAGGCAGGTTAAGTCAGAAGACCTCGTCTTTGTGTGTCACCTCAATATGACCCCTGCTGAAATGTCACAGTGAGCGGGCTGAGCCATCACAGAGAAAGGATTTTACAACACCTTTGTGTACAGTGTGTCGCCATCTCATTAGCCCTACAATATGGTGATCTGACATCCCCGAGGGCTCTCGCCCGCTCCCTGAGACGTTTGTAATCTCGGTTGACACCGCTCCCCCGCTCATTGTTTCTGGCACCATTGTTCACCCGCCACATCATCGGCTTGATAAACCACGGACATGTCAGTTACAATTGGCTCCCCCTGATTAGCTGAGGCGGCAGACACACAAATAATAAGAGAGCGAGCGCACGAGCATTAATAAAAACACACTCAGAAGTCACATGCAAACAAGTGGCATCTCATAACCATGGCCTTATTGCTGTACAAGTGCAGCCTTAAAAGTTGCTTCTTCGACTATTAAGCCTAATTAATGGGCCTAGTGTGGAGGGGCGATAACCGCTAAACAGCGATTATCGGCCAGCGTGACACTCAATAAAGAGCCACTCTGCACACAAAAGCCTTGGCTGCACTCAATGGCCAGTGGCAGAGAGGAAACAAGGGAGAAGAGAGGAAAAGGGGGAGGAAGTGCAGGAGGAGGAGCAGTAGAAAAAAAAGAGTGAGTGATGGAGGCAGGCAGTTGTTAAAACAGAGGTGGTTGCAGTGATGCTGGGAAGCAAAGAGAGGAGGGAGAAAGCAGGGTTGGGAAGAGAAAAGGGTCCTTTATCCTCGATCCCCAGAGTGTGGACCAGAGTGTGAGCAGCCAGATCAGAGGGCTCTGCCAGCCATCAGGGGGTTCACGCTAGTGTGGCTGCAAAGCACAGCCTTCTAAGACACACGGAAGTGGCCCCTGGGTACATGCTGGAAATAAGATGTTACAAACAGGTTTTGGGTATGGCTGTGAAAGCCCTGAGCTTCAGCCAGTGACGACTTTGTCAATCTATCTTGCATGCTGACACGCCCCAGCTTCTGTGTCTTCCACTGTGTATTAAAGTACAGACAGTTTCTATTTAATGGCTCTGTTTTTATCTCTTTTTGTCTCTGGTACACACTCGCCCCTTGTAACCAGGCTGCATTTTCAGAGACAAATCCCAATGCGACCGCAGCAATTCCAAATTCATTTGGGTTCGATCAGACTGTCCATTTCTTGCAGTAGAGGAGACGTCAATATTGTCTGTTTTTAGTAGTGGCAGTGCAAAGGTGTTAGCCATGATAGAGGTAGATAGACACAGCAACAGGAAATTAAAATAGAATCTCTGTAACAACTTTAATTGTATCTATAGGTCACTGTTGCACCCTTTTTCCACCACAATGAGAGTATAAATGTGTTTTTTTAAACATGGGAAACCCTGATAAAAATAGCAAGACTGCCAGTGGACAAGTATGCGTTTTGTTTTTATTTTCTGGTGTGTCACGTGAAAAACAGGGTTAGTAAACAGTAGAAATCAGCATGGAGGTTACTTCTTGTTTTCAGTTTCATTATCTCTTTCAACTCCGATAAATTTGGAACGATGTTTGAGCGCTGCTTTGACGAAGATGGATGAAATTTGTGGCTGAAATGAAGAGACTTACAGAAGTTACTGCCACGTCGCGTCGGAAAAGGCGCCAAGATTAACGTGTCCATTCAGTGCCGAGCAAAACTGTTTGGAGCTAGAGCCGAAAAATACCTGCGACTTCTGCAGAGTCATTTGTCCCAGGAATCAATGCTTTCCCACTATAGACAAAAGCCAGATGTTCAGTGGGTGTTTGTGGGGTTATTTGTCCAGTGGGAAAAGGGCTTTGGTGAATCTTTCTCCACTGATTTTGAGCACAACCTGATTCTGTTGATCCAAATAGTAATGCATAAGCCTTTTAAATATTAATCGTGCTTGATGTGCTTCCACTGATTGAGACCTCACAACAGTAACTCAATTTAAAAACTGTTTGCAAATATTTGAATATCCCACCACTGCACAGGAAGCAAGGAGTCACACGCTGACAACCATATAGAAAAGCATCGATTACTTGTTGACATTAGGACGAAAAATTGTGTTTTAAAAAAGTATGTACGACTCTCTTAACTTTTGTAAAGTAAACTGTGGAGCTACACTCCCTTCAGCTTACAAAGTAATCTTGTTGGAAGTATTTGGCCAACATGTTGCCATGACTTTGCAATGGTTGCAGCAAAAACTGAGCCAGCTTAACTGTTTGTTGCAGGTAACTCACTCATAACACCCCCACTACGTCATTGCTGTGGTGTCACTGAAATAAATGGACACGATGTTTTTGTTTTGTTTGTTTTATGCAGTGCAAATGTAAGTCTAAACATGGCCTTACCGTATACAGGCAATTAGGCTTTGACCACTGGTTTGATCATAATAGGCAACATCTTTATTGTTACTTTACATCTATTACTTCACTAGTATTAAGCTAGCAAACAGTAATAATAATAATGCTAAACTTTATTTATGTAGCAGCTTTTATACAAGAAATGCAGCACAAAGTGCTTTACAATAAGGGCATTATAAGCACTGAGTGCCTCACATGGAAAAAAAGAAAAATAACTTCATGTGTTTGCCATTGTTTCTGGCAGCAGTATTATTTGCTGCAGTTGCATTGACTTTGCAGGAGCAATGTAATTGCACAGTTGCAACACAATGTGTGAAAAACCTTGTCCAATCTATTTATATAGTGTAGGTCTGTACTATATGTCAACATGGTCACTCATAGGCACCGAATGAAAGTCTGTTGGTATGTCAAGTCTCAGCAGATAACTCCTGCTTGTTTGTTTGAGATGTGGGAGTTGCTGTTAGTCATTGATTGTCAAAAACTGGTAACACTATATTAAAGTAAGGACTTGCAGATGCTGTGCTAGACACAGTGGCTATGGTTGCTTATTACAAAGCGTGTTACTGAAAGCAGGAGTTATTATGAACTGCAACAACATATAGGCTACATACAATGGATCATTCTCTTATGATATTACTGCATATGGACGGTAGATCCATTTAGAAGTGCCAGCCTATTGTGTCGATAGGGAAACCGAAACTCTCTGATAATGCTGGACAAAAACTTTGTAACACATTTTTGCCACAAATTTCAACTGTATCCACATTACTGTGGTGATGGCATTAAGGCACCTAATGTGTGAAAACTGAAGGCAGGGGCTGACAACACTGGGGGCAGGAGGTGACACTACAAATGAGCTTGATGAGAGAGACTAGTTTGCATACGAGAGGGTCATTAGGAAAAAAAGGAGGTTCATTGCTTGCAGGATGTCACACTCACATCAACAAGCTGAGGTGTCGCCTGGCCCAGGCATTCATTTTTCACAGGAGCTTCTCAAGCCGCATTCATACCGTGAAGGTGTTTGCCTGGGACATATGGACCTTTCATCACCCTCATTCCCTCTGTTTTAGAGGGTTCTCCACAGCTCAGTGTGAGACCACCTTGAAATCTGCTTTAGGAAGGAGGAAGCTGTTGTTATGGGGTGCTTTCTATGCTGCTTTTATTTAATGAACAGAGCAGATATATATAGAATTTGCTGGCTGCAAATAAGCATGACTTCAACCATATTCAGCCCACATTCACAAGCATGCAACCATGTTTGTTTAGCGAACTGAGAAGAGTGAGATGGATTATCATGAATGAAAGAAAACGTGTTCTTTCAAGTCAAGAAAAACTTACAGCTAGCCTGTAATGCTAACCACTTAGAGTCGTAACAGAACTACTTGCTCACCCATTATTTAAAAAGAACATCTAGATGACATTTTCTGGTTATGGGTGCGTGTGCTTCGGGTGCATGTGTGTGCAAGTATATGCCGGTGGGGTGTGGGGGAGTTGTTGGGGTGATGTTGAACAAGCCCAATGCCTCATAGCCCCCTGGAGTGGTATCCCAGTTTGCGATTACATGCTCATCACAGTCCAAAGCAGCACTAAGTTGCACGTGATGTGCTCTTTGACTCCGGGTCGCCCGTTCGGCAGATACCTTCAGCCTTGCCTCGCAGAGCAAAAGCCAGTTTCCTTGGGCTTCATATTTATTAGCCCTGATGTGTGTGAGCTGGCGTGCAGCATGAGCAGCCGAGCGAAAGTGCAGCCGACGCAAACCATGCTTGACGTGGCCATCTCATGTGGAAGGCGAGAGTAAATAAGATTCCAGCAGGGAGGAAAATGCACAATCATTGCCTGGGAACTGGGGCCTCCCATCATGAGATTCATGCAAACCTAAGCAGGCTCCCTGCTTCTACTCTTCACCGAGGCTGAGTTAGAGTCCTTACCCAGTTAACCATTCTTTAGTGGTTAAGAATTGACTTGAGGAATGTGCCTGGTCTCTTGCCGCGGCTAGCTAAGGCTAGACCTACGTACGCTAGCTTCCACCACCGCAGGTTGTGCTTGCCACCACTTTCCTCCCCCTCCATCTCTAAATGTCAATCTCCACAATATCCTCCCCATGCAGAAATGCTGCCCTTCAGCATGACTGAATTCTCTCAGGGAGATATGTGAAAAGACACAAGGAAATTCACTGCTATCAATAGAAAGAGTGTCCTGTGTTATTACAACACTGTGTGCACTCAAGTACAGGCTATAACTTAATCTTCGTGAGGAAATGGTGTTTGGGGCCTGGGAAAGAAAGGTAATTTGCAAGTCAGAATAGTCGCTTTAATAGAGGACTTGAAACAAGGTTACTTGATATCGAACAAGTCTAAAAATCTGGTTTCCCAGCTATCTTGTATGAAGACCACGCATTACTTAAAATAGCCAGCGGAAGGGCCAATCATAATACTTTATTTTGAGAATGTAATTTTCTCATGCCTTGCCAGTAATTAACCTCCACACAATAAGGTATTGGAAGCACCACAGACACAATTCCAGCCCCACAGTTTGTTTAAAAGACTAGGCTATATGATAGGCTGTGTGTAACAGGGGAATGGAGGAAGAGGGAAAAAAGGAGCCAAGATTCGACTTTATCTTCTGCAGGGAGCCTTTTCTTTTGCATTCTCTGCCTGGTTTTATTCAAAACTGCTGTTTCTTCACTTCTGCTGAATTGGGTTTTGTTCCTGGCTAATTCCAGCCCGTCTCAGTCCAGGGCTCGTGGGAACTGCCGCGATCGCTTACAATCACTTCAGTCAAACACCTGGGAGATAATTGACTGGGCTTCGGTCAAACTTGTTTTTTCCCCCTCTCTCTCTCTCTCTCTCTCTTTCCCTGAGTCTTGACAATGGAGACAAAGAGCATAGGCACAAAAAAAGATCAGAATCACTAAATCCATTCCCAGACAAGGCACTGTATAGATGGTCCGAGAGCCAAATTGCCTTGCCCCAGTCTGGGCCAGCTGAATGTGAAAATGGTTGAGGAACAGTTGTGGTTTGAGCTTGGCAGTCCCTAAGGAGATGTAGTGTTGGAGAACATAACAGTCGAAAACACATAGACAAATGTATTATCTTTTTCATACCTTAACAAATGCTTCCAGACCTCAATTCCCAAACCCAGAACCTGTACCATAGCAGAATTGTGTACAATAATTTCTCATTTCTGCAAGATTTTGGACCGCAGCAGGGCAGCTGGCCGAGATGCAGGAACATTTAAAGTTTGCCCTCTATGTAACCGACTGTGGCTTATAATACAGGAGGTGCAAGTCAATTTATGTTGGAACATTACTGACTGCTCTATTGCCTCATTTCCAGTGCATAGTTCGGCCTACTCGACTCACTTTTGGAACCAGGTGCTTTTCTCTGCTTAGGGTCCACTGCAGATAGTACCCTCTTAGTGAATCATTCGCTGGCACTTTCGTCACCAACGATTTTGGCACTTTGCACAACTTAATGCACGTAGTCTATGGCGTAGTGTGTGTGTAGTGTACAACATGGTGTATGTGGTGTGATGTAGTTTTGCGGGCTGCCTGATACATAATATGAAAATTAAACGTCAAAATGTTTTTGATGTTAGATTGGAATCACAGTTGAAGTCGACAAGAACCAAACGATTCATTCATCCTTGTATTAATGAAAGCTTTAAAATCAGGCAGAGAATCCAATTTATGTAGTTTCAGCTCTTTTTGAAGGTAATTCCAAGTGGGAGGAGCGAGCCACTTGAAAGTTTTTTTCTCCGCTCAGTCCGTGCACTAAGTACAGACAACAAAACTAAGTCTTGAGATCTCACACTATAGCTACAGTCAGATCTCTGTTCAATCAAAGTACAAATGTACGAAGGGAGTTTTAAGACGATGGCCAACCAGCCCTGGAATGACGCGTACAGTATTTACAGTAGTTACAGAGCTGAAAGCAAATGAAGTGTCAGGAAAAAAAGAAAAAGAAAAAAAGTGCAATTGCTGAAAACATTTGAAAGTTTAGTTTCAAGTTTTCCAGCTTTTACGTCAACACTTAAAATAGCTTAAGAGCTGAAAGCAGATGAAGTGTCAGTTTACGTCTTGAGTAGTTTAATGTTATGGGCTCTATGAACATCAACAGAATCTCCTTCCTTCACTCATCCCACAGTAGTGCAGTTGAAGTTGAAGCATTGAAAGCAGTTGAACTGTCAGTTTTTAAGTTGAAGCACTGAAAGGCATTGAAGTGCAATTGCTGACAGCATTTGAAAGTATAAAGTTTACACTCCATATGCTGTTAAATTGTCAGATTTAATGTCAACACTTAAATAGTTAAAGAGGTGAAAGCAAATGAAGTGGCAGTTTAAGTTAAAGCACTGAAAGGCTTTGAAGTGTCAAAGTGCAATTGTTGAAAACATTTGAAAGTTTAGTTTTAAGTTTATGCTCCGTGTGCTGTCAAATTTTACAGCTTTTATGCCAGCACTTAAAGTAGTTTAAGAGCTGAAAGCAAATAACGTGAAAGTTTAAGTCAAAGCACTGAAAGGCTTTGATGTGCTGAAGTGCAATTGCTGAAAACAATTGAAAGTTTAGTTTTAAGTTAACGCTCTTTATGCAGTTGAATTGTCAGTTTTATGTGAGCATATAAAGTAGTTTAAGAGCTGAAAGCAGATGAAGTGTCAGTCTATGTCATGGCCATAAAAGTAGTTGAATGTCAGGAGCTCTATGAACATCGACACATCTCCGTCCTTCACTTATCCCACAGTGCTATCGTGCTCAATACTCCTAGATTTGATGGCACACATCTTTTAATAGGAACGAAAGGCAACTAACTAATCATAGTTGAATTAGTGCGTGTCAGCAGCAGGGGCAGCCATTAAATTACACTGCTATTAGTCATTATACAGTATTTAGACTTTACAGTTTCACTGTTAAACATAATCATGTCCTACAGTAGTTTTATTATCCATGGGAAGTATTTATTATGAAACAATCCTGCAGTGTGTTCTTATCAGTGAATGCAACTTAGCGAATTCATGTTATTGACCCGCTAATCTTATTCAAGGTCATGATCCACTATAAATAAAATCCATAAAAAAAGGAACCTTGTAAACAACAGTGGACTGAGTGGACTTCTTATCTTACACTTGGCAGCACAGTAGTTCTCATACATATAGAAAATGATTTATCTCCCATACCATGTGGCCACCTCCTGATGAGAAATCACATTTTAGCATGGAGGTGGTTATATCCTTGGCCTGTTTACTCCAGCTGCCTGTGGGGCAGAGGGTAAATTGAGGGTAATTATTATTAGGGTATGGAAATGTTGACAGCTTTACATAGCCGACCCTGCCTTACTCGCAAAGCGACTCACAAGAACACACAGTGACAACAGTAACTCACACCTGTTTGTATGGGAGGCTCTCCAGCACGGGCTGGAGTCTCTGGAGTGATTTCACTTTGTTTGGGGGATCTGTCTCCCTGATGCATCTGTTTCTTATCATCTTTTGATTGTAGTGCTACTTTGTGGATGATGTATCCTTTCATTATGAGCGTGGCCTCATTATCCATTTATGTGGCTAATGCTCTTATCCCTCGTGGCTTGGCATGCACATGAAAAAATAATTGCTTGTAAGTAATTCTAATATGACCACTGTTACATGCTACAACAATGCTCTGCTAGTTTCAGACCCCACCCCCTCTGACCGCTGTTTAAGTCAGGTATTCCTCACACTTGACCCAAAAACCATTCACTATAGAAAGCCAATTAAATTTAAAGGGACAGTTCACCCCTAAATCAAAAATACTTATTTGTCCTGTTACCTGTAGAGCTATTTATCAATCTATGTTGTTTTGGTGTGAGTTGCCGAGTGTTGGAGATATCAGCTGTAGAGATGTCTGCCTTCTCTTTAATATACTGTAACTAATCAGAGGGAACCCGGCTTGTGGTGCTCAAAGCGCCAAAAAAAAAAACCTTTTCAAAAACGTAACAGCAATGTCTTTATCCAGAAATTATGAGTCACTTACTCAAGATAATCCAAAGACCTTGTTGTGAGCATTTTCACATAGGAACTATTTCCTTTCAACTTAACTGCACCTGCCAACCGTATCAACACCCAGAGGGAAGCATGAATCTACTCATGAAAAGAAGGCTCATGCTCATAACAGCAAGAGATGTAAACATTAATGGTGTCCGCCTTAGCTTAGCTGCAATGGTAGCTAGCTCAGTGGTGCTAGTTGAGCTAGCAGTAGATGCAAACTTCCCTCTAAGGCCGATATCTAAAAATTGGCAGCTCACACCAAAACGATCTAGATTAATAAATAGCTCTACAGGTAAGAGGAAAACTTTTTTTATTCTGGTGAACTGTCCCTTTAAGAGCTACAGCAATAGGCTGCAGTGTTTTGTCACTGATGCCTTAAACTAATAGACACATTAAGATCGCAAAATGTCTTGGTCGTACACGTTTGTCTTCTGTCGAGGGGTTCTGAAGACGTTGGCGCAAATCCAGAGGCATTCATATGTTTGTGCCAGCTTTAAACCTGAGAAGGAAAAAAGAAAGTTGTTGCTATGGGACAGGACGATGCAAGCTATTCTGTCCGTCCCTTTGAGCAATCATCAAAGTTTTAAAGACTCTGCACATGTGATCTCTCCACGTTGTAACCTACTCGGGTTACAGTTGAAAGCATGCTTCGATGGCTTGCATCTTAGCACTTCTCCTTGAACCCCCTCGCCATAAGAAGTTCCTACAGCAGCCGTAATGATGTCATGACAGATGCCGTTATCGAATGTCCTCCACCCTGTACTGCGTCAACAGGCATGTTACCCACATAATGCAACACAAATAACTTAAATAAGCTAGATTTTATGTTGCTGGGGGACATGCGTGTTGAATTACTTCTCCATTTATATTGTCACAGTGGAATTTGCCCCCACGTATTAGTATTATGTATCATGATAGCCTCATTTTCTAGTCTATATTAGGATGACCGATGTCTTGAAATAAGAATTGATACCTCAGAGATGATTATCTGCAACACTGTAGAGAGAACGTTAACAGATTTTCTTTCCATTATCAGACAGGAGCAAGATTAAATCATGTCATCTTCCAATTCCACATCTATCTTTATGGACTACATCCTGGCTGTTCTCATATAGGGCTTTGGCTGCTGAAGGAATTTTTCCACATTTCTGGCCCATTGCGCTCGGCTGGGCCTTGATGAAGCCAAAAGTACCTGCTTTAATTGCTGTGTTTTATAGACTGTACACAAGGCTACCCTCGCTAAATACAGCATGCTTAGATTAATGGGAGCGTTCAGCGTTAGTGCATTTTTAATGAGGACTGGAGGCTGCCAGACTACTTTTCTATATGATGAGGCACACTTTCCCCTTCGTTTGTGACACTGGCACGATACGTTGTGGCGCCCCAGTGCCCGCCAGCTGGTATCCAGTGTGAAGCCAGGAGAATGCTGGTGTGCCTAGTAAAGTACATCCCACCCAGCAATGACAAGCAAACAAACAAGCTCCCTGTTTGGTGCATTTTTTTCAGGCAAGCAGTGCAACTTGAAATGCACCGTCTGAGATGTAAATACCCACATTCACAGACACACCCACCCACACACATATACACAGAAAGAGCATCACGCACGTGGACGGTTTGGTATTTTTCCACATTCGCACACAAGATTGCACCTGTTGTCGCCGCAAACACACACACATATACGGAGCTTATCAAAGAAAAACAAGAGTTTACAGCCTGATATGTTACAGGATACAGGGTGTGACCCTGATTTACATTTGCATGGGGAGTGCAATGGAGTACAGAGAGCAGAAACGGCAGTCAGCAGAGAAGATAACCCCAAACATTCACTCTAAATTTATGCCAGGATCCTATTCCCTCTCACTGAATTAATGCTTTAATCTCTCCCTCTTTGTTGCATGTGTACTTGGGCTCAGGGTGTGTGTGTTTGTGTGTGTGTGTTGGGCGTCGGGAGGTTGGGGGTGGGGGATTATATTTCTCAGCAGCCACTGTTTTAGTAGTTCTTTTTGGAATGAAAGAATTTACCGACGACGTCCGGAGCCTGAGAAATTGCACCTTTTGCCATTTCAGTCTTTCCTCTATTCAAAGTCACACCAATAGTCCCCATCAGTTCTGCTGTCTTTGCATTTCTCCTCCACAAAGAAATAGCTAGTGTTCTTTAATGGAAGATTACCTTCAAATGCAAGCTTAAAAGATTATGCGCTTTCATATATGTCTTTGAGGTCCATTATTCGATGTCATTTCTTGAACATTCGGTCCTCTCCCTCACTTTCCCCACCTCTCCTTCTCTTTCGGTTGTTCTCTCATTTATCTGCGCATCTTTAATTCACCACTTTATCTATTTAAATAATACTCAACTGCTCATATCGTGCACAGAAACTTTTTTTTTCCGCCAGACGCCTATGTCAAACCTGTGACTTAACGTACTGCATCTTTGATCCCACGGCTCACTCTGCATGCAGTACCACCAACATGTCCGCTGACAGGCCGTATTCATAATTTATTCCACTCTAAAATGAAAAATCAAACGTATGCCGGGGAATATTCATCCTTCCCACTGCCGTCCTGCCACCTGACTCCTCGCTTTATGAATTATTTTGACTATTGGTAATGATGTCCTGTGTTGGTAGGCCATTACAGGAGAGGAACTTAATTTGCCCATTGTTAATTAATTGCTTCATTCTTAGCGGGAGTAATAAAAATGCTATTAAGTAAAATACCTCTATCATTAACCTAACTTTGTTAATATGGGTATCAGTGGGGCTCAATAAACAAAAGCTGTAGTGCCTACCGCCACACAGGGGTAATTAAAAATGCACTGTCATTAATTATAGTGGATGGAAGATTGTCCAATGAGTTGGAGTCTTGTTGACTATTCCCTTTCCAAGCCAGCGCTCCATCAGGCGCTCAGGTGAGAAGAGTGAGTTTTTATCAAGCCTTGACTTCCTGCTGTTTATCTGCAGTGTATGAGTCTATGCATATAAACCAAACATATCCTGCAGTTGCACAAAATGAAGTACTTTCTGTTCTTTTGAGCTGATTTTTAACTGCTATTTGCTTTTGTAATTATACAACCCACAGTTGGAGAGATCCTGAATGTGCTGCAATATTAGTTGATGCTTTACTGGTGAGTCACAATGCCGCATAGCACACCGCTCATCTCAGATTGTAACAGATGAAAGACAGGAATTATGCAAACTGCTATAAAATCTGTTTGGTCAAGAAGCCATAAAGCAATTGTCAGGTTAAATATCTGCTATCTCAGCTTGTATAAACAGACATGTTTGTGGCACAGATAAAACCCAGTAACTGCAACACCTTTTGGAATTTAGTGGAGGTTTTTGTCGAGGAGCTGGTACTTTTCCTTTGAGGCGTGACACATACACAGTACCTTAAACAAGAATTTAACAGCAGAGGTAAAAGCAGCTGCAGTTGTATTACTTAAGTCATTCACAGAGAGAAAACAATAATCAGTACCTGTGCTTCTTGGAAGCTGCAATAAACGACATGGATGAATTACTAAACAGGCCGATTGGGCACAGGCCCAGGGACCCAAAGTGACAGGGGCCCCCTGGCCTTTAACTGCAAAACATCACTCAAATTAACACAAACTGGCCAAAAAGAGACAAAACAACCAAAATGAGACACAAAATGACTCCAAAGAGATACAAAATTACCTCAAAGTGAAACAAAACAACCAAAGGACGCACAAAAGTGTTACAAAGATACACAAAAATGACCAAAAAAGACACAAATTGACCTCAGAGACACAGAATGACTTCAAAAAGACACAAAACAACCAAAAGAAATACCAGAATATTCCTCAAAGTGACACAAATCAACCTCAAAGAGACCCAAAACAACCAAGAAAGACATAAAATTACCTTATTTACACAGAGTTGACACTAATTGACATAAAGCAACCACACGAAAACATAAAAAGAATATAGGGTGACACAAAACAACCAAAATAGACACAAAATTACCTGGCAGAGGCACAAAATGACCTCAAAGGGACACAAAACAACCACAAGGGGAGACAGAAAGACTAACAAGAGACTCAACACGACCAAAAACAACCTAAAGTTACCTCAAAGAGACCAAATGACGACAAAGACCACACAAAGAGACACAAAAACATCACAAAAGTAGTGCGTCTTTCTCCGAAGAGGTGGTGGGGCCTTTTACATACCTGTGCCCAAGGGCCCATTGTCTCGTAATCCGCCCATGGTTAGGTAAATACAGATTTACATTTACTCAATCTAAAGCTTTTATTGCACTAAAAACAAATGACTTCCTTTAACTCTCTGCAAACATACCTGAATGAGTCAACTGAGATGCCGTAAGAACCTTTGTGTTGCATCAGTAAATTGAGAGGTGGGTGAACAATAGTTAGTAGAGATATTAACTTTGAAGATATTCTCATTTGTTTGCTTACGTGACAGCTTTGACACTAATCACTCACACCAGGATCGGAGCCTTGAGATCAACATTGCCAGCTTCATGTATCTCTGCCCTCATTGTTTTCCTCCTCTTCACTATCTCCCCTTTTTTTCCTACGTTTTCCTTTTTCCTCCCTGTCTCCATCTTGTCACACTTC
Organism: Cephalopholis sonnerati; assembly: GCA_019142605.1. Lineage (NCBI taxonomy): Eukaryota > Metazoa > Chordata > Actinopteri > Perciformes > Serranidae > Cephalopholis > Cephalopholis sonnerati. The sequence goes on from JAGQAX010000023.1 coordinate 13,293,317, forward strand.
TGGGAAAAAAAAAAAAAGAAAAAACTGGCGGCACAGGCGTGAAATTGATGTGATGAAAAACAACTGGGATATCTCTATGAGCCATTTGCTTTGTGGTTTTGGCCACCCTCTCTCCCCTCAGCGTGGCTCTGGGCTTTCTGTTGCGATTGGGGGCATACTGCAAATTAGCCAGCAGCTATCTGAGGTTACCGACCAAGTGCATCGCCGACCTCGCTCCCTGACAAACTCACCCCTCCTGGAACCAGCTCCACACCCGGCTTCAGCCCAAACTCTGTTTCAGTAAGGCTGGACTTTCTTTTAGTTTGCTTGTTATGCTTAAATTCTCCCAGAAACATATATGATCCATTATAATCATTTCCTTTGGCATGCCTTTAATATTCCTGAGTCAATTGAATTTATAGAGAGGAGGCGGTGCAAGTTTGGCATACCTAATGTTGCTTCTTACGTTAATGTAATTCAAAATTGCATTTACACTGACAAATGGCTGCACATACCCTAAGTAACTATGAAATAATAATAAATAGGTCTGCGTCCACGCTACGTTTCATAAGAGCTTAGATAAAGCATCGTCCTAAGGCCCGGTAGTGAATGTCTTTTTTATTACTGACTTCCCTAACAACCGAGGAAACAGAACGTGCAAGGGCAAATAAGAAAACTCTCCCCACAGTTATGTTCATCCTAACATCTCCCACATGAGCCATGAAATCGGGCTCTGACTTATCCCGGAGCTTCACGTTTACAAGGAGAGATAAGGGCAGTTCAGACCTATTGTTGCAGCCAGCATGACCCTAAACATGAAAGGGCATCTCGGCCATCTCCCATTGTGTGCAGCTACAGTATATATTGAGCTGCATAAACCCATCCTTTTGTGTGAAGTGAAAAGAGAGGGGCCTCTTAATTAAGCGAGCGAGAAACGCAAGTGACTTCCTACGTGCATAAATGAATGTTCAAGAAAGTAACTGTGTCATCCTGAATGTGGATAAATGAATAAGTTGCTGAATGCAAGCGGCAGTAAGTGGGTTAGCATGTAAATAAATGAATAAGTTAGCAAATTAGTGTTTAAGTGTGTTAGCATGTAAATAAATGAATAAGTGAGTGAATTACAATGCGAGGGAGTTTGCAGGGTGAATAAAGACGTTAAGGAAGCGAGAGTGTCAGCAGCGCAAAGGAAGTTATCTCCTGAAATAAAAAAACAAAACAAAACAAAAAAGCCTTTGAGGACACAGTTGTTAAAGCAGCGCTTGTTGCCGGGCGGCACAAACGAGTACATCTGGCTCGCGCATGTCATATTTCCTCATGTACAGATGACATGCCAATTACTCCTTAATTACACGCGTCATCTGGACCAAAGTGCCCAATGCCAGCGCTGATTAATCCTGTTTATTGTGGCGGTGATGACAGTCCCGGTGGACACAGAGCACCACAAAACACACAACAAGGGATTATGTGAGGGACTTGGAGAAGGCTGCAGGGACAGGACAGCCGGGGCAAAGGGTTGACTGATTGAATGACTGCCTGACAGTTAATCTTGCTCTTGATTTTCACCACTGATGATCAGATATCATAAAAAAAATAAAAAAGTGATGGAAATTCATTTCATTTCCAGAAAGTGGAAATGGCTTGAGGCATAACAACATTGGACTGGAAAAAAAAAGAAGGAAAAAAAAAGCTTTCGTTGCCAAAAACACTGACGTTGCCTACTCACGAGGAAAAGCCAACATTATTGCTCAGCACAATCTGCAATATGCTTACACACGCTTTCATGTTGATGGATGGCTGCCAAGTCATTTGAATATCATGTCCAGTTAAAATCACGATTTTACACACATCAAAACCAATTACTTTCTGTCATCTTCACATCCGCATCTCATTATTTCTTCCAATTTAATATTGCTAACAAGGGGGGAGAGTGCATTTGCAACACAATTTTATTTCCAAAATGTGATAGTCAGGAGGGGGCAATGAGGTCGCGTTAGCAGTGGAAGAATCTGTGTGTGTGTGTGTGTGTGTGTGTGTGTGTGTGAAAATCTAGACCTTCCTGTAAATGAATACGTGGCACAATGTGAGCCAGATACCCATCGTAAGCAGGAAGATCTAAGAGCGTGACCGGAATATGCGGGGGAGGGGAAGGTGGTAACCATTAGATTAACACTGAGATAGTGAACGTGGCCGGACCGGCGCAGGGAGGCCAGCGGGGACCGGGGTCAGCCCCAGCGAAGGGGACAGCGAGGCGGTTTATCTTCAGATGAGAGATGGAACAGCTTCGGAGCATGGCGAGGTAGTTTGCTGGCCTCCCATCGGTCTGACCCTTTGTTAAAGTCCGCACTTCCTGTCCCCAATCACTCCTCCTTGTACTTAGCTTCCATCTTCCTTCCCCTCCTTCCATATCTGCCTCTAATTCATGCCCCGGCTTTGTCCAAATCTTTCTATCACTCAGAGCGGCTCACTCCCTCTTGCTTTTGTTGCTCCCTGTCACACTCTCTTTCACCATTAGCTCCATCTCCATCCATCTGCTCCTTTTGTCTCTTTGCTCTTTTTCACTAGGATGCCTTGGCAAAAATGGGTATTGACTGTGCCTTCTCTTTCCTCTCATCCCAGCTCCGCTTTCCTTTTCTTTTTTTTTTCCCATCACTGTGTACTCCAGCAGCACTGTACATGCTCCTTTTAGGAGGTGATATGAAGAGTAGTAGAAATGCACCCTGTAAGGGGAAAAAAAGGTGATGATACAATCAGTTTTATTGTGCCGTAAGGATTTTTTCAGGCTTGTGGTTATACACCCCGTATGCAGGCTGTATGAAAGAATTGCAATTCGCATGCATTTTTTTTTTTCTCTCTCTCATTCCCCTTCTCCTTCTCTTTTCATTGCTCAAGATAATTAGACTGCAGTCTGGACTCAGGGGTGTAACGTTTCTGCTCACGTTTCCATGATACAAGAGTAAAAGAAGAAAAAAACCTGGTTGTGCTGCTCCAGAAATTTCTACCTGTGTGTCACCAACCCCCCCACCACCACCACCACTACCACCTTCTCCACCTCCACCCCTCCTCTTTCCCCTGATGCTGTTTTAACGTGGAGTTCCACGAGGCACAATGCACTTCAGCTGACCTAATTCTTCCCTGGCACTCTTCCAGTGCTAAGAGTACATAAGGACTGCGCTGTCAAGGTATTCAGCCCTGCCTCTCTATTATTTTAGAAATCAAGCAACATCTGTTGTGCTTTGGGCCCTCCTCGTGACTCACAGGAGGTTGTTGTTTTTTTGTTTTTTTTGCAGTTTGCAGAAAGATGCACCAAAAATTTGCCTTTAGCCAGTGATGAGATCTCATTAACGCGCTTTTCACATTCTAGAGTTCATTACAACTCCTGCTGCTTTTTAGTCAAACATTAATTTTGCCAACAATATTTAAACATGCAGTCCACAATCCAAACATGATTTAGTACACATGTCAGAGAAGAGGTAATTCTTTTAATGCCTGTATATTACCTTGCTTACGCAGCTCCAAACATCATTGCTTTTACAGGCCATAGCTTCTGACTGTCTGAGTTTAAAGTTCATATTAAACTTTTAAAGTGCCTTACTGGATATTCAGCATGACAACAAGCACTATTTCCATGTGCCCTTTCAGTAGAAACAGATTTAACTGCACCTCCTCCACACAAGCACATCTCATTTCCTCTAGTTACATTGCCGGGCATGTGGCATCTGTTGGAATTTTACAGCAATTTCAAAGTTTGGGTTTGTAGCATTTTAAGTCTTGTTTATGTATGTGTGTTTGCAGCCCAAACCCTCATGGTCCATAAATTTTAATATTCCTGGTGAGTGCTATACCCAAGCAAAACACAAAGTGCCTCACAAGTCCCTGCCCAGAGCGCTAGTTTAGCACAATTCTCCACCAAGACGCATTACACACCAGGCCTGTGCTCACAGCTCACCCTCTTTGTGCCACCACTTTCCACATGCATCTTGCATGACTCGCTGGCGATTTTAAACAAGCCCAATAACAGCCCCGCAACACACGGCTCCGAGGGGAGACTCCGACTCGCATCGCCATGTGACCGTGATATTATTCATCTGCGACAAGGGGGGGCAAGGCCGCCGCTTTTCTCCCGCTCCTCCAAAAACAGAGCCGGAGTAGGGAAGGGGAGGGTGGAACCGTCCTGTGTCGCGCCCCAGGCTCCTTTTTGTGTTTACCTGCCCCTGCATGGGACTGCTGCTATTTTCAGTTCCAAGGCTCAGCCATGGCTAACTGGCCCTAGCCTCTTCATGCCATTTGCCTTAATAATGTGGGCTGGACTCTCTGCGGGGAGAGTAGCCACCATCCTGAGAGCGGCTAAATGACACAGTGGAGTTCATTGATGGAAAGGATTACACGCTTGCATGCAGGGTGGCGAGGCGACGGGTTCTCTGAAGGGCACTACAAAGAGAGGTGATGTGAAATCATCGCAGGAGGAGAATGCACTGGCTTACTGTATGTCAAAGGGCGAGCGTTGGCATAATTTGTGGTGTCATGCTGTTTATCTTGTAGCCTATAATGAATGAGTTAGGAGCCTATGGAGGCTGAGTAAATGTACGGGCCTTGTCAGAGATCTTTCTGTGGCACTGAATAGAGATAACAAAGAATATAAAATGATGTATCATGGTAAATATTTCAAATATGTGAACCAGTTTTATTAAAGTGGAAACAGACATACTTGGATTTCCAAGTGGTTTTACTATTGGCGCTGATGTTGCAAAGACACCACAACGCTTTCTGTTTTCTTCAGAGCCTAGCACAGTTTCCACAGTTACTTTTGGTTGTTCCATCATTCGCCATTTCCGCTACTGGAGATAGTAACCTGCAGAAAACATACATCGATACTCTTTGGTTGGGATTTGCTACCAATGGCTACCACGCAAAACAAAAGCACTATCTTCTTCCTGTTTCGGTCCCACAGTTGTTCATGCATCTTTTTTGTGCCATACATTGAGCCTTAATTCTTTCAGGAGATCGTGCCTGGTGGCAGACAGTTGCATAGTGAAAGCAAAGCTTACAGGGAGCCAGTCTAAATGCTGATAGCATCATTATTCTATAGCTATTACACTGTGCAATCAGCGTTTACCGCATAATGATAAGTTAAAGCAAGAAACTTGTGTATTTCCACTTTATTAAAGGGTACTTTCAAAGCGTGTGATCATTTGACACCACATTAGGACCTTATATTTGCGCCGTGTATCCATTTACATTTCCTGTCGCCAGTTTTGTATGGCATTACATCTTATGTTATTGTATTGCATTTGACTACTGTGAAATGTGACCGCTTCCTCCACTCTCCCCCAATAAGGAGCGAACAACATGACTCGTCGCAGGGAAAAAAAAATCGCCCAAGCCCCAAAGATCTGAAAGCATGTCAAATGACAAGCGGGAGAACAAAGCAGAAGCAGTCTTTTAACAGTCTTTAACAATAAATGAATAGATGTAACACTCTGTTTTACCTCTGCCCTCAATTAATTCCTATGAATCCAGCCACCATGTATTAAAATGGCCAGATGCTAGGATAGATTCTGTTGGGAGCAATGACATGCAACAAAGTGATATGAATCATCCCCCACCACGCTGTGCAGCAGCGCACGCTCTCAGAGGGCCGGTGACACAATTTATGGAAAAAGGAAAACAAGACACAGCCACTTGAGTATAGATGGACTGTCAAAAAGCGACACTGTTAAAAAAACACTGTCAGGCTGTATTGGAATTAAACACTTAACTATAATTTCCACTACAGGATCAGTACACATTCGGCTTTTTAACATAAATGTTAATATCAGATTCAATCTGAGACCAGAAATGCAAATGGGAGACTCTGTACCATGAGTCAGGCCACGTTGAATATTCAAACAAAGATAATTATCTGTGGATTAGCCCCATTTTAGCTTTGAGAGCTCCACTTGTCAGCTGACTCTTGGGAGATATTGTTTAATCATTAAGACCCTTTGCTTTCTGAGAAATGCCAGCAGCACAACCCCGATTTAAGTAAGTCTCACTGTCGTTTTCACTGCGTGTGGAACTGGACATCTTCTATGTGCATACAGATAGGGGTGTCACATTGCATTGTTTTTTAGTTATGAGCCATTTAGCAATTACGCAACAGTCTTAATTAATTCGGATTTTAAAGGGACAGTTCACCCCAAATTGAAAATAACATATTTTCCCTCTTTCCTCTAGTACTACTTGTAAATCTAGATTGTTTTGGTATGAGTTGCAGAGTGTTGGAGATATTGGCCCTAAAGATGTCTGCCTTCAATTGAATATAATGGAAGTATACGGCACTCATGACCCGGTTACTCAAGATAACCCACAGACCTTGCTGTGAGCGGTTTCATGCAGGAACTGTTTTCTTCCTACTTAACTAAACCCGCCAAACGTATCACCACACAGAAGAAGGCATGCATCTGCTGCTAGCTCACGTAGCGTCCAAGGGTTTAGGTTTTGTTTTAACACAGGGGGTTGGGGGTCCTCAGCCAGGGTAACATTAACTCAACAACACTTAACTAATACTACAGTTTAGCCAAGGATAACGCCGTTTATGTTTACATGTCATGCTGTTACGAGCACGAACCTCTTGTCAGTGAGTAGATGCACACGTCCTTCTGCACAGTGATACGGTTAGCAGGTGTAGTTAGAGAAGAAATAGTTCCCACATGAAACTCACAACAAGGTCTGTGGATTATCTTGAGTAACGGGGTCATGATTTCTGGAAAGAGACATTGCTGTTGAGTTTGTTAAATGTAATTTTTAGCACTTTAAGCACCACAAGCTGAGTGCCATCTAGTTCCATTATATTCGAGAGAGGGCAGACATCTTTGAGGCGAATATCTCCAACACTCTGCATCTCATGCCAAAAAAACCTATACTGATACATAGAGCTACGGTTAAAAGGAAAAATACGAATTTTTGATTTTGGGGTGAACTGTCCCTTTAATGGTTCCATTTTAAGTAAATCTGTCTGCGAGGTTATGCTCTGCAGTTTGAAATAATAAAAGTCTTACAGAGGTTTTAAGAGGTCAGGTCCATCATATGACAACATGCTATGCCTCAAATGGGTGTGAACAACTTTTCACACTTCATCCTATATATCCAGCCCCCTTGAGATGTGATGTCTATGAGAGTAGCTAAATGCAAGAACAGTGTGAAAGCAAGACCCAAGGTCATTCTTGGGGGCGAAATGATCAAACGCGCGGTGATGTCGGCCCCATAGCTGGCCCAAATGTCTCCTCTGATGTGGTGCTACGAAACATTTTCATTCAGCACCGGTCTGCGACAATCTCCCCATTCTTGCCCATTCATTAGCATCTCTCTGCAACTGAAACAAAAGCTGTGGCATTTCAAAGATTACCTGTACTTCAGTAGGGCTGTAGAGCCCCCCCATCCCCCACCCCCCTTTTCCCCCCTTTTGATATGATTCCTATATCTACAAATCTCTACCGCTGCACACGTAAATATCCTGCCTCAAGCAAGAATGTGTTTGCAGAGAAAAAAAAGAAAGAATCAAAGACCATTCAAGAAAGGAAATCATAACATTATATCTATATTTAGCTTCCGTTGTCTTAATTGGCATGAAGAGTACAATCAGATAAGCCTTTTGACTGTGACTCGCATGCCGCTTCAGGAGAGGGAGAAATATCGTTTACCAGCGTATATCTCCTGCCAAGATTTTTTTCTTCCCTTTCCTTTTTTTTTGGCTAGTCTGTGTTCATTATGGCGCTATTACTCAAGTTGTAAAGAATCTATCTGACCAGTACCTGCAGTTAGCTACATCTGTTGGACACATAAACACCACGCAGAGACTTAGAGGTTATTTTAACGACACCTTCTCACCACAGAAGGACTTAAATCCCTGTTGTCTGAGTGTTTTTATATCTGCCGCAGTTGCAAAGCCAGCCACCATCTAGCCCTATGTCACTCCCATGTTCCCCCCTATATTATGTCTCTGTGGTACTGGTCCATCTGGGCTCTGTGAGGTCACTGCACACGCCACCTGCTCAGATCGGGTTTCGCCGTTGCTTCTGGGTAGCATCTCTGGGCACGCGTGGAGAGGCAGATGTATAGATTTAGTGGTACAAATGCCCTCAGATACCCATAAGCATAACACACACACACACATATATAACGTCTTACTGCACTCACAGGAGCGAACACTGGCGTGCTCACACACAATCTGTACAATTTACATATCCAGGCCCACAACCTTTTTTACAGGTTTCTGTGCAATTTTGTGTTTAATGAGACTTACTGTATGTGGTTCACAAATTTAGGGAGACAATTGCTCCTTGCATGCTCAGGTGGACTTAATAGGCTTACAAGAGTAAAAATTGGATTGAGGCTAGCAAGTTCCATGGAGTGAGTTTCTTATTACAGGAATGTATTGTCAGAAGTTAACTTGCTTTTTTCCCTGAAAATAAACATAAAACCATCCATATCCTCTCTTTTATAGGTGCTGTTTTTTAAAGATCTAATGCAGCAGTGTAGTTTTAGAATAACATCATACATGAAAATCCCTATAAGACAATACCTTGTGATAATTTCCATATAGAATAATGTTAAATGTATGTTCAGATGAAGACAATAACATTTAGGATTGGAAAGGATTCCTCCTGCAGTGAGCCTTGTCAGTCTATACCCAACAGAAACCCCGCTTTGTTTTATATGTCCACAAGCTTTTGTTTTTATTTTACCGAGGTAGTGTTGCCTATACACGTCCTGTTGACACTGTATACACGGTTGATACTGCCACCTGTCCTTTTTATTGCCTCTGAATGGACAGAAAATACTTTCAGAAAGACTGAGTTACCCTCTTTGATACTTAATACTCCAAAGGCAGGCATTTCAGGTTACAGTCTGGAGTTAAAACAGGAATGGAGCAAACAATGGGAATTATTAGTGATTCTTTTGTTATTGCTTTACACTCTATTGTTAGGACAGGGAGCACACATTTGAAACTTTAAATGTGATAGACATCCACTGTAATCTCGACCTTAAAAACTCATTTTAATGACAATATTGCTTATAATTTCTGCAAAGACATAATGTGACTATTTCCTTAATATATATAATCATTTGTGCATGCTGGGATGTCAGTGCCTTGAGTTTTTTGCGCATTGTTGCAGAAGAATCCCCGTAGGTGCGGTGACATTACTGGATCAGCTTTGTAAAAATGTTAGTCACTTTTGAGGGGGGAGCTAGAAACGATCAGGGACGTGGACTCACTGAATTTGGAGGTGCTGCAAAGTCCCATCTGCTTTCACAAGATCAAACCTAAGACATGACTGATGATGGGCATTTATGATGTGACAAATTATTAGATGGAACTCACCAAAAAAGAACATTGATCCTGAAGGTCCGTATATATTCCTGACATTTTTACAAGTTTGAGGATGAGAAACTACAATACCAAATTTACACTAATTTAGTTAAGCGATTTGCGGCCATTCACACTGCAAAAAATGCTCATTTAATCTGTTTTTAAAAACATTTTTACAACAAAGCTGAGCTCCTGCATCAAATCGAGATTCTTCAATAATGTTTTTGAGAAAATATGTCAGTTTGTTATTTCAAATTAATTTTAAGCATGGGTGTAGAATTTGGGGGGGGGTGCAGGGGGACGTATCCCCTCAATATTTCACGCATGAAACATGACAGTAGTAGACTTTTATTTTGACAAACTTAAAGACATTTACACCATAAAATAATGCAAAAAAAAGGCACAAATTGGTGTATTAAAGTCACCACAATGTGGGAAATTAAGTGTCAGATGCTTAAGATTTGCTGGTGGAGGAGCCCTGACGCATCTTATAGTGTCCCCCAGAATATTGAAACCTACATGCTAAATTTTAATTCTGTATTGAAATACCCCAAATGAGTGCCTCAAACTGCAAGCAGAGTCTGTTGCTTTCTTTATGAATATATACATGTAATACTGTGTGTACATGGATGTATATAGATAGATAAAGCCATAATGTGGTTTTGAGATTGACACTTTTTGCAGTGCACGGAGAGGATTTTACTATGTGCGCAGCCAGACCCCGCCTGCTCACTGCGCGTCACTGGCGAGTAGTGTGGACTCGGAGTCACTCCCCTGCCTACTTTTAATAGCTTTGTCATGTGATGGAAAGCAGTTGTAAGACAGGTGCCCTCGGTTCATTCTCGGCGAGGGGCAGCAGTTGCCTGTGTGAGAGCGAGTGGGAAGCGTGTGTGGATTTCTTTTTTACTTGATTTTCTTTCTTTTTTCTTTTTTTTTTTCTTTTTTTCCTTTTTTTTTCTCGGACGTCATTCAGTGGCTGGATGGCGTGGGACAGGTGTAACCAGGACTCGGTGTGGAGAGAATTAGAGGTGAGCGCATCTAAAAATCCGACTTGTTTCATCTCTCTAGCCCTCTGGACTTTCTTTTTTCCCTGGACCGATGGACAACACTGACTATCCGAGACAGTGATTTCCACATTACGCTCTCTTCTCCTCTGCTCCTGCTCCTGCTGCTGGTGCTGGTGCTGGTGGTGGTGCTGGCGGTGGCATGCCGGTGGTGTAGTGCGCGTCTGGACACAGTTGAGGATGCGGGGGATATACAACACGGGAATATATGACAAGTGGAGGGAATGTGCGGAATCTCCCTTTTCACCTCAGTTAAAGATGTAGTTGTAATGCGTGCACAGGCTCGGGACCATCGCTCTCCTCATAGGATCTCTGCTCAGTCGGAGCGAGTGCTTGCAAGCTTGCGGATATCCTCCCAGCCGCGGACTGTACGCGCTCCGGTGCCGAGAAGCTTTTTCATGCCGAAATGACTGAAATGTCTCAAAGTCAGGTATCTCGCTGACGCATGAAATCCACTGACGATAACAATCCCTTTGATGTGCTGTGTCAGGATAGGGCATGTTATTTTCAAAGGCGAGAGCAAAGGTTGTCCACACTGAGGACTATCTGGCATTGCGCAGGAGCATCATAACGGTACCGGGCACGTCTGTATGCCAACATCCCGGCCGGTGGAGCGTTGCACTGGCTGGAGAGCAACATCCAGCCAGACTTGATCATTTTATCTCATGCGTATTTCATTTTATCTCATGCGTATTTTTAAATCTCTTTATCCAAGCAATCAGCTCCCATTCGCTCCCGTCGTCTTTTTAATCTTATCTTTTCCTCCGTTATAATAAAAGTGCATACAGATAATAAGGCACATCAAAAGGATACTTAGTCGTCCCCTTTTTTCCTAATTTACCGAGTCCATCCAGCTTGTTGTGGGCATTTACCTGGCTATACTTACAGGTCTGCATACAGGAGCTCATGGATGCTTCAGAAAGCTTTTCTCTGTAACTAAACGATGCGGTCTGGCTGCATATTTGTGGTTATCTAGGCTGCGTGATGAGAATATGAGAACTAAGACTGCCTTCGTTTAAAAAAGTAGGCATGTGTTATATTATTTAGGGACTGCTTTTCATTCAGATGCGCTCCTTTGCACTTTAATCACCGGAGCATACACGCACCCTGTCACTTCATCCAGGTAGGCTTCAGGAGAGTCTTTACCGTTTAGGCTGCGATAGTCAGTGTCAAGCAAACAAAACGCACGCGTTTTTCGTTGTCTTGTGCCTTGAAATGTAATGCATGTAGACTCGATAAGGAAACCTTGCTTTTTCAGTGAGAGAACTGTCATCCAGGATGTCAGTACTTCCTCTAATAATCTTCCCCTAGCAGGTGCTTTTATGTGCGATGCGTGCGTAAATCAGTGGAGCGCTGTGGTGCGCCCTGATTGTCTGTCTGGCGGCGCTATTTCATTAGTCCACCAAGAAGTCCATAAGATAATTGGGCACAGGACGTCCAGCCTCTGAATATCCTCACATCTTTGCTACCGTTTTTTTTTTCCATTCCGTGCCTTGTCACACTGGATCATCACAGGGGAAGCCTAAGACGCAGTGAATCTGTCCCCTTCGCTGTTGCGGTTGCAACATAACGGATTTGTCTCATCATAGTCTAAGTCATCGTGTATTCGCGTTGGTGCGAATCCGACGACAGATGAACTGTGACACCGGTGTCTGGGCGGTTTTTCCTACTTGGCACAGCATCCGTCTCCAAGCTTTGCCCTGAGCCGAACCCGACTCTCATCCCTCCTCAGTCTGCGGACCAAATACCTCCCGGCTTCGCCCGAGGATATCTATTTTATATCTGTCTTAAGGCCATCCTGTAGCGTTCATACAACGGCTGGCGTGTTGTCAACAAAATTAGGAGTGTGTATCCTATTAGACAGGAGCCATAGAGCTGCTTTCTCGGGGTTGGATTTGCATGTGCACAGGCACAGAGTGTAAACACGCCAAGACTCTGCTGTGTTTTACCTTTTTAATGATCACTGACTCCACATTTCAAAGTTTGCTGCTGTTCCAGCTGTTGGAATATTATTCGTAGTGATGACTATAATTTATTCTGTGCAAAATCAAGAAATAGGGTTTGTACATTATGATAAATATCTGTCCTTCTAAATGATCTTACAAAATCAGCTACGCTCCATAAACTTGTCGCCTCCTCTCTCACCGCTAAAACACCTTTTCACACCACCAAAGCCCTGTTTATTTCCAGTCCAGGGCCCCTCACTTGCAGCCAGAACAGAGCTGCCTGATGATTAGTGTGGGGAGGAAGCAGGAACAGCTGCTACATACAGTACACATTGGCTAGATTACATAAAAGTGGCTGGTGAATAACAAAATGTCAACAGGCAGCGTTTAGTAGCACGGAGGCCAGCACCAATGGCAGTGCTCGGGGAGTGGTGGTGGGAGGGCACGCCGTTCTGCACGGTTGGATAGAAGCAGAGCAGGAACAGGTTGCAGGTTTGCGTGTTGTGCAAAACGAGCTGTCCTGCAGAAGTGTTCTGATCATAATCAATAGAGTCATAGTCAGAAAAGTAATAAAGCGAAAGTGGCAGACATTGTCCAAATTATCGGGGATTTTGGACTTAAGTTGTCATTTGGATGAGAGGCTTAGGCTTTGTGCGTTATACAATGTATGGATTTCCTTTGTTTCGGACTCAACAGCAGGTTTTCAGAAGACTTTTGACTCCTGTCCAGATTTGGATTCCCCCATTGTTTTCAAACTTGGCACAAAGAATTCAGTGTCTGATTTGCATATGAAAGAGATTGTCTGACTACCGTTGTTTTCCTTTTTTCTCCAGTGTGCTGCCTTGGTTGGTGAAGACCAGCCCCTCTGCCCAGACCTCCCTGAACTAGACCTCTCAGAGCTGGATGTCAGTGACTTAGATGCAGACAGCTTCCTGGGTGGCCTCAAATGGTACAGTGACCAATCAGAGATTATTTCCACCCAGTATGGCAACGATGCATCCAGTCTTTTTGAGGTAAGTAAAGCTCACATAGTTTTCCTTTAGTGCATGCATCCATTGCCTTCATTGATATTTATAACATGACATGGCGGTGTTTCTAAGCATTATGCTGCTATGGAACATCTTTGCACCCACACTGATTTCATTATATGCTGTCCCAGGGGTCAGGAGTGAGCTGCGATAATAACATGCCCTAGCAAACACAACGCGCTTGAATGTGAGCCAGACAAAATGTACAACTGTTACCAGTTTACAAACATGCTTCTACATTGCTCCGAAGTACAAAAAGGGAGATAACGTGAAGAACAGTAAGCCCAGGAGGACCTTTGTCCCCTTGTTTGCATCCTGGCCGCGACTGTAGGCTCCCTTATCAAAACTTTGAGCATTTATTTCAGCCCAGAGTCAGTAATGCGGCAGACATCTGAAGGAACGCTCCGGCAGTAAACTCGTGGACACGGCAGCTGTATTGCAAAACGCTTCTCAAAGGTTGGGGTGTAAAACTTTAATCTCTGCTTCCCCCTCTCTCTCCCTCTCCTTTGCTTTCTCTCTGTCTCCTCCTATCCCTCTCTTTCCATCTGACTCTTTTTCTGTCCTCACCCGGTGACAAACGAAGTCCACAGAGGGTGATGATCTGGCCAGGGCCATAAAGCCATCGGTCTTGGGACTGAGTTCCAGTCCCCAGTTCATTATAAGCCTTTATCAGTGCCAGAGATAGACAAGAAAGACTGAGATTGGATGCTTTAGCCTCGCCTCGGGAGGAAAAACCCTGTCTGAGAAGCCTGTGTGTGCCTGTGGCCCTGTCATGTGGTCACGTTTTCAGGGGCTCTGTTTTGTGTTTTGTGTGTGTGCGTGCCCCGTCAGTGGTCTTGCAGGCAACAGTTGATAACAGGCTAAATTCTTTCCACGTTTGACCTCCTCCCTACCACTGCCACCTTTTCAGAGTCTCTTTATATCACCACACATTCTACCTCTGTGGACCACCCCAACACACACACACACACACACACAGAGGAAGGGGTGCCTTAAGTACTAGCTGGTGTGACCGTGGCTCCTCTGTCGTCTGAGAGTGATATGGCTTACAGCCACTGAGTGGCTCTGGGGATGGATAAAAATACCAATGAGAGTGTGTGCATGTGCTTGTGTGTGTGTGTGTCGTTTTAAAACACAATGGAACTTAGCACCCACTGAGGACCCTGATGAGGGAACTAGCTCTGAGCAAGAAGCCGTGTGTTACTTCCAATGTGAGAAAGAGCCTGTATTTGTGTGTCTGCAAGGGCACACGCTCGTGCACACCAGGCGCACATGTTTGCATCCACACCAATACTGTAAACTGCAGTAAGTGGGTGATGTTTTCACACACCGAGCAAGCCAGCAGCTATTGTGTTATGCTGAGGATATGGAAAGGCTTCTAATCAAGCAGTGCAAACTGGGGTTTCAAAGCAAGTAATGCATTTCCCTGACCAGGGATTTTTTTTTTTTCCATCTTTGGAAAGTTTCAAGTCACCATATGAAGTGCTCAGTTCATCATACGGCAGGACCCAGCTAATCCTACTTAATCTGACAGGGGAAAGTTTGCCGCTCGGCAAGGATCAGAAAGCTGGGGCTGCAGCTGTACTTCCTGCGGCCCCCTGATTGGCCTCTATACAGGGCAGAGAGGCATCCAATCAAAAATTTAAGATTAGAGAACACGTTAATCACCAGCCTGATTGAAAGCCTGCACGTGTATTCATTGTTTTCTTGCATTATATACATCCACTTAACAAATCAGAGTGTGTGTGTGTGTGTGTTTTAAGAAAAAGCAGGTAGCAGCTGATCAAGGCTGCCCTGAGTAACATGTGTAACAGCTGGGTGCAGCTGTCACGCTGAGGCCCCTCTTTTAAGAGTCCCCATCAAACAACATGCTCTCTGAAAGTTTGAACCACCTTCATTAGTTCAAGTAAGTCAACTGTTGAAATGATTTGCAGCCCAGACAGAAAGACAAACACCTACTGCTTTTCTTAGACAGAGCCTTTTCTTCAAGTTCCATGTGACAGACAGCAGCAAATGAGTAAACAGAGTTTGACTTGGTTATGCAGTAAAGTCGGGACTGGAAGCGTTGCTGTCACATTAAACAAAGTCTAATCTGATGATTAAGGGCAAAATACAAATTGCTTACACCCTGCATAAACAGTGTTAAGTAGTGTGTGTATGGATGCAAATAAGCCCATGTTTCTATCTGTGTATGTGTGTGTTCTGTTCTGCAAGCAACATACGGTCTTAGATCACAAGCTGTCCCCTGGCTGGCCTTTTGCTCCGTTCCCTGCCACTGTCCCAACTGTCCCTGACACGAAATGTGAAGAATGATACACCTCAACCCCCCCCCACCGCCCCTCTTGTAACACACACACAGACACACATAACAGCTATCGCTCCTGGCACAGTGTGTTTGACACCTCTTCAAAACGGGCCGACCGTGAAAGTCCACAGTCTATTTTGGGCTGCAGTTGTTAAGGGGTGGTTACTCCAATAAGTTCCCAATGTACTGCCAAAGATAATAGCATAGAAGCGTGACCTAAAGTCTTTTTAACCGCAGGACTCTACTCAGATTTCATGTCGAGCCGCGACTGTTTGATTGATGGAAACGTGTCTCGTTGGTTTTAGCTTTTTCGGATTCCGACATGGACGTCCCGGTGGCGGTCGCGCTGGGATGTCCACATCACACAGACGAATGTGTCTGCGTGAATATGCAAGAAAATTGGCACCGAGTTTACCTTCTGACATGTTATCGCCGCTGTACCTGTCCTGTTGTGAGATACGCTGATGATAGATGGACAGGTGGGACAAAGGGACAAGGGCAGATAAAGAAAAGCGAAACAAAGGGAGGCGCAGAGATAGACAGAAAAGGCCAACAGATGACAAGACAGACAGACAGACAAGGGGACAGATGGGTAGTGAAAGAGACAAATGTAGAGAGCAGGAGAAGCTTGGACTTGTGCCAGCCCAAATCAAAGCCCAAGGATTGGAAGTAAAAGGTTGTGGGCTTTGCAGGTAGTAAAATAAGATGCCAAGGCTTAAAGCATTACTCAGATATTGCATAGGGACTTGCTGCGAGTGAGCGCACGTGAGCATACATATGTGAGCCGTGGCGGTCATGCGAACTCTTTATATTCCTCCAACAGGATGTGGTTATGATGGCATCAGACTTTGCAAGGCATTATGCCGCTTTGTCGTGCTTGTTTGAGCATTTTTGGACAGATGCTCAGGCGCTTATTTTTAAGCAAAGGCAGATTAGATTGATTGGGTCATCTTTAGCAGGCTTTGATAAAAACATGCTGTGATGAAATGTTTTCCTCAAGCGGCCCTTTCCTTTCCCGTGTAAGCGCAGATTAGCTCACACACTTGTTGGGCGCTCCTGTGAGCTGAAACAGGAGTGCGCACAAAGTCATGGACCCTTTGAGAGGAATTGTCACGCCCACACACACACAAACATACATACACACACACACACACAGACAGCAGAGACCCTTATTGTCCCTGTTCCTACTCCCTGCTGAATGCCGGTTGCGTTTATTTTGCAAATTTATGCTGACATTTGAGAGTACACCACCCGCACCAGTTCACCGCTCCAGCAAAGGGTGTATGAATTATCATATTCCACTGTATAATATGATTTTCTCAAGTGAGTCTTATTAGAATACACCATACTTTCCTCATCTCGACTTCCCTTCAGTTTTTCCTGTGCTGATACATTGTTTGCACTGTCTGATGGAAGGAATCCTCCATCACTGTCGAAACTGAAGGCGAACCGCGCTTTCACACCCGCGGCTATGCTGTTTCAAGATACACAAATGAGAGAGGGAGCGCAGACAAGTAGGCGCAGACGTATAGTAGAGAGATGCAGACTTGGGCTGTCCAAGCCTGTGTCATCTCGGAGCGTCTGTCAGATCCACTCCACAACAAGAGCTCTCAACCCGCCGCCCTGCAACACTGTAGGCTTTGCTCTCTGCCATCCCCTCTCTCTCTCTCTCTCTCTCTCTCTTCCCCTCTCCTCCCTCTGTCTTTTTTGCTCCCAAGGCAAAGCATTTGTTCCTGGCTGATGGGAAGTTGAAGCTGCAGCGGCTAAACAAATATATTCTGGCCTCCAACAATCGCTTCTGGAGAGAGAGGCTGCAAGGAGGAAGGGGAGCGAGGTTGGAAAAATAAAGGGATAGTGAGCAGGGTGGTGGCCAAAAAAAAAAAAGTCCCCTCAGGGAATGTTTTGAAAAAGAGCAAGGGAACATCCTTTGGTCTGGTGGTGGCTGCTTGGCTGCATGTCTAGCTCTCACCCCCTCTCCCTCACACTCGCACACACACTCATCCCACGTTCCCAGTGGGCCCGCTGCTGATGATTGAGGCATGGTTTGGTGTTCGTGCCCCAGCTGATCCCCTGCCCCCAGTGGATACCCATCTCTCTCATCACACTGGAGCCACGGGTGTGTACGTGTGCATGCGCGTGTGTGTCTTTTTTTGTAATTGAGACACCCTATACAAAGATCAGATAGTGGTCTTTTCTGGCTAGACACAACACTATCATTGCTTTCTGTTTTGTGTGTTTGCGTGTGTGTGTATTGGGTGGGAATGACTATTTTTAGTACCTGGGGTAATCTCCACTAAGAGCCTTTCAGGGCTGTTTCACTTAAACCTGGCCAAAACACTAAGCCAATAATCCACCACCACCCCCCACCCCCATACTCTCACACACACAGACACACACGCGCACACGCAGCAACATGTTGCAATGATGCCATGTGATAAGACCAACCTTCCCTGTATTATTTAGTAGCGTACACTTTGGAGCGGGAGAAAGGTATAAACAGTGGATTCCTAGAATGCTTTTATACTCTGAAGAAAACAGACGGAGGAAGCGCAAGATGGTGTTTGCATAGCGATGAAATGAATTGATCAAAGAGTGACAGGGAGACGGGTACAAAGGACAGAGTGAAAGTGATAGCCACTAGTGAGAAAACAGTATGAAGAACAGACGAAAAGGGGAAACCTCGACAGAGAGAGAGAGGGAAGAGGATGGAGAGGGGCCTTCAATCAGTGAGTGCTGTGATTCATGGTGAAGCGCTATCAGTCTTGGGCGATAGGCTGCTTCCCCTCTCCAGGAAAGGCCAATCGATCCCAGGTGTGTGTATGTGTGTGTTTGTGTATGTACTCCGTGCCAACATGCCCAGCAGTGGCAGTAGCCTCGGCCAGCCCTTCTGCTCTGGTAGTTTGCCATATTCTGTCAATCTCTGTGTGTTCATGTCACAGCTTCCAAAGAACTTTGTTGATTCTGAACAGTAATTAATAATTTAGAGGACAAATGATGTCTTTTAGCGGTTAATTAAAAAATACAAATAATGCTATTATATGATAAAGAGGCAGGCAGTAAAGAGTGACTCAATACCAGACTGAAAAGAGGTGTTTTACTGCCCTTTCTGGGCAAAGGTGTGGCATGTTTGACGTTTAGCAATTAAAGGGACAGTTCACCCCAAAATCAAAAATACATATTTTCCTCATACCTGTAGTGCTATTCATCAATCAAGATTGTTTGGGTGTGAGTTACTGAGTGTTGGAGATATCAGCGGAAGAGACGTCTGCCTTCTCTTGAATGTAATAGCACTAGATGGCACTCGGCTTGAGGTGCTCAAAGAGCCAAAAAAATACATTTGAAAAACCCATCAGCAACGTCTCTTTCTACATGTTGGAGCTACATTCGCCAACTTTATCACCACGCAGACTCATAGCTCACAGTTCAGCTGACAGGATGACATGAATGTTTACTCTTCGCATTGTCATGAGCATGAGCCTCTCATCCATGAGTAAATGCATGCTTCCTTCTACCCAGGTCGGCAGGTGTAGTTCAGTAGAAAGAAAATAGTCTCTACATGAAACTGCTCACAACAAGGTCTGTGGATTGTCTGGAGTAACTGGGTCATGATTTCTGGAAAGAGACATTGCTGCTGAGTGTTTGAAATTTATTTTTTTTGGCATTTTGAGCTCCGCAAGCTGAGTGCCATCTAGTTCCATTATATTCAAGAGACAACAGACATCTTAACGGCTGATATCTTCAACACTCGGCAACTCACACCTAAAATAACCTAAGGTGATTAATTGCACCACAGGTAGGAGTAAAATATGTATTTTTGACTTTGGGATGGACTGCCCCTTTAAGTGTGGTCAAAGATGAGCGCTGAGGGAAATACAGCCTTACTTAATAGTGATGTCATTGAGCACACCTGCACATGACTGCAGCAAGGTGAGAAATTAAACAGCTATAGGTTAGCAAAAACAAGATCAGCCGGTGTGAACTTGCTCTTCCAATTAGCTCTGATTAGCCTTGTGCAGTTGCAGATACCATGCTAGTCTAGCACAGTCATGTTGGGAGAGGAAGTTTATGATGGTTCTCCTGGATTATATTGCCAGGGAAAAGCATGCGGTCAGTACGAGTACAGTTCGAGTCTTTTTTGTGTTATAATTTAGGTAATCTGATTTGAACACATCTTTGGCTGCAGTCTTGTACTGTACATGTGAAGGACTAGTTTCCCTGGTTGAGAGTCTATTTTTAAGAGCTTTGTCGCCCATGCAGAAAAAAACCTCCCCATTCTAACTAAGCTTTATGATGTGCACTGCATGCTTATAGCTCCAGCTTATTTCCCCCCTGAAGCATTTAAGTCTGCACAGGCCTCAAATAGTTCAAGAGGCTCTCCGAGGCTCTGCTGATGCATGAGTGACTGGATGCTTGGATGACTCACTTGCTGCCCAATCAGTAGCTCCTGAGCCTAAACTGAAAGCAGAAGCTTTTACAGACATTTGGTCACTGCAGATATAAAATACTCCTTCCACTCTAGTTTTTGTAAAACAAAAACGTACATGAATATATTATTTGGTATTCAAAAAGACTAGAGAAAGAGTCCATCTCAAGAAAATGGCAGTGTTACAAATGGATATGGACATGGGTTGGGGCTCAAAAAAGATTGGGGTTTATACCCAGGCCTAATTGGCTCTTGCTAGTAATTAATATTTGTAGAGCATCAAGTATTTGGTACACATGTAAACATGAATATTTGGCACAAGCACAGCGATAGCAAGCATGTTTTTGATCAAGTATTGTGAAATACGTGTATTGTGAAATTGTGAAGTGGTGTATCTGGGATAAATCTGCTGCATTTATCCGCCATGACAGTGCTGTTGACCTCAGGAAGTCAACAGCTCTAAAATTGTCTGCTTGTTAATCAGCTCTTTCCAGAAGACCATTTTCAGGCTATACCGTGGCCAGCCAAAGCTCTTTTCATATGGCTGTGGGCTGTGTTGTATAATAACTCGATGGGCAGATTGGGAAGGGATTTCGAGTGTTGGACGCTTGTCATCAAGTGGTCAGTGACCATTGATCATTCTGCATTTGGCAGACGTTTCGCAGTCGAGTAGTGTGTGCAGGTGTGGCGGCCGCGCTCAGCTAAATGCAAGCAGTGAAAGGCGAGACTATCCAAACTAAAGGCAACATGATCAGTATTCCACAGAGAATAGATCCTAGATTAAGATGAAATACAGCTCAACATTCCATGTTGATGCTACAAAGAAAGACTCTGAGAGCTTTCATGCCCCCCCCTCCAATCCTTTCTCATAGCACCCCTGCCTCACGTCAATGACTTGGGATTGTATCGACTTAAGTGCACGATTTCTTTGATGTGTTTTCATTTCTTTACTTGTAAAGATAGGCGCATCCCCACATCGTTACCACTCACACTACATGCAACGGCTTGTGAAGTCCTCCGTGTTTGACCACTGCTACTACACGTGCAGCCCATACACATATGGCACTTGAAAGTGTGCAAGACAAAAAAAAAAAAAAACCTGCTCAGATAACATGCTCACAAAGTCACTCGGGGATAAGAGGCATACACACTGCAGTGGCAGCCTCCTACCTGGATCCAGGAGCGAAAAGGCACTCGCTCGCGCACACAGAAGTCAAGGTAAAAGATAATGCGTTTATTTAGTAATCAGCAAATAGCTTTTATGCAGTGGGTAAGTGGTGAAGCCTGTGAGGCCTTGATAAGATCGTTTGCTTTCAGGCGTTTCCCTGTCGCACCACGTATGGCATTGAGTGCAAATTGAATAGGGTGACCTTTTTTGCCGCAGAATCAAATTGACTGCATTTCCCCCAAAAGATTCTGCCATTTCAATTACCATAAATTTGTGATATTGCGTCCCCCTGTCATATGCACGAACACATGCACGCAAAGATGTAGAATGGGACAATGACACAGAAAACGCACCTTTTGTTTGAAACGCCGAAGACCACTATATCTTGTCCACTGTACCCCTGGCTCTCCTTTGCGCTGGCATCTTTCCGAGGAAGACATTACTGTGACAAATGAAACGCCGCAAACCCTCGACGGGCTTGGCAGGGCCTGAAAGGTCAGGAGCTGCATTTGTGTGCAGGTGTGCGCATGTGTGTGCGTGTGAGTGGCTGTGTGTAAAGGTGGTGTCAGCAGTGGATAATAACACTGAGTCCTCGGTGCGAAAAACAAGAAGTTCTGGTCCATTCTGCTCCCCTCGCAAATCTATGTAAATGTCAAAACCAAAGTGACCAGCCTTCTGTGTGTGTGTAATTGTTTTATGGACAGCTACGCTTGACTGCTGATGGCAGACTTACATTCCAGCCAGGAAATGTGGCATTGTCCATTTAGCAAGATGGACATTGGAAACAGCCTCTGCGCTCCTTTTTTTCTGTCTCCCCCCCCCTGCACTCGCTCTGTCCCCCCTCCCTGTCTTCCTCCGGCACATTATCAACAGTGTAACAGTATGTTCAAAGGCCCCCTTGCTTAGTGGTGCACATTCAGAGCTGCCGACTTAAGCAAATAGCTATTTGCATGCCATTAGGCGAAAAAAGCAGAGGGAAGCACCATTCTTCATCCCATCTCCGCATCTAGCTGAATATTCCTTATTCACGGTTCCAAATCTCAGTTTTTCTCCCCCTCCTGCTGTGACCGTCAAGCGAGTCGGAGTCAGAGCAATCACAGCAATCAGGGTTTCCTCATGCCAAGCCGATTGGAAAGTCGCTGCCAAAACAAAAGAGTGAGTGTCCAATCATTATGATGGTGTGTGATTCTGTGGTGTTAGCAA
The DNA here is from genome assembly GCA_019142605.1 of Cephalopholis sonnerati. Taxonomy (NCBI): domain Eukaryota; kingdom Metazoa; phylum Chordata; class Actinopteri; order Perciformes; family Serranidae; genus Cephalopholis; species Cephalopholis sonnerati. The sequence continues at coordinate 13,315,785 of JAGQAX010000023.1, forward strand.
ACGCTTGCTTGGACCATCTGTTGGACGGCTGTAGAAGGAAAACAACAGCAGCTTGGGGCAGGGCTGTAGATGGGGAGGCTCCACCAGGACACACCGAAGCCCCCTGTGATCCTATCGGTTGTTTGGATAGCTGTGTGAGAGCACCAGTGTGCATGCGTTTTGTGCTGTGTTTGGATGGAAATATAAGGAGGATGTCTCACACGTTGTCTGTCCAGCTGTTTGATCTCTCGGGTCCATTGCAGATCTGTGTGGTTGTGGAAAAGGTACACAAGTAAATTATTTCTGACCCAAAGTTAGACGGGGGCCTGGTGTGTCTGAAGGCGTGTGACAGCCCCATCTGATGTCAGCACATGTGTGACAGAGTTCAGGTTGTTAGTTTTAGCAACAGCAGCAGCAAGGTTACCGGTCAAAGGATTTTTTTTTTCTCCACAGAGAACTAGAAAGAACAGCACTGCTAACATCCCTTGGGTAGGTGTCTCAATCGGATCTGGCCTGTGTCAGGATGTGTAACAACAGTTCTCTTTCTCTCTTTGGCTCACTCTCTCACTCACACAGAGATATCTCCTCTTCTCACTTTCTCTTTCCCTCTCTCTTCCCCCCATCAGCTCATCTGATAGTGCTCTAACAGTCTCAAATGGTTCCCAGGAGATGCATCAGCTCTGCACACACACACACACACACACACACACACACATATATCCTGGTCCTCAATGATGGGTCGAACTGTTTCTGCGCTGATGTATAACTCACGCAGCCGTCCAAACCGAGACAGACATCTGGCATGTAAACAGTCAGCTTCGGCAACAGCACTTCTTCTTCATTCAGAGAGCTGCCATTTTTGTTTCAACAGAGGCAGAAAATAGTGAATTCTTGCCAGGGCGGAGGGATTATCACAAGACCAGTTGTGGCATTATAGCTAAGTAGGATGGAGAATCCTAAAATCAGCTGCCTGGTGCTTGGACTGGACGATCTTGTCTGCGTTTAGAGGGCGCAAGATTTAGCAATTTGCAGCACAAACCATCACGATAAGCCAGAATATATACTGAACTCTGTGTGGTGATAATAGAGAGACAGAGGGGCCTGTGTCCAGAACATGTAGACCGCCGATATCTAGTCCATAGTATCATTTGCTTGGGAAATTGTTTCAAAATAACAAGATGCTCTATTGACTCCGCAGTCACTTGGAAAACAACAGGAGCCGTCAGTTCGCTGCTATGTATTACGGAGCCAATCACGGCCCTGACCACAATGGAGGTTTAACACTTAGTTTTATGATTTGGAACATCGTCAGACTGTTTCACCACTGCCTCTCACACACAGACACAGACACACAGAGGGACTTAACAGTGTTATGTATGGCTTCATCGCTCCGTATAGGCCATAATCACCCTCTCTCCATCTCAGTAAGCTCATGCTAAATGACCAGACGTCTCTGGCGGCTGCCATGATTTGTCTCTCCGCCGTGCATCGTGCCGTACCTTACCCTCCCTGCCTCTCTTCCCTCCCCTCCTTCTCCGCTGCCATATGTTGTGCCTGTGTGACCGGCCGACGTGTCAGGCCTGACTAACGCCTTAACGGCAAGGCTGACGTTGATTTATTTCCTCTGAAATCTGGGGGCCGGGGGTAATAACACAGAATGACATTATTTGTTTATCAAATCCGAGGCTGCTTTTCTTGGCAGAGTCAAGATGTGACGACTTGATACCACCACTCCCCCCCACTCGCCACACGCGCATATACCCCCCACAATTTCTGATTGTGCCATGATTAGAAGGTCTGGCTAGTCGCTTAACCTCATCCAAGGGAATGTTTTTGAAATCTGACAGAGCAGAGAGCAGAGGGAAAAAAAAAAATAAAAGATTGAGATGAAGCAACGCAATTAAATTGTCAAGGCGCAGATTTAACCCCGCCACGCAATTTAGGGGACAATTTATTAAGAATGTTTTCTGTCTGAACTAACTGGATGCTACTCCTCTATCTGCGGAAAGAGAGAAGGAAAGAGTGAGCAAAAAGAGACAGTGAGAATAAACAGTATTTTAAATACCAGATGACCCATTTAATGGGAGATATTTTATCTCCCCACATCCAGAGTGTCTGTCACATGTTCTGCCTCTCATTTGAAGATAACGGCGGGGCTGTTTAGTCTGTTGAAACTTCATCTTGATGTTATTCAGTGATCGGGTCTATCATTCTGGCACTTTCACAACACATTTGGTTCCTTTTAACGTGTAAATGATGCATTGCCCCGAAAAGCTCGTTAAAATTTGATCCCTGGCAAATTTGCTCAGGAGCTTGGAATCCTCAAGAAGCAATTAGCAGATTTAATTTGGCTATTTGCCCCGGTGTTCAGAAGTGGGTGTTTGTTTAAAACAGCACCTTCACCTTCCGTTATCAGCTGTGTGAATAGTATCTCCTGGAACACAATGCTGTGCTGTGGAACTCAATAAAAGAGTTAAAGGCAAGGACAACCTCAAAGACAGCCTGCCTGATAACAAAAGGGCCTCACCTAATAATGAACAACTGGAGTTGGCTTTCTTTTCTCCGACGTGGGGAAGCTGGGGTGAAGGAGGGGGGAGAGGAGCTCTGCCAGCACTTGCCAGCATGTTTTATGGCTAATTGAAGCATTTGGAATAAAACAGCCACAAAATGGCACCCTTTAGAATTGGAGCGGGGTTAATATATTGTGATCCCACAATTAGCCCAGGATTGTTAAGATCTCTTTAATTCGGTGAGGTCCATTAAGCGGGATGGGCGAGAAAGTGCTCCCACCGAGACAATTTTTCTCTTCTCTCTTTGTTCTTCGTGCCCTCTTTTCCTCTCAGCAGCTGCTGTAGTAATCAATATAAGTGGACATGGCCGTCAGCAGGTTGCTAGGTTATCCCAGCGTTACCCCCTTTGGGTGCCATAGCTCCTGAAGTCCACCCACACAGAGGTTTTGTTTATAAATATACAAGGGGCAGGTGAGTCATTGGTAGTAGATTGACTTTGGTGCATAAACTCTGCAAGGTGTGGTCCTTATGCTGGCATGGAGAAGCTCGCCCTCCTGGACAGGGGTATTAGATCATGCTCTCTCCAGGGTAGAAACGATCACTGAGGTTTGCTCTTTACCCCAGTTTCTCAAATCCCCACTTGGCCTATGAGTGCCTCCACTAGAGCCGCAGCAGCGGCTGCAGCATGATCGTCACGACTCAGGGTTTTACAAGTGTCTCTTTCAGAATATGAGAGTCCCTTCTGGGTTATCTTCGGGGATACAGTGTGCCTGTGGGAGCTTGCCAATTGGTGGAGGTTTTTTGAAACAGGATTGAAATCGCTACATTCGAGCCTGCCACAGCCTCAGAAATTCCCCAATCCTCTCCAAACCATGACATAATGAAGCTTGCACAACCCTCTCAACTTTTAATGTAACTAGTGTCACACTGTGGCACACACTGTAATTTCTACAGAATGTTTAGGTTTGAACCAACTCTGGAGAGGTGAATAAAGCCCTACCCAAACACAGCATTGCTTGGATAGTTGGTTAGGTTGGACCCAAACAGATGGCTGGCTCATTAAAGACTCATTTGTGATAATCTAAAATGATCCTACTTTCAATTTCTCATGCGAGGATGTATGTTTGGGCTAAGAAAAGGCTCCGGCTTTATCAGCGGTTAATACCTACCCGCTTAGTGCTCAGGTAATAACTTGGGATGCTGCAAAATGGGGAGCATTTCGGTGGCATAGGGTTCCAGCACAGTGGATTTGAAGCTCCTTGCAAGTAATTAAACAGCATGCCACCTCATACAGAGCAATTTCCTGCAAGGCATTTGCTTGCCAATGCGGCATGGCCCCCAGTCTACGTCGTGTTATCTCTGTGAAATATGTCCCCTTTATCATTTTTTAATAATGACTGAGTGCTCATGTTGTTAGGAGAAAATCTACTCAATGAACATCAGATTAACGTTTTCCTCACTGTTAGCTAGCTAACTGAACGTCTACGATATCTGTGTCATCTATAAATGAAAATTGGAGGGTGGAGGGGTGGTGGTGGTGGTGGTGGCATTAAAATGACTGCTATCTCATTGGTAAATCCAAACCAGCCCCAAAAGTGCCAACCGTGGTGGGCGTGTAATTATGTAAAATCAGTGGGGTAGACAGAAACAAGTGGGTGGGTAAATTTTGTGCATGTGGGGATCTGAGTCTTCTGAGGTATAGTGCTGGTATCTGAGAGGTTTGTGGCCCCCTTGGCATAATGATGGCCACACGCTGTCGCCGAGCGATGATAATCCTGCCCTGTGCATAAAGGGATTTGTTCTTGTTGGGCTGGCCACAGAACATCCCGAGGTGACGACGCTGTTTATCTTTCCGCTGTCTTAAAGTCCCCTGGGCTTTTATGGCCCTGGAACTTACAGTTCCTGTTGTCACTTGTCACTGCGCAAAGGCACAGTCGTGCACACACACACAAACAGGAGCTGCATCCCTCTCACTCCTAATATCTATTCTCTCTATTCTTGTTTTTTTCCTACACATACATGCATAGTTATTATCCCCAGCGAACCCCCGATGTCAATAGTTGGCAGCTCACATCTCCCTCACTCTTGCCATCCATCTCCATATATTCATCTCTCTGTCTCTTTTTTCTCACACACAGTTATAATCTCTGCCGTTAAACAGCCAGCTGCAGCAGGCACACAACTCCTCTGGTACATCAAAGAGGAGCTGAGTGGCAAGAACAAGCTTTATTTTTCATGAAATGTTGATGCAAACTTCCCGCCCATTGTGAACATCAGCTGTCATGCCAACATTTTAAATATATCACATTTATTTCGCATTAGCGGGTGGTAATTCGCCTTATCTGAGGATTGCTTGCAAACATCTTGTCGGCAAGCCGATCGTCTCTCAATTCTGTGGGGGAAGACAGAGGAGAGTCAACTTCCGCTCATTGTTTCCCTTACCCCAACAAACCCCTCTATACCGCAGCGCACCCCGACCCATCCCTGTCTCCCCTAGATACTTGCCACTTGTCAGCCCTGGTAATGGGTTTCTTGGGGGAGATATTATTTTGGTCCAGTAAGCTGCGTGCTTAAAATATGAGTGACAGGCTTGACTCACTTGCACAGGGAGAGAATTTTGTTTTTAAAAAGGCTGCCAAAATAGAGCCAGCTCTGCTGCTGCAAAAAAAATGAGAAAAAATCTTCCCACTCTATTAACAATGAAAGCCTGCATGCAACCACCCACCACCTTTACTTCCCTGGAAGATAAAAAAAAAGAGATGCAACTTCTCCTGACTAAAATGTCCTATTTTTCCTGTCTCTCTTATTTTTCTGTCTCCGTCTTCCCCCTTTCCCTCCTCCCCCAAGAAGATAGATGAAGAAAATGAGGCCAACTTGCTGGCAGTGCTTACAGAGACCCTGGACAGCATCCCGGTGGATGAGGACGGATTGCCTTCGTTTGAGGCCCTGGCAGATGGGGACGTGACCAATGCCAGTGACCGGAGCTGTCCCTCCTCCCCTGACGGCTCGCCGCGCACCCCAGAGCCTGAGGAGCCTTCCCTGGTAGGACCACCAGCTTATCCTTCTCGAGATTCTCCCATCAGCGCCACTTCAGGGTCACAGCATATGTTATTCCTGAGACATGACCTCCAACCCTGTGCACACTGTTGCTTTTGTGCCAGTATGTGGCAGACACTAGATAAGACTCTTCAACAAGACTGGGCAGCAAAAGTGGCCATTTGTCTGTTAGACTTCTGTGTTTGGCAGTGCCCAATTCACACTTTGCCACATTTTTCACAGTGTAGTCACTGTATGTGTAGTGAGAGCGTGCACAGATGCAGATGCAGGGAGGAAGTAAATGGAATGGATCAGTGTGTTTGCTGCTCAGTGCTAATTACATAACAGTGCTATTGTGGCGCCAATTCAATGATATGAACACTGTGGTGGGGCCAACTATGGTTGACACAGTGCCACAGGCCCTGAAATCAAGCCGGCACATAATGAAAGTAAGGGGGGAAAGAAATCCATCTCATCTCGTCGACTCTCAGTGGGTCTCAACTAATCCCCCCGTGCCTGAGCCATCTTTTTTGGCAAAAAGTCAGGTCTCCAGATGAGAAGTCAGCTTACCTTTGTGCTGTTGTTTTCACACATAACCATACCATCTGGGCATTTCTCTAGCTTAAAGGTTCTGACCTAAAATGTTATGTTATGTTCAGTTATAGTCCATTTTATTTCATGCCGGTCCCTTCCAAATGACCTTTAGCCACATGCCTGAGTGTGTTTATTCAATCACATTAGAGAAGCCTGGCTTTGTGTACACAAAAACACCTGCATAGGAAGAAAAAAAAAACTTGACTTGACTTATTCTGCCACATACTATAAACTGCTTAAAAATCTCTTATCCTTTAAATATGTCAGTGATTTTATCTTGTCTAACTGCAGTATTGGTCTCTTTTGTTTGTACACTTACAAAGCACAAGGCTGTCTAATTGAAAGAAAATGGTAATTTGCACAACCCACGCTCAATTCCCCCTCCTTCACCATTTTCTCTTGTTCTGTTTGGGTCCATTCGCAGCTGAAGAAGCTCCTTCTGGCACCCGCAAACTCCCAGCTCAGCTATAATCAATACACAGGTGGCAAGGCACAGAACCATGCAGCCAGCAGCAACCACCGGATCAGACCACCACCTGCCGTCGTCAAGGTAGGGACACACACAAACACACACACACAAATACGCGCACTGCCTTGCTGCTTTTTCACTCCTGTACACACATTTTTTGTTAGTGTTTGTTTATCTCTCTCACTCTGTTCTTGCTCTGTCTGGTTTCTTGCTCTTTTTCTCTCTCCCTCCCACACTTTCTTGTTTTGGTGGCCGCCTTTAGAAGATGTTAGACTACTGCTCTAGTCTGCCATCCCAGGGGGCCATCTCGTAATGAAAACAGGCTGATTGCTGTTGGGCTTTCCAGGCGAGGCATCGGCACCGTTGTCTCATTAGCTCACCACTTATCCGCCTTGGTATGGTGCCTGTTGAAAAAAAGGAAAAAAAAACAGCGACAGGCACTCTTGCGGGAGAGATTGATGCCTTGAGACGACAAGATCAAAATATCAGACTTGATGTTCTCATTAGACGGCTCTCAAAAGGATTTTTTTCTAAAGGGGTGGAGTTGATTAAGATTAATTTTAGTCAGTGTAACTATCATAGGTTTACGAATGTGAATGAATAAAGTATGTGATTTCAGTAATCTGTTTGCATTTCAAGTGAGAACGTAACATACGGTATGTTCCGTGTCATCTACAGCTTACAGCACTTGATCATTTGCTCTTGTTAGGGAATAAAAATGTCTACTTGTTTTATGCTTTCCCTTGTGTTTAAAATCCTCTAAATGTAAAAAGCATTTGTATGTGATCATATTGTGTGGTAAACACAACACAGACATAGATTTGTGTGTGTTGCGCGTACTATGTTTGCACATGCAGTGCGTCAACCTTCCTCACATAGTCTATTTTCATACTGTGCCTTTGAGTCATCCATTTCTGGAGCACAGCGAATGAGGACTCCCGGAGGACATGGTGCGCGTACAGAGTGGCGCGGTGGTGCTCGCAGGGCCACGCAATTAAGATGATGGGCGGACCGCACTCCCAACATCGCCTCCCAGACAGTTGGGCAACCACTGCGCTCAGGCTGTCTGAGTCCCTCTCTCTGGCTCCATCTCTACTTTTATTTTGTGCCAAATAAAGCACTTAACATTTCTCACAACTGGATCAACTGCACTGTACTAACAAGAGTGAGCAAAACTTTTTATTTAAGCAAACAAAATTACTTTCTCTCTCTCTCTGTCTTATTGTGTTGCACAGACGGAGAGCCCCTGGAATGGCAAAGCAAGAGGGGGCTCCAGCCAACAGAACCGCCCGGTGAGGCGGCCTTGCACTGAGCTGCTGAAATACCTAACAGCCACCGATGACATCCTGCTCCACACCAAAGCCAGTGAAGCCAAGAGCGCCTGGGGGGGTGCCAGTAGCAGGGACAAGAGTGGCCTGGGTCTTGGTGCCTCCTCCTCTTCCTCTTCGCCATCCTCGTCATCCACCTCCTCGTTCTCCTCCCTCTCCTCCACCTCCTCTTCCTCTTCTTCCACCACCTCCAAGAAGAAGTCAGCTGTGCCATCTCAACAACAACAACAACAACATCAGCAGCAGCAGCAGCAGCAGCCGCCGCAGCAGCATCACCAGCGAGGTGAGAGCCGGGCTGCAGGCGAGTGTAGTGTGGCTGGTGTTGGGGCTGGGAAGTGGCAGCGTTGCACTCACGATGACGGGGTTGAGGAGTCGGAGGGTGCTTCTATCCCTGTCGGCCACAGAACCTCCACCTGCGGCCATGCCCGCCCCAAACTGGAGCACGGGCCGCCCAGTGAAGAAGGAAGGCCGCCAGGCGATGTGGGCCGCCTGGCCGCCGCTAGGTTTATTAGGTATATGCATTCTTATTCCCTCCCTCCCCGAGAGGTGAGTCACAGCTGTGAGCATTGCCGAGAGGCTGCGGGCGCCACTCAGGCTAGTGAGGGCTTTGGCAGGCAAGGCCGTAGAAACAGTAGTGGTGCCGGCCATGCACCACATAGGCACATCACAGTGACTATTAGGAAAAGAGATGAGAAGCCGGGGCACCCCTTACTTAGCCAGCTGCTCACCTCCAAACAGAGGCCTGCTCAGTATCGAGCCCATCTACTCCCACCTAAGATCACCCCCTTACCCAGCACTCAGGGCAAATCAGCAGGTAGGAGGTCTAAGAGCCCAGCACAGGCTCCCTCAAAGGTGGAGGAGGAAGAGTTGGGAGGGACTACTGATTGTAGAATCCGGGGAGTAAGTCAGCTTGAAGAGCCTGACGCAGGGTCCCTGTTGTCACCTCTCGCCTTAGACCTAGAGAGCTGGGTTAACCAGCCAGACTCAGGGTTAGACATGGGCTTTGGACTAGACCTCGGGTGGCTAAACCAGGGGGTCAATGGGGAGGATGTTCACCATGATGATGATGATGATGATGGTGTTGATGATGATGATGATGATGACCATGTCACGGGCAGCCCCGCAGCGGTGCTCTCACAGGGCCCACTCTTCCCAGATACTAGAATTGCAGAGCCCGCCCCTCCCTGCATCATACAAGGGCAAGGGCACCCACACAGGCAGGCACTCAGCGAGCACCCCGACGACCAGGGCCTCCCGTTGTTAGGTAATCATGACTGCATCCCCCCCACTGGCCTTATCTCTGCTCTCTCTTCTCCCTCTCCTGCTCTAACCACTTCCCAGTTTGACTTCACAACTAACCCCTATTCTAATTCGAATCTAACAGTCATTCTGAGGGCATAAACAATGACAACAAACCGCCTGCTAGCCAATGCTTTTTGCTAGTCCCGGAGGCATTCTTTTAAATTTAAATAGAGTGAGATTTTTTTTTTCTAAAAGGAGGGGGTGGGAAAAGGGGCGAGCCTTGTCTTGCTACTGTACGTCTTGTATTCATAAAGTCGACCCTTGAACCATCTTTGGCTGATTGAGCTGAGTGTGCTGAATATGTACATTTAGACTCAGAGCCCGGGTGCTGCTCTTTAGCGTCGTGCTTCTGTACTAAAGCCACGTTCCCTTAGCTGGAGCACAGGTCGGCCAGAGCCTCGGGCAACTGCACAAGCTTCCTTGACTCTCCTTTCTTCCTTCTTTTTTCCCCTCCTCTGCTGTTGGTGCATGCGATTATGACTTTATTTTTGTCCAGAGAGGGGCTCACCCACTGTCATGTGTCTTGTTTGTGGCATCGTCTCTTTATGTCTTTATTCCATTTTCGATCTGTTTGTTGTCTTGAGCGGGGTATGTCTGTGTCTAGACACCTGTGAAATACGTACCATCACTTCATCCTGCCTCACAGAGTGGACAGTCTATCTTTAAGACAATAAATTGTTAAAACGGGGTCAATCTAAAAAGATATGGTTTTTACAGTAGTGTCCATAGAAAGACTTTCTAACCAGGTATGGGTGTTTTTTTCTTTGTAGTAATAATTGCATTTAATGAGCCAATTTGAGATTAATTGTTGCAGAATGTGGACCTGTTCTCTTCTGCCATGAGTGTTATACCTAGGTCAATAATTACCCGTGCTCCTTTGTGTTCTGCAGCCAAACCAACCACCTTGCCACTTCCTTTGACCCCAGAGTCTCCAAAGTAAGTGTGAGAAGTTTTTCCACATTATTCTAGGCAAAAAGCAACAACAAACTACAGAGAAAAATAAAAAGAGAGCCAAAGATAAAAGACTAGAATCCAAGTTGAGGCATTTTTGTGACTCATTTCCATTTCTTAGATCACAAAAGCCTCTCTCACTTTCACCTGAGGAGTAAAAATGTCGCCCTTTTTTTTTGTCTTCCAGTGACCACAAGGGATCACCGTTTGAGAACAAAACCATTGAACGCACATTAAGTGTGGAGATTGCTGGAACCCCAGGTAAGCACACTTATCTGATTATTTACAGCACATATTATTAATAATTTTAAAAAAAGTGGAGATTCTCACCTCCCTGTTGTGGCTAGTAATGGGTTAACTGCGGCTTTTCCAACATCTTGATAGTTCCATCACAGTTCAGAGTTCAAGGTGAAGGCGCAGGAGAACATTTTTATGTGCCTGAGTATTGATTAGGCTTTCCAATCTTTTCAGGGTTTATTAGCAAAACCCCACCCATCCTCCACCACCGCCCTTCCCCCCCCTGTTACTGAAGAGTTAATATGCTTTCCCTCTTCCTCTATCAGATCCTAATGCTCTCTGACTGACAGCTTACTTAGCCTACACATCATAGGAAAATTGAAATGGCAGTGTTATTGTTTTAATTGGTTTTGCGGTGTAATTCACTTTCGCCTGTATGATCTGTGCCGTCCTTTCCTTAGGTCCCTAGACATGCAGGCAATTAGATCAGCTGACTGCGGAGTCACTTTCGAATGTTAAGACTTGTATGCAAAGGATGCTGTTTTGTAAATGGAGTCAGCGTGATGGTTTTTCTCAGCATCATTATTGACATCCCTTTGTTTCATTGAGTTATAATTAACTAGATATAGGCAAAAGGTAATTACGAAACAAAAATGAAGAGAATGAGAGTGAACGCTGAGGGTTATACCTCTCTTTTCGCAAATCATAGCAGTAATTATCCCCCTTCTCCCTCAGATTAATCATCTAAGGTCAATAAAAACAAAATGGCTGCCCTTTAGCCTCTCGTGCTGTGCGATGTTGCGCTTGCCCCTTAGGGTATTCATTTACCAGCAGGTAATACGTACCTCATGTCTGCCCCCTGCACCCTCTACTTAGCTCTTGTGGGGGATGAAAATTTGTGGCACATCAGACCCCAAGAGGTCTCCCTCTGTCCCTCCGACCTTGGTCAAAGTGCCGTTTAACCCTTTTGTGTAGATAAGCTTTCGGGGTCAAAGGGGACGCCTGTTGAGACCTAAAGAAGGGAAAGAGCAGAGCTGCTTAAGCTCTGGGGCAATCAAGCACAGTTAATATTTCTTCCTGTTTTACTGCACGTGGGTGAGTTTATTGACCTGTGGCCAAGTCTGGGCGTCCGTTCTGTTCCACTGCGTCCATTTTACAAGCACGGTCAAATAAAGCCCTTCACCTGACTTTACTATCCTAAGCAAATTTAGGATTGAATATTAGCAGGAAAAGTCATTAGTCCAGAAAGCTCCAGGATACTGAGCCCCTTTCCTACTTAGGGATTAGCTTTTGAGTCTCGTGCTGCATGAGACAGATGGATATAGATCCCAGTAAGCGGAGGTGAGAGCTTTGAGGTCGGGAGTTACATGTCCTTTGCAGATTTACAGTAACATTCCACTACAATAGAGATTATAGTGGTGTTGCTGATAACCAGGTGGAAGTTAGCCAGGTGGGCGGCTCAAACGTCCACCTTCAAGGCAGGTCGACAACTCACTGACGGAACTTTCCATGTTCCATTTACTATTATTTTATGCCTTTATGATGAGTTGTAGTAGTAGTGGTGGTTACTGTTTCATAGAAAGATAAATGTAATTATCAGTTGGAACCGTACACCGTGTTCTGAGCCAAATGTTTAATACTAAACAAAATCAACTTTTGGACTGTTGGCTGCATGTTGTCTTGACACCTCTGTGATAGGTACAGTAAAGGCTTCAACAGGCAGTAAGCCCCCTGGGATCTGACTGTTGTGGCCTAATCTCTGCCAAGCTAATAGATTTACCCTGCGCTGCCTTGTTGTCTTTAATTACTGTATCTCATGACACCGGGGTGGTCTGTGTGTTGCTGTTTGCATGGCTTACCGCCGGATCAACTCTTTAAGCATGGAGTTTTTATTCGCTCCGAGGTCTCCTTGCAATTTACAGCCGGACGAGAAAAAAAGATTATAAGCCCCTCCTCTTTCTTTCTGTCTTGTTCACTTGCTTCATCGTTTTCTCTCCGGTGGCTACATGATTGGTGTTTGTGTCTGCGGCTCATCCATCACTAGCAAGTTTGACTGAGAGGCACATATTTATCTAATTCTGATTTATTTCACCCCCATCGCTAATGGCTCCTAGTTTATGACCCCACGCGCACATTGTTTTGGACAGATGGCGCTTCATTGGTGAAACAGAAGTTCCTCAGGCATTGTGTAGCCCCCCACCTCCCTCTTTCCCTTCTCCTTTTCATAGCTCATTTCATTGGCGTAATGTATATATATATGTCTATATCATTATCGGAACTGAGAGAAAAGGGGAGACAAGCAGGGAAAAGAGAGGAGTGGGGGCTTGCAGTCCTACTTACAGACACATCCAGATAATAAGTAGGATGATAAGCCGTTGGATCAGGCATTCCAAACACAGCAAGTGGTTTCAGAAACTTGCATATTTATGTATCGGGCTCCCGCACCCTCTTTGCCAAGCTGTCTCCGCCGTGCATACTCTAACACTGGATTTGATACTAATAGCTGTCATTTGGTGCAATTCACCAGCAAGGGAAGAATGATGTGCATTATAAGAAAGGCAAAGAAGAGGGGAGAGCGTAGGTGTTTCAAAGTGCTTGACTCCAGTGAGAGACTGTTAGTGACGAGCGTGTGTTTGTGTGTGTCTGTGTGTGTGTGTGTGGGCACATTTGTTCTGCGCGAGACAGAAACAGGATAGGATGCCGAGAGACGGAAAGGGAGAAATAGAGATTGATCCAGGGAAGATGGCAGACAGGAAGAGAGGAAAAAGGCGAGAATACAAGACTAAAGGAGAAGAGGGAAGAGAGGGAGAGAGTAATGGTGGCGGCTGTTTGTGTGAGTGCATTAACAATGCTATAAAGTGGGCTCATCTCAGGACTTCCCATATAACTGCCATCTGTCTGGTTGTAAATCTGTAGGAGGCTGGGGAAAGATGGGGGGGGGGGGGCAAGCAGTAGGGACATGCCATCTGAGAAGAATGACATCCCATTCGCCAGTTCTTCCTTTGCTTCCATGACATAGCATGGCAACATCTCCAGGCATGCTACCGTGTAAGAGTAGAGATATCTCCCTACTTTTTTTTCCCACAGAAAACGGAGACAGTGCTGGTTAATCTTGAAACATGCACAGCATCATGTCAGTAATTGTTCTTTCAGACCGATAAAAAAGGTCTTTGGTTTTTATTCAGATGAATTGGCTGCTGTCCAGTCGAGACATTTATGTGAGGCAGGCAGAGATATGATACATGTACTTTAATTTTTTTTTCATCGGGTGCATTACGTTTGTCCTCTGCAGGGTTTTGTGTTGTGTTTTTTTTTTTTTTCATGAAAAGGGATCTTTCCAAGGTCAGAGAGGAAGGGGATGGCAAGTCATCCGTATTACAGCACCACCGTATTAAGTTACACCAAGCATTACATTAATCTGTCAAGATTGCAATAAAATAGAGATCAGGATTAGGCCAAGTGAAAGTGAATATTTTAATCAGGCATGTATCTGTGTCCACTGTCCATAAACTGACCTGGGAGTTTATAGATGAGAGGGGGAAGGAGGGAGGGGGGGGGTACTTTGGGAGGTTTGCATTATGATTCCATTTTCATTTCATTGCCCCCCACCTCTCCACCAACCTCTGTCTTTCCCTCCCATTGCAGGTCTGACACCACCTACCACGCCCCCACACAAAGCCAGTCAAGAGAATCCTTTCAAAGCATCGCTCAAAACCAAGTTGTCTTCATGTTCCTCATCGGCCTTGGCATGCAAAAGAGCCAGGCTGAGCGAATTGGGCCCCGGCGCTCTGGCCCCGGCCCCAGGTGCCTCAGGCGGGGGCCCCACCAGGAAGGGTCCCGAACAGACTGAGCTTTATGCCCAGCTGAGCAAAGCGTCCACCGCTCTACCTTACTCCGTCACCCAACACACTGTCGGGGGCGGCCTTGAGGAGCATCCCAGCACTAGCAACAATAAGCGGGCGGCGCCCCGCGGCTACAGTGACCATGACTATTGCCAAGCTAGCGCTAAGAAGGACGGCAGCACAGCCACTGTTACCATGACTACAGCAGCGGAAATGACGGCCACCTCAGGTGCCACCGCTGCTCCCGTGCCTACTGCAGGCAAAGCGGAGGACAGGCATGTCGAATGTAAGGACTCAGCCATGCCACCATCCTCTTCATCTTCATCTTCTTGTTCTCCATCATCAGCTTCATCTGGTCCTTTGGCTAAGCAGCAAAATTTTGCCTCTGTGAATGGAGAAGCAGCCCGGGTCCAGGAGTTAGGGAAGCAGACCCTTACACAAACCACCCAGATCCCCTCACAAGAGGCCAACACTGACTGGGACCAACAACACTCTTCTGCCATCAGCCGGAAGCTCCTGCGTGACCAGGAAATCAGAGCAGAACTCAACAAGCACTTTGGCCACCCCTTACAAGCTCTTTATAGCCAGGGTGGCCAGGAGAGAGAACCAGGCAGCAAACCAAGTAAGGCTGCAGCCCCTAAGTCCCTTGAGGAGGGAGAGAATGGCTACTACCCCCAGAGGCTGGCTGGCTCCAGCTACCTGCACCCAGGGTTCCTGCCCTTCCAGGATGAGCTTGAGCTGGGTGAGGGCCGTGAGAGTCGCTTCCTCTATCCGTGGGAGGGCACCCCTCTGGACCTTCTCTTTGACTGCCCCCCCTGCTCTCCCTCCTGTTCCCCACCATCCAGCTGCTCCCCTTCACGAGGCTCTGTCTCCCCACCTTCCTCCCTCCTCCTATCGCCCAGCAGGCCTTTCTGCTGGACCAGCAGCGGATCCCGCTCCCGTTCTCGCTCCCACTCCGGCTCCCGCAGCTCCTCCTCGCACTACCGGAGGCGCTCCCTCTCCAGCTCACCTGACAGACGCCCCTCTTCCTGGTAAGTCTTTTCTCACACCAACCCACACACACACAAACACACACACCTCCCGCTTCTGTTGGCTGCTCCCCACCCATGCAGTTTATACAGGGCCCGGAGCTGGCAGGGGATCTAGCTTAGGAGTGTAAAACAGGCCTGATCAGTCGTCAGAGCTGGTGTCAGACAGGATAGACCCTGGAGACTCTCAGCATGGGTTCTTGACCTCCTGCTAGTCTTTGTCTTGCCTGGACTAAGTGCAGGATAGATTTGGCAAGTGTTGCACAAAGAGATTTAACAGGTGAGAGCGAGGCAGAATGGATTCTAACCAAATTGTCTGCAGTTGTTACACGAACCAAATTCTCCCTTTTAAACCAGGTGGCACTTCAATGTCTCTGAAGTGACAGTGGGGAAAACGAGTGTTTGAATGGTGCGATCTCCCTTAAAACGACACACAACGAACAAAAACAGAAAAAACCCTGAACATGAAACGTGCCAGAGGCACTGGACTTTTGAAAAGTCTGAGTTTTAATCTCTAGGCAGGGAGTTTTATTTGAGTGTCTTCCTAACACTCGCCCCCCTCCTCACTCCCTCTCCCTCGCATGCTCCTGTTTTTTTGTTTGATGCCGGGGCTATTGTTTTAAGCGGCAGCTGTTGTTTTTACTGAGTGGCAAACCCTCCTCTTTTACATCCCCAGAGATGAAAGCCAAATCCAGGCTGTGGGAATGTAGTCTCAAAACCCCTCTCAAAAGAGACTCCTATCATCATAGCTCTGTGTGAGAACTACATTTCCCATGCTTCCCTTTGATCAGAGCTGAGGGGGTTTCTGTGTCTGTTTTTTGGTGGAAGAACAGAGGCAGACCGTAGTTACCGAGAAGGATGTGAGTAAATTAAGTTTGTCAGTAGTAGTTCATTGAGTGCCTCACAGTGTAGGACTCCACTGCGGTGACTCAGTTTGTTTGCCTGATTACTTAAAGGTCAGTTTACTCCAGAGAGCCAATAGAATCACTTCACTCTGCTCGGGCCCTTGTTCTTGTGCTCAACACCAGCTCGCTCACAAATTATACAGTAATAGTCTCAAGGCATCCGATCAGAAACTGACACCGACAAGCTTTCTGAAAATACTGCGTAGGGATTGCAAGTCTTGAAAGCAACAGAACAAGACGCTTGTTATATTTTCATGCAAGGAAAAGATAAATAGAATTTCAGCAAAATAATTCTCAAAATCCCTCCTCTCTGTTTCAAGTTTCGCAGCGTCAGATCCTCGATCTCTCCTTTGCTTCACTGAGCTTCCCAAACTTCTCTCCCTCCATCATTCAGCTCTTCCTTCTTCAGCAGCGCTTCAATAATTAAGCATCAGAAGCTTAAGGAGTGCAGCGGTACAAGCTCTACAGTCAGCTCACTAGGGCCTACAGTATTGACCATTTCCTCATACAACATAGATAGCAGGTGCATGTATATGCCAGCTCAGGTGTGTAGAAAAGTTCTGCAGAAAATCATGCACACTTTCTGTGGCCATGGGCGAGATTAGGAGAGTACAGGATGCGTTTATCTGGAATTAACCCAGTTTCTAACATCTAAATGGGTCTTGTGAATATCAAAGAGGTTAATTTGGTTCCCAAAGCCAAGAACAAATTAACCAAGGTGTCACAAGTTTGCAGGAGTCATCAGTATGTCGTATGATTTATTTAAACCTTTTTTTTCTAGCGTGTGAGATGAACAGCATTCTTAGGTGCTGCTAAAAATAAAATCTTCGTATTTAACATTTTCCGTTTCCCCGCAGGTCTCGTCACAACACAGATTCAAGCACCTTTCGTTCCAGGACTCACAAGAGCCCCCACACTCAGTCTCGATCTCCTCTCAGCCGCAGGCCAAGGTGATTATTTTAAATGTGTTATTCAGCTTCCAATTTTACATGTTTTATAAACCTTAATTTACCTTTTTTTTAGGTTTTGGACAAATGTTTATGCTTAGCAACTGCCTGGCAAATTTCATGGCTTAATAACAGTCACTGTAGACAAATGCAGTGAAAGAAACTTCTCCCTGTCACCACTCAGTTTGATTTCCGTGTGATTCCCTTCTCACAGCAAGACGGAAGCTTTTTCGCAGTCAGTTCCATCCACTCAGGGGCCCCGTCACAAACATTCAGGGCAAATATGTTTAATTGATCATGTTTTATTGGACTAGTGACAAAAGAATCCCAAATCATGCTGATAGACGTTCATACTTCACTCGTGAGTTTGACGCTCGCAGCTATAATGACGCTCATTCAACTCAGTGCCTCTGTAGTTTTCCATGAGCCACTGCAGAGGGGACCGTTTCATATGCAGAGAAGTACTGTCACAGTGCAGGAAGTGAGAGGGAGGGAGAGAGGGAGGGAGACTGACACCATCTCAGCGCTCCGAGCTGATTTGGCACCCACGGGCCTAATGACACCCGACAAGCCCGAGAGTCGCTCATCAGTCGAAAACTTAACGGACACGTCTTGCGCTAGTCTGGGGTGGGGGAGAAAGTTGCACTTTCCTTCTTGATGAAGCCCTAACTAAGCAGAAAGTAATGACATGTGAAGTTGTGCTGACAGTTGCAGCTGCCTGGCTCCCCGACCGCGCTGCTCGCCGGCACTCCCGCGGGCCTATCCTGCGGGCTCCGTAATCATAGCGATGGCGAAGAGACATCTTATTAACATGTCCATTTCCTTCTCCTTTGCAAGCCCCTTCTCAACTATCAGAAAATAGGGGACTACTCCTTGGTGAATACTGGCAATTGTTTTTAGCAGTCATCAACAGGAACGGTGGATTTACAGCAGAGGACGAGCTAGGACAGTGATGTCACACGTATCCTTTCCTCCGCAGGTATGACAGCTACGAGGAGTACCAGCATGAGAGGCTGAAGAGGGAGGAGTACCGCCGGGACTACGAGAAGCGGGAGTTCGAAAGGGCCGAGCAGAGAGAGAGGCAAAGGCAAAAAGCAATAGTGAGTCAAGTGACACCATCTAATTTCCTCAGTCATCTTTTTTTTTTTTCTTCCTGTGTTCAACTTTATGTCGTTCCTGCCGACGCTGATAAAAGACCGCATGCAATCACTGCTTTGGCACATGCGGAAACCTCCCACAGACACACACATTGCTTAGGATGAGACAGCCCTCCAGCCCAGTGCCATGTGCCACAGTGTCTCCCTACTGAAAGAGCACATACAAAGTGAGTTCCTGAATGATTCAGGCGACAGGCCCTTCCTTTTTATCTCCGGGTTGTGTATTTTTAACGTCTCCGTCGTCTGGAAACACTGTCGACTCTTATTAATCACACCACAGGGGTAAAATGTTAAAATAGTGGAAAACAGAAACTAGGAGAGCAAGACGAAGGAAAGGACAAAAAGGAAAAAGAAAAAATAGGAAACGGCCACTGAGTCTCTTGAGCTCTTTTTCCTTTTTCTGTATCTATTTCAAAATTCAGCCCTGATGCAGTGAATATCACATTTCTCCCATATCTCCGCTCTCCATGTCTCAGTGTGAAATTACTCAGGTTTCCAGCGGGGTAACGCCACCACCACCCGTTGATAAAGCACACATTAAATGATGCAGTAATGCAAACGTGGCTTGGCATGCATACATTTTCAGAGATGGAAAGACAAACAATTACGAGCAGCGAAGCTCAAGCTGTCAAACAAGGTTTGGGAGGCCAGGGGTGTGAAAGCGTCTTCCTCTGTCTGTCTGTCTGTCTCTTCGGCTCTGTTTTTTTTTGCCTCATTCTCTCACTCACTCACTCACACACCCACACACACAGGCAGCCCTCAGGGTGCCATCAAGAGAAGACCGCCTATTTATCAGTTGTCAGCAACTAAACCCCTAATTCAGCAAATACTTTTTTTTGTCTCAAACAGTATGTAAGCATTAAAGAGAGAGGGGGGAAAAAGCATAAAAACAGTCATCTGTAGTTAATCTGTATCTTTCTCGGCTACTCTAAAGAGGTCTAACAGGGCAAAGGTGAACTTTGAGTTTAGCACCAGGCAACTGATTTACATATATGTTCCACAACCCTCAAGACAGCATTCAACATTTCAACGGGCCTCAGTGGACTTGCCCTGGTAATGGCAAGTAAATGAGTGAATAAATAAATAATACAAGTGATACACTATAGCCCCAGGCTTGTGCTGCATTATATGATTAGCAGATGCAATTAAACTACTCAAAAGCCATAATTGCAGCCTGGTGCAGTTTGTTCCTAAATTATTCCGCTATGACCCCTGCGTCCTCTGAGGTTGAAGGAAATCCATGTTTTTTTGCCCCGTGGCTCACCACTGCTGCTCTCAATGCTCCCTCGCTCTTGGATGTGAATATCCGTGCAGTATTAACTGACCGTGCCTAGTTTGCTATGCATTGTGAGTTTTGAAGTCGGAAAGGGAGGAAACAGACTTTTCTGATGTACGGCTGAGTCACCCCACAGCTTTATTTTTAGCCCTCACAAAAGAAGAAGCAGCCCCCAAACTTGAGACATGGCATCATTTGATAAAAATCACTCTGCCTCTGGTTGATGAGTTGCAGAAAGAAAGAGGAATTGTAGTGCCAAGGCAGACTGAAGGCGCTTCCAAACTGCAACTCTATCAGATAACAGGAAGCAGGCTGAAGCAATCACAGAGAAACACAACAGACAGACAGCGGAGAGGGACAAAAAGACGGGGGGCGAAAGTCAGCTGCAGTATCCACAGGAGTGATCAAGACCAATTCATTAGGGCTCGGTGAAGAAAGAGAGGGGAAAAGGAAAAACAGACTCCCCCTTTTAATCTCCTTCCTCCCCTCTGTCTTTCCTCTTAACGAGCAGGAGGAGAGACGGGTGGTGTACGTGGGGCGACTGAGGTCCGACTGCACCCGGACAGAGTTGAAGCGCCGCTTTGAAGTCTTTGGCGAAATTGAAGAATGTGCAGTGAACCTGAGGGACGATGGGTAAGGCCCCAGGACTTTCTGTGCATGTGTGTGTGCATCTATATAGTAGGTAGGGGAATTGGGAACATTTATTTGACCAGTCCTAACCTTTTGATGTCATGTTCTGCACAAAATCTTCTGCTGTAACTGCTCAGCAAAGCAAGTGTAAGACAAAGACAGAGCTTTTGCAGTCTCAGAGCGTCTCCTGATCCATCTAGTTCTTCGCCCATGGAGCCCCAAAGATACACTTTTATTGATTCTCTTTTGCATATAAATAGCGTGATCGTCATCTAAGACAAGGCCCCCCCTTGTTCAGTTATTGTCGCCCCACAGCACCACTCTGACGTATCGTTTTCTATTCTTGACCAGGGACAATTTTGGCTTCATCACGTACCGCTACACTTGTGACGCCTTTGCCGCCCTTGAGAACGGACACACCTTACGCAGGTCAAACGAGCCTCAGTTCGAGCTGTGCTTTGGCGGACAAAAGCAGTTCTGCAAATCACATTACACAGACTTGGGTAAGTGCAGCTTTGTTGTTCTCTCCATCAGCCCCCTGCAGCCATGCAGTATATTTGCGTAGCTGGGAGGACTGTCAGTGAAAATAGGGAGGGAAAAAAAAGGGGAAAGAGGGGGGAAATAAGACAGGAAAAAAGCGCTGCTTCCACATCAAAAGAGACCCATCTTTGTAACAGCCCTGAATGTGTCCACCAGGCATTCATAGCTCAAAAGGGCAACGAGAGTTCAGAGGTCAGTCTGTGAACATACCCAGAATAGAGCTCCATTTCCTCCCTGCTTGTAGCTGTAGTATCTTAAGAAAAAGAGAGGCGGAATCCATTACTCACGTGGACACGAGATGCTTGTTTCTGCTTTGTTGATATGAAACGTAAGACATTAGGGGGAGAGATAGTACTTAGAAGCATGTGCACAGATGTGTTTTTATCTACCGTTGGTTCCATGTGTGTGGGAATCACGTTAAGAGCGTGGCGGAGAGGAGGGAGGAGCAGGGACGAAATTATGAGGAGAAAAGGCGCGGCAGAAGAAAGACAAGAAAAGAGATGAGGTGAGGAAGAGGAAGGTGGGAGCAAGGTTAAGTCCCAGCAACCCCTCCCTCCCTCCCTGTAGAGTGAGTTTCCATCTGTTGCCAGCTGTTGCGGTGCTGAAAGGAGGTAGAGTCTTGATGTGGCACGCAGGGGCCGGTCATTTACATAGAGGGAGGGACCACTGTGGGTGCATACCTACTTATGCACACCTACTGCCTTTGTTGGGAGTCAGGGGGTCGTGGCCGACTGCAGGATAGCAGAATTCATCTGAGTGATTCCACAGAGTATACGTGTATGAATGTAGCTGAGCTTCTCTATTGATCTGATACTGAAATCTGGACTCAAATGGATGCAGCTGAAGGTTGAGTGATTCATTTGATAAAAAATGAAAAATATCAATGAAATAACTGCTTTTTTTCTGGCATGATGGCCCGCTTTCGACACAAGGAAAAAAAAACTTGTTCTATTCTGTTAGTTGCACAATTACATCAGTGGCGATAATTGAGCAGCCATATTGAGACTGAAGTAAGAGATGCCCCATTAAGTCAAGTGTTGCGCACCCACAAAAGATAATCTCCTCCATTTGATGATGACACATCAGATAGGTATTGACTCTTGCATCTGCAGCCAGCTTCCCA
The DNA here is from genome assembly GCA_019142605.1 of Cephalopholis sonnerati. Lineage (NCBI taxonomy): Eukaryota > Metazoa > Chordata > Actinopteri > Perciformes > Serranidae > Cephalopholis > Cephalopholis sonnerati. Next base: position 13,337,639 of record JAGQAX010000023.1, read on the forward strand.
CTGACATTTATTTACCGGGAGGTCAGGAATGTATAATGCACTGCCACAAGAGGGTCAATGGGTCAGTAGAGAGAAAGAAGGAGCACTTTCCTCAATAAATGAAGTGGTTACTATACATTTTCAAAGCACATGCTTGAAGCTATCAGCTTTTAAAGAGAGGACATGATGAGAAATTGACACACAGAGAAACAGTTGCTAATCCTAAAGCCTTGAGGACAGACATTATGCCGAGATTGACTAATCAGTCTGCTGAAATGGAAAGGCCTTCATTCGACCGCCTCTTTGTCAGGAACAGGCTATTTCGGTCGTCCCCATACTGATAGCACAGGATAAAGAGATTGAGAGGAAAGGGAGGATCTTATAATGGTGTGGTATCCAAACCTCTCCCCGTCTTCTCAATCTGGTAGGCTTCTTTTCTGTGCGTTCGGAGACACTGTCCATTAGTTTTAAGTAGAGCACCGGGGTATTTTTCATCCCTCAAGGTGCGCAGCGTGACACAATCCAGCCCTCGGCCATTGCATTAGATCACGACTGGCGTCTTCTAGCTGCCATGGTCATTCCCATTTCTCAAAGCTCTTGGAGTGTGCTGCTGGGCCCTTTGGGGGCCCCATTTGTGAAGCTGTCTGTTGGCGGAGATAAGATACTCTTTATGTATTATCAGGTTGATCAGGAAAAATAGGACATCTGAGAGATGAACGGACAGAAGGATATGCTTTCACATCTGTTGCCTCGGTGGAAAATAAGGCACTTTTTTTTCCACCTGCACTATTTGAATTCTTTTATAGTAGTTAACAGGTTGCTATGTAAACATGTGGTTATGGACTGAGACATTTTCTAACTATTTAATGTGGCCAGCCAAGAAATCTCTTAGCAAATAACCCCTCATAAAACATTACCTTTAAGTCTGACTCTAGTAGGCTGAGCATTATCCCTTATTTTTATAAGTTAATCAAATTTCCACTCATAATTTTGTCGGACTTTGACAACACTTCACTGAAGGGGAGACACCACAGATGAGTGGTATAAAAACTTTTAACTAATAGATATTGCCACAACAATTATTTTTTTTGTATTATAAGTTTTCTGAAATGTTATTTTTAAATATGCAGAGGCATTATCTAATTATAGCTGAACTAATTTGTGTGAATTTCAAGAACATAAATCTGCACATTGGATAAATCCAAGTTTAAAATTGTTGTTGTTTCATTATTTCGACTAATTAGAGTCAGTGGCTTTCACACAGGGGATTTTAGATGTCTCCTTTTATCACCCCACAAATCAGAAAATACTCCCAACAGCCCTAAAATAATCAATTTTTGCCACGTTTTTATAAAAAAAAAGTTATAAAAATATAGTCTGTGAATGATGTATGAATAAACCCCTCTGTATAAACCTTCAGAATATTGACAGGAATAGAAACTGGAAAGTTTGGTGTATGTAAATGCCACTGATGTGGAGATTTCTGACTCCAAGTAGGAGGAAAAAAATCTCACATTGAGAAATTTAAAATTGTAAAATTTCATACATTGTTAGACAAACAAAGAGACTACAGGTGAATAGGGTAAAAAATGTAACTTAAAGATATTACCATGAAACTTCCTGAAATGAAATGGGTTTTTTTTTAATAAAAAAGTTTTATGTTAAGTATTTATATGAGACATTATCCAATTAAATGTGTGCTTTTTGCAAGTCTGTAGCCATGGAGTCGACATTGGTGGTGACCAAATCTGACAGGGGGGGCAGGGGTTTGGGTTGCCCCACCAAAAAAGGGCAAACCACACACAGAACTGCAGTATGCCGTAGTGCCAGAACCAGCAGTAATAATAATGGCAATTTGTTTAGTTTATTCATGATTATGATTACATTTTTAAATGATTATTTGGGGTACACGGTTGCCTATAGCAAGGAATTTTTTCGATTTTTATATGTTTTATCAATATATTTAGGTGACATTTTGAGCATATTTAAATATTGACCAGTGTATGAAAAAACAAGACAGAGAATGTATTTGTTTTTCAGGAATATGCATATCTGAAAACTCCTAAGCTCATTAGCAAAGTAACCTTTAGATTGATGCTGAGCGTGACATGAGCTATCAATAATGGCGTAAAGGCAGAATATTCTGTGACCATGAAGTTTTCTCCTGTTTTAAGTGCACTTTTAAAGAAATCCACCCCTGCTCCACACTGACCACAACCCTATTTGCCGCTTTCAGACTCCCATTCGGACGACTTTGATCCAGCCTCCACAAAAAGCAAGTATGACTCCATGGATTTTGACAGCTTGCTGAGGGAGGCCCAGCGCAGCCTGAGAAGGTAACCAGTTCAGTGGCACCTGCTGTCTGTCACAAAGAGGGACTTCTGATACCTCACTGTTGTTTCTCGCTCCTTTGACGACGAGACTACCAGAAGTTTTACACTCTATGTCATAGAGTATATAAGAATAAGTCTATAGACCTATATCAATATAAATGAATATATCAAAAATAAAGTTTACATGAACATAGCTGCTGAAGAGCTGGGAAGAGACATTGCATTCTGGGAAAGCCAGTGAACCCTCAGAACCTGGTGCACAGGTTTGGTGCACTCTACTGCTGTACAACCATCAGTGAAAGAAGAAAAAAAAAAACTTTCATGTTTTTTTTTCTCCAAGCACTACAATGCCCACAATTCTTTGGGGGTGAAAACATGCAGCTTGTTCAGCCAGATTTGTTTTCTTTTGCTGTTGATTTTTTTTCTTTACTTTTTAAAAATCTGGTGTTTGGATCTAGTGTTACATTACAAACAAGAGTATAGGGAACTGTATCTTGGAGGTAAAATTCTCAAGGTAACATTGTTGTCTACATTTTAAGGAGAAATGTAGCCGTGTATTTACAAATACTATAAAAAGGAATATTTTTATTTTATGTACATATCGGATAAAGTTCTTTATTTGTTACAGCTATGCACTGTAAAACGCAGCCTTTTTTAAAAATGAGGAGAAAATTTCTTAATTCAGAATGTCGATCTGTAGTAATTACAATACTGTAAAACATATTGTACACCTACATGATGTTTAGAAGACATGACATGATTGTAAAAAAAAAAAAGAAAAAAAGATGTGTCCGATTGCTCATTTTGAGGGAGCATGTGAACAAACGTCCTTTTTTAAGTTATTTTGTTGGAGAAAAAAACAGTCAACCATGTATAGTTTTCTCTGTTTATAAAGTTTCTCAATCAGTGTTTTTGCTTATACAACCAGTGTAAAATGCATTTTTAACGTGTTTTTCATGATTGTAAAAAAAGGTACCCCATTTTTTATTAATTATTTCTGAAGCAATCAACATATATATATACATATATTTATGTATGTGTATATATATAATATATAAATAACTGGTTTGATTTCATTGCTTTGTATGGTTCTCCTTTTGATTACCTTCAATGAAAGAGCATTCAGATCTTTTTAATCAGTACAAACATATTTATCTATTTATTTTAATATTTGAATCAAGAATATTTATGGGCTCCATTTTACATGGCGTACCTCATTGGAAATTTATTTGCTGTTTATGTTGTCTTTCGATTTGTGTTATTTAACTTCCAATCACTAGACAGGGTGTACAATAAATGCTTTGGTGGGGATAATATTACCTTCTATGCCTTTCCAAAACAATCAAAAAACATTCAGCGAATCACTCCAGCAGCCAGCCCCTCATCGTTTTTAGTGATTTCTGTCCACACTATCAGTCACATCCGCAGCACGTCACTGGTTTTCCTTTCCACACACGAGCAGAACATGAAGCAATAAAATGATTTTTGCAGGAATTTCGTTGTACCACCGTAAACACTTCGCTCCACTCACGCTTGATTATGTGAATGCCAAACAAAAGTTTACAATTTCCTTTTCCTGAATTTTTTAAAGATCTTGTATTTGATGTACAAAATATATATATACAATGATGATACTACTAATATTATTCACAATAATTACAAGATGATTAATAATAATAACAATGATAATAATATAAATAAAAGAAAAAACTATATAAAAAGCAATAAATTATTTTTCAGAGTTGTATTTTAGCTCCTATTGTTGTGTGATTTTTGGACTTGACCCATTACCCAGTCGCTGGTAGCTAGGATGACTCCATTCCAGTATCTTGGCATATCATCATGACATCATCCTGTGCGGTAAACACTTGAATGTCCCCGCTCCCACCTCCCGCTCTTCCCTTTAAGATGTAATTGAGTCTATGTGATTGTAATGCACGCATTACCTTGTGACATCTGTGCAAAACGTGACCGACTCTTAACTCCACCCTGTGTGTAAAAACGTGTCGAGTTGAAACTGTTTGTTGTGTAGTTGCATGGCTATTACAGGATGACAGTCGGTACAGTATATACCACTTTGGATATCTGCCTCTCAGCTGTCTTAACTGGCAGATTTTAAATGACATTCTATAAGCCTAGAGAAAACTACTCAACAATGTATCGCATGCCGCACCACTTTCCATCACCGCCCCTCCGCCCACCAAACCCCCCCCTCCCTCCCACTCACAGTCCAGATATCACAGCGCCGTCGACATGACATAAAAGGTAACCTTGCGGTTTCTGGTTCAATTAATATCCCGTTTCTAGCGCGAGCCAAGTAATGAGAGAACCAGCTTCCATCACAGGAAGGAGAAATCTTTTGTATGAAAGCTTTGCTGATCACAGGCTTCCTTTCATGGAGTTTGACCGTGGAGACAAGAAACGGCTAATTTTTTATGATGCAAAGAGGCAAAAATTGGTCGAGGGAAGGATTTAAAAAAAAACCCTTTACCTGTGTTTTAAGACATTGTTTTACTTTTTTGCTGTCTGTGTAGCGTTTGGGTAATGGTGTCGTGTCCCATTTGATAGATGTGGCTTTAATCATTGTAATAAAAAAAAATGCTTTGTAAATTGCCTAGAGTAGCAATATATTATAACACCTTATGGTTCAAATTTCAACTGTGGCGGACTTTTTAATAATGTGACCTACTGAGGACTTTGCCACTGCTTAAACGTTTGTTGGGTAATCATGTTTCTTTTGGAAGGACAATATGTGTACGAGCAAATGTATGTGTGAGTTTGTGATTTCAGGCAGGTATGTGTGTGTTTCTGGGAGTGTATGTATGTATGTGCGTGTGTTTCGGGGGGAGGGGAGGGGGGATCGCTATGGGTTGTTACCTGTTTGTGTCCTATCCACGTTGCCTTCTGCCAAGTCCTTACCAATGCCTTTGTGGTTCTACCTATTGTACGACTTTCTTGTGAATTTCATTTTTTATGTGCAATTCTCATCAGCCTCACCATGCCAATAAAGGGAAATGTGTTTGAAAAAAAAAACCCTTTCTTTCTTTTAGTGGCTTCCCTATTATCTCCCTTTTCCCTGTGATGAATGTCCCTTCATCAAGCACTGTTGTACCACTTTCACTCAGCGCTGGGGAATGATTATGATTTGTGCTCGCTCTGATTACTATCAAGGAGACATCCTTGAAGTTTTTTAAAAAACGGAAAGATTTAAAAGTCCTGAAAACAATGCGTGTTGTAAACGTGGATCCACAATAAATTCATCACCCCTCCCTCCTGTGCTTATATATCAAAGTGCTGAATGAAAGCTGACTGACGCGGGAGAAATGACACAAGCCCATCCTCAGCACATCTGTCTCTCTCTGAAGTTTCTCCTCTAATAAAGAAACTCAGCTTAATTCAGAGCAACTTCCCTTCTTTGATATTCATATCACCTGGGAGAGAACACTGTAGTCTTTGTCTGTGTCCACAACTTGACTCCACACCATGAGTCTGCAAGTTAATTAAAAAGTTGGGGGGAACAATTTCATTAACACGATGGAGAGCTATAGTGAGTTGATGGTGTGCTTGATATTCAATGGGGCTTCATTATGACTATAACAACCCCCCTTTTTTCTTTAACACACACACACACACACCTTATTCTGGGAGCTGGGATCACACCGGGAGCTTCCACCATGTCTTTTTTTTTTTTACCGTCGCAAAGAGAAATATGGGAAGAATGTGCATTAAACTTTAAGGTTGGGGGTCTGATTGTGTTTTTTATTAAGGCCGCTGTTTAGCCCCGGAGAAGAGAGCGGCTGGCTTTCATTTCGGCTCGGCTGCCGCATTACAGCGGGAGGTCTCCTTCTGCTTGCCCTTTCCACAGAATGAAACTGTCCCTGGAAATCTCTCCGCTCCCTGTCGGCTTTTTCCTCTCCCACCTCTCTCTTTCCATCACGATAGGATGACTTTTTTTTTTTTTTATCTCTTATGTGTCTTTTTTATTATTAACCAGTAGATAAGCAGCTATCTCTACTCCAGTTGGAAGTAAGTGGTAGCCTTGGAGATAATGGGGTTTGATGGGGCTGGGCTCTCTGTGGGACAAACACTGAGATGTTGCCGCTGAGTTGTGTAGCTCTGTATTTTATTTGGCATCTAGCTGCGGCTGCTGTGTCGGATGCTGTTGAAATCCTGAAAATGGCACCGACTATTCAGCCTTTGTTTCCAGCTATGTGACAAGAATGTGTAAATGGTTCGTATTTTGGTGTCCAAGCAGTCGAGAGCAACTTGAAAATGAAAACCCTGCACAATCCTGGCAGCTCTTATATGAGGATGTCATCCTTCTACTGCCTGTCTGGGTATCATGTAAGCAGGTTAGGGTGTGGAAAAAAGCAGTCTTCCATAATAAGATTAGACTACCTGAGACTAGTTAATTAAAGCCCGTGGGGTGGAACATGAGCAATCCTACCAGTAATTTACCATCAAGAACTTTTTTTTTTCTGAAATTCTCAGCCGAGCAGGAGATACATCAAGAGTACAAATTTCCCTTCTGTATCAATAGAGAACAACTGACAGTGAAGCAACAACATTTATCTCCAGTTCTATCACAATAATTAAAGTTAGGTGACACTGATTATCTCTGACTACAAGGCTGGCAGAGAGAATAAAAACAAGATTATAGACGTAGGATCAGGGAGCTGTTGGCGGTGACAAAATAACATCAAAGAGGTGATGCCAGGATGTGACGCTGTGTCGCTGAGTTCTTGCCTCTAGTGTCCCTTCAAGGTTTCTCTTTGCTCAAACTCCTTTTCTCTTCCTGTCTCTTTCTTGCCCTCTTTTTCTCCGTCCCTCCTGTCGCCTTTTATTTTTAGAGGATTTCATATAAGCTGAGTAATATTAATGTGTTGCCAGGCAGAATTAGGCGCTCAAGTGAGGCAAAACCAACAAGACTTTGTCAGAACTGGAGGAAGAAGCAAACTCTCGAAACATCATGATATCATGTCTGCGAGAGCTGCGGGCGAGAGGCTGTTCCATTTCCATTCCAATCAGATTGCATGTACAAACTGGGGATGATTGGTTAGGTCACATGGCCTGTGCTGTGCGCTGGTCACGTGGCCCATTGGTTCTTATTTGATCAAAAAAAAAAAAAAAACATTTTATGCTGCAGTTTCTGGACCCATCCTCTGAAAGTGCTCTTTGATGAATCAGAATAGAATGAACCACTAGATATTGCTTGGCTTCCATTTATTGAAACGCTTCTTTGTTAGCGCCATTTTTTTCCCCCTACAAGCCTTTTATCGTATGCCACCTTATGGGAGAAGATAATGACAGTGCTATTAAAATCGCAATCTCCCTATCCGGCATTCTAGTTTCAGCACTTTCTGCTGTTAAAGAGTAATGAGGAACAGAAGGACAGTATTCTTCTTCCCCCCAAACTATCAACTTTGGGGACTGAATGTATTCTTCGCTAGATAATTAATGGCTACAGACAAATGGTGGTTGATTGAGCGACTCATCCCTCTATTTTCAATCACCATCTGCTGTGTGTTGCTGGCAAAAAACAATGTTAATTACCTCGAGTGTGCCCAAGACGTGGCGTATTAATTAGAACAACAAAAAAGGGAGACCTAAAAGATTCCAGTGTTTTAGTATCTGTAATGATGTGTGTGTGTGAGCATGTGTGTTCATATAGATTTTGTTGATGGATTAGCACAGGAATCAGATCCAGAAGGCAATCATTTGGTGATTTGGCCTTTTTGATCATTTACTAACAGATCAGTGTTGCCTTGACGTGCCCACGTTTACCTGCTCCCTGTGCCTCGAGGCCACGGCAGGCCTTTAAGAATGCTGGGGCTGGCAACTCTCTGCCACACAGAAGGGACATCAGCAGAAAGATGAATCTCCACTGTGACCGCAGGGACAGCCAGCTGACAGAGAGCGTTAGGGCTCCGGATGCAGACGGCTGGGCTTTTTCACCTGACCGAAAAAAAAAAGGGAGACGGAGAGAGGGAAAGAGACGGAGCGGGACTGACTCGACGTGACAAGGCTGCAACGGCTCTCTTTGGGCCAAAGCTGTGATGGCACCCTGCAGACACTCCGTCCCCTCCTCTCCCAGACTCCCGAGTGTGCAGGTGGTGAGAGTGGATCCTGATAGGCCGGGCGTCACGGCGCCGTCGCTAACGAGCTGATGTGGAGAGCAACATGTAAATGTGATGATGTGAGCAGCATATCATTGGTTATTATTTGGCAATCATGGAGTAGCATCAATAACAATTAGCATAATTTCCATGACTTCAGTACTTAATGACTTCATTCAAAATACTGACAAATCAAATATGCTTATTTCCTTCATACAAATAGGTCATTTACAGTCTGCTAGAGACTGGATTAAGAACATTAAGTACTGCAAATAAAAATGAGCATGAGACCTGCATTACAAAATGAGTTTAGCTTCATGCACAGACATAAACAATTCTTAAATACCTCACCATTGCCATTATTCTTTACAGTGGCGGTCCTGGACTCCAGGGATGGGGGAAGGGACGACACCCCCTCTGGTGTTCTTTTTCCTCCTATTCTTGTTTTTTTTTTCTTTTGTCTCTGGAGAGCAGAAAGGTATGCTTGTTTCAATGTGGTTATGTAAGGTTACACCTAACTTATGTATGAGAGTTACTGGTCCTAACTAAGGGTACCCAGCTGTCACATGTTAGCTAATGTTAGCTAGAAGGGGGCCCACTTTGGGTGTTTTGGGGGGAGGTGGCATTGAAGTGAGTAACATTGATCATCTTGTTACAATGCAATGTTCTGCTGGGAGACCTCTGGTCACGGCAATCATGTGGATGCCACTTGACACCCTCCACATACACCTCTGTGAGCTAACTAGCCCCCCCTCATGGCAACGGTACTCCCTGATGGCAGTGGCCCCTCCAGCAGAAAAATGCGCCATGCCACCACACACCACAAAAACTGCTCAGGAATGGCTTGAGGAACGTGATCGAAAGCTCAAGGTGTTGACGTGGCCTCCAAATCTCCCACACCCCGATCTGATTGAGCATCTTGGGAAGTGCTGGTACCTCACCTCAGGTCTCAAATGATCCAAAGCCGGCACCCTGGTGCCAGACACCACAGGATACCTTCCAGAGGTCATGTGTCAAGGCATGTCCATGCCTTGACACATGACCAGGGAGGCCTCACTGTGGATTAGAGGTACCTCTGAGGTACCAGCACATCCCATGGATGCTCAATGTGGGGAATTTGGAAGCCAAGTTGACACCTTTAGCTTGTTATCATGTTCCTCAGGCCATTCCTGAGCAGATTCTGCAGTGTAGCATGGCTCATTTTTCTGCTAGGAGGGGCTACTGCCATCAAGGAGTACCATTGCCATGAGGGAAGGTGACTTAGCCCACAGCGGTGTTTGGGTGGGTGGAGGGTGTCAAGTGGCATCCACATGAATGCCATGACCAAAGGTCTCCCAGCAGAACATTGCATTGTAACAAAATGATCAATGTTACTCACTTCACCTGCCAGTGGTTTTAATGTTTTGTCTGATCGGTGTATAGTCAGCATACAATTTGAGTAATCATTGAGCCAATATGAGTAATTATCAGAGGCCCTTTTCCCATTGTTCTTTTGGGAGGGGGCCAACATTTGCCTTTTGTTATGGTGTGCCACTGATTCTTCAGATCAGGCAGTTGCTTCAAACCTCTGAAAATGAAGCAATGTATAAAGTATTAGCCATTTAATTTAAGAGTTATTTTCCCCTCTCAGACATTTATATTTCATTTTAATAATCTTAAGAGGCCTGGAGAGGTCAGCTCCCGATACTCGTGGGGGTCCCAACGCCCGGTTTGGAAAACTCAGCTTTAGAGTGTGTATCTAGTCTTTATTCTTATTTAAACTGTCCCATACTAGTTGGATCTGGGCTTCATAATGGCTCCATTCAGGCATTCTTGACAAGATGGCTTGGAAAGAGAGAAAAGCTGAGTGCTCTCTCCCTCTCACTGTCTCTCTCCCTCTCTCTCTTATCTGCTCCTTGTATTTTTTCACAGAGTGGTCCTGGCGGATCGCGGAGTTGTGTCTAAATCCAGTTCCCAGCTACTTAGCCCCCACCCAACCCACTCACTCCGACACAAGGGCGCAAGAGAGCATCTCTCCCTCTCTCTCAGACCCCAGCTTGAACCCATGTATCACACAGCGAGCCATCACAATACAGTCGAATGGGCACATGGACAGTTATTGTTTGTTTGCACTATTTATGTCAATGTACAGACTGCGGCAAATGGCACCATAATGCAATCATTCAGTCTTGCCATCCTGCGCTCCCGTCCATTAGGCTAATGATATTCTGTAACCGTCCCGGGTTCCCTGGCTGTTGAAATCATGAATGTGAGAAGTAGGAGAAAGTAGGAAGAACGCTGCTTAATTGGAGGACCATGATCAAATTCCAGCGTCTGGAAGCATCTGTCCTGTAGTGCCCTTGAGCAACAGACACATTTCCCGGCAGTTCCAAAGAGGTTGTTCTTATGATCTGACCAACATATGGAGTGTGGAAAGTGGATGGCAACAGGAGATGAATAAAGTATCAAAAAAGAGGTCTGATGCTGTCCCTGCTCCTTATCATTTCAAAGCACAGATGCAACTTCAGTGACATTAACTCTCCATTTAAAGACCACAGAATCTCTGAAAACAGTCCATCTGAAAATAACCTCACCAGTCACAACAGCAGGAAAACAAGGTTCATTTGTACAGCAAGAGAAAACAGGACACAGAGGTGTCAGGCATGCTTACAATGACAATGCTAACATGCAGATGTTTATCAGGTACAGTGTGCACCATGTTTACCATCTTAGTGTAGTGTGTTAGCATGCTCACATTTGCAAATTGGCACTAAACAAAGAATAGCTAAGGCTGATGGGAATGTCAGTAGTTTTGCAGGGGTTTGGTCATGAAACAAAGTATTTGGCAAATTAAAACTGACCTGATGGTAGTGGATCGTCATCTGGGCACCATGAATGTCCGCGCAGAATGTTGGCAATGTATGTTTCTGCAAATCTGTTTTAGATTTGTAACATTTGTACATTTCAAAAGTATCGCACATGCTGACACTTTATTTTTCTTAACACTTAAACAGCGTTGTCGTCTATGTATGGTTATATTTAGGCGTTGGTTAGGTTTGGGAAAAGGTCATGTTTGGGCTTAAAATACCTGGTTTTGTCACCACAGTTGCGGCTGGAAATGCACTGATGTTTTGCCGAAGAACACCCAGTTTTTTTTGTTGGTTTGTAGCCATCTTGCCTAGGTTTCACACCATCCACCATCCCCTCCATCTCCCGTTGACAAATTTAGCTCATATTAGAAGTCTGTAAATTTAGAAATGTTAATATATTATGTATGAAAAGTACAAATGTTACATATTCATGGCTTGCAGAAGTGTACAGTGCCAACATTATCTTCTTTCTTGCCTGGACCAACATTGCCATCCATAGACCCATGCACTTAACATGGCTAGTACTGACACATTAATATCACTCATACTATGCAATGTAACCTCCCCATTTGGCTGCTGAGATCTGAATGTATTTTTCAAATACATTTGGAAGTGGAGTTAAAGTTTCCATGGCTGACATACAACCTGGAAAAGGAAAACAATGACCACAGTGTGTTGAAACGCTTTGATTTCAGCTCTTCTGATTCTCTCCTCTGATACATAAATAGCACCAAGTCAAGGCGATGTCCTGTCAAATTAATTAGTCATTATCACCATATATCCTTTTAATCCTTATTTTGTGGGCACCATTACAGCTGAAATGCCAGTGTTATCCCAAAGCATTACAGATAATTTTGTAATGGAACTTTCCTCTGTTTGGACTGTCAAACATTTCAGCCCAAATCGTCCTGACTAAAGTGCATTAAAATGCACGGACAGTCAAGCTATAATTACTGGGCAAAAATACCCCATGCCTTAATCCACATGGTAATAACGCAATTAAAGTGGTGTTTCTTGGACTTGGTAATCTTCTGTGACAAGGCTTACAATTCAATTAACCCCGTTTTAACACTTTGTTTCAACTTCCTGTGAGGCTAATTTGCTTTAAACTTACTTCAGTTGCTATAATTATGCCTCAAGAAATGTCCAATTTATGAATTATCAGTTGTTTGTGTCGGTGAGGCACTGATTTCCAGTGGATGGGATCTGCTCTTATCCAGCGGGACGCCTGAAAGGGAATTTCTAAAGTCTGCCTCCTAACAGAATGATAGCTTTGTCATTTATTATAATGTCGGGCTGGCTTTATTGATCGCTACTGATGTGTTAGACTTGTTGCACTCATACAAAGTGAACTGAACTGCTCCACAGCTGAATATTGAAAACAATGCTCCATCACCTCTAAATTCAAACTTCAATATTTTCGGGATTAGAAATAGTCTCTTATTCTTTTTTTCTCTGCTCTGTAAAGTGTGATGCATCCATGATGATAGAGTTTCAGCCTGATACAATTTCCGATAATCTCATAGTACAACCAGAGCTGCACTCCTCCTGACATCTACCAAAGCCAGCCACGGATCTAACCCATTTAATCACTCCTTTCTTGTTCTCTTTCTAAGCTCATGCTGGCTGTGACATATTGAGCCGGCAAACTTTCCATGTTCTCTCAGAGAAGGTCATTGGGCCAGGCCCAATCTAGCCTCTGAAACTGAGCCAAGATTTCCACTGCTGTCGTTCAGATTAGTATTAGACGTGAGCGCCTTTCCTAAGCAAATCAGACAGTGTGAAGGACAGAACCATTCTTCCATTCAAGCACGCCTGCTTCTTGTTAAAGAGAGACAGGGCAATAAGTTGTAGGACAAAGGGAAGTTTGTGGGAAGTCTTCGCATTTCATGAATGCTTATTTTTAAATGTGACAAGCCGGTTCGCCATGTTAGATTAGAAGCAATTGTACTGCACTGACTGGAACTATAGGAGCTGTCCATGGACATAATGTATGTCAGTCTGTGAAAAGTGGCAATACATAGGAGATATACTTATAGCTGTGAGTAATTTGCCTTGTCGTGTGAATAAGTGTGTTTTTTATTCATTTAATTTAAGAACAATTACATAGCAAATCATGTGGCAGCAATTATAATATATATTATTATAGTATGTAATGCTATGGTATGACAGGCAACCCACCACACTGCTGTCTGTAATAATCATTAGCAAATTTAATAACAATCATAAGTAACCATAACAAATTGCCATTATTATTAGTCGTGTTTCTTGTGTTAGAGTGTTGATTGTGTGGCAGTGATCAGTGTCAAACAGTGTGGGCTACCGCCTCTCTATTTTAATGCTTTCAAATGTATTAAAACGTTGAAAACTAAAGCGTAATATGAGTGTGATGCAGGCTGTATGTATATATGTTTAAGATATCAAGTTGGTGCCTGTTCATTGCGATGAAGGTGCAAAAGAAAAAAAACATCCTAGCTGCTGGGTTTACTTCGGTGGTATGTGGCTTACTGAATATGGACTGTAGTGTTTTCTTGCTAGGCCAGCCCACAAGTTCTCATGTCACACATTTTTAAATCCCTTTTCTCAGCTCGAGGAAAGTTTTATAAAAATAAAACCTCCATAGATCAAAAATTTATAATAAAAAGAATCATAATTTACCTGGGCTGCTTTCTTAGGGGCCTGGCTGTATCACTATCAGTTGTTAATGTGATTATGTAAAGTGTATGAAAATGACAATTTTTTTATGTTAAACTAAATTCCTGTCAGAACATTGGCTAGCAAACATACCGTGCATTAACTAGTCTGAGTGTAACCCAGAGGGTGAAATAAGCCATTAAAAAGATGAATAAATAAACACATCTATGTATTAACATCCATAAATTCTTAACATTACATTTAAAATAAATACATATATAATATATAGCTTTATTAATTAGCACACATAAATATGAGTGTAAAAGTGTATAAAAGTGGGAGGGATCAAATTAAAGTGTTCTGTTGATAGGCTTGGCAAACAGCCAATAAACACAGAGATCACTTTCACTTCAGCCAATCAGATGCTTAAGCCACCTCCTGACGTCCACTGATTGGTCACACTAGCGCAGTGAATGCGGCAGACACAGTATTGGCTGAACTTGATGAGAGTGAATGATTTTACGGAAGTGTTAAGAAACTGAGCGAAACACACTGGAAAAGTTAATTAAAAGTTAAAACTACAGTGTGGAAAAAGGACGCCATTTTCAAGCTTATACATTGCACTGGTGAGTTGAGTCAACTGTTAGCAAGTAACAAGTTAGCATCTGAAAGTCCGCTAGCACGCGGCTAATTAGCATACGAACAGCTGTTATCACGCGGCTAATTAGCATATGAACGTTGCTAGCTTCCATGCTTAATGTCACCATGTAAAATCCCATTTGACTATGCTAAACTTGTTAGCTGTTCAAAACGGGACATATAATTGTCTTTAAGAAATACTGCTGATAAACAGAGATGTTCTATTATGTTGTTGTATTAAGAAGACTGACATTTATATTGTTTCCATGCAGTTTGTATGCAATTTCTGAGTTATTTGCTGCAGTTTAAGTGCTGGCCAAGATTTACTTTGCTGTATTTTGCTGGTGAATTTCACTGTTAGCAATGGTTCATTTGTTCAGTCTGCAGTAATTGAGGAATAGTCTAAAGGTGCATCAGGGACCAAATTTATGCTGTTTTGTGTTATAGTTGTGTTTTTTTTTCTATACACTTTAACTGCAGTTGGAGTTCTACTATAAGACCAACTCTCTACCCTAATTATTTTGGTTGGTTGTGAGTGAAGTTGTGATTTTGAAACTAAAGTGAATTGCAGGTGTTGTACAACAGAAAATGTGAATTAGAGCATTAAGTTGAATTTACTTGCTTTATTCTGTGATCAATAATGTTCATAAAATTAGCACAAATGTAATTTTATCTTAACCTCATTCATAGGTCAGGTTTTTTTTGAGTCCCCCTAAGAAGAGCTGAGACTTCAGAAGACATACCTACCTGTCTTCGTACGGGTCCCACACTGGAGTTGGATTGCAACTTGAACAATAGCCCCGGGTCTGTCTTTATTTGTTTTGTTTGTTTGTTTATCATTTTCAAAGTGATCTTGTGGAACTAATGTACACTGTATTTGAACTGACCTGTTGAATTGCTATTACTCTGTTTAAATATTTTCAATATAAGCCGTTACAGTGGCGTCCTCTGGTTCTGCTTCACTATGGTTACCCATCCTCTTGGCTCCTGTTGTTCCTGAAATCTTCTGAGCCTGGTCCAATCCTTACAGTTACCTCTAATATTCCTTTCCTCACACAATACTTAGTGGTAGCACATACTGGCTACATGAGCATATCGCACTTGCTAGCTCTGCGCAGGCATTAGGATATGTCAACGTTGCCATGATTGTTGATGAGAAACTTATTGTTATAGCATTCATTTTCATTCATTTTCCATAATCACTTATCCTGTTGGGAGTCATGGGGGGGCTGACATTGCTAGCTGACATTGGGCCAGGGGTGGAATACACCCTGGAGAGGTCGCCAGACCATCACAGTGCTAACACAGTTACGCTAATATAGAGACAGACAACCATTCATGCTCACACTCACACCTACGGGTAATTTAGGGGTCACCAATTAACCTAACCTGCATGTGTTTTGATTGTAGGAGGAAGCTGGAGTAACCGGAGAAAACACACGGTGACACGGTGAGAACATGCAACAAACCCTTTTGCTGTGAGGTGGCAGTGCTAACCATCGCACCAGCGTGCCTTCATATTATTACTATTCTAACACTGTAGTAATAATAACACTTCACCTCAGCCAGGAATGGCATGCATGCATGGAAAGGTAATGTTAACATAAAAAATGTCATTTTGCGCTGAAACTGTGTGTGGAAATAAATATTTTGCTAAAGTATCAGACCCCCAGATCTGCAGACCCCTGGCAGATTTGGTAACCCTCAATGTTGACTCTGTGGCTATGGCCTTGGCAGACCACCAGCATTACTTGTTCCACTAAGTATGATGCAGGTATTTTTCTGGGTGACACTGGTGCAGCCAGGCACACACTGTATTGAATGCTGACACATGATACAAGGACAACAGGATCTAACATTCACTGCTAAAGGACAGCACAGGCAGGACACACAGTGTGCTGCACAGATATATGAGCGCAGCACACTACGTCTGCACTGTGAATTCGACACCGTTTGGTATTTTAAAAAAAAACTAAAAGAAAACGGGACATACTGTAATTCAAGAGTTTTGTTGCAAGCGTGAACAAATTTGGTGGGTGAATTGGTATTGATTCAGCTCCGTAACACTTGGAAGGACAAACTTGCACCTGGACTCAATCAACGTTGATTGGAGAGTGGCAACATGCCCACATGCACACAACACAGCTGATGGGACACACCATGCAGTTCTGCACAGGAGAAGTTAATAATCAGACTTAGCTCTTCCACACTAATGCTTTCCCTTCGTAATTTCATATCTAACTTGCAAATATCCAGAAGCTCGAAATGTCTCATCACTGAGAGCTGAGCAGGAAGCCCCAACATGATCAAGACCTTTAAGTAAGTTGTGTTTATGTGATTTTCCCACAGTGGGTAGCCTCACAGAGGGCTAGGTACTGTTTTGCAGATTTTTGTGGCTTAATTGGAAATCTTGTGTCAGTTATTCAAGTCCCCTGTTGTTTGTTTGGTCCCGAATTACTGCTTTCCCTGATTTCACTGAGGGGTTTAATTCAAAGTTTTGCTTTTATTTTATTCAGAAGCTTCCTCATTTTATTTGCTCTTGCATTATCATAACCCCAGTCTGTAAATGCTGGGTAGTAAAAAGAGTAAGGACGAACATTTGGGTTGCAGTGTTTCAGCAAGACAGGTTAGTTTTAGCCTTGTTTGGTAAACAAGAAATAAACAAAAAAATATTGCCACTATAAATAAATGAGATAAAGTTTGGAGCAATCTAGCATAACTTTTCCTACATGGATGGAGAAAACACCACTTTCAGCGAACAGCCTTTTTGAACCAACAGCTTTTAAACAACAATTAATCTCCTTCCTTCTTTCCTCATTTGGTTGTTGCTCAGTCCCATTTTAGATTCCTTGTCTGCAGACTTGCTGGCATGCAGACCACATGGCTCAGTTTTGGGATTATGTCAACGCCTTTAGCAGATGCTATTGCATTACATAAAGAGATATGCCATGCTGGAGAGCTTCCACTCACTCCTAATGTGTGCATTCTGGCCACGGGCAACAACTTCACATCCAGTCCTATCACTGACATGGCAACCAAGGATTCTGGGAGCGATCCCAAAGCTGCGTTGCATCACTTGTCAAAGGTAAATTCTGACTGAGTTTCTTGAAGTTGTATTAAGTGATCAGTGACAACTGGGGGCAGAAAGACTCCTAAACAAACTGAAAGAAACAAGCTTTGATATATATCATCTTATCGGGTGCTTTGGGCTAACGTGTTAACAAGAAGATGGCTTGAATGTTCCGATTACATGTCAAATTTTTATTCAAAGTTAAAGCTGCGTTATCTATTATGCGTGCTTGCACTGCAGATCCCACTGAGAATGTGACAGTCAACCCACCCGTCTGCAACTCAGTGTAGTTTTGCAGGCTTTGAGCTCCCTCGTCTGATTTGCTTGTTGGTGTCCCAACAACTCCTAAATAAGTTGGCAGGCCAAACTTTTAGAATTAGTGGATGACAACACCAGAGTGGGTGTTTTTAACATGTACATCAGGGCTACTCATATGCTTATATGTACATTGAAAGGGTTACAGGTTGCTGTTATCTTTCCTCCTCACCACACCGGCTGAGATCTTAATGTGTCTTTAATGCCAGAGATTGGGGACCCAATCTACAGTCCTTGTTCTGTGCACAGAAAATGAATTCTGAAGTTCAGCTGAAGGTAATATGATGCTTCAGCGGTCTAAATGAGAGAAAATTAAGTTGCTGTGTTTTTAATACAGTATTCCCTCTTTTCTCTTTTAATTTCTTGCTGAGCTGCAGAATAAGAATAGCAGCACGAAGAGGGAATCACATTCTTCAGAAACCAGAACTTTGAAACATACCCAGTAGCCACTTAAGTTATCTAGCTCAGACTGCTAAAGCCTCACATTAGCTGTGGATGAACTCTGGAGTGCATTTTTTTGCAGTTTGTCCCACATCCCCTACTGTACATCACGATCATGTTCTCCAAGGCTGAATAGGTACAGACCGATGGAACATTTCACATGATGACTATTAACTCTTTGAATATACGTATGGGCATGTGAGTAATGAAGCTCAGCTGACTGTGAGTGTTCACTCCTCGAGTTATCCAATCAAACTTTGCCATGATCTCTCAGCCAATCAGGATGCCGCTGCAAAATTTTAAATCTGCTCTCTCCTCTGCTGCTGTCAGCCATCATTTTAGGTAGAATCTTCGCACCCTCCTCCACCCCGATCACCTCCAGCCATCATATCCAGAGTCCAGGACAAGCTCAGCAAAGGCTCATTCCCTTACTCATCCAGATCATCAGCAGTTTTCCACGTTGTCCACATCTTTATCTCATCTCACCTTCACCATCTCTACCACCAGCAGCGTCTAGACCTCAGGAGGGTTTCCCTATTCGACTATGGATCCATCGTCCTCCTTTAATCAAACCATCTGGACTATTCACCTGCAAGCAACCAAAGCCTGCTGAAATGTGGTCAGTCAATAACACTCAATGGGTTACACAATATATCGAAAATGTACCTTCATTGCAATTTTCAACATGCATGATACAGGTATCCCTGTCTTGTTGAAACAGTGGCGTTGAGTGACTTAAGGGCTACTAGTTTTTAAAGTATTTCTCCTGTCACAGAAACCACGGAGAGTGAAACTTGTGTTTTGGATATTATTATCATACTGTCCGTGATGTATTGGTGTTTTTGTTCTGATGCTCTGCATAGATGTGACACCTGTCCGCCGGCCCACCTGTTCTCATCCCTCTATAGCTCAGTAGCGGCAGGGGGGCACAGAGGTCCCTGAGGACCGTTGGTACATAATAACCTTGTATTTAAGGTTCACAAAATACACCCAAAGTCAGGAATATGTAGGATGTTATTACAGACATTCCTTTTATCTCACATCGCAGTGACAGCAGATGCTGTTTTCAGTTATGTCAGTGGCGTCCAGGGGATGCACCATGTTTTTTCCTCTGATAATGCTACATTGTGATAATGTGGCTGATTGATACTGTACCGTCTCATATTGATGATGACTCGATGTTTTACAGTCCAGGGGATGCTCCGTGCTGAAAATAATTTCATCGGCAGCCGCCATTTTCTTAACGTATATATTCTGAATTCCATTTTTTCAAACTCAAAAGGCATTAAAACCGTATACTCCAGTAATCAAGTCATATCATCATCACAACATTCAGCAGCTTTATCACATAAAGCATGTTTTCCTGATATCGTACGTCCTATACTACATTATAGATTTAAAGTTCTATTCATTAAGCTAGCGACAAGCTAATGTTAGCAACAAGCCATCATTAACATGAGGCAGTTGCCTTTTACAAAGATGACAGCCTTACTTTAATCCACAATTTTTCCATTTTCCAAAATACTACCCAGCATTGCTTCTTAGCTGCTCTGGTGTTCTGATTATCTCCGTACAAACTCAATACCTAAGTTTTTACTTGTTTAAACTATCGTTTATATTTATAACAAAAAGATGACACATCTCAATGTGCACACTAAAATCTTGAATTCTCTAGTGCGTTGTATTTTATGACACGTGAGCCTTTTTCTTAATAAAATCAATTGCTCTCAGGTGTGATATCCCAGTGGAGGCACAGCAGGTTGTGTGATGTGCAGAGAGGAACAGGATGCAGTGGCTATTTTTACCTGAAGCCCAGGAGTGAGCTCAACACAGAAGGTGAGGCGGGAGGAGAGTGGAATTTGGGCAACGTTTGGGAATGTGAATCGGGTAACGTTAATCATCTGGACAGCAGAGACATTAACTGTGCATGAAGCTCGGTCTCTGGACATTGCATGTACTGTTCAAATACTGACAGAGGGCGTGTGTGTGTGTGAGACAGAGAATCAGAAGCAAAGAGGAAGGGCATGGTGTATTTCTGTCTGAATCTAGGAGGGAGAGAGGACATACTGTAGTGTAGCTGTGTGTGTGTTTGTGTGTAATGTCTGTGCCGAGGTGATATACAATGCCCTGACTTACTCTTGTAGATGAAGTGCACTTTGCTCAAAGCTACACACCCCCAAAGGAATAGACTGTGTTTTCCAACTCACTTTTCGGGTTGGGAAAACACACTGATGAAAAAGGATGAGGCTATAGCGGCACACTCAGTCTTCGCGGCAGCCCCCCGTCACACACTAACATCATTACAATTTCAACTCCAGTGCCTTCTAACAAAACTCTGCATATTTACAATGTGTGTGTGTATCCACTATTGTCTTGTTAAAATTTTACAATGGCTGCTGAGCGCCTTCGCATACTGAATGCAATATTGTGCCTTAATATGCCCTAGTATAATGCCTACAGATTTGGAGAGTGCTGATACGGCACATTTCGCAGTGGAAGCATCTGAGTCGCACGAAAGCGAAGCGTTCACCCCTGAGAGAGCGAGGGGGCTCACCTTTTGTTATTATTTTCGGAGGCGCCGATTCGTGCTGACCTACTTTGGAAGCAGGGATTGCTGAGGCACAGATCACCAATGCAAATGAAATCTGTTGCTTCCTGCCTGTTGGATTTCAAGGATTTCCAGGCGCATGATGCAACTGGGGAAAAAAATGACTACATGTCATATATACTTACTGCAGTTTCCTGGATACTGTCATCTTTTTATCTGCTATTTCTGAAGCTTATCTGGACTCATCATTATGCTGTATTTTCTGTATTGGTTGTTTTCTCTTGGAGATTATCGAATCAGTGACCTTACATCAGTTTGAATTCTTGACAGCAGCCTGCTTGGTTTACCTGCAAAACCTTACATAAACCTGCTCAGCATTGCAAATGACAGTGATCACACTGTGACTTGAGTGCGACACTCCACCTGACAGCTAGCTGTCAAAAATACCTGTCATTCTGTCAGCCGCACAGCCTAGCCACTACCATCGACTCCATGTTTTTTAGAAGGCATTTTGGTCTCGCACACAGATGTACTGCAGCAAAGGAAGATGAGGATACAATTTCTCTTAAAATTATGTCATTTTGATGGGCAAGTGCCACCGTGTAGTGCTGGAGAGACTGTGACCAAAAACTATCATTTTAAAGATGCATTGCTTATATGGCTATGTTCAGTTTAACTCTTTTCCTGGGATTATGAGACAATGGGGTTCTGGGTACAGACATGCAAAAGGTCCCGCTAACTCTCCTCCATAATGGCAAGACACATAGACTTCAGTGTGGTTGGTTGTTAATTTTTTTTGTTGTTATAGATCTTTTTGTGGTTTTGTTTATTTTTATGGCAATTTTGTGTGTCCTTGTGATTGTTTTGTTTCTTATTGGGTTTTTTTTTGTCTCTTTGAGGTATAATTGTGTCTGTTTTGGTCATTATGTATCGCTTTGCAGTTCCTTTGCACCTCTTTGTAGTCATTTGATGTCTCTTTGAGGAATTTGAGGTCATTTTGTGTCTCTTTATGGTATATTGTGTCCTTTTTTGGTCATTTTGTGTCTCGGTGGTCATTTGATATCTCTTTGAGGTCATTTAGGGTATAATTGTGTCCTTTTTTGGTCATTTTTTGTGTCTTCCTAGTTCCATTACACCTGTCTGTAGTAATTTTGTGTCTCTTGGATGTAATTTTCTGTCCCCTTGAAATATATACGTGCTGTTTTGTGTCTCTTTGTAGTTATCCTGAGTCTCTTCAGGCATTTTTGTGTCTTTGGTCATTTTGTGTCTCTTTGTAGTTCCTTTGCATCTGTTTGTGGTCATTTGATGTCTCTTTGAGGTCATTTTGTGTCTCTTTGTAGTTCCCTTGCATGTCTTTGTGATCATTTTGTGTGTCTCTGGGGTATAACTGTGCCCTTTTTGGGTCATTTTGTGTCTCTTTGTAGTTCCTATGCATCTCTTTGTGGTCATTTGATGTCTCTTTGAGGTCATTTTTGTTTCCTTGAGGACATTCTCTGTCTGTTTGAGGTGGTTTTGTGTCTCTTTGAGGTATAATTGTGTCTTTGGTTTATGTGTGTCTCTGTGGTCATTTTGTGTCTCACTGACATCATTTTCTGTCGCTTTGTAGTATATATGTGTTGTTTTGTGTCTCCTTGTAGTTCTTTTGCATCTCTCTGTGATCATTTTGTGTCTCTTTGAAGCATATTTGTGTCTTTTTTGTCATTTTGTGTCTCTTTGTAGTTTCTTTGCACCGCTCTGTGGTAATTTTATGTCTCTTTGACATCATTTTTTTGTCCCTTTGTAGAATATATGAGTTGTTTTTTGTCTCTTTGTAGTTCCTTTGCATCTCACTGTGGTCATTTTTGTCTCTTTGTGGTTGGTTTGTGCCTCTTTGTAGTCCCCTTGCATCTCTTTGTGGTCTTTTTAAGTTGGTTCCTGGTTGGTACATGTTAATTTGAGTGACATTTGGCAGGTGAAGGTCGGGGGGGGGCTCTGACACTTTTGCCCTCTGGGTCTAGGCCCAGTTGTCCCGTTCAGTAATCCATCCTTGACTGTGGTACATTTTATGAATTTACACTAAAGTACAGTGTGCTCTGCAAAGGAAGAAGTAGGTAAAACTTAAAGTTCAAGTGGGTTTATCCCAACAGTATGTCTAACACGGAGCATTTTGGCTTTAAAACCTTTTCTATCACCTTTTATATACATGCAAATGCACTTCCTTTTGAATTATTGTCAAGCTACAAGTACTTTCACATGTAGGTGCTGTCACGATCTTTTATTACACACTGTAAAAGTAGACACACGGTGAGCAAGTGGCCATTTTTTGGGAGAAGAAGGAGAATCAGAACCCAGAGTGCCGTTGCTGTCCCTGCAGGGGATGGAGTGCTCTAAATGTGGTGTGGCCTTTGTCGCCACGTGTGAAATATGATTTGGTGAAGGATGTCATTTGAAGGGGCCCGGTTCTGCAGTTATGACAGCCCCCGAGCACTCTCTTACAGTCTCACTGTCTTTTCCGCTGCCTCTGTATCGCTGCATCTCTCCCGCTATCTTATCTATCCTTCACACATTCTCTCACACCTTTTCTCTCGCTCACTCCTTGCCTCCCAGTGGCCCTTTTATTGGGCTGCTTTAAAGCCAGATGTTCCTGTGCTGCGAGGATGGGGAGGGAGATGGGGGTGGATGAGGGGGGGAGAAGGGGGACGGTGGCGAAGGGGAGGGGGAGGGGCAACCAAATGACTTGTAGCTTCAGAGTAGCTCATTCCCTACACAATAGACTCACTTTCTCTCCCTATTTTTTACTCCATTTTTCATATCCAACATTTTTACCTCTATTCCTTTCCCAGGATCTCGCTCACATTCTAAACTCACAACACACCCACATACACAAACTAACTTTCTCTACCTCCCCGCTGCCTGTCATGTAGGGAGCGACCTAGTTCTAAGTTGAACCAGCCGTTTGATTTGAATCGGAAAAGAGGCTGTAGCCGTCTTCAATACCGTCGCACCACACGTAGGAGATAAGAGGTGTGATCTCAGTGGCCTGGCCCTGTTTTCAAACCTAGATAATGCTCTCTCAAAATCAGATCCCTACAATGGCACACTGGCCCCTGTAATTGTCTGCACTTGAGCTGCAGTGGATTTGTCCGGTACTGAACTTTTCCACAGTGTGGGGGAATGAATAATTCTATTCTTATAACTGAAAACTATCTCAGGCGCGCTGTTATTTTTTTTTTTTTTTTTTTTTTTTTATTCACCAGAAGTTGGAAATGTCAATTTGCCCAGTCCTTTCTCTCTCCTCGACTATAATCAACGACAGCTCCCATTTCTGCAGATTATACAGACATCGGTGTAAAGAGAGGAATAAAAATTGCCGCCATGCTGAGTTTACGCCTGACAAACAACATCCACGCGGAGATCTGACACTGCAATTTGCACTTACACACAGAGGCAAATCCTAGCCTTATTCAGATACATTTCCAGTACAGGCCTATTTTGCAAATCAATCATGCAGCACAAAATAGTGGCGCAGAGACTTATATTTTCCAACTGCCCAGAGTCGGAAAGCAGAAAAAAAAAAAAAAAAAAAAAGCCGAGATGTGGCAGGGTGTTTATGGAGAATATGAATGAAGGTAGCATGCAGCTTTTATGCCTCCTAATAAGCCCCCAAGGCTGGGGAACATTACGACTCTACAGTTTTACAACCACTGATGGTCTGCTCAGAGATGTACATTGTGCTTCTCTTGGGTGTGTGTGTGCGTGCGGGTTGGGTGGGGGGGGATCAGACCCATAGCTGTCTACTAAAACGATCCCCATGAATATCTGGCCATGAATCAGGCTGCCAGACTTCCTCTCACATGATACTCCTCACAAATGATATGCTTGATAAATACAGAAAAGAGTGTGTGTGTGTGTGTGAGTGGGTGCATGTGCGTACATCAGTGTGTGCGCGTGCTTTTGGGGTTCATCACCGCAAATGGTTTGGGATCTGACAGGCATTCCGATGAGCTGCTACGATGGCATGATGAAATCATTACCCCTTACTAAAATTGTGTTCACATTAAGGAGATGCCTCGCCATTTGTGTGTGTGCGTGTGAGGTTCCGTGCGAATGTGCACCTTAATCGTGTCACATCCAAGCGTCGCGTGACGTTTTGTTGTGGGTGTGTGTAGGTGTGTCTGCACAAGTGTGCGTGCCTGGCATGGCGAGGGCGCAGTCCATCAGCAAACCAACGAGGGAGAACTGACGCAAGTGCATGAGAAAAGGTGGAGAAGTGATTTCTCCGACACAGATCTGAGATGAGGTTTGCAGCAATAACCAGGCGGCACTGTAGGAGCTAATTCAAAGTTATTGACATATGCTTGGCCTGTATCTTGTGCTGCATCTTTGTATATAGTGCTCAGCTTCCAGATTTTACAGCTGTTTATTTTTCATATCCCCACTGTGGATTGCAGCTCAAAATGTTGGTTTTATTTGTATATTGAACCTACATGAAATTAAACTGTCTAATTCAGACCATTTTAGATAACATCATCTCTGACTGGTAGAGTGCCCGTGTTGTGAGTGGCTAAGGAATAAGTGTTTTTGTCAGGGTACACCAAAAGTGTCAAAGCAAATTTTATTCATGCAGCCTTGTGAAACAGGTGGTGCTGTAAGCTTGGTGATGTAGTGACCACTTGTGGGTCCTGCAGTGGCTATTGCTGATGGTGGTTGAATTTGTTTTGTGGTAAAATGAAGAAGAAAGTGAGACCGGTGTTGCCTCTTACTCCCAGAGTGTCAATATACACTGCTTGGGGAGTCTCTCCAGTCATTGTAGTGACGCCAGGGCACTGTTAAGCATCTGTGTGAGACGCACTGGGCTTCCCACCAACTCCAATGTAAACCCATCCATCATGGTTAGATGCACACAGCAACGGACATAGTTTGAGGAGCGCAAAAGTCTGCTCAGGGTGGGTTGATAGGGTCTAACGAACACAGGACTTTGACTGAGAGGAGCGGTGTTGGGGATCAACAAATAACAACATGGGCTGCAGGGTTCAGGTGTTTTTTGGCAACATTTACGATATTTTGTTACTAATCCAAGTAGTTTTTTGCCTTAACCTAATTGCAGACACATACGTGAGTCACCTCACTTGACTGCAGGGACTGTAGGGACTGATGATCCCTTCTGGCTGTGCCAAGATACAACAGTATAGGCTGCCCTGGCATCATTTTAGTATGTTGTTTAGAGTTGTTTAGCGTGTCTTTAAGTCAGGCACTAAACCAACTTATCTTCATCATATCCATCATGTACAGCCATTGTAACTACGTGTGACTATACCCGACAAGACCCGAGTGTATATGGTATTCACAACATTTTAGAAACCGTTTTAAATGACTGAAATAAGATTTCATCTCTCTAATGGAAAGACGTATGTATCATACAGCTCTTCTCTCCGGAACCAAGGTTAATAGTCTGCATGCACTGTCAAACTTACCATTTTATACAGTCTAAATGTTTACATTTTTCTCAGGACAGAAGTGCAAGGACAGCATTGTCTTTGGTATACTGATGAAGTAAGTCGACTCAGGAGAAGAAGCAACAAAGCGGGCATTAGAAATACTCCGTCCTGGACTTAGAGAAATCCTTATCTAACCAGCTTTGTATAGCTAGCACACTTCAAAGATGCTGAATACATTAGTTTTAGGGGGTGTTATTCAAATTTGTTGATCCCTTTTGGCCCTTCATAAGCATATTAATAGTATTTTGTCACACAAATGGCTTCTGGTCATTGAGGCATAATCAAACAATGAATTGCAGTGTGCCACCATAAACCGTTTAAAGCCAGGACAAAACAATGTAATATTTATGTGTTAGAGCCATTGTTCTGTGTTGCATTATACTGTATGGCTGGTTTTTACTGTGTCTCGCTTATAAGTGCATGACTGTGGCTGTTGATGACAGCTCTACGTCCTTAATTTGGGAGATATATGCATTCTGTATCACAAAATGAAAATATGGTGCTTTTTCTTTTGCATTAACATTTGGCACATTAGCTTTATGTAAGAGTTCCAGTAGCCCTGTGATAAAAAGAGCTATCTTGTGGGGTTTTTTCTTAAAAGTAAATACTTTGATGTTTTAAAACCCATTGAATATGAACCACTTTGATTTTAGGTACAAAACTCGCCTGCAGTACGATTAGCCGCGGCAATGCATATCTCCCAGGATATCTGCTAAATCGGCACCCCGCAATTTTCCAGAAAGATTACACACAGCACACGCTGTGCTATCAGTTAAATCTGTGCAATTAGAACCTGTGCATTTGCCTCTTTGGTAGATTCTAGAAGTGAATCCATTACTTATGCATTTTAATGTTGGGTAGTGCTAATTTGCAATAGTTTCATTATAAAGGCAACAATAGATTAACCGCACAGAGAGATCAATTTCTTAGCATCCATTTGCAGCATTTAGAAAAACTGGAGGGTGTTGTTGATGCTCTGTGTGTGTATGTGTGTGTGTTTTCACATTTGTCTGCAAGCTTTCATGTGTACAGTGCAGGAAAGATTGTTTAAACCTACTGTCTGTGTGTATTCTCTCCATGTTGGGCAGCCCTTGCAGTGTGCAGAAATATGGACGCAGTGTGTGTTGGCTTTTTGATTTGGCTTGCTGCTGTGACTCTACCTGTAGGACCAGTGGGCCGCCTCCACTGAAACAAACAGCACTTAGGAGGTAATACTGAGCACCACTACACTGCCAATCAGAGGAACTCGTGATGATTTAACCTTGCAAATTACACAGGTACACAAGCATGGGCAGATTATGAGACAATAGGCCCCTGGGCACAGATATGCAAAAGGCCCCAACATTAAAGCAGCAGGGCACACAGACTTTGTTGTGGTATTGCCTCTTTTGTCTTTGAAGTCTCTATGCATTTTATTGTGGTCATTTTGTGTCTCTTTGTGGTCATTTATTGTCTCTTGGTCATCTTATTGTATCTTTTTGATCAATTTGCATCGCTTTTGATCATTTTGTGTTTCATTTTGGTCATTTAGTGTGTCTTGATAGTCATAATGTCTCTCTTTTGGTCATTTCCTGTCTCTTTGTGGTCATTTTGTGTCTTTTTTTTTGGTCATTTCATGTCTCTTTTGGTCATTTTGTGTTTTTTGTTGGTCATTTTGTGTCTCTCTGTGGGCATTCTGTGTCTTTGTTGGTCATTGTGTGTCTCTTTGTGGTCATTTCGTCTTTTTCCTGTCATTTTGTGTCTTTTTTTTGCTCATTTTGTGTCTCTTTGTGGTCATTTTGTGTCTCTTTTGGTCATTTTGTGTCTTTTTTTGCTCATTTTATGTCTCGTTGTGGTCATTTTGTGTCTTTTTTTTGCTCATTTTGTCGCTCTTTTTGTTAATTTCTTGTCTCGTGGTCATTTTCTGTCTCTTTGTGGTCATTTTGTGTCTCTTTTAGTCATTTCTTGTCTTGTTGTGGTCATTTTGTGATTTGTTTTGCTCATTTTGTGTCTCTTTGTGGTCATTTTGTGTCTCTTTTGGTCATTTTGGGTCTCTGTGGTCATGTTGTACCTCTGTGGTCATATTGTGTCTCTCTGTGGTCATTTTGTGTCTAATTTGCCATTTTGTGTCTTTTTTTGCTCATTTTGTGTCTCTTTGTGGTCATTTTGTGTCTTTTTTTGCTTATTTTGTGTCTTGTTGTGGTCATTTTGTGTCTTTTTTTGCTCATTTTGTGTCTCTTTTTTGTCAATTTCTTGTCTTGTTGTGGTCATGTTGTGTCTTTTTTTTGCTCATTTTGTGTCTGTCGTCATTTCGTGTCTCTTTGTGGTCATTTTCTGTCTCTTTTGGTCATTTCTTGTCTCGTGGTCATTTTCTGTCTTTTTTTTGTCCATTTTGTGTCTCTTTGTGGTTATTTTTTCCTCTTTGGTCATTTTGTGTCTCTTTGGTTATTTTGTGTCTCTCTGTTGTCATTTTGTGCTTCTTTTTTGCTCATTTTGTGTCTCATTGTGGTCATTTTGTGTCTCCTTGTGGTTATTTTGTGTCTCTTTTTTTGGTAATTTCATATCTCTTTGTGATCATTTTGTGTCTCTATGTGGTCATATTGTATCTTTTTTGGTCACTTTGTCTTGCTGTTGATCATTTTGTGTCTCTATTTGGTCATTTTGTGTCTCTTTGAAGTGATTTTGTGATTCTATACAGTTCCTTTTCAGTAATTCTTAGTCTCTTTGTAGTACATGTTAATTTGAGTGACATTTTTCAGGTGAAGATCAGTGGGGCCCTCTGACACTTTGAGCCCCTGGGTCTGTGCCTGGTAGGCTTGTTCAGTAATCTATCTGTGGGTACAGCTATATTTTGAAAGATTCATTAAGAATCTTTGATGCAAGAGTGCAAAGGAGGAAGATCAAATACTGAGTCAAAATTCTGCTCTATATATTTGGCATTATTTAGAGCATGTGGTGTGGTAAGAACTAACTTATTCAGTTGTTAGTGTTTATCTCCATACTGCAGTCTGACACAGACAGTTATTGTATATTTCCACTAATGTATAAACACTCAGACACAGTCACATTTCTCTGTTAATGCTTCCCAGAACATACCAGCCGATATAATCGATGGCTTTCTAAAAATATTTAGACTAGAAAGGATCAATGTGAGAGATCATTCCCATTCTACTCCGATATGTATACACAAATAGACCACTGATGGTATTGAGTGCCCTTAGGGCTCTATAGTTATGTTGCCTTGCTGTCGAGGTGATGCTGCTCTATAGCCACTACTACTATATCTGGCTCCCTTTCCCTCGTGCGCACAGAGCTTTTTACGTCTCATAATGCAAGGTTGAGCTTGTCTCGCAGAATATAAAACCTCGGGCTTAGAATAATGCCTGTGAAAGGCGGCGCGTGCCCTGTCAGAGACACTTTACTTTGCGGTGTGATTATGTTGGGAGATTTTTCTCTGCCGTAACTTTGAATAGAGGATGTATTTTTCTCCCGTGCCAAACTTTCTAACCCAACTGTTGTCAAGTTGTTTGCATTAGGCTTTCTTGTGAAGCCATTTGATCGCTATCTGACTATTGCTGCACATAGGGATGTTAAAGCAGTCTGGAAGTGTCAACTGTAGTGTCTTGGTAGCACGGCAGATGACCTGATTTCCTCTTGTGCTTTGTGAAAGGTTTGTCTGAGGCCCTGTTCCCCAACATTAACATTTCAGTCCAGCGTTTCAGTTAATCTGATAAATTCTCCATCAGGTTGTATAAATAATACAAGCATGTTTGTTTTTTATTTCGGTTTCACAGGGTTATGATCTGTTGAAAGGATTCCACCCCACTGTGTGTGTGATGTTTTTTTTTTTGTTGTTCTGCTTGTGATGTGGATAGATCGGCAGCTCAAGCAGGGATAGTAAAACCGGGTTTGCATCATCATATCTGCTTAGCAGGATGGGGCTGGGCATTTTTAAAATGCAGGAGGAGAGGTAGAATAGTTCTGTTAACTCTGCAGTAAATTACATTCTAGTAGTTCGGTGTGCTCATCGATATGCCCATGGGTGCACTGTGATGTCAGCAGCATCTGAGAAATGTTGCATCAGTGCTTTTTAAAATTCTTTGTGCCTTTCTGATTCAATTTATGGTGTAAATGTCTTTATGTTTTTCAAAATAAAAGCCCTGTGCTACTTTGATGACTTCATTGGGGTAGACAAATGAGCACACGTTAAAATAAATCTGTTGGTTCTGTAGTCTCCTATCCTTAAGAAAAGTTGCTTAATGGACTTAAGATCATGGCAAGCCGTAGTCGTTGTACCACTGTCTGAGTCTACTCTCTGTCTGTCACACACACACATTAGTGCATAGTCACTACAGGAGTAGCATATCCACTATCACACCAGCATTCCCCCAGGACTCATTATTCCATCAGTGGTGTATTAAATAACCGTGAAAAGAAGAGTGTCTTTGTGAACGTATGTGCTGAACTGGCTACCATGCATTCTTTAACAAAGATAAACAGGCAAATATAATTGGTAAATCTTTACTGCAGCTCAGTGTGGCTATGCTCTGGACACCATGATGTAACAGCTAATAACCTGCTAGTACATTACATACAAGATGCCCCTGTGTTGAAGCTGTTGCTGTCATCATCACTGCAGTGGATAGCTGAATGACATCAGCGCTGGTATGTTTATTGTCATCAAGAGAAAAATGTGAGAATTTCTGACAACTGGTTGTGTTGTAGACCAGTGAGTTAATGAACGAGCCCCTGTGGTTTATGTATATCATGTTCTACCAGCAACACATGAAGACATATGGAAGCTATCAGCACTTAGGAAACATACACGTTTTGGCAGATGCATATTAATAGTTTGTGGCAGCAATGCAGCAGAATGGGCAGAATAAAATGTTGGTATGGTACGTTCATCCAAACCGAGAATACGTTGACTTTATAAGTTTCATAAACATCATGTCATTGTTTCTAAAGTGATGTTGTTCTGATTACATGTATGTGAGCTGACCTTGTGATCAGGATGCAGAGGGGATGGTGAATGGCATGACACCATGCAGACTACTGAAGACCAGTGTTGCGCCATGAAAATGGTTGCTTTTTAGCAAGACATTGGCAGCATTTGCGATGGCAATTTTGCCACCAAAACCCGGTGTTTTAGCGCGACATGGGTGGCATTTCAAGCAGCAACTGTGCCAAGAAAACCAGGTGTTTTTTTAGCAAGACATTAGCCGCATTTCCAGCCGTGATTTGTCCACTGGAACTGGTTGTGGTTTTTAGCAAGACTTCAGCAGCATTTCAAGTGGCGACTGTGCCACCAAAACTGGGTGTTTATAAGTGAGATGTTGGCAGCATTTCTAGCAGCAATTGACACTTCGATAAGTCCAACCCCCAGACACAGACTGGCCAATCATAATGTAACATCGTTTCAGACCAGAGTCTGACAACAACACAGCTGTGGTCCATTGACTCTAATGCAATCTTTCTGATTTCCTTTAGTTGTGCCTAGGGCACATCGTGTATTAATGAAACTTGTTATCTGAAGTGGTTGGATAAAGTTACGTGTTTCTTCCCTGTTCCAATACCAAAATCAAACCCTGAAAAGTGTAGGGTTAGCTAGCTAGCTACTGAAGATATAGCCTACTGAATGTATACACATGCTGCTTTTGCTTTTTAATGATTATTACAGTGGAAAAAAAGGCCAACCCTGCTGTACAGGAACCAGTGAAGGGAAGCAGGGAAACTTTGCTGATATTCAACCAGCTGTGTGTCATCGCGTTGTGCACACATGAATGTTGTTTGACTTCCCCCGGAGATCCCTGCCTGTCCAACGGCATATGTGGTGGCTGACTTTTACACTGTGATCTGTAGCCTATAGTTCGGCTTTAGCTTCAAACTATCTTTGTCTTGTTAACCTGTTCTTGCTGCTGACTCAGTCTGACATCCTGAATATATCCTTTAGGCGCATTTTGTAGACCCCTCTGTCTGCTTCTCTCTGGAATCACTGTTTCATTTTTCCAAAAATATGATAATATTTCTTCAGGAAGTTCAATTAGATACAGTGTGGTCTCCATGCTTACTCCGCTAGCTTGACGGACCATCACAATGAGGCGGGCCTTAGCAAAAGGTCAACTGGGCCAACAAAACCTGGTGTTTTTTAGTGAGACAACGGTGGCATTTCCAGCTGTTATGGTACCAGCAAACGTGATTGTTTTTTAATGAGCTGCCAGCGGCATTTCCAGTGATGATTGTGCCACCAAAACCAGGAATGTTTTGGAAAGACATTTGCATCATTTCCAGCCATTGTTGTTCCATTGTTTTTTAGTGAGACATTGGTTGCATTTCCAGTGACCATTGTGACACCAAAGCCATGTGTTTTTAGCGTGACATTGGTGGCATTTCCAGCAGCAATCATGCCATCAAAAGCGGGTGTGTTTTAGTCAGATGTACAGCATTTCCAGCCATGATTGTGCCACCAAAATCAGGTATTTCAAGCCAAAATATAATCTTTTCCTAATTATAACCATGTGTTTTTTAAGCCTAATTATAACCACTTTAATCAAGCGTTGTCAAAATGTGAAGTTTAAACATACATGCCACAGAATAAGAGAAACTTAGATATGAGAGATATGAGAAGCTGACAGCAAACACAATTGTGCATGTTTATTCCAAAATTGGGTTTTTAATGTAAAGGCAGTCATAATTACAAAATAATGCAGTATACTGGACACAATACTGTACTTCAGGGTTTTGTGATCACCTAGCAATACTGCCTTTTATTGGTCGTGTTTGTGTTTGGGCCGAAGTGCAGAAATCAGGCCCCATTTTTAAATCTATTGAGTCCTTTTGGTAAACCCGTTAGCAACAGTTGATTATGTATTATATTTCTATAAACATGGCTGGGGCCGCCTAACTCTCTACTGCAGTTCCACTTGGTGCTGAACTTTAACGGATGCAGCGGTTGGTTCGACAGTGTTGCTCGGCTCATGTGATGCTCTGGATCAAATCTGAGCAAGCTTGACACGGCCCTCTCTTGATCTCACGAACCCTCCCTGGCAGAGATGCACAACATTTGAATGAATGCGAGCACATACTGGAAATAAACATTCTAAATTCACATAAATCTAAATACTGATGCTGGAGGAGGCTGTGGAGGTGGATGGAGTTAAATTTTCTGTGGTGGTAGCAGCACGGATGCATGTGTTATGTGCATATAGGATGAGAGCCAAACTATTTCAGATGGGTCATATATGATTTAACAGTATACAGAACATGTGACCATAAAACTTAAACGCCTGCTTCACTGATCTCCTTCATCATCTCTGCTTTATCCCATCACTCGTGTCCCTCTATCCGGATTTGTCCGGCAGTACATTGCAGTGTTGCTCAAATGTGCTCTCATCAGCAGGTTGGGAACTTAAAGATCATGTGTGTTGACAGGGGATATATGGAGGGAATTACAGCATGGAATTAACCAGCTCCACAACATTGCTTATGACTTAGCGTGCTATCAGGGGGCACTGCTCTGGCCGAGCCATCCTTCCTGTGGAGCTCCATAAGCCATCAGGCAGTTGGGGTAGAGAAGCCTTTTTATTTCTTGATGCCCCCCTGAACCCCTTCTTCCCCTATTCTGCCTCCTAAAGGGAATGCTGCAGTTACTAGGCAACAGGAGAGGGTGGGGCTCGAGCCATTATAGAGCCAGTTGTGTTGTGCCCAGTTATTAATGCAATTCATTTTATTAAGGCTATATACATGATGTAAATATGCCTAAATCCATAAAGCCCTGTCTACATTATTCCTAGACAGAGACTCCTAAAGTTGTAATTTTCTAATTCCCTTTTTAATATTTTTGCAATATCGTTAGAAGATAACATTAGTCAACCATTTCTTTAGTGGAGGGTTATCCCAAAGTGCATGTTATTGTGAAAAAAGCATTAAATAAAAATTATGTTTTGGCACACCCCATTGCTCCATTTGCTTCCCCCATTAAATTCACTCAAATTCATTCATGTAGGACAAGATTTCTAATTGCCGTATTTAATGTGTTAATGATTTAATTATTCTTTTAATTAATTTGTTACGACTAAATGATTGACTTAATTCAAGGGCTCTTGGCTTGTCTTTGGGGAGGGCGGGGGCATAGGGCTCTGCAGATGACTTACTGATGCTTTTCCATATCAAATTTCGGAGACAGAATAACTGGAGAGTGAGGGAGCGATGCAACAAATGCATGCACGCATTTTCTCCGGCAACAAAATTAATAGGCCACATATTTTTCTTTTGTGAGGCGGAGTCTTTCGTAGTAAGTTTGCAAAACAGTCCTGTTTATTACAAGACTGACAGAGAAAGCAACTCTATTTTTCCCTCCCCACTGAGAAATGACTGTGGGCCTAATCTGAAGTAAACAGGCTCTCAAGGCCTCTTGGGGGGGGCGTTGTGGCTTTCTCAAGCACATCAACCACCCAAGCCTCAGCATCAAAGGGATCACCATTTTTAATTGAAATGCCTTTTAATGTATAATGTAGTTCATTTATTTAATTTAGATTCGATAGTCACGGAAAAGGAATTGAGCTGGAAAGGTCAGGCAAAATATAAGCATTCCAGAGCACACCAGCTCTATTAGTTTTTCAAACAAATCTACCTTCGCAGACTATGAAAATGTGGCGTGAACTTTTTTAGGCGGCTGCAAATTGCCTCAAAGTTTTATTGATGATAGAGTAAAAACCTCAGTTGATGGATAAAGAGGCTGCTGTTCAGTATGCGGGGGATACAGCGTACTGTTGAAGGGATGCTTTTATCTCTCTCCTTGCAGCCGAGGCCTTACATTTGCTTTATATGTGCCATGTGCAGGTTATCAGCAGATGTAAATCGTTGTTTTACTGTCAATCCACAACACTTACCGTCCCATTCTTTAAAACAAGGGCGCATGTCATTTGCATGATATTTGATGCACGTTGATTACCATGATCACTGGCGTGTTTTCCTCGTGGCAGTGTGAGTGTTAGAAAATAAAATCATAAAGGAGTAGTTCACAATTTGGGAAATAGCCTTATTTGATTTCTTTCTGAGAGTGGTATGAAAAGATCAGTGTCAGTCTTGTGTGTATGTTAAGTATGGAGCTAGAGCTTAGAGGCGATTAGCCTAGCTTAGCACAAAGACTGGAAGTAGGGGAAATAGCTCGGCTTGGCTCTCTTCAAAGGTCAAAAATACATCTACCAGCACCTGCAATGTTAAATCATTTTTCAATCATTGTTCTGTGTTGTTTGTTTAATCCAAACACAAACAGTTAGAACAGTTAGATGATGTAGCTGTTTCTTAACAACTGTTTATTCATCCACACAGTAATGGTTACGTAAGTACTAGCCAGTGTTACAGCCATGGATGTATAAAGAAAACAGAATACAACCTTGGGGGCGGGCCTTGTTCATATGAAAGTTGCTCAATGGTGGATGAAGCCAAAAAAGCGTGATGTCTTTTTATGAAATTAACCAAATCTTCCACATTGTGGGGCCCATAGAGCAAGTGCATCAGAGATGGGGATTATACACTTGTGTGTCAGCTCCATGCAGACCCTACGCTGTAGCCTATGCATGTGGCCTACACTGTTGTGAGCATTTATACTTGTGCAATGGTGTGTCTGTGTCACTCTGCAGTTATCCTCCAAAACACTAGTCAGCAGTGGGGTTTCTGTGAAGTGCTGTAAAGTTAGGTTGATTCAAAAGTCACCCAAAACACACATTAAACATGGGTTAATAGAGACAATTTCAAATTCAAGTACACAAATCAGCTTCACTATAACTCACAGCATTCACAGACAAATACTTGTCTTTATCTGGACACATTTTCCCCACAATACAACATACTAATGTTTTTAGCACAAGCCTGTGGCATTTTACATTGTATGAATTAGCTTAGTTGCTAGCAAGCTAGGTTCACCGACAAAACAACTGTCTTATACTGAACACGTTTTCCAAACAAATAAAACATGCTAATGTTATTAGCACAAGCCTATGGCATTTTCATTGTATAAATTAGCCTGGCAACCAGCTGAGATTTCCTCTACTCATATGACGCCATAATAAATCACACACAAGACTTAAAGTGCTATTTTGTGTGGGCTATATTGTCTTCACAATTTATTGTCTCTCATCTTTAAAAGTAAAGTAAATAAAATCTTTTTTTCTACTGATGGAAATGGTTTCAGCTTAAAAAACTGGCAGGGGGCCATAACATGTAGTTACATGGCTAGAGAGGTGTATGGGTATGGGTTGGCTCAACGTCAACACACAGCCAACACCATAGGTATGGCGTCGATTCAATGCAGAAATATAAATCCCGCTTCACAGTGGCCCAGCACAGCTAAGTGGCTAACTATTGCCAGCTGAGCTGCTGACTGCCGGTTAAGCCCTCAGCTAACTTGAAAGGGCAGCAAATGATTTAATCTTCAGCTCTTCTAGACTTTCAAAATGTTATCAGACAGAATGGACCAAATCCCAGTGGTATAACGGATCATTTCATGGGGGTTGTGACTCTCAAAAAAAGTATCCACCGATTTAGAGATGGTTCTTTTAGAATATAATTCTATAGGAAAAAGGCCTTTTGGGCCCCATGGACCTGGACGTTGTAATTCCACATTTGTCTGCTTTGTAAAATTGGCTTTAAAGCCAGGCGTGGTTCGTAGGGGCTTTAATGTGTTTTTTAAAAGTAAGGGGAGCTGTTCCTTTTAAGGGAACTCCTGCCTCTTCTTTGTGATTTGTTTGTGAAGTTCAAGTTCTTTTGCTTCAGTGTTTTTAATGTATTTGGGAATCATTTGCCACTACTCCAGAGTTTCTTATTAGTTTGGATGAAAAGCCTCTCTATTGCAGGACAGAGGATCTCTGACAAATCCTTACTTGCAATAAAATAACTTGCAAACTTCCTTGCAACCCAAGCCCACTCAAGTGTCCCCATATTGGCCTTGTACTTCTATATTTCCCAAAACCTAGTGAGCCTTTCTGCACACTGTAGCTAACTCGTTTGATGGAGAGGCACAGGATGTAATCTGGGATTAATTACTGGAATTCACTGCACCGCGCCGCGCCTCTCTTCTCCTGGCGGCTCTGAGGCATCTGGTGGTGTCCAGGCTAATCTGGATGACAGTGGATTTGGATGGCAGCTGGAGGATGCAGGTATCACTTAGTATATGCAGCACCATTCAGTTCTCGAGAATGTGTGCGCGCAAAGCTTTGTGGGATAATTGTAGCAGGTATTGTGCATGAGCAGTGTGTGCAGGTGCATGAATCCAGTGCTTTTGTGTGTATGGTTTTGTATTCATATAAACACGTTTTTGGTCATGTGAGAAAGTAGGTGAGTAAGTAGCAAGTGGAAAAGCCTGACAGGAGTCCCACGCAGGCTGTCGAGCCACGGGTGTTTACAGTTAAAATATTTGCCTGTCTAGGGGATCTGAGAAGCGGGAGATAAGGCAGAGACAGGCCCTGTCATGAACAGAACTGTCTGTCTCCCTCCCACCCAAGTCCTCTTTATTAAAAGAACATTGATTTCTCTTAGCCTTTGATAATCCCCCCCACCGGAGTCTAATCAAAACACATCAAATGTTTGCCACCAAGGACAAGCACGTCAAAAAAATTCCTCGCTCACTGGCTGCCTTGTTTTGCAGCATTGCTTTACTGCAGCGCGTGTCGATGCGATATGAGGAATAGTGCGAGAAGGTGTTTTTGTTTTTGGAATAGCCTAAAGTGACAGTCAAATCAGCAATCTTGTGTTTAAACTCACCTTTTTTTTTTTTTTTTTAAATTTGCATCCCTACAAAAACTTTATAGCTGCCATCATTCCTGCACAAGTTGAAAACTGCTGCTTTCTGCTCTCTCCTGTGGAGCTGCTTGCTTTAAGATGTATGTGTTTACACATCATGTGTGTTTATGAGCATGTGTGCACAAACATGTTCTTGCTTCCTGCCTCCACAGGTTTTATTATTACACTGCGTTCCCATGGTGACAGTGCAGTCCGCATCGGGAGTGTGGGCTGGGTTAAAGCTGTAGCCTAAGCAGGCATCTGGGCTTGTCTCCCAGTTGCCGGGTTGGGCCCCTCCTGGGCCTGCCGATGAGCGAAATTATTTTTAATGGATCTTCATAAAACCATCTGTATGAGCACACCTGCACACTGGAAGGCTATCGACAAAATGATTATGACCGCAGGACCCAGAAATTGCTCTAAAATGTGTAATCATTTTGTTTGCTGTATCCACAGCCTCCCTTCTCTTTCATGTATCTGTATTCTTTGGGCCCGGTTCAACAAAGCAAGGTTATTTTCCTCCTCTTGGGTCTATGGCCTGCACGATTTCCATTTAGATTTGAGGCGGTGTTTTTAACGTAAAACAGGTCCCTGCTCTGCATTCACGAATGCTTTATATTAAATGTCATGCAAATGGGTTGTCTGACCTGGCCAGAGGTACATTGTCCGCTATAAATAAAGGTTAATTGTGGATGTTAATTTCCACAGATTGTGGATATAATGAAGCTGATTTGCCATCCAAGTTCCATAATGTCTCGCTATCTTTCAAAACGGTGTTGACAGTGGTTGGCAGGCATTTTGGCAGCCTGATGAATTATCCAGTGCTAAGTGTGCTGACCAAAAAAATATACTTCGCCCAGTTTATTATAACTGGCTCTGAGTTGAGAGTATACAGAAAAAAATAATCCATTAATATGTCTCAGATTTGCAATCATGCAATATGAATATCTTTATTTTTCTTCATCCTCTATCCAAATCATAGATCTGCTGCTGAGTCCCTTTTATATCATCATTTCAAATGCTGAAGGGAGCCAACACAATCTTAGCTGACAGGTTCAAGTGTTTCTACCACACACTCCCCTGTTACTTCTCATCAAATTTGATTTGTATGAAGATATAGCTGATGTTTTATTTATTTTTGCCCTGTGAGACAACCTGCAGGTACCCTCTGGGTGTCATGATTTATACGCACTGAACAAAAACAAAACAAAAAAAAAAAAGAGCCACTGTCCTTGCACCTGCTGGCGTATACTTTAATGAAATTCAATGAGATGAAATTTAGCACAACCTCCATTGGGGTTGGCCGTATCATTTTGAAGTGCTTCATTACAGCAGTGGTGGTGGCCTGTGGGATATCTTCATTTGGGATGTGGCATGCCTCATTCATCACTGTAAGATAAAGAACCAAAGGCCACTGTATCTGCCGTAACACTGGCAACTTTTTGTTTTATATAGTCGCATTAGCTGCATCACTCCTTGAGTTCTGCCTCTAATACAGTTTGAGCTAAACTCCACACAGTGGTTACTGAACAGAATAAAAGGTTTTTAATGTGTCATGAGCTCATGTAAAACACCATCACTGATACAGAATCAGTAAAAACAGTTACTGCTGCGTTAAAAATACTGTTCCATTACAGCTGCGTGCGGCTGTGCGCGCAGACTCCCATGGGTCCCTTTGCATCGCTCGTTGAGGTGTGTGTGCTCATATGTGTGTCAGATCTATGAATGCCCAGCCAGAGCTCTTTTATTATTCTTTAGAGCCAGATGTTCCTCTGATTGGAGGATGAGGAAGGAGCGATGAAGAGGAGAGACAACCAAATAATGAGGTTCGCTGCATCAGAGTAGCCCCTTTCTACTGCTGTTCCACTCACTCTACAGAGCAGTTTGCCACTCTATGAGTTTCTTGTGTTTCTGTTACTCTACTGTGCCTCTTATCTCCCTCCCAGATTTGTCAGTTTTCTCTCTTTCCTGTTTTCCTGCATACTCTCTCTATCTCCATCTTCTTTCACTCAGTGTGTC
This sequence comes from Cephalopholis sonnerati, assembly GCA_019142605.1. Classification (NCBI taxonomy): domain Eukaryota; kingdom Metazoa; phylum Chordata; class Actinopteri; order Perciformes; family Serranidae; genus Cephalopholis; species Cephalopholis sonnerati. The sequence goes on from JAGQAX010000023.1 coordinate 13,377,819, forward strand.
TCTGCCTCTTCCTCCCCCTCCTCTCACTCTTACTGATGTGGAGGCAGATGCTTCGGGCCCCCAGAAGGAGAGTGTCTCTGATATAAAAAGGCCTAATGAATGGGAGCCGCCTGTTTGTGTGCCTGCCGCCAAGTAGTGCAGCTGCACAGGCGCTGGATGGCACAAACAAAAGCCTCCCCGTCCCCTTCTGCAAATCGGCTGCAAAAGCCAGGATGTTGCACGTGTGCGGCCTCAGATTGAGGCAAATGAGTTAATCCATAACAAGACCTAACACAAAAACAAACAAGTGGGCTTTACTCATTTGTAACTCCAGTCCAAAGGGCTTTGTCCCGACACAAGGTGAAGTTATTGATGAGACGAGGCCACTAGATTATATCCACAACCTCAGTGTGCTGTAACCTCACGCTGGGGTAGCGTCTCTGTGCTGAATTCTCTCACTATTCCCTGCCTGTGTTCCGCAGCTATTTTCGGTTAATTACTCCTAATGAATTTGTGTATCCTTATTGTCCTCTAGAGCACTGAAGAGTGGTCTCCTGTCAGAGAGTGAAAAAAAATTCCAAAAGCTATTTTGTCAGTCTCTAATCAATCTCCCAGGTTTTGATTGATGTCTGTCTGGTCTACTTTTTCTCTCTTTTTTTGTGTGTGTGGCAAGGGAAGTATTTTTCCCCCCTTTGTTTATTCCATTATCTTAAAGCTTTGTTGGGGGTGTAATGGAAGCTTAGAGGAACAGGTGATGGGGCTAATTAGTCATTAGCGAAGAGATTAGGGTCCCAAATGACAAGTGCATGCTTTACAAGGTCATAATTTGATTAAAGTCGCTGCCAGTTGATGGGAGAAGCTACTCTGAGATGATTAACTTGTCCCCCCATTCCTCTGTCTTCCTCGCCACATGCCACCAAGATGATCTCTAATTTTATCATACATGTAAGCGAGTGCATGTTTGTCAGTTAATGTGTGACAGGCTGATGTACCACAGACTGGCCTTAGTCTGTGCAGCTGGCTAACTAGAGTTGATCCATTTTCATTTGAGATTGTGATCTAGACAGTCCTCACGAAAAACACCAGTTGAGCCTTGTCAATATGTTGGATTGTTTTCATGAATATAGTGTAGTATCCAGGATAATGATGGCTAACTTTTGTGTAAACTTTTGTTGTGTGTGAGTGTCTGTTGAATGTGTGCTACAGCAGGGTCTCTGTTAGCAACTCTACACATTGCTTTAATGCGTCATCTTCACTAGTTACCTGGCAACCTAACAATAACAATGAGACTCAAGAGAGTCACTGCACCCAGCCAAGAAAAAGATACTGGATGTTATCCTCCATAAAACCACAACTCATTTTTACATTTTTTTTGTATGAAGTAAATGAACTAGACATAACGTTTACTTTAGCCTCCTGTCTGTGCTAAGCTAAGCTAATCATCATCATCTTGTTTTTGCAAGATGCAGCAGTGCACGCCATTGCGAGCTCCGTTACATCTCGGCCCATGCCATGAAAGCACGGTCGTACTTTATATGATAACCTGCGTGTGTCCTTGTAAGGATACAGAGCAAAAATCTTGGATTATTTTTGGTTTGACAAAAGTGCCAAAAACTGCAGTTCTTTGAATGGCCACTTGAGGCTGGTTCCAAGAACGAGTCAATCCACAGACCCCCATGTTAAAATGCCCAGCTTTACAGCAGAAATAAACACGTTTACAGCCTGGTACAAAAAAACGGTTTTGACCGGTTTAGCTAATTTCCCCCTTCGTGACAACTGTACAGGGAGTACATTAAGTAACTTCTTTAGATTTTTTTAAGGTTTAAAGTTAGGAATAATTAAGAGGCATGGCTGCTTTGAGTTGCAGGCCAGCTCAAAGTTTAACTGAAGTCCCAATCATCACCAACTTCATGCTTAATGGAAAGATATGAGTCCTTTCTAGTGTGTTTAGTGGTTAGAATATAAATATGTTTATGTAAAACTCATATGACCATGAACCTCAATGTCCCTGGTTGGCAGTCGGCTGGGTATTGTTCTTGCATGACCCACCCCCCCTCCTCTTATTCTGTTAGGAAAATCGTATAAGAAACTAAAGATACACTGCTGTCTGCAACAGCATGCATTTTAATGCTGCGGGTGCGTGAGGTTACACTGAAAACAATTGGGTGCTTTGACACATGTAATACGCCGTCGGTGTGTGTTGCCCTTAACAGTCATGCCTGGGATGATGTATCTTTTTGACATGTGAATGGCTTTTGCATTTGCTCATGAAAAATGTGAGATCATCAATTATACTTGGGTCATGGGGTCAGAGCAGCCTTGAGGCACTGAACTCTCCTCTAGAGAGAGATGCCTTCCATTTGCGTTTTAAGGCTCTCAGGAAACGAGAACACCACAGTCCTCTGAGCTGAAGACGTTAAACACTTTTCACTATTTTTTTTAGAAGAGTAATTTCTGTATTTTTCAATCTGGACCCTATTTTCCCATGTTTTTGTGTCTAAGTGACTAATGGCAACAACAACTTTTGATATTGGTCCAGTATTGAGAGAGTGTTGCAGCAAAAGTGAACACAATGAAGTCCCAGTGGACAGCTGAGCACTGTCAGTTTTCATCCACTAAAGTGCTTTGTTTTGCCACTGACAGGCTCAGATTGTTATTGTACCTGTAAGTGCCTGACAACTTATGTAAAGGATCCCTACAGAGATGAACCTTTTTGTTAAAGAGTAAGATCCTTTTTGTTTAACCATGAAAAGCCATGAAATTGCCATCACCAAACCTACCAGGCTCCATTTGAATCAACAGTAATTTTAGCATGTACAGAGCCAGCGTATTTTCACATCTAACTGGATGATTTAAGGGTTTATTTCAACCAAAACAGAGCTGGTGATTGTTGGACCGCTAAAAGGCAACCTAAGATGGCTTTTGTGAGTTTTATTTTGTTTTTGTGGTGGGTTTGGTGAGAGTGATTTTGGGACTGTTCCTGGTTAAACAAAACGGATTGACCTCCCTAGGTAGCCTTTCCATAATGTTAACATTTATAATAACAACCTGAGCCTGTTAGTGGCCAAAACAAGCACTTTTAGTGGACGTACATTAACAGTACGCAGTTTCCCAGAGTGGTTATACTGTAGCCTGTTTTGATGCTTGTTGCTAAGGTGCTTTTGCTCAATACTGAAAAATATTTTAAAAATCTTGTCTCCATTAGTTACTTAGACACAAAAACATGGGAAAATAGCATCCCGGTTGAAAAACACTCTTCAAGAGGCTCTAAAGAGTGTGACGCCTGTCTGATTAACTGGCTAATAAACAGATGAGTAAGTAGAGAAGGTCTTCTCCTCAGTGACCACTCTTTATTTCTTCTTTCTGAGCTCTAAACTTTCAAAAGGTGGATCTTGTTTGACTGCCATGTGCCAGAGTTTCTAACAAACATTTTCCAAGTGGGCAGTTCTCAGGGCTTCATGCATGTGCCCTGCCCTTCACCTTTCCCCCGAATCACCTTCCCTCCCTATTGTTTACTAGTTGCCATTCTCTGCAATCAAATATTGATAGAGGTCAGTAGCAGAGCAAAGTCACCCCATCTCAATTTTTAATGTATAATATAGTACCGCAAATGGTGATCCCTCCACTTTAATGCTTTCAAAGGCAAATACTTCTCTACCAGTCCCATTGGTTCAGGATTCAGTTTATAAATATGTTCCCCTCAGGTCCATTGAAAGCCACACTGCAGCTTCATATGTAGTGAACCATGCCACCAGTGAATTAGAAATACACTTAAACCCCTTCAAAAATCGAAGGGAGTCAACATATTTCCACTGCGCATCCTAAGTGGCCTTTTGGAGAAAGTAATAACCTTGAATAATCTTTGAAAAGAATGGGGGGAAAATGGAGTGGGGCAGAAATAGGCTAAGGAGGCTCAAAGAGGAAGGTTGTGGTGGTGAAGTATCTAAGTGTCAAAGAAGCCATGAGTGAGATATTGAGTCCATCTCATTTATGTTTAATACACACATGGATGAAGAGTCACACTGGAGATGTGAGGTTAGTTTAGGCAGGTCACTGAGCATGAAAAGCATGAAAAGAGAGACAGTAGTGTGTGCATGTTTACTGTATGCTTGTATGCATGTGTGAGTAAACAGCTTTGTGGGTTCATCTGTCTTCTCCTCAGCTTTTTGTATCCCCCTGTCCAAGAGCGCTGTTGTCTCCATATGCTGCCCAAATAACCCAAATTTCTCCCTTTCTTCTACAACAGCATATGACAGCAGTGTATTTTTAGGAATGCGCCAGTGAAGGGTCTGTGTGTCTGTTTTCGCTGCTTTTCTCTCTCTCTATCCTCTGGCAGGGCCTCGTTTATTTTGCTGCCCCCTTGGTGAGGAAGCAATGGCTCCTTGAGGGTGTCAGTTGCCACAGCTTTAACAAATAAGCTTATCTGGAATGAGCTATGGGGCCAGGGCCACTCCGACAGATGTGGTTTAAGCATTTTAATTCACCACTGCCTCCTCCTCTTACATATGTAGACAGACACAAACACATATGTTCAAACATTTATACCATCTCAAAGATACTCAAATAAAACAAAGACATTATGCTTTCAACTGGGGTTTTGGAGAATCATCCAGTATCAATATCACAATATTTCAACATCCAGTGCCAACATTTGGTCAGAGGAAACTTGGCAAATAAAGGCATTTTTCGGCTATTCTATGCTTGTTTTATTCGATGGCAATAGAGGGGGATGAAAGGAAATTAAGGCGAGAGAGATGCAACAAAGGTCCCTGGCCCTGCTCAATCTGGGGACATTGTGGTTAACCCAAAAGAGGCATCCCATAAACCAAACTGAGGTACAGTTAGTTAAAGCCAAAATTTGTCCAGAGCCTAACACCTGAGGTCTCATTTCTAAAACAATGCATAGGATCCATACTAAAAAGGAACATACTGACAAGAGCCAAAAAATATTTGACTTCTACATTCAGGCTTCCACCTCAACATCTGCATTTCACTTCTCCAAAATGTTCGTAAGCATGGGTTCGTAAGCAGTTTCTCCTAATAAGTCTGTTTGCATAGATCATAACTTTTGCGTGGGAAGTGGCGCACGCCTCTTTCAGGCATTGTTTTGTGCGTACGCAGTGTTTCGAAATGACACCCCTGGATTGAGACAACAATTTGAAGGTTCCGAATGCGAATTTAGAGCATCAATATAGCATTCATTCATTCATTTTCTGTAAGCGCTTATCCTGTTTAGGGACATGGGGGGGCTGGAACCAATCCCAGCTGACATTGGGTGGGAGGCAGGGTACATCTTGGACAGGTCACCAGACTATCGCAGGGCTAATACATAGAGACAGACAACCATTCACACCTACAGGCAATTTAGAGTTCACCTAATGGGACGACAATGTCACCGAAGCGTAGTGTCCTCTCTGCATTTCCCACCATAAAATCTCCATAACACCTGTCAGCTCTGACAGCACTGTTGCCGTTGTTTAGCAGTGTTTACAGAGTTAGTACCGTTAGCTGCTAGTTGGTAGCTCTACCACCTCCATGTTGAAAACCACGTCCAGACAACTCAAATGCTCTCGAATTCGCATAAAGCCCACTAAAGATTAGACTTGAATGAGCAATGAATGCCTGCAAGCTAGCTCAACCTAGCTATTTTAGCTTGTGGCTGACCTAACCACATGTATCATGGATTTTGTACCTTGGGTTATCAAATCGTCCTTTGGAAAAAGGAAGTCAAAGACATAGAAAGAATGCTGAACTTAATGCTGGGAGAGATCACAGGTATCTCAGAACAGCAAAAACTAATACTGGACTTGACTTCTTCATCCTCTCATGCTGGACTCAGGGCAGATGGGGCATCACAGTTACTACTGCATCTCAAGGTACAAGTGGTTTTACAAGACATGATGGGTTGGGTTGGCATGCTCATTTTAGCAAATATCTCTACAACGCAATGCACAGACATCTTTGGTATAACCGCAAAAGTGGTACTACTTCAAATGCTGTTGATAATGTTAGTTCATTTTTTGAATGTTTTAAACTAAAATCTCAGTCATACTGTACAGATTCCAACTTTAAAGATCTCCTCCAGACATATACTCAGTTTAAATGATAATTTGTTTCTGATATGGTTTTTCCAAAACATAAATAATACAAACATAAAAATAATCCAGAATCTATGAATATTTAGATTATTTCCATTTCAGAAGTTTAACTGCTGGACAGAAGATGTCTTTCCACTTCACTAAAAGGTCATTACTCAGTTCTTAATTCTCCCTCAGTGAACTCCATCTTACCTTTTGAAAGCCTCTCTACAGTTGACAGTATCAATGGGAAGAGATCACCAAGGGAACTCAGGTCTCTCGTGGCTTTCTGAAGGCTATACCACCATTGCTTATTTTAGACGCCGCTTGCATCTACAGCACAAGTCAGGGTCACTTTACATGCAGGGCCGAGCCATGAAACTCTATCCGGCACTCATGAAATAAGAATGCAGTTAAGTGAATTGACGGTCTCTTGTCTCTTTTGCCTGAAAGTGGCCTTTCAAGGGTTAGTGATTGTGCCCTCGGAGAAAGCACTTGGCATGGTGCACTGTAGGGGCAAAGGGTTAAACACAACATCTCTCTTGGATCATGCACGCTTCAATGCAGCATTGACGTTTTTTCTGACTATGCTGCACAGGAAAGGCAATATCTAGCAAATAGATGGTGTTATTGGCTCTAACACGTGTCTATTGTGTTTTATTGACTTGAAGAGTTGGAGTTTGCTTCAATACACTTAGAACATTAGATTTAGATTAGAAGGCAAGATATATAGAAACTTGGAAGGAAGCAAGTTGATGACAATAAAGCAACTGATAGTTAAAATGCCTTATTTTGTATCATGGTTAAGAAGTTACTTAATCTGTTAAATTGACAGTTGATGAGCTCTTTTCTAATCTGCAGCTAAATGCTTCATTAAATGGGAAAGTCGGCACAATGCAAAACAAGCTGATGAGCATTGCCAATGAAGTGAGAGAATCTGTTTTTGTTGTTTGCTACAAAAACAGCATAATGTGATAAAAAGGTTTAAGCCAACGGAACAAGCCCCTGGATTTGGAACTGCGGAGAAATCATGTAATGCTCTAAGATTTGGGTCCTTGTGTTGAGAAACAAACAAAGAGCTGCATTGAAAGATGACAAGAAAATGAAGAAAGAACAACTGAAATAGTTAGACACTCCCCATTTCAACCAATTCTCGTGAGAAAATAGAATAGGAAAAAACAACCTCTATTTCTATCTATTGGACCAGCCAAAGGCACATCAACTATTTTCTCTCCTCTCTCCCCATCGTCACTGAAAGCAATCATTTTAGAATTGATTTTCATGGCTCAGAGAGAAATAATGGGAATTCTTTCTAATGTAGAAATGTATGTGTTCCTTTTGGTTAACCAGAATAGACCATATTTCAAGCTTGTCAGTTAGAGGAGTAAAAATACCTCTCAGATTTTGCTCAACTTTTTCTCTTCTCCTATTCCCACTGTCTAAGGTGACAACTCATCATCTCTAAAAATCAATCACATAATTCTATATTCCTCAGCCCTCTGAAATGATGGAAGAAGTTTGGGTCTTTTTAACACCCCAGGTCCACATTTGTCTATGTTTTGAGGAGATAAAATGGCACGCCAACCAGCAAATCATTCTTCACAGTGGCAACAGGGAGTGGGGGGGGGGTGACAATTGCCTTAACATGCCCCAGTTAGCACTCACCCAGTACATTCACATTCATCCCTACTCAGACACACTCACATCTCGTTGCTATGGAGCTGAAGTGAAATCTACATGTCCGTCCACGGCGCCCATTGACGCCCCGCTGTCCAATTTGAAAAGCTCACTTCCACGTGCCCTCTTCCATTCTCCAGAATTGTACGGGGCCATTTTTACCCACTACAGCTCACAAAAACAGAGTCAATCCAAAAGCAGCAGCTCCTCTCCCCTGGATGAGCCCAAATCCATTTACCTAGGGTTTATCCATCAGCAGCTGTCGAGTGTGTAACACCCTGCCCAGGTGCCATTACTGTACCATTACATACCAGATTCCCCCAGTTTATTACCACTATAGGAGCGTGTCAGCCATTATTAATGATAGCTCAACCCCTGCCGATGAAAGAGACTATTGATTGACAGAGGGGGTGAGGAGGTTGAGGATTGCCCCTGACATTACCTGTATTTTTTTTTTTTTTTTTCTTTCTGGATTTTAAAATACTGTAGCTCTTCAGCAGCATTCTGCAAACTGGGACAAAGTGTACTTTCTAACTTACACAGTTGCTGCTATTTCAAAAGTAGATTTGCGGCTGAGATTCAGGTCAGCAACATCTAACGCGAGGCTCCTTGCATCTCTAAAAACTCAGACACTACAGATGCGAAAGCAGATTGGAAAGCCCGATGTAGTGGAACCGTTTAAAGGGGTGAATTTGATCAGATGCGTACATGAAAAGAGAGCAAGCTGCCAGTCATTTAATCTGTTGCTGTAACAGTGTACAATCAACTGCTAATTGTCATTTTAAAGGGCCATTCCAGTGATTTAGTATTGATCTTCTGTGAACTTGGCAGACGTACAAGAGACAGATTTTTAAAGCAGCAGAGGCCAAGATATACCGACTTTAGTCTCAAGTATAGGCCAAGCCATAAGGATGAGCAAGTATACCATTATTAACTTATCTCTATCTTTGCTGACATGGGTGGAGTTTAATTAAACATGGGTGGGGCTTGAACAGTAAATGGGTGGTACCTTACCAGAACTTGTTATTTTAAGCTCAAAATTGATATGGGTTGATCAGAAATTGCTATATTCCATAGTTATCAGGAAAGGTATTTACAGAGCAGTCTCAGGTTTGAGCACTGAGAGTTCTACTTCATCATGAGTATGTATATTGACTCATTTACTTCGATGATACTCGTAAAAAGTACATTGTCCATACCAGATACTTGTCAAATCCGAGTATTTGGCTCAACCCTACCAAGCCCCCCAAAGACTGGACCCTAAAGTGCATTTTCTGGACCCTTTTCCTAGTAAAAACTCACATCTTTTTAACTCCATGCGCTTTCTGTGAGTGAGTACCCTCCAATCCCAAACTGTGATAATCCTGATGACATCACCAGGGTTTTTGTGTGTGTAAAACCTTGGGAGTGTCCCTTTAATTCACCAGCTCCCACTCCTCACTAAGTTTTCTTGTTAACACAACAGTGTACGTGTTTATTCAACAGCTACAGCATGATCAATATCAATCTGAAAGCAAAGGGAAAGATAAAGAGGGTCTGAAATGATACCAAGCTGTCATGACACTTGCACAATAAACAACCAAGATGTCAAAAGCAATTAGTGTTGGACATGATGTGAGAGGAGGGGAAAAACTCATCCCATCTCATAAGCCTTTTCATCAGTGCCATGCTTTGTTAAATTATCATCAACCAGTGTCAGGAGCAATCTGGAAGTGGCCACTCCCGAATCCTGATGGGGAAAAAGGTCTATCGGTCCTCATGTTGACCAACGGAATATCAATGAGCACTTAACAACCCAAAGTGGATGAAAGCGGAGAAGAGAGTAAATGGGGTACAGAGATGAGCAAAGAAAATACCCAGGAGGTTTCTATACAGAGCGTTTGCATTTCCTTTCCCTGACAGAGCAGAGAGAGATGACTGAAAAAGTAAACAGACTTTGTCTCGCAGCAGCAAGTGAAGTTTGGTGACAACCCTGGCCTTTATCTGACAAGCAACCCCTAAAAAAAATCCTTTTCGATAAGGAATAGAGGTAGTTATTAAATTCTAAAAGCAGGAGAGAAGCATTGCGCTGAGGACAGCAAAGAGGGAAAAGTACCATTTCTCCATTAAAAGGACACAAGAGATGGAGAATGTGCCGTTTCTATCCCGTTGTCTCCATTTTCCTTATTTGCTGTTGTGGAGGATCAATGATAGTGTACAGCCGTAACCTGGCAAGGTTATTTCCTCAGTATTACTGTCTTATCAAACTGAGAGAAAACTTGTTGGTTCTGTTTGCAAGCTCAGCTGAGCACTGGGCTTACGAATGCTGACGACTGTGATTGCTCGTCTGTCGAGAGGTCATCTCGCAACACAGGGAACATTTGGTCCTTGAATAGAAGACATCTTTTGCAGGCAAAATTGCCGCCAGCAACTATAGAGGATGCACAGCAATTTGAAAAACAGAAATATTACTCTGTCATACCACTGCTGTTAAAAGTGTCCTTTCAGAAGCCTTTTTTCCCCCCAAACCAGCAACACACATTCATGAACAGATTAGTGAGCAGCCCTCTTAGCCATTTCCAAAGTAATAAGTAACTACAGGCAAGTTTCAGTTTTTAAATTGAATGTGCAGACATTTTCTAAGAAAAGTTTTAAATTTACATAAACAAATCCACCCAGTTAAAAGGAAAGTCAGAAATAGAAATGGGACCTTGATGAAATTAGATTCTAGGGAACTATAATCCCAAAGAATCTGGACCTTAAATGGAGCTTTGAGACTCTGGGAATTCAGATAACAAAGGACCTAGATCTAGTCCATAGAAAATTATATTGTAACCTTTTATCATTGGATTATAAAGATACTTAATGTCATATAGGTATATTGAGCTAAAATGTCAGACAGAATCTAAAGCAAATCCCTACTGTACTCTATATGGGCCTTCTTGTGTACATGCTTGATGGATTGAACTGCTTGACAGTAGTTGTCTAAATAAGTTTTGCAGTCTTTTGAAAGTCCCATCCCTTAACCCTGTCTGCCAGAAATGAAGTTTATATACTAATTTGTTTTGCCAATTACTTTTTGAGGGGAGACATAATTGCTGCCTGGCTTATGTTCCCTGGCAACAAAATCACTTTCGTTAAAGTTAGGGAGTGATTGTGGTCTCACTTAAATGTTACTACAGTAAAAATGTCTAGACTTTTCTGTATTAATCCAAGACCACAATTGTTCTTTAACCTTAACTAAGTGCGGTGAGTGTCTAAACCAACCATGAAAGAGTTTAATAATCTGTAAAACAACAAATACATTGTCAGTAAATAGTTTTCAGTTATTTTCAATACAACATTTTGTGACTTTTACTATTATATTGATAAAAACATAGTATTTCCTTTTTTAGTAGCATGTGAACGTAATTTGATGAATGAGTGTGTTTTCATGGTAATTCCTTTAGATGGAATGGTGCATCACGCTACCTGTGACCATACTTTTGTAGATATGCAGGCAAATATCAAACAAATCACCAGAGTAAATGTGGCATTGTTCTTTTCTACAATCCACTGATACATTATATTTCTATGTTAATATGAAACATATATGTATAACATTAACACACAACATTATGTACATTTCACCAATGCTAGGTTAATGAGTGATTGTTTTAGGAACAAAAAACACTTGTTTATGGTTGAAAAAAAGATCATGTTTTGGCTCAAAACATCCATGTTTTGTGATGCAATAGTTACTGGAAATGCAGCCATGGGTTGCTAAAAACACCCATATTTGGTGGCAAAAAAGCCACTGGAAATGCAGCCACTATTCGTTAAAAAGCATCCATGTTAGTTGACACAAACAGCTGCGAGTCACTAAAAAACACTGACGTTTGATAGCGAACATATCGTTGGAAAAGCAGTCACAGGGACCCAAAAGATACCAATGCCTGGTGCTACAAAAGCTGCTGGAAACAGGGCCATGGGTCACTAAAAAGCACCCACTTTTGGGTGCAGAAAAGCTGCCAAATTTGCAGCCATGTTAACTAACACCCATGTATGGTGGCACAGAAGCTCTTGGAAATGCAGCCACAGGTTGCTAAAAAAAATCCATGCTTGATAGCACAAATGCTGCTGGAAATGCAGGCATTAATTGCTAAGAAATACCCATGTATGGTGTCAAAAACGCTGCTGGACAAGCAGCTATGGGTTGCTAAAAACACCCATGTTTGATTGCACAGATGTCACTGGAAAAGCAGCCACAGGGACCTTAAAAAAACCTTGACATCTAGTTGTACAAAAGCCGCTGGAAATGCAGCCATGGGCCACTCAAAAAAACCCCACGTTTAATGGTACAAGCACTACTGGAAATGCAGTCAAGGTTTGCTAAAACCACCCATGTTTGATATCACAGAAGTCGCTGAAAAAGGAGCCACAGTTTGCTAGAAAATACAGATGTATGATGGTATAATTGCCACTGGAAAAGTAGCCACAGGGCACTAAAAAACACCCACATTTAATGGCACAAAGGCCGCTAGAAACACAGCGATGGCTTTGTTAAAAAACAGCTGGCATTATTATTGTTTTTTTGTCTTCGACAGTGGTCTGCAGCTTGGCAGCCATATCCCCTAAAGGTGCTATGCTATCCACCATCCCCTCCACCTCATATACTTCATCACATTTGAAATGTTGACATGATATGTATGAAATGTACAAATGTGACATATCATTGGTTTGCAGAAATGTTTTCCTCTGCCAACTGAGCTGAATATCCAGCAACATGTTGGAGGGATTGAATGTATGCACCATTTATAAATGTGCATGCATATCTATTAAGTTCAAAGAATATAATACACAAGGATTCATTGTAGGGACCTTCTGTAAACTGTTTTGTAGTCGTCTGATAGTTTGATCCATGGTTTTTTCATGTTTACTGTCAGTTGGGGAAAAAGCGTATAGTGGGTTTCTGCAGCACCTTTAAAGAGGCTGCTCTTATTGGTTTACAAAGGCTAATCCTGACTGAATGTGCAAGTATGAAGATAAATGTCTGCACTACATCGAGCTCTGTTTGAGGGACGCTTGGGCAAAATATAAGATTTCAGTTCTTTAAAAAGCATTTCTCTTTGATTATTGAAAACGAATGCCGCCTGCCAAGAGGTACAGGGGCTTGGCTGCTGTGCTGACATGGAGTGGTACTATCGCTCTCCACTGGGGTTGTGTTGGGGCTTCCTGTAGTATTACTTGAACATACATCTTTGCCCTGACAGGCTTTTTGTTGTGCCAAGGCCTCCGTGTGGGAATATGCTGGCAGCCTGATCTGAATTTCAAATCTGAATCAATTATTCATTTATGACTAATGCTGACTAATTGTGGCCTTTTTTCTCCTTCATACTGAGAAAGTGTGAAAGGATGAGAAAAGAACACCATTCAACTTCTGCGAGCATAAAGGTTCGGCTTGCGACTTTCCTCAGGAGCCTAATGATTGTTTTCTTCCTTTGGATTGTCTACCTCAGATCCTCTTGCATTATAGAAATATTTTGCCTCCCCATCAAATAGGCCTTGGCTTGTGGTGCTTTGTACCTGACAGTGAGCCCTAATGTGAATTGGATCTTAATGTCCTTGTTCATGAGCTGATCTCAAGTCTTGACATTTTGCTCAGAAAGTAGAACAGGTGTTTTACTAATGACCTGTCATTCAACAGTTGGCTTCTCTGGCATCAGCTTCCCATTGAAGTAAATGCCATCCATTGTGCTCTGTATTTTAGGGGGCATCCTGTCTCGAACACACCCAACTGTGCTGTAAACTATGAAAATGAAAGACATTGTGGCTGATCCTATATGTTATAGCAAGGAAAATGGAAGAGGTAGCCATGTAGACATCCACTTGTTCGTTAGACATGAGCTTTGTATATGCTGATTCTAGATACGACTATAATGGGCTTGATCATGTTGTGTTCATATAAATAGATTTGGTTAATTTTGTCTGTGGCTATTAAGTCTTTAAATGTTCCCATGATTCAAATACTTCAAGCTGTTGAGTGGAGTCATTTTATAGTGTGTGTCATTTGAAATGCTTGAGTCACATTCGAACTGCATGACAGATGTTTGAACGGCATGCTCCTGCCCGAATGGAAGGAATAAAGCAGTTGTTTTTGGAGGAGTGCCATTCAAGACCCAGTTGGGATGCATTAACCGGAGCAAATTTGTGAAAGTATGTGAATTGAATGCAATTGGATGCAATAAGTTGAAGTCAAAGTGCTCAAACAATTAAAGTTTTGTCTGTGTTTTCATAAAAAATCTTCAGTCACACACCTATTGAAACATTTCAAAGCCATAACGGGGCCAACATTCGTACTGAATCAACAATTTAGGATTGCATTAGGTGGGGCAAGTGATGTGTTACACTATTAAAATACTTGTCTGACGTCTTTCACTACTGTACTATTTTTTTGTAGTCAGCACATGTATGGTGGCAGTGTTTGTTGGTAAGCAGATGGCTGAAGGAGATGTGGAGAGGTGTGGGGAAGGGGAAGGAGTTGGTAAGGGGGAACTTGTAGTGCACGGGGAGAATGGAGGCCAAGACTCGGTGGACCACAGCCATTATTTCATAGCTAATGAGGAAAGAGGTGGCCATCTCCCTGTGGCACGTGTGCCCCGTGTGGATGGAAGCATGGGCCGTGTCAGGTAATGGCACAGTCGGACCGTGGCCTTGGGCAGTCCCATTGTGTTCTGGTGGTCACAGCCCAGGGAGCAAGTGTATCTGAAAGAAACATAAAAAGGGAGCATGTTCCTATCTGCAACCTTTTCACTGCTGAGTTTCCAAGAAATGGATGACTTAGTAACAGGACAAAGTCCTCAGCTGACAACTTCGACCTGCCCTTCAGGATGCATGCTGACCAAAGAGTGTATATATACACCCACACACACACAAGCACACACACAGCCTATACCTCAAGACTTTAAGTGTGTGTGCTTGTGTGTGGTTGCATGCCGCCTGCGTGCGTCAAACAGCTCTATTTGAGGTGGCAGGCACAGGTGCGCTAACGGCATGGCAGGCTCCAGCAGGTTATTGGCCGACAGATGGAGCGGAAGGCGGGGTGTGCTGGGGGGACAGGGGCGACTGTAGGGTGGAGGGGTGGGAGTTGGAGGAGAGAGTGAGAGGAGAGGGGCATGGCCACTGTTGGGTGGGGATCTGCCAGGAGTGGCAACTGGCACCAACTAAGCTTTTTCATACAGTCTGCACGACCTGAGCTTTGTCACACCCAATAAAAACCTGTTCTGTCTGTGAGCGATGGCCAACAAACAAAATATGTTTCCACTGACTGAAAAACACATGAAGAGCACCTGAACAAATGCAACTTGCAGGTGACAATTACCTTTGGACTTTTACTATGAATGTAGGCCTGCACATTTAGTAGTACGTATCAAACGCATTTGATACATAGCAAAGTTAAAGTTTTGAGTATCTCTAACTCTCTAATTTATTGTTGTACAGTAAGAGTTTTTCCAAGTATATCTTAAAGGTACACTACGCAGAAATTGCCAGATAAATACAGTGCCACACGCCTCTAGTGGGTCGTAAGTGATGATTGAGAGGGATTATTTTTGTATCGGTCATTGTTTTTAGGAAAATCCTGCATAGTATACCTGAAGACAGAGCACACTTGATTTCTATTGATTAAAAAAAAAAAATCATACATGCTTTCATAGGTGGGAAGCAGCAATGAAATGCCATCATTTAGTACTTGAACTGTTATGTAATCATGTCACATCCACCAGGATATATTAACAGAAACATAGTTGCATCGTCGGATTTTATTAAGCTCAATAAAAAAAAAAAAAAAAAACACAAAAAATGTGCACATTTTTATGTAAACGTAACAAATCCATTGGATAGATTTATACTAAAGAGTTAACAAGAGTGCCATCATTAATATTAATTCATGGTGTAGGTTTTAATTTATAGATCAGTGTCAAATGTGACTCATTGAAATATGCAGTCTAAGGTGGGAGGCTGCAATTGCTCAATCAGTTATGTAAAAACGTTGTCATCCTTTTGAATATACAGTATTAGTGGAAAGATAATTAGTCCCACCTTTGACACATACAGTATAGCTTTTGATTTGTAGTCTAGTGTCATGTTTAATCAGTTGATGGCACCACCACAGCACTTTCTATCGGAAGTGTTAGGCCATATACTATTTTAATTATCTTTCACATGTGCTAAATTTGCCAGATTTGTATTTCTGTAATGGAGCAGATCGCTTTGCCTTTCTTCAACTATATGATGCTGTCTTCACACACAACAGTCTCTACTGGCACTGGGGCTCTGTGGGAGATAACACAAGAAGCCAAAGCAGACCAGTCACAGTTCTTGTGGTCACATGAGGTTTCTCTGCAGCCGCTGTATAACACTATAGCATTTTGTAGGCATAGCAACAACTAAGTATGGAGTAGATTAGCAAGGGAAACACTACTTTTGAGATTGTATGATGACGCATTATCACCATTGAAGAATATTAAGTTATGTAATTTCCATTTGCTTCACTGACAGTGTTCTGCTTGACTAGCAATGTAAGGGTCCCCTGGATGACAATCACATCTTTGCCAATCACGGCAGTGGCAGCTGGGTGAGACACAAAACCCTGCAATCTGACAGCATTGTGCCATCAAATGAAAAAAAAAATATGATCATTAATATTAATACAGAAAAGAGTGGAAATAGGGTGTGGGAAAACAGGGATGTCGGAGGTTGGGCAAATCAGCTCTTATCGAGTTTAATACTATGGCCCCTCTGTAGGGCTCATATTTTCCATTAATCTGCACCGCATGAATACTAATAGCCCCGGTGGCTTAATGGCCCTGCCCAAATCCCTGTATTTGATTTCCACTTCTCAAAGTGACCTTTTCCCCATGCTAATGGGCTTACCTGTGCTAGATCATGTTGGAGCATGAGAAGGGATGGGTCGACTTTGCCATTTCAGCTCATTCCGTTTAAAGGAGACGTCCGCATCTCGGCCTGACACTCAAGCGATTAGACAGACAAACACACACGCAGACACACAAACACAGGGCTGACACTGAGTCACTGTGCGCCCCACCTTTTCATCTCATTTAGCAGTATATTATGAAAAGCCAGGAAGCAGCCAAGCCATAATGACCCGCTATATTCCATTTCTGGCGAGCTGGCCAGGAAAGACATTGGGTAGCTTTCATTCCCTTAGTTGGAAATTATCACCTTGTCAGAAAGGGTTTTAGTTCATATTAAGTTTGAGTTTAGCAAACAAAAAAATAGTAAAAAATATATATGATTAATCCTTAATTGTTCTTAGCACTAGACAGATCTTAGATTTCAGAAAAAAAGTAATAATGTTGATAAATCCTCTTTTCCTATTGTTTCTTCATGGTCTTTTTGCAGACTGCTGTTCATAGATTATGCTGTATGTTGGCACAGTGCTTCCCACTGGCAGCCTTGATGGACATTGTTTATCATATGGTTTTAATAAATAGCTCACGATGCGTCCTACTTTGTTGCTTGTTGTGTTTGTTTGCCACTGATATACCGCTGTTCTTTGCATATTCAATTAGTTGATTCATTTGTGTAGCATGCAAACAGACATACGATGCCTTACAAGGTTATGCGCAAACAAGCTCTAGACACACTTTACAATGCTAATTAAATCTTCTCTTCTTCCTTTTCTCTTCTGAAACCTGCAACAAACATGGAGTTAGCAGCTTGCACTTTTAACCCACATCATAATTGATACAGTTGCTACTCCAGTCTTCTATCAATACATGGATCATGAGGAGAATTTATATCCTGGGTAGAAAAGTATTATATGTACTGGGCCATGGACTCACTCAAAACTGTTAAGGAACATTTTGAGCTCTGCATTACACATTCACATTCAAATTATACTATTAAAATATAAAGTTGATTGTCCTAGTTCTCATGCATGTCAACAAATAACCCATGTTGCTCATTAACAGCACAAACATTGGCACTATCTAAGTCATGCTCTGAAGAAGTAATTGAGCCACAGTTTCAAGAATTAAGATGGGTGTCATTACTTTATCTTTTTGTAGTTAAGTAACCATATACAGTCAGTCAGTCTGTATCCTCTTAGACTCCAGAGACAATAAAACTGCCTCCCAGCCATTACTAGTGTGGGCTAGATGGGATTATCCGCAGATTAAGGTTGGCAGTTAGCGGATGGTGGAAGGAGGGTGGGGGGAAGGGGACAGTTTGGGATGGGGACCCTGAGATGAAGGCAAACAGGGCTCTCGGGGTCCAGATAAGATTGGACAGGTCAGCTAAGGTGGGGTGCTGGGGTGAAAGCCTAGGGGAAGAGGTCTGTCGCCACTGATAGATGTTTGTTCAGAGCGAAGGCTACATGGACTTTAGTAAGAGCTGATGGAAGTGGCTGCACATGCGGGCGCACAAGCACACACTCAGATGTCTTGGACAAATTAGCCTACTGGTTTAAAAAAAAAGGTGTAAGGCATGTAGATAAACTACATTGGTATATTTTATCAGTTTTTGCAAGAATATTTTTCAAGTCATTCACCCACAAGCAGTGACGATCCTAGACTCTGGCCCATCGAGGCCCCCCAGTGCCACTTGGTGTCCTTTTCACCTCCTCTTCTTGTTTTTTCTTTTGTTTCTGTTTACCAAAAAGGTATGCTTGTTTCATTGTGTTGACAGTTACACCAAACTTACAGGTAGCTAGCTGACTGTTCTACATAACTATGTCCAGCTGTGATAAAGTAGCTAAAGGAGGCCTACCTGAGGGTTTTTGGCAGCAGTGGCAGTTTATGGGATGTTTAACAGGGGTTTAAAGCTCATTGCAAAATTTGCCAATTTGAGTGTCCATCGGGGGCCACTTCTCCAAATTGTCTTCAGGGCCCCCAAATATTTGCCTGGTAGGCCTTTCCTGACAGTTTGCCCCTGCCTACAAGTGACACTACTGTTTGTCCTTCATGGAAAAGCTCTTTTATCGTCAACGTTGGATATGTATATTGACATGGTTGGAGCTTTCAGTTCATACTTGCATGGCATTCATTTCATTTGTATTTGTGCTCATTTTCTCAAAGTTTATGGATACTGATGGAACGCAGCAGTACCACTAGAGATCACAGGGGTAGTGGGGCGTAGTTCAAGCGAGATTCGACCGTAGGAGACGACAAAGACATTTAAAAAATGGTGGAATGGAACAAATCTGTAATACAGTGAAAAGAATTCTCTGTCCACATGTTGCGATGTATTTCATGGCCACACAGACCAACACAGTCTACAAGGCTGCCTCTGTTAAAAGGTACACTCCTACAGCCTCCTCCACTGTTGCCTTGTTTGTTGTTGTGAAAAATTTTGACTCTGCTCTCTATTGGCAACAATTGGCTATATCTATGCTATCATAAATGACACATGGAAGTATGAAGGCAATGACAATATTGCGTATTTATTTTCTTATGTAAAGGGAGTATAAATGAGCCCAAAGTTGCCAGGGCAGCTTGATTATAATTTCAGTTCTGAGTGTCTTCAAATGGTGCTAGAACTCATTTTCAAAGTTTAACTCCTTCCTGAGTGTGTGTAGGAAGTTTCATAAACCCACTCTCTACATATCCTGGTCATGTCCTGCCAGCTCTTGAATGATTCCAACCATTTCTGAACAGCATTTCCTTTCCATTCCACCCTATTTTTGACCCTTTTCACCTGTCTTGGAGCCATGGGACTCGGGGCATATTATAGAGGTCTGTCATCAGGACCCTACTCTGGGCCTCCTCTGTCTCTCCATGTCACATCGCAGAGCTGTGCAGGTGTCAGAACCCTAGGGCTCTGTCAGTGACAGAGCTATGCGAGCCCCTGCAGTCCCCACAGGCTTCAAGATGGGTGAAAGGGGTCAAAAACCTCCCAGTGCACCGCTCCCCCTCTTCTCTAAATGGATCTCCTTTAGGGACTCTCAAGGGATCCTTCATTTCCTTGCCTGGTAATAGAATGTAAGTAGGAAGTTGGATGGATGGGCTACGTCATTGACAGGATGGGATGTGGCGTATTTATGATGCAAGTAGAAAATTACGGGCCTTTACAATGCGGCTATCATCTCAAGATGCCTGCATTTATGTGTAGGATGCAATGGGATGTAAAGATATATGGCTGAGTCAAACAGATTTGCTCATTCAATATTAAAGCATTTTTCTCCGTTATTGTGCGTTGTACAAATCAGATGATATCCTTTATGTTGGATCTCTCTAGTTCTTATGGAAGATGTGCCCGACAAAAGAGGCGGTTAACAGGGAGTGTGTGCATCCTTCTGTGCATATTTGTGCATTTTCTTTTTTGTAGATTTTAATCCACATTTATAATCTCCAGTTTAATATTTACCTCTGGTAAGGAGGTTATGTTTTCGGTTTGGTTTGTTTGTCTGCAGGAATGTGAAAAAAATACTAGCCCAATTTTTATAAAGCTTGGTAGAAGGATGTAGCATTGGCCAGGGAAGAACACGTTAATTTTGGAGTAGATCCAAATCATGGAACGGAGACATATTCCAGCCTTGGCGGAATAAATGCCATACATCTTAAAATCCAGTATTTTCCAAATCCAAAGTTTTCTCTGCTTGTCACAAATATCAGTTAAATGTGTGAAATATTTCCAGTTTAGAAGTACATACATAATAAATGCACAGCTGGGATGATGAGGCTTCCGCTCGGCACAACCGTATTTTGACATAATTCTAATATTTTTTTGAATCCAGGCATAAATAGTGGTTGTGCTTGCAGATTTGCATATGATAGAAGACTGAACTATTGGCCTTGGCGACGGTCTGCACTCTTTTGATCTCATTCATGAGTAGATTTGCAAATAAAAACCTTGGTACTAAAAATTTACACTGGATTCATGAATGCCACGCGAAACTTGGATTTGATCGCAGACACGTGTATGTTCATGAATGCCAAACAATTGTGAATTGACAGCGTGCTCCCACAAGTAAGCAATTAGCATACATCCCTGCCCATGAATAGCCAGGGACCACCATATATGGAGGTGATGATTACTATGGATGGGTGCATCCTGACGACCTGTAAACAGATGCTGAGACTGAAATTATTTTAGGTAAAGTGGGGTTGAGAAAATTTTTTGTTTCTTTTGTTAGTAGTGGTGTGACAGGGACAGGTAAATTGAAGGCCGGGAGGGAGGTAGTGAGTGCCTTTAACTCTGTGTCTTTTGTTGTAAGAACCATCCAGAAAGTTAAACGAAAACAACAGCTACAGGAGGAGGATCTTCCCATTCACAGCTGCAGATCAGCATAACCTAATCTGAAGCTTAAATCTCCTAATTACCAGCTAAATCTGTTATATTTCTAATCTTCTGTCAGGTTTTACTTACATGTTACAAAAGCATCTGGGTATTGTGAACATAATGGAGCACAATGCGAATTAAAATTGTCATTTCTAATAATAACAAGCAATATCATCATAAGTCTTCCTCAGTTTGAGCTGTCCCAGGGGCTGTGATAGTAGCATCATGTTTAATTTTTTCATAGCCAGAAATAACATAACGGATGAGACTAAAAATAAAACTGGTCGGCGTAGGGGCTTGGCACCAAATTCTGGGCCCTATGCATAAGCGGTCTCTGTGGGCCCCTTGCCCTTTCTCTTTTGATCCTTGTCTCTCTCACATACCTTTTGAATTTATTTTTACAAAGTCGGTTTGCTTTCTTTCCCTTACCATTATTTCTTTTCTATTTGAGGAACCTTGATTTCCATTTCTTGGGGAAAGACACGACCGTGTATGTTGGTGCTCCAGCAGCATAAGCAGTCACTCATTTGGCTCTAGCTGCGTTTCGAGATGAATCCAAGTGCAGGGGCGGACTGAGCCATTTGCCGCCTTTAAAGGGTGAGAGGGGCCTTAGAGAGCTTTCACTATTTTGGTCTTTCAACTGATTTATTCAGCCAATTTAAAATTAGTTATCGCACTGTTTCCTTAGAAATAAAAACCTGCAAACAAAACCAAGCTTTTCATTCCAGGTTTTTCAAGGTCCCCCCTCCCACTGGGGCCCTGGATAAACAGTCCCACTTTTCCCCCTACTACAACACCCTCGAGTCCGAGCCTTTGAGACAAGTATGAGATCAGAGATGACCAATTTTGAATGGGAGGACTCTTTGATAACCATTCGGTGTAGGTTGTGCACCCCTATATCAGCATGCAGTCTCGATCAGAAAGTGTCTTTTGTAAAGTCTTCTGGACTTGAAGAAACTAGACTTTGCAGGATATGCATCCTTCCCCAAATCTGTTTCACCTCATCACCTGGTGTTGAATCAGCCCCGGACTTAATCTAATGTCAAGGCGTAGCCCCAGGCACA
Source organism: Cephalopholis sonnerati (assembly GCA_019142605.1). Taxonomy (NCBI): domain Eukaryota; kingdom Metazoa; phylum Chordata; class Actinopteri; order Perciformes; family Serranidae; genus Cephalopholis; species Cephalopholis sonnerati. Next base: position 13,399,876 of record JAGQAX010000023.1, read on the forward strand.
GGACAGGGTCAGTACTCCCTCCTGACCTTAACAGCAAAGCCCTCAGGCCTACACCCATCATCATCTCATCCACTTCTCCTCCACTCCTCTCTTCCTATTTTCTCTCCGTCTTGCTCTCTTTGTCTCCTCCACCTCTCACTGCTTTTCTCAATCTCTCTGTCCTCCTTTCTGCATACCCTACTTTCTTTCATGTTGCCCCACCCGCCCCACACCTCTCACTTTCCCCTCTCCAAGGCCAGTCTTCATCACAGCCCCTCTCACAGCCCACTCATCCATAGGCCCCATCCATCACCATCATGCAGAAGGAAGAAAGAGGGAGGGGAGTAGACATCCCAGCAAAGATAAGAGAAGAAGGAAAATAGATGCGCGACATTCACAAAGGAGAAAAGTCAGATGTTGGCATCAGAGAAAAAGACGCTGTGGGTGGGGAAGCAAATGGAGAGATCATGGTAGAAAAGGAGAAAAGAATATAGGAGATGACAGAGAGGGTATATGAAACTGGGACACCTGGTGAAAAAGGTATGGAAGTGGTCAAGGTGCAGTTTTGGCACAGACAAAAATGGAAATAAGAATTCGATTTCTTTAACCGGTCATCTCAGTCTGTTGTATCAGGTTCCATGAGCTTTAAAAGAAATGATTTTGAAAGGGTCGAAAAAAATCACTACCTAGTGTTAAGGATTTTGACTTCTGTGTCTTGCTTTGTCTCCTTGTTTGTGCTCGGGGCTGACCTTCTGACAGGGTGCTCTCTCTTTTGTCGAACACGCCATAGGCAAGGCCAGCAAAATCAGCCCAACACCAAGAGTGATAAAGATGTTACACACACCGGCAGACACTTTCTGAAAGACATACGATTATTTTAAAGTACTCCTACCTTGAGACAAAAATTCAACAAAGTTGGTCGATGGGCAAAAAAAAAAAATGTCTGGGAAGACAGAGAGAGCAAGTTGGTTGAAGTGGAATGAAAGTCAGGCAGGCGGGTCCCAGCACCATCCTCCAGCTATGCCTGGAGGCCTAAATGTCTAGCTGACAATGTCTATATCCGTCAGTCAGAAAATAATGGGCTTTAGAAATCGACCCCTGCGCCTTGAAACCTCAATCAGCAGAGGAGGAATTTAAGCAATCTGACAAAAATTGATTAGTAATAGAGGGAGCCAGCCTTGATTTTTGAATCAGAGCATGGTATTTGCTGCATGTATACATCATGTAACTTGCATATTACAGGTATCAATATTTACACTGGGGTTGGAGTATGGTATGACTTAAAGGGGACCTATTACACTCACTTTCAGGATCATACTTGTATTTTGGGTTTCTAATAGAACATGCTTAATTTTCAAAAAATACTATTTTTGTCATGCTGTCTGTCTGAATACACCTGTGTTCACCCTCTGTCTAAAACACTCCATTTTAGCACTTATCTTGTTAAGCTCCATTCCCAAAAATGCCCAGTCTGCTCTGATTTCGGTCAGCAGGCCACAAAAATAGCATTTAAATCTCGTACGTAGTTTATCCTTCAGGGATTTATACTATGGAATTTATCCTGGCTTCATATGAGCAGAGGATATCTCTGCTCATAGCTAGGCTAATTTATACAATGTAAAATTCCATAGGCTTGTGCTAATAACATTAGCATGTTGTATTTGTTTGGAAAACATGGTTAGTATGAGACAGTTGTTTTGTCAGTGAACCTTGTGAGTTGTAACAGAGCCAAATATGCCTGTTATCTTTGTTACATGATGCTGTTGTCCCTGGTTTTATATGAGAACAGGAAAAGATCGCGAGCTGCAAGGCTAATTTGTACAATGTAAAATGCCATAGGCTTGTGCTAATAATATTAGCATGTTTTATTTGTGGGGAAAATGTGTCCAGATTGAGACGAGTGTTTGTCTGTGAATGCTGGGAGTTATAGTGAAGCCAATTTGTGTACTTTGGTTTTGAAATAGTCTCTATTAAGCCATGTTTAATGTGTGTTTTGGGTGTGTTTTTAAATTTACAGCACTTCACAGAAACCCCACTGCCGACTAGTGTTTTGGAGATGTAACTGTGACACAGACCACTGCACAAGTATAAATGCTCACAATGGTGTAGGTGACATGCATGGGCTCGGTCTGCACGAGTGGCGATTGAGAACAGGCTGTTTCCTGACATTAGCATGTAGCTGCATGTAGCAGTGTGGGCTTTGTAATGTAACACTTGCTGTAGTGTGCCTGGAGCAGAAATCTGTCAAAATCTGAGGTCAGCTTGTCTCTCAAGTAGAAAAAAAATGAAACAGAAACAGTATTCCAACAGTTTGAAGCTTGCACTTTTTGCTCTCAGGGATTACTTTTATACATATTTTACCTCACTATTTGAAATTTTAGCCACATTTAATGTGAACATCTGACATTGTGACATTATATTTATGACAGAAAATAAGGAAAAGAACAATAGGTCCCCTTTAAATCTTCATGCAGCGCTCATAGGTTCATATTACAGTGGCCATAAAAATATGTCAGTAACGCAAAGCTATCTTGATAATGTGATGAATTACAGTGTAATCAGTATGTTTATTAAAAATGCCATATGCCTTTTAGTCTGTGGCTTGCCTCTCTATCGTGCGTATCCCTCTTTCTCTTTTTTGTCTCTGTTTTCAATCTCTTCTTTTCAGCGCCACAAATATAATTAATGGCAGAGCGCAAGGAAGCATGTTACTGGTTTATGGATTTTTGATGGTAATCTTCTGGATTAATTATGTGATATATGTGCCTTGTTAAGGTAATCGGGCTCGGGTAAATACAATGCATGAACTTTGATAGCGAACTGGCAGGCGTTTCCCCCCTGCCTCCCTAAATCAATTTGCGCCGTTCCCCGAGTCATTCCTGCATCGCTTCACACAGAGATACTGCCAGGTATGAAGGTTGCACGTTTACTGAAATGGCCAAAAGAGGGTCAAATGATTACAGTGATTACAATGATAATGGCATGGTGAAACCCATGCAATCACTCATCAGCTGTATTATAATAGACACCGCGCACACCACTGTGTTTAGATGCATTTATACTGTAAATTCACAGTTTCATCAACATGGAAATTGGATCCAGGGGTGGGATAGATATCATGCACGTGTGGAACAGCCAATTCATTTGGATGAAAATGGGCTGGAGTGTGTGTGTGTGTGTGTGTGTGTGTGTGTGTGTGTGTGCGCGCATGAGTATTTGCATATGTGTATGTAAGCTCACAGATGAGTACACAAATGGCATCTGTGTGTGTCTGCCTGTGAGGTGAGCTGGTATGTAATGGGAGGCGAGCAAGCTGGCAGAGATAGTAAAGAATGCATCGGGACTGTGGACACCCACCCGGCGCCGGCAGACAGTCAATCTTCCTCGCCGCATCACTGAAAATGCCACTCAGCTACCAAGGTTGTTTAGCAAGTAAACAAGCCTCTGGCCACCATGCATCCAAAGGCGTATATTTCCCAAGGAATAATGGCCAGGCAGAGGGGGAGAAGGTGAATCGGGCACTGCCTGCATCCTACCGATCTCCCACATAGCCAGCTGATAGGTTTCCCCCATCTTTTCATACATTTCTCACACCTACACACGCACACACAAATAGATGTATGCACTCACAACAACTCGTCTCCACACACACAGGTCATGGTGAGGAGGAAAAGCAAGGAGATATTTTTTGATTCCTCCCTTCCTCCAGGGTCCCTGTTGACAGCTTTGATTTGAGTGCTGTGATGGCAGAGGTACTCCCAGGGCCTCATCTGTTCTACTAAATCACCAAACCACATATGTGTGGTGTGTGTGTGTGCATGTGTCTGTAAGCATGCACACACAGGCGTTTAACCATGTGACTGAACATGTGAGTTTATGGTTTAGGGTGTCATTTGTGGTTAGGAGTGTCGGTGGTCTGCTGCATAATTTTTGCTGTATTCACCAAATATCTTAAAGGAAAAAGAACACAAAGCTTAGAGATGCTGATCAGTGGCTGTTCATATTCACGTATGTGCACACACAATTTTACACACGTGCAGATTCCTCTGAATTTGCACAGACCTCGTGATAAAAATGATTTACTCCCTCCCTTTTAACCAAATTAAGCAAGGACAAAAGTGACACAGTAACACGTCTTCATCTAATAGCAATGCAGTGATGTAGATACACAAAATGGATTGAACTGACAAAGCCTATTTAGGCCAAAGCAAGCTCGTGCTGGTGACTGAACATGGCTGCATGGTCTTTCTCAGCTGGGTACAACAGGCTCATAAATAAGCACACGCAATGTCAAAACCAACATATGTGGATTACTTATGTTTATTGTGATTGTTTTAATAGTGTTTGACTTGGTTATTGATGATTGCATTGTAATTTTAGTTTAGTTTTACCTTGGAAAGAATTAAACTAACATTTTTCTTTTTTTATTTTGTTGCATTTTTCATTGGCCTAGTTTCCACCAAACAATGTGGTCGGTCCAGTTTAATTCGTCACACATTAGAATGGCTTATTTTTATGTTTCCATTGTCAAAAGTTGTAATTTTGTACCAGTAGAACCGTTCCATTTCATCCCATTTTTAAGTCGCCCTCGGTTGCTGTACACTGATGTGCTAGAAACACTGCAGTCCATTGATTGGTCAATAAAAAATCACCACTCTTGCTCAACATGGACTCAATGCACACACCCGCTATTTTTAAATATGCGATCAGTTGGGACTGACTCTAAACACTCATGTCTGTTCTTTTCATAGACTGTAAAAATAATGGACGTAGCTACTGTGATGTCACCCATTGTTCTGTGGACTCCCAGAGTTGGCATTTCAGCCATTGCCATCTTGGTTTTTTGCAGCCAAACGTGACCATATTTTGGTGAGAGTCAGATACACCCTTCTTCCACAGCACCAGCCTGAGAAGCTGAGAACACTATTGGCAGACGGACTGTATCTCAAAGCAGCCCGCCCTTAATTATGCTTAACTTTAGATAATAATTAAATGTAAACAGATGGGTTATAAAAAATTCCCCACCTACACAGTTGTCACGAATAGGGAAATTAGCTACAGAGACCAAAACCGTGCCTTTGCACCCGGCTGTAAACCACTAGCGTAGCCAGAAAAAAAAACGGATGTGCCACATCTAATCATCTCTACAACACGAAATAGGCTTGACTGATGTGCACCTCTACAGACATCTATCCTTGAAGACTGTCACTTGACAAAAATTAGAGCAGCATGCGTTTTCAATTTATGCTGTGGCACAATGTTTCAGTCGTCTACATGGTAATCAGACACCCTTAGTTTCTTTACAGACTGAGTCTATTTCTTTCATGTTTAGTAAAGCATTATCTGCATAGATAGCTATAATGTTTTTTTTTTACTTATTTACCATGTTTTTGTTTTTTTTAATTGATCTGCTCCCAGTGTCTGTCTATGAGCTGAAAAGTCCCTTTACTCGTTGTAGTGGGTTTGGAAATAAAATCAATGAATCAATAAATATGAACGCTCTTGGTTTCTTCCCATGGAGCTGACATGACAACTATTTTGGTTCAGTAAATATCTGCTGTCAGTCAGCCTGGTGAAGGCAGTTTGGCCTGCCGCTGTGCTCACAGCTCTACAGGAGCTGCCGCTGTCAGACAGCTGCTTCATGGACAAAGATGCTGAATGCAGGTCGGAGTCGCTGTAAATGGAAAACTACCATCTCCTGGCTCTTCCAGTCTGCATGTCGCATTATCCTTAAGCAAGATACTGAACCCCAAATTGCTTCTGATGGCTGTTTGATCAGTTTGTGAGTGTGTTAACTGAGTAGCAGGCGGCACCTTGTATGGTAGCCTCGGCCACCATTGCTATTTAGTAAAGGTATAACTAAAAATTCATTTAGTTTTTTGGGTGTGCAGGCGGCATCTTTGGGTGGTACAGGTACACCCTGGCACACCTGTGACTACGCAGGTGCTGTAAACATGTTTATTTCTGCTTTAAAGCTCGGCATTTTAACATGGAGGCCTATGGGGGTTGAGAGGCTTCTGGAGCCAGTTTCAAGTGGCTGTTCAAGGAACTGCAGTTTTTGCTTGTTTATTATTGTTCTGAAAATGTTGCACAACCCTATTCCGGCACACACATTCTCCTTGGGGAAAAAATACACTGAAAGCTGGATAGAGCAGTGATGCAGCTATTATTATCAGGTAACAACCCCATCTACGTTAAAGAGTACTCCATGTGGAGGAAACGCAAAACAGATCTACGATTTAGGCACATGTTTTTACAGGTTACATACAGTTCTAAGGGTACAATTCTGGAAGTATTCAGTGGAAATGCAGCTAGCAATTATATTAACCTTTAAATATGCCAATTAGTGAAAACACTAGACTGCTTCCTGCATGTACCCAGTTATTAAGGGACAAATTTGTTTCCATTCAAAAATGTCCCTGCACCCACACACCATAAATAGGCATGTTCTCTGCTGCATGTCTTTTCTCTAGTGCTCCCAGCTAAACGGTGGCATTGTTAGCGATGGACCTTGCTTCTCTCCCTTGTTCTTTCACTCTCTCTTTGGTCTGGTAGTCAGTTATTGGGACTTCTGGGCTTGAAAACAGCCCTGGCTCAGACACACACACACACACACAGACGCACACACACAAGAAGCATCCACTGCCCCAGTGGAGCTCAAGGCTATTCACACAGCTACTGGACTGGGCGTGCTAGAGACTCCGATATGGCCTAGTGGTGCGAGCCACACGTGGCTAACACCATTGTCCCATATTAATACACTATCGACCCACCCAGACATGCTTTGTCAATGGAAGGTGCCGCCACACCAGATTTTCTCTGGGCTGTATTGATGTGGGGGCACCAGAGGAAAGCAGTAATGGATACATAGTCGGCAATAAGAACCTCAGCCAAGCTTGGAGAACAGACGAAGAGGGTATTTTTTTTGTTTTTTTCTCATCCCATAATCTTCGAGCAGCTCAAGGGTCCTATAGAAAGCATCCGTGCAGTCCTGTTCTCCGGCCAGAAGACACAGCCTGGGATCTCCACAGAGGTTTAGGGTTGCTATTTCAGTTTCTGGGCATGATGGATTATTTCTCGCGTCTCCGACTGTCGCCAACCATGCATCTCCGCCACCATACCGATTTGGCAAATATGAATGTATATGTTTATATTTATGGGTTCAGATATAAAAATGGGTGGGGGTGAGGGGAGGTTTATCTCAGCACTTTGCCGTCCCCTGACGCCTCCTCTATCTGTAAATATCTCTAGACAGCCATGTCAGGGATTTATGTGAAGGTGACAATGCCAGAACTAGCTGTCCAACTGTTTCAGTCAGCTTCATATCAGAGCTGTGTGGAAATAAATGAAACGGATAACAAACAAGTGCTGAAAAGAATCCACATTGTCACAATAGAGAGACACATAGTAATAATACATTAGGATACTTGCTAATCAAATATTGTATATTAAAGCAGTGTTACATTATCATAATTGGCAGAGACTACTAATTAAAGTTTATGCTGATCACTATCTTTCCTATTAAGAATGGGTCCAATGATCCATGTGTGTCGTGTTAAGTGTCACTCATAGTGACAAACAGTGTTGGCCTATTTACTTAAACACAGCAAACCGACATAAGAGAACTAGTGGCAACTAGGGCCTTCTTTGCCAAAAAGTTGCACTTGAACACACAGCAAAGACTACAGCCAAAAGCCAACTAGCAGGTATGTTCTGCACCTGCATGAGATAAAATAACTCGACATAATAGCAGGTGGCGGTCGTCTGTATTTGTATTCATGCTGCCCCAGGTCAATGTACACTATTTTTTGTTTTGTTGTTTTGCACATCCCATTAGAATACAGTGACAATATGACTTATTTGCTAACAGCTTGCTTCGATGTTGTACAGTAGTTGTCTGCGTGACTTCTTCAGTGACCCATAATGTCGGTTTTATCGACCTCAAGCAAAACACAGGAAGAGAAAATGAGAACAACAACTCAGCAGGTTAGCATGCAGCTCTAAGAGACGAGCACCCATGTATCCCCACAGTAACAAGTATCAGAAAGTTGCTTAATGCATACACAAGCAGAGATGCTGGACACTGCTGTCCAGCGTATGACAGTCCCTCAGTGTTAGAGTGTGCGCAGCATGCTGACGAAGAAGAGGTCAGCCGTGTTGCCAGGTTAGGACTCTGTAACTGAGTCACAGGTCTTCGGGGACGTGGGGTGATGTCCCATGAGAGCTGACCTAAAAGCTGCAGGTGGCTTACATTTGCACCCCTGCTTTTTCTGCTGCTGGGGGATAGATCACTAGATGGATGGATGGGTGAACAGATAGAGGGACACAGCGGAAAGAGTCGACAATTTCATTTCCCATCTGCCATGTTAGTGCAGCATCAGCAAGCGTTTCATTCCCTAACCTATTTTGGTCTGCATTCCAACTTTTTTTTTTTTTGCTGCCGGGTATCTCCCATATCAGCATGTTTCAATCAGTGTAAACAGAGGTTAGGTAGGTTTTGAGATGGGGCAGGTGGCGTTTAGCCCCCATGCGGCGTCACCCACCAGACCTTTCTCTTAATCTGAAAGGCCGAGTGATGAGTCAGCATGAGGAGTGTGAGGTGTTGGAGTGAGAGGTCTGGCTTATCGGGGTGTCAGCCAGCAGCTGGAGCCTCCATGCTGAGAGGGACCCTCACTGGCATCACGGAAAAGGATTGGCTTCATTAAAACATCCCAGGATTGGGTGACATCACTGGTTCTGCTGATAAACCAGCTGAGGCCAACTGTGGAGATGTGATAAATGTCCCATATAACAACTCTAGAGTAAAGGGGAACTCTTTAAAGATTGTAAGTTGGGAAATTTTGTCTTCACAATTCAAAACAGTCCAGAGAAAGCTGTCCGTGTGCAGTTTACTCCAAGAAGAATTGAGTGGTTCTGGTTACCTACCCCAGGAGGATTCAGCAGAACTTTCCTTTTTCACAACCAAAATGAATCCAATCACTTTAATGCAATCATTTCCAGCACCGAAGCATCATTACCGTAAACGCAGATTGATACACTGTCCAGGCAAAATGGTGGAGATACAAGGGGAATAAAGTCACACAAACAGACAGCTCATTAATTTCCCCCGCCTGTGCTCGGGCCTAGCGACCTGAGCTTTTCACGCGGCGCTGGGAAATTTACTGCTTTGACAGACTAACCAAGCGCGCTCCTCCTAATTTGTATCAGCTCAGATTTGTTTTTGTTTTGGCGTCATCTTTATTTTTTATTGCAAATTACAGAATGCCCCGAGTAATCTGGTGGGTCCGCTGAATGCTAATGAGCTTCGCACAGGACTTACTGTTCTGGGAATACGAGCCGGATGTTTATGATTATTGGAACTTTTCCTCTCAGTCAATGTTTTCTTCTCCTTTCTCTCTCCCTTCCTTTTTCTGCCTCTGATGAGCTTCCTGATCATCATAAATCTTGAGCCAGTAGTGTCCCTGGAGCAGAGCTACTGATCTTGTAATCTACTGTACCTCCCATGCAACCAGATTTTAGTGTATGCACAATATAGTTTACTTGAGCTAAATAACAATGCACTGTGTCCTTACAGTGCTGTCAGGTTGTGATGAAGTGCCACTGGCTAGTTGTACACGATTATGGTTTGAAATTATTTCTTACTTTAATGGGATTTGTTAGATAAACTAACTTTTTAACCAACTTTCCCCTTGCATATATGCACGGTCGCACAGGCAGTACTGTAGCAATGGCTGTTTTTTTCTGTAAAGGAACACTAATGTCATTAAATCAGTAGACCAATTTTAAGTGGTGGGGACTAATCAAATGATTCCAAAAACTTGTCAAGGTTACGTGGACAGATGCAAAGCTAAATTAAATTTCACACAGTGGCTGCTTGAAGGAAGATTGAAAAGCACTAAATAGAGTTCACCTCACATGCAGCTGGTTTAATCATCTGAGTTGATGCCTGCAAGAAATCCGTCGCATCTCTCTTCACTTTCCCTGATATTGTCCATCTGTGTCTGAAATAAAGATGTTCCATCTTCATTTTTTTCTTTACATGGCACAAGGGGTGTGTACCCTGCCCCTCAGATCATAAGATACATATATGATCCACGATAAGAGACACTTGTGATATGATGTGATGCTGCAATTTCAAGCCAGTTTAATGTAATTCAATTTGATTTAGTATTGATTTAGCTCAGCTACTTGTTCATGAATTAAAAATATTAGTTTTTAATAAGATTAAAAAATGAGAAATGCCCCAGATATGTCTACATTCACACCCACAACAGTAAACATGGGCAGTGATACACTGGGTAGCTCTTTATCCAGTCCCCAAGGAGAACAGATTTTTTAAAATCTGCAGATGTGTTTAAGCTTGATTCCTGCGTCATCAATCTAAATTTAGTACTTTAAAGAAAGTTTTTCTGGTTGATGTTCTAAACACTTGTGGTGTCAGTAAATCCTTCAACCTGAGGGTAAGGCTTTAGTGTGCTTTCGAAGTAGCGTTAGCTGCTAATGCTAGCTTTTGTCCACCAAAACTGACTATCAGAGCAAACTGTTTTACCCACCACTTTCATCTTCTTAGATGAGTACTAAAGAGGTGTGTGGTGCCAACAGCAGTGAACAAAGTATAGTCTGACCAGGGATGGAGTCAGATGTTATAAACAGTCAGGACTCTGCCCCAGCCTAGGGGGTCTCCCGGGGAGTTTTTTCCCATTTACGTCCTGTCCTCCAATTGTCTTCATTCTGAAGCCACAACGCAACAAATGTTAAAGATGACTAACTTTTAATAAAAAAAAGGCAAACATGGTCTAATGTTACTATTTTACTATTAGAAATTTGGTGTAAAAACCATTACTAATCTTGTGATCTACTTGACCTACTAAGGATCTCCAACAATGTCAAGTAAATGTGCTCTTTAAGACACTGAGTTGAATATTAGGCCAACAAAGGAACATTTGTTGAATTGTATTAAATGTCTTTCAGGAATAATATAGATTCAGGACTATGGAGAAAATATTCATAGGTGGAGCCCCAAAAGCCACCCCCCAGCTCTGCCCCTGAGTCGGACATCTACTTAAAGTCTTTTTGGCTGGCAGATTGCTTGAAGTAACTTAAGGATGTGATTTGGATAATTAAGCTAGCTATCAGGAGAGCACACACACGGATACAGACACATAAGAGAAGCAGGAACATGCATATTTAGGGAAAGATGATTGGATAATGGCAACTGTATCAATGTTTGCTGAATTTCATTGAGATCTCAGGTTTTGTATCAATATATCTGTATCTAAATGACATTTTACCAGGTAGCCTGCTCTGAACACATTAGGACAGAACATAAAACTTTCAAATAGTAGGTACTAATGTTTTTGCAAATGACTATTGGCCAATAAGTTAGCTTCCACAGACTTACCCCAAGAATAGCCCTGTTACAAAGACATTCTGACATGTCATAATACAAAAAAACACAGGTGCAAATAGTCAAATAAATGGCTGGATTTTATGTAACTATCATGACTCACTTAGACACTTGAGCAGAATAGAGCCATCTTTAACACCATTAGTAGCACCTGTGCTTTTCCTGCTTTGACAACTCAAAATGTCTGCTGTGAAAAAGGACTAGTTTCCCTGCTATAATGTCTCCGTAAGAATACTTGGCTGTTTTCCAATTCATGTCATTGATTAATCTTTACACCCCTACACAGCTGTACAGTCAGTACAGGACTAAAACGTTTTCTCCCATCCTTGACTTCTCTCTTTTCTTTCTGTCTTTACTTTAAACAGGATGGTAGGCGTGAGACTTAATGTCAAATCCTCCCTGAGGCTCGTCATAACCAATAATACTCTATTTGTTGTGTTCACAAAGTGAAAAAAGGTGTAGCTTATCACACACTATGTGACATAACCGAAACGAAGCAGGTGACACAGGTTTCAGATCAGTCTGTGAGATTAGGCATTTCTGAAACGTTAATCTGTGGAAAAACAAACAAAGAGTGGCCCAGTTGGTCATGTGGGGAAGGAATCACGCTGCAAGTAAGCCAGAGTTAGTTTGACTGAGTCCTTCTGCTATTTTTACATTACGGGGCATGCATTTGCAAATGTGCACATGTGTGAGATTTAGTGTATGTGTCATTGCACTTGCACACGTCATTAGTATGCATAGGAATGTGACTGATGACTTTCATTAACGGGAGTGAACAAGGATTAGGCCCCCTTCAGTGTTGCCTGCTTTCACCTTTACTTTTCTCTAATGATTTTCTCCCTACATCCTTTCCTCAAGGTTGACCCTGTCACTCCAATGGCCTACACCTCTATTTCCTTTCCTTCCTTCCTTCCTCATTCACTCAAACACACAACTTTGTGAACTCTCACTTACACCTACACAGATGTACGCAGGCGCACATACACCATTTAGCAGGGATCCAAATAAGGCATGGTGTGTGTGTGTGTGTTTGTGTGTGTATGTGTGTGTGTTTTGTTAGGTAAACAAAGCCTGGCTCCTTTTATTATCAATGAAGCATAACCAAATCAATTTATAAACAGCCTTATCTGCTCACAGGAACGCGGGTAGCCCAGGAGCGATTAACTCCAACAGCCGTTAACTCTTTGCATACAAAACTACCATCGCTAAGCTATTTAAGCGATAGGGAAATGTGGGACGGAGTAGAGGGGGGCGAGGACTGAACTTCATTTGTCCTCTCAAGTGTATACACGTGCATGATTATGTCCACGGGTGTGTGTGTGTGTGTGTGCGCAGCTGTTGAGGGGGAAAATTCCCCGTGATGGCACGTAGGTAAATGCAAAGAGGTATATGCTGAGAGAGACGGGAGGGGAAGAGTGAGCAAGAGTGGTGGAGAGGTTGTTGGGAGGGAGGGGAGGGGAGTGAATTTCGACATGTCATTTCTGAAATTGAGTTTTGATAACTGACAATTTGTTCAGCTAGTGAAATGTCAAGAGTCCAAAAAGATTGATGAAGTGCATAATAGATGTCTCAGATTGACTCTCCGCTGTGGGCTTGAGTCCCACGCACGCATCAGACCACCGAAACGATACAGAAATGAGATCTCACACATGCACACAAAGACACACTCGCAAACATACACAAAAACAGATACACACACACACACATACACACACTTGACTGCTGGAGAGCACCTCTGATATGGAAAACTGGTCCATGTCAATTTAGTTGGGGTAGATTTCTGCCTGAACACGAAAGTGTCATTCAAATGATGGCGGCCACTGACTGAGGACTTGTAGATTTATTAGGAGGCTGAGTTGTTGTAATGGTCTATGCAGCGATATAAATGAGACCACATTAAGGTAAGCTGTATTTTTCTGACTACCTCTAATGTGATCTGCACAATGTTCATGCACCCAAACATTGATCTCCCACCGGTTTTACAGTTGACAACTCACATGACTGCTGCTATTATTACTGTAATATATCTGCCAAGCATATTTAAAAAAAAAGTTTTCAACATGCATTACAGCACTCATATAGAGGTGCACAAGTCAGAGCATTGGGATTTTCGCTCCCAGATATCGCAGTTTTTTTCGCCGAAAACAGCCGTCAGTCGAGTTCCCCGACTGACAGTGAAGACGTTTGCTGTATCAACACGCTCAGGCTCTGTGTGTGTAAAGTGTGTCTGTGTACTGTATGTGTGACAGCTCAGACAGACTGATCTCCAAACTTACAGGAACTGCTGTGGTTTCTCTTCCACTTTTCACTCCCGTTTCCTGTCTGTGCATAATGAAGTGAAGGCACACAGCTCGGGATAACCCCATTCTTTTGCTCATGTTGAAACATACACATTGAGCAGGCATAGCTTCGCCTCAGCTTGAGTTGCCTGTATACTGAAACTGCCAACATTTGTGTCGATCTGCAGGCTTTGTATGCATTTTTGCAGCATTTGCTATAACCCAGAAGTGGAGTGCATATGGTTATATAGTCTCTACTTCTGGCAAGAAACACTGTGTTTCTTGTGGCAGCATTCTGAGTAAGCTGCATATATACAGGAAACCTTTGAGTGACAAAGTAAAGGAAGGAAAAATAACTATCTTCTCCAAGCAAGCTTTACTGTTAACCCAATAATCAAAGCTTTAAATAAAAAGGATAATTATAGCAGGTTTTCAGGGCCACACTTAATATTTGAAGCTAAATTATTCAGTCTATTTAGTATCATGTTAAAAAAGTCTGCATTGCAAGGGGCAGTCTCGGCTTTGTTTTATCAGATTTTTGGAAAAGGTATAATGTCTCAAGGTCTCAAGTTGCATTACATTGGGAATAATAGCAGTGTGTCATCTGCATAAAGAAATTGTTAAACGTTCTAATGTAAGATAGGTGCCAACAGAACCTCACAAGACACCTCAATGTATTGCATTACTCAGTGAGATAGTGGTGACACTGATCACTAGAAGGATGGAGCCATCTTCAGTTTAAGGTAAACATTTAGGAATCTAACAGCCTCGTCTGTGAAATGGACACAAACTCTTAACAAGGCATTATATGGTGGTGGGCATGAAATGTGTTTAAATTGCGTGTTGGCAACAGGAATTATGTTAATGCAAAATCAGTGAGAATCTTTTGTTGTGGGTGACACACAAATTACATAGAACAATAAAATCCACGTAGTGCAGGCGGGAGGTGTGGTGGAAGGGTCAAACAAACATGGACTTTCAAGCAGGAGTCGTGCTGTTCGTGTCCTGTGTGAAACCAAAAGTTTAATTTGTTACATGACTTTTTGGACTTTAAGTAACTACGCAAAGTACTTCACGTAGGTACTTTATGTAACTACACAAAGTACATGAGTTTATATTACTTATGTCCCATACGGCGTTATTTTGACCGAAACATGATCTTTTCCGAAACTTAGTATTTTTTTAGTATTTTGTCCTTTAAAACTAACAAAGCCTTTTTCTTCCTGAGACCTAATCCCACTTAGACAATTTGGGATAGATGTTTTCTAGTTGGCAGCATGTAGCCTTAAGGCTGCTGTAAAACTGCACTTACTTAGGGCAACAAAAAAGTTTATCTTGGGTGCGTTGGTACAATGGGCAATCAAGAGAGGATGGCAGAAGAAATACCTGTTTGTGTCTATATCTGTGAAGCACATGTCAGTAGCACTGATGATAGTCAAGGACTGAAATGTTTGCTCCTGTTTTTATCACTTTTCAAATTCAATTTTTGCACTTTGAGCACCCTTCTTTGTGTGCACGGATGTTTTAAATAAAACTGACATTTTTTGACATTGATCTCAGCTTGTGAAATTTTTTTGTGGCTGTCCAGCTCGGTTGAATTGCTGTGCGGGTATTTCTTCTGCCATCCCATGTAGCCTTAACACATTCGGTGGTCACTGTAATGCATTATGTCCATTTGACATATTTCTTTGAGACTGTGTTGAATCTATAGTATGTGCATGTAGCCACCATAGATTTCAGACTTGGATGTGTTTTTGATTTAAACAAGCCAAACCTTTGAAAACTTTATTGGTTGACCTTAAGTAACTGTGTTATTATCTACTAGGAAAAAAACAGTATATTATAACAAAGTAACTGGACTTTAAGAATATTTCCATTTTCATTAATGTAAATATTTGTAACAATGTCTACTTATTAGTATTTTTGAATCTGTATGTTCTACAATTGGGAGTTACACTCACTGAATGATGTGGAATGTGATGGTGAGAGGGCAGTTGTCATTGGGTAAAACTCTTGGGCCTGCCATCAGACCAAGGGAATGTAACAACGCGTGTAAATATTGTTATTGCAATGTAATCTTAACTGTTTGATAAAATGTCAAAATACACCCTGTATTAGGCCTCTAAATTATGTGGAATATATGTAATTGAGCAAGGCAGATAACTAACAGGGAGAGGGAGACCTAAATTAAGATTAATTTAGTTGTTTTCACACCATTTGCAGATTTCTCTCTTGTGTCAAGAAGAATGGGATTTTAAGAAACACCACTAAATCAACTGACTTATTTTCGGCAGTGTTCAGGCTAATAATATCTTTGGCAGAAGTATAATTTGTTGCCCTTAGCCACACATTCGGTCCCCGAAATCCTTTCTCTTTGTTTTTATGATGAAAAACACACATCATATTAAAAGCCTCTCAACCTTATACAAAGACACATTATTTCATATGTTGGAGGGATGCTAGACTTGTGACTATAAACATAAATGATGCTGCATAGAATAAGCATCACTAGTGGAGTGGCTCCCAAGCTCTCTTAACATGTGTGTCAGTGTTGACAACGTCATATTTCACAATAATCCGCTGCTGATAATTCAGGGCACTCAGTAACTCTTAATTTACATTTTCAGAAATCTAAATGTAGGCGGACTGCAGTAGATTTAAAAAGCCTAGCGTGGAAGCAAAGAGGCTTCCAAACGTAACATCCCTGAGCTCACAGGAATGAGCCAAGACATCTCTCTTCTGTATTTGTCTAGCTCAAGGGTGTGACTTACAAAGGTCATGCGTGTCATTAAAATTAAGGCATCAATAGATGAGATATTTTCACAAAGGTGACACTCTCCCATTCCAGCGTAATTAGTCTCATTTTTATAGCGAGCAGGTCACTTAAAAGTCAATTCCAATGATCACGCCGATGAATCTTTACACCAGGTGATATAAACCTGTTATGCTGTGGGTACGAATCCCCAGTGCACAGCACGCCTAGCCTCAGTAATACCTGACTTTAGGAAGAGGTCCAACTTTTCCTGTTATCTTTGGGTGTCCTCTGCGAGTTGTGTGGATGCAGCGCTCCAATAAGCCTTAAGGATATTGGGAGCCATCCAGGAAATATATCTGACATAACAAAGGAGTTTTGAAGAGCAAAAGCAAACGGCCTTGACAGCATTGAAGACATAACTTTATTTAATGCATTTTTGCATTAGTTATTGAGTCATACTTTATATACACAAGTCACTTTAGCTGTTGTTACTATATTACGGCGCATCACCACAAGATGTAAATTGTGCATTATTATATCAGCACAAGACAAACAGTAATTCTAGTCTTATTATTCACTTGGTTTGGCTTTCTCTCCTGTGAGGATCCAATATGTTTGCATCATGTGAGTATGTGGGGGCTGAACCAGCTCTGTGCAATCATTGCAACTGCTTCCAAACTGAATTCTGCTCAGAGCAACACAGCAACATGTTACCAATTTTACCCTCATTTACACACATTAACCAGTTCAAACTTTTGAAATAGAGTGGCAGGCTATTTGATGAACTATGACAGTGGCTCCCAAACTATTTTTCTTATGACCCTTGAAAAACAGTTTAATATTTTGGGGAAATATATTATTTTATGATATTCACAGCCACATGGAATCTCTGCTGGTCGTCTGGCAACCTCATGGGGATTACAAGAACTCATCTGGCACACAACCGCCTATAAAACCAGGACATGTATTTACACTGTCGATATTCTAAATATATATATATATACTAAACTTAGAAATATAAGGTATTAATTGGTGAGCTTTAGAGGCTGTAGGTGATTTTGTTACCTTTTGGACATAACCTGGTTAGCTGTTTCCCATCTGATTCCAGTCTTTGTGCTAAGCTAAGCTAACTAGCTGCTAGCAAGAACTCTCAGCAAGACAGCTAATCAGTGCAATTTCCAACATGTTAAACATTTCCTTTAATAGGAAATAATGTATATTTATGACCTCTCATGACTGGTCTCCTTTATATCAACACATTCTCACTTCAAGCTTGTCAAATACAGCAGCTTAATTAGTGACCCTGCGCTTCCAACTGTGATGCTCTAGGGACCCCCGTAGTGTCAGTTTTGGACGCACAGGGATGGCTTGTCAATGTCCTTTCATTACATGCATTGTGCCTTTTTAGAAGAAAGTTCCGTGTTCGCAAGGCGACAAAACGACAAAAAGAAAGAGCATAGTTTGGGTTACAGTATGAGTGTTTGTTAGGTAATTTATAACGACTATGTCAAGAGAAGTATGTGACGTTTCACATGGGACACAAACACAGGTCTCTTGGGTGAAAGTCCTGTGTTTGTCTGACCCGTCTACCACCCCTCCCTCCTGACCAGCCTACTTACGATCTTGCTCTTTATACTACATCATTGCCATGGATGGGTTTACATCAGAGTTGGTTAAAATTCCGGTGCATCTCATACAGATGTTAAATGATGTCTTGTGCGTCGGAATAAGATGCCAATGGCCACTTGCCATGCTGCCATATTTGACTCCCTGGGAACAGGAGCAGGCTGTTTTTAGAGGTATGCTGTGTTTCACAAGAATAAAAGCAAAAGGTAAAATACAAAATAAACACAACAAGCAGAGTTCTGATTTGCTTTTTGTCTAACCTGGCAATCCTCTTGTGGCCCCAGGAGTTAATCCATGATCCCTTGTGAGGGTCTGGACCCCACTGCTGGGAACCATTGATCTATGACACCAATCCTTATGACTGCTACTTGTATCCGACTGATGTAAGCCAAACGCGAAAGACTTTATCAGCTAAACTATAAATAGTGTTAAAAATACCTCTACTCTTGGACACAGTGGTTGCTGTACATTACGTGTTAATTCTTTACTGTTTGAACATTAAACGTGACGCAGTTTTCCTTTGATTAGAATATAGGCTGAGAAGAACTGAGCTTCCATGTAAGGCCTCAGTGTAGCCTCCGATTTGTTCTACCGTATGCAGAGTGTATCTCGTGCGTAAACAGACTATTAGAGTTTAGAGCAGAGGGGCTTGTGCAGCTCCTCTTATCTGCCAAGGATGCCTCTGATGGCTCCTGATTGAAATGCCAGCTCTGAAGTTCTGTGCTCAGCCACACGTGTAAACGCCGCAACAGAATGTAACTTATTCCCTCAAAGCGCTTGTTTTCTCTCCCCAGGCAACTGGAGATTAGTTAGTTCAAATTCTGGACGGGTGCTTTTTGAAGAAAGCCGTTTTCGGGGAGATGCGCATGAAAAATTGGCAAGCAAGCATTAATATGTATAATTAATTTTGTTGTTATCCACATATTTGAGCAACGGAGGGAGAGGCGCAGACTGAATTCTGAGCCTGTGCTTGTAGGAACCCAGGGACAGCATGTGGATCATTTTTAACATTTACATTCCAATTCAATTTGCTCAACTGGAATTATCTGGCTCCCCTTCTTGGTGGAGATTAATTCAGTTTCCTTGTTGTTCATTTCTAAGTTTAATAACATAACCCAAAGGTATTTCTTTTTTCAGTGAACACAGAAAAATTTGTGAGCCTTCTCTGCATTCTCTGTTATTTTTGTCTCCTTGTAGATTTCAAATTTTACATTCCCCATACATGAATATATTATAAATTCTCATTCTGCGATTATCTGTATGTTCTCATCTTGGGCTGGCAGCCAGAACCAGACAAGATAATCAGCCTCTGTAGCAAGAAAAAATGTTCTCGCGGTTCATCATCGCAGTTCTTTAAGTGAACATGTATATAAACACACCCAGACTGTAGACACATGCAGACACAAAAGAAGGGAAAAATTACCAACAACAACTGGTGCATCTGCTCTTCCTTTTCTTCTCAATCAGGATCAATTTGACACCTGCTCGTTGCACCGTGCTACCACAAAGGAATTCACAGACCTAGTTTCCAGGTGTCTTGAGGCCTCGACGCCAGCCGCCGTTTGTCTCATAGGTGGCTTAAAGCGTGCCGGGGGTCGCTGGTCCCTTCTCTGCCACCCCCTCATCAGGATAATTAAGCTTTCTCAGCCTGCTGCACACAAATGGGGAATTTCGCCAGCCCCTCCAAGTTGTAGAGATAGTCTGCAAATTGCCTCTGATTCGCCACCTGATTGTGCTATGATTATGTTGTCACTGGATGCTGTGATTATGATGGCCCATAATTGCTGGTGTGCATTAGCTGCTGCACAACGCCCCCCGATCTCTCTGTCTACCTGTCTATGTATCTATCGACCTCCTCTCTGTCTATAAGTCTTTTTTTTCCCCTCTCTGTGTCACTACTCTGCCTGAATTTCTTTCTTTTTCTTCACTAATTCAGACAAACACACAGGGATTCCTGTTGAGAAACACTTTGATGTTCTTCGATGCGAGTTTGTATGCTTTTTTTCTGATGCAAGCACATGCACTTTTGTGCCATTTTCTTCATTTTTAATGTAGCTAAACATCCAAACAATCATCCATGTATTTATTGTTGAGAATAGATGTTGAGATGTTGATTAGAGTTGAGGTTTACTCTATCAGGGCTGCCTTGAGAGCAAAGATTCCACACCAGCACCTGAGAAAATTGAACTCGCTCACACGCAGCATCTTCCCAGGACACCTGGGTTATTTAATGATCCAGCCAAGCTGTGTGTTTTTGTGTGTGTTGCTGGGATGAGATGGCAGTGGGGGTATTGTTTTACAAGATGTACAAACACAGTTGTCCAACATGCATGCATCCGAAGTGTCCCCTCATGGCACAGGATTCTCATTTTCCTGAATGGCATCAAGTCACCTGCGGCAAGCCAGCAGAATGTGCCACATCTTTCTTGGCGCAGGGAAGCCATTTGTTTGGGTGGTAAAACAGAGAAGTGTTTATTTGGGCTTGTTGGACTGACGGTGTCCCCTGTCAAAGCGACGCTTCAGCTGTCAGCATTTGAACAAATGGGGACTAATTTGCATCTCATTAATCCCACCTCCCCTCCCAGCTCCTCTTGAAGAATTCGACTTTCTTTTTCCTCCTCCTCCTCCTCTCTGAATTCCCTCGCTGTTTCACGCCGCGTTACTGTCTTAAGCCAAGCTCATTAAAAGACAGAACTTTTCTTGAAGTCCAAAATCACTCTAACTGTTCTCACTAAATGACTGATAGACATGTGTTTTCGCTCTTTTCAGGTCTGGAGTGCTTGATTAAAAAGGCATGACTTGGACCCTTGATGAGCATATGGATTAAAAGCGCTCAGTGATTGCCTGGCCATTCCCCCCACTCTAATTGAAAGCCTAATGTGCACCCACCGCATATTAATTAAAACCAGAGGTTATAGGCCCTTGGGGCGCACCATTTAGGTCTCTCATTAAAAATTAATAACCTCAGTTAATTATTATTATCGTGTTGTGAATCACGTCAGCAAATAAATAAGACAATGGGGCTGTCTTGCTCTAACCCCCCCCCTAACAGAACGAGCATTTTGCGAGAGGGGGTAAACACAATCCACACCAGTTTTTAATCAGAGAACAACCAATGTATATTTACTTTGTCCTTGCACAGTTGTCATAATGCATTTGGTTTGTAATCAATGACACAAGCTATGGGATGTATTGGGAAGGAAATCCAGCATGTAGAAAAGTAGACCATAATCTATAATACACTCTGAATGTCAAACTCCTCAGGGAAAAATACAGTTATATAAAGAGGTTTGGGACTGCAACCTTTCAAGTACCTGCAAATGAAAAACTCTTTGTACTCTGTGCTGAGATGCTCTACTTCAGATATAACTTGTAGGCCAGAACATGAAGCCCCCATAAAATCATTTTCTAGCCAGTCAGAACAGTGATGCGTACGATGACTGCTTCTTTGCAAACAGGGTTTTAGGTCAAATTAGTTCTGAGTCGACTCAAAATCATCTCGAAAATGTCGGGAGTGGATTTCGACTATCCTTTTCCTAGCTGTGTGTATGATTGTACCAGGTGAAACTAAATTGTAAAAGTTCTTAAAAACTCTTGAAACTCATTCATTCATCGCATAGAAGTTGTACTGGAAGACCAATGCACACAGAGCTTGCAAACATACTGTAAGTTTGACCCCTAAAAAGTCCCCTAAGAGTGGTTTTAGGTTGTGTTCCTCTTTCTTGTTTACAACACAACTATGTATACACTGTCATCATGAATGTGTCACAGCTTATCTCAGTACACTGATGGATTACTTGGGCATCAGATGAAGGGGGTATCTGCAGGTCTAAAAAGGGAAGCCAATGCGCGAGTGCCTTAAAGTTGCATTCATAACTACTGGCCAGAAGGGGGCAACTTCACTAGTTGCAAAAACCAGTGAAGTGACCCTACTTCTCACTTGATTCATTACCTCTGTAAACATTTTCCTAATGAGTTTATGATTTCAATGACTAGTTTCAAGTCTTCTCCAGTACAGCATGATGTTCATTTTGTAAATTATGGTCCCGTTAGGCAAAACAGCCAAAAAAGGAGTTACCTTTAGATTGACAAGTCACTACCACCAGCAGTGTCCTCTGGTTTTTAGGTAGCTCCACCCTCCCTAGCTCCACTTTCTTGTCCAAATACAGTCACTGCTGGCTCCCAAAAAACCAAGATGGCAGCGGCCAAGATGCCAAACTTAAGGTTTCAAAATGGCAGTCCACAAACCAATGGGTGATGTCACAGTGGCTACTTTCACTTCTTTAACACAGTCTATACATCCAATGCCAGAAGTGGGAGTAAGTCACACATGTGAAAGGCTCAAGCAAGTCCCAACTTACCATGATGAGAATCAAGCTAGTCCAGACCCTGCTATAAGACAAGCAAGACATGTCACGTCATTGCCTTGGTCATGCAAGTCACAAGTCAAATCATATGGTCAAATGTTAGCTAGAGCATTTAACCAGCCAATAAGCTAATAATGTAGCTAACAAGACTGACTCACGTACCTTTGTATGTGGGTTTTGTAGTGACAGATGAAATTGGGTGTTGTGGCAGAGCTGCAGACCTTTCATACCGCTGTTCTTTACAGTCATCAACATAATACTTGAATCCAAATTGTATTATTTTTGGACTAGCCCACGCCATGATAGCTGCCTTGTGCATTGGCCTCTGCTGGTCTGCCACGTCCTAGAGGCTGCTAGCTTTGCACACATTGCACCAGAAACCCAGTCATGTTTCAAAACAAAACTTAACTTTTCAGCATCTAGACAAATGCAAATGTACAAAAAAATTGAAGTGTTTTGGAGTCATCTGTCTCAACTCATAGTCAAGTCTCAAGTCTGGAATACCAAGTCAGTCTTTCATTAATGTTAGTCAAGCAAATCTGAAGTCCTCAAATTTGCAACTTTAGGCTTACTCGAGTCACGTCACGGCACTCAAGTCCCCACCTTTGGCAAATGCACAATAACAATCAATAATACGTCGATTGTAACCACAACACATTGCACCTTTATGAGGACACCCTACAAACACTGTCATGTCCACAACTTGGAGATTCTCAAATTGACTCTGCATTGTAATTCTGAGAACCAACTCAGATAGATCGATTTTCCCCATACCACTGAGCATTGATATTTTATTAATGTAGACTCTGGATTTATGTTGGAGCAAGCCTTCTTTTTTAATTCTGTGGGAATTGTATTGGATCTTAGTGGAAAAAGCCTCTTTTCACCCCAGTTATTTTATTCCTTGCCACCTGAGCGTAACCTATGGCGGGGCGCCTAGATGATTTCCATGCATATATATTTGATTAATGACGTGCCAGCATCACTGTCAAGTCCAATGCCATTCAGCACTGCCAGCTACAAAAGAGTGCTATCACCTTGCAACAGATAATAGAAGAGAGGAAAAGAGGGAAGTGAGTCAGGCTTCATATAATGATTTTTTTGCATTGTTTTTTTAGTTGTTAATTTCCCCTTTGAAGTGAGTGATGATCACCTTACTTCACAACATTATCATCATCGTACCTGTCAGCCTTTTTGCAGCCTAAGATGTTCAGAAAGAGCAAACACAAAGCATCTGTTTACATTGTTTTTGTCTCGAGATCAAAGAAACCACCGACTGCAAACAAGTTCAGCGGATGACACGAGGTGCCAAATGTTTCCTCAACATCAGATGGCTTCTCCCACGATCCATATTGCATTCTAGGCCAAACCTCCCAAACACCATCACAAGTATTTCCCCTGAGGGCCCTCCCTCTCCATTCATAGTCCAGAAACATCCCCCGGCCGAGGGCGCACCGCATGAAGTTAAACGATTTTGAAGAATTCCAATCATAACATCGGAGTTTTGTGCAACAGCAATCCAAGAAACAAGATGGAAGAATGGGCAAGGCCAGGATGAAAACAAAAAACAGGATATGATGGAGGGAATCAAGGAGACGATACAAATAACGGCACAAAGCCGTAGCTGCTGTTGGGATTCCTCATAAGAATTATTCAAGGAGAAATGGCACCTGGCCTGGGGGAAATCAGCGCTGCCCTCAACCGGATTACTCCTGGCACAATCCGGACACAGTCTTGTTTGATGTCCCCCACCCATCCGTCTTGTATGTAGTCTTTTATCTCACTCTAAAGTAATATAGTCTTCACTGCAATTCAATAATGGCCCAGCCGAGCCTGTCAGGCTGCGTTTGCCCGTTATCTCACAAAGGCCTGTCCACTCCAGCAACGAGGCACCCGATATTTGTGTGCGTGTGTGTGTGTGTGTGTGTGTGTGTGTGTGTGTGTGTGTGTGTGTAAGTGATTTCATCCCCAGGGGAGGGACTTCATGCTTGTGTGTGTGTTTGTGTGTATGAAAGAGAGAGAAAGAAAGAGGGGGACGGGAAGAGAGATGCCGAATCAATTGATGTGTGTCTGCACCATGTGGCAGACAGAGGGGGAAGTGGGGAGACAGACGGTCTATTTATCCCTCAGTGTGTTTGTATGTGTGTTTTGACCGGTTATCCTACTTGAGATCTAAATTAAGAAATAGCGCGGGTGATGGGGCAGATGCTGTGGCCAGCACCTGAGTGAGTATGTGTGTGTGTGTGTGTGTGTGTGTCTGTCTGTCTGTCAGCTTGTCCCAGCACAAGTGAATGGTTTTAACTCATTTCCTAATTGGATGAAAGGGCCAGATACAGCCCAGTCTGACCTGGGCCTTGCAGCAGGACAGTGGCAACCACAGTAATTTACCCACAGTGACAGCCACAGTGATGCGTTCAGGTTCCTCAGCTGGAACAATGGGTCAGCTCTTCTGCATATCCCAAATTAGATGGATGCTAGTTAGAAAGATTTACTGACTGGGACCACAAAAAAAAAAGACTTCAGGAAGATCGTTGTACAGACTGATGGGTAAGGACATTGCACACAAGATGGATGGAAGGAATGATTGATGGATAAATCATAAAAACACCACATGTATGGATATCTACATAGCACTACACCTCTGCATAATGTTTGAGGCTATTTTCAGTTCATGTCGGGCTGTAAATGCATCTGCATAAGCAAGCAGCTTTCATTTACCTCACAGTCACGGGGCATCATGTCCCACAGCTCATTCAGCGCATGCTAATATATGACTGCACAGGCCTCCCCATCATAATCACCCATAACACTAAAATGAGACGCATGACAGTAAATAGCAGTCAAGCCTTACAAAGGCTATTTGGCATGGGAATGATTTTTGTTGCTAGCAAACACTTCAGATGCCAATAAATCAGACAGATTTTTTGATATATTAAGCTGCTTCTTTTATTGTCATGCCTCAGTGCAGTCTGTGCATGCAAATAAAGAGATATATTTATTGTACATATGGCCAAGGAGAGAGAGAGAGTGAGATGCTGTTCCAGGAGTCAGATTGCAAATGATGAGTGATTTGTTTTTTCAATCAAAAAAGAGAATTTGATTTAGGAGCAGTAAGTGAACAAAGCACCTTTCTGCCATGCATAAGCAAACAAATAACAACAAGAGAATGAAAATGCATTTCTCAGTCATGTCCTTCGCAGTATATTATTACTTTATTATTGCCTACATTCCCATGCACGCTGCAAAGCCCTAACACCAAAACCTAACAGCTTTATTTGTCATGCGGATGGTCAATTTAGTCTAGGTCTCCTGCTGCCTTAATGTTATCTCCTAAAACATGTCAGCATTATTAAACATGCTGAACACGGAGCAGCCATATGTGCACAGTGTGACACGCATAGCGAGGGCTTGCACATAGAACACGCTGGTGCTAGCATCTGCATGGTGGAACGCGACGGAAACACCCCGCTGATGCAGGGGGCTCTGAGGGGTCAGCTAGACTTAATTGCACTGAGGGAACATGTGTGCCAGTCCAAGCTGGTGGAGCCACTCTGCGAGGGGGGCCGGCCATCTGCCACCCTGTACCTCTAAAGCCTAAGGACCAATTTGGTTTTAGTAAAGGAAGAGACAACACTGTCAAAGGACACCATTTCAGTACACGGCTGATCCTCAGAGGCTTCTCTGGATGCAGAATGCAGCTCACTTTTAAGTTAGATTTTGCAGTGGCCTACATTCAGAGACACACATGTTCTTGCAGTTGAGGCTCAGGTGGGCTGTAATGTATATACAAATTATTATTTCAGGGATATTTGAAGTAGTTTCTGGCTTCTTGGTTTTGGTGGGATAATCATATCGTGCAAATGTATACAAGCTGCCTGGACATGGCTCTCAACATGAAGGTGGCTGAGCTGGCAGCTAGCAGCTAACAGTGCTAAGTCAATAAACAGCACTAAACAATGGCAACAGTGCTGACAGAGCTAACAGTGTTAATTAGGGGGAAACTGCAGGGTGGGCGCTACATTTCTGTAGAGAAGCCTGTCCCAGTATCAGCAGTTACTGCTATGTGAGCACAGCGATGAGCTAGCCACTGGGATACACACATGCACTTAGGTAGCCAGACCAGTTTACCACGACAAACAACAGAAAGGCTTGGATTACAACACACAGAGGTAGCATGACTTCATTCTCTGCTCAAGATGACATTACTCTTATATATCTTTACACAGCGAACAGTGTTTTGCAGCTATATTAATGCTCTGAATGTAACATACAAAACTTTTAAACATGATATTAGGTCTTTGTCTATTCTTTGAGTTTCATGTTTGCAACTGAGAAAGTCTGTGGGCTTGATTTCTTTTTAAAAAAGGTGAATATTTCGTTATTTTCCTTAATTGCAAACAAAATTTGGAAGTTTCGGTGATTCTGATTAAAGCTACCCAGTTTTTCAAGTATTTTCTAGACCTTTATTACTGCCACTACCTGTCAATCAGTGCAATAGCCTGAAATTAGCAGCAGGAAATTGTATTGCATCGCCACACATACTCTTGCACTTTTGTGTGTCCTTGTGCTTGAGCATGAGATACAAACAAATCTACAACCTGCTCACAAAAGCACTGCTTCATAGCACTGCAAGTCACTCTGTTGGGTGTGGTTACAGGTCAGAGGTGAAGCAGATTTCAACCAGAGAGGGCGTTGAAACACCACTTATTAGGTTAAAATTCAGTATCAAACTGAGCAGGTCATTCTGTCTTTTGAGAGTTTCTAGCGAATGGATAGAAGTTTAGTCTTGATCACACAGGGGGCATAAAACCACGTGCACGCATGTCGCACACAATCAAAACACATAAATATATATACATGCAAAGGGATGTAGGTAGATGGTGAGAAAGGTCTTGCATGCCTTTTGTGTCAAATGAGTATTTGTGGTCTGACATGGCTAAAATGGAAGAGGTATAGCATGTATCATATGTCTTGTATGTCACCACACAAAGAATGACAATAGGCTAACACAAGACATAAAAATAAAACAGTGCCTACTGACTTGTGAGTGAAACGGACCGATTTATATCCAGCAAACCAAGCTTCCTGCATTAATTTTAGTTCCATTAGAAACTGTCCTGAGGTGAACACAGTCCCCAACTTAACTGCATATGTCCTCTTAGGCTGGTGTTTCTCATTCTGCATGCAGCAAAAGATCGTAACTAAAATAACCATCAACAAACTAAAGATAACTGTTTGGGACATGAGCACACAGAGCTATGCGGACTGATAATAAGGGGTGCAAGTTGCCAAGTGCCAATGCCACCGTTGCCTGTGAAAGCTTGCATTCTGACGGCGTGTCTTTGTGTCTATTTTTACGCTGCACCCTATTCATTAAGGCTGATGACTGATAGGCTACTTTGTTGGCAGCCAGCGTCCATAGTGTGATGCAATGACCTTGGGTCTGAACCAGGGAGACAGGACTCTAAATAAAGAGCATGTTGCCACTGAGTCAAAGTTCCAGGGGCCTGAAGCAACAGCGTTTAAGTGGCAACAAACGGATCAAGTACATGAACACTTTACAGGTGCTCATGTGGAGGGGTGGCATGTGTGATTGATGCGAGTTAAACTGCTTTGACTTTAAAAACTCCCCCAAGTGCCGTGGCTGCACGCTGTTATCAGTACATACAAACAGTAAAACAACTGCTGAGCAAACTACTTTATCAGCATATCTTTTCAGCATTAACCTTTGGTTTGAATGGTTTAGCACAGACTAATGACGTCTTGCCACTGACTGATCAGAACAGCAACACTTTTAAGTGTCACTCTAGTGGGTAATGACAAATAATTATTCATTTGAAGGACCAATTGGCAAGTATTCTTCTTTAGCTTTGCCAGTTTAATGTGGGTTTGTCCACTATGCTAACATAGCTTAATTAACCAGGTTGTGGTATGGACATTGGACGGAGGAACAAAGGATCTGCTCACTTGACCGTTCTCATTCCAAAGTCATCAAATACAGACCCTAGCATTTGTCACGCCACTCAGCGTCTGATAGCGAAGCACAGGGCTTCCTTACCCTTTAGCGTATCAATGTGACGCATAGCTGAAACACACTGCAACACATGGTTAATGTTGTGAAACAGCTGTGGTTAGGTTTAGGCAACAAAACTACTTGGTTAGGTTTAAAAAAACGAGTATGTTTTGGTTTAAAATAAGTAAGTTTGTTATGTAAGGCTGAGCAATTTACATACACTCCCATCATGTTACATTACATAACAAATGTACTTATTTTAACCTATAGATCCAGTTTAGACTAACATTGACTTTTGGTTTCACACACGACATGAATTATGTTCTCCTTGATCTTGGTTTTGTTTGACTCATCCAGCTTTCCTTCCTCCCTCCCTATATAGACTTTCTCGCTCTTTATACTACTTTAGTTGCCCTAAGTGTCAAGTATTGCTGCCTATGGGTTTACATTGGAGACAGCTAAAAGCCCATTGCGTCTCATAAACACGTTAAAGGGCTCCTTTAGCCTTATTTGCACGGAACTAGTATTACCTACTACTATTACTCTGGTAATTAGTAATAATTGCGGAGGTCGTCTGTGTTCCCTAATCCAGTGCAAATCTACCATGTCCGTAATCCCTGAAGTAAAAATCCCACCGCAAATTACCTACATGATTTGGGCTCCTGTTTAGGTTTTCTGCCTCTTTCCCAGTCAAGAATTACAGAGGCTGCATTGGCAATTAAAAATGAAGAGTTTGACAGCATTTTGGATGCAGGAGGCTCAGCTCTCTACAGAGCATAGAGACTGGATCGCAGAAAAAACAAGCTCAAATTAATCAGGAGAGCAAAATCTGAAAAGATGGTTCAATGGATAACATGTGACACTGTGTGGCAGAATTTGCACTGTTTGTTTATCCCTTATTTAAAAGAAAAAAGGAGGTTAACACCGTATATAACCGCCTGTGGTGTTGCTGCGTTGTGTGACATGGAGTTATAAATAAACGCACGCATCATATCTGGGGGATAATGTCACTAAATTCGAGTAAAATACACAAAACACAGACGTGCAGAGGGGTAATTTCTAAATCCCATGAGGTCCCGAGGTAATACTAGTCCCATGAGGAATAGCTTCTGGCGTCAATGACAGTGGTTGTATTTGATGCCCTCGGAATGAGGACAGGCTGTATTCTCTGTCTTGAATTAATTCTTTTAAAACTTTTTATTGTCTGTACTGTCAAATAGTGTGTGTTGGCAAAACTAGAGTGTTAAAACATATTGGCAGTATGTTAGTTACATTGGTGTTTATTAAAAATATTGCATCAGAGTTGTACACAAGTGGCTTTCCTCCCTCTCTATTGGCTGCGGTTGCGCCCCTTATAATGTCTCCTATTGTAAGCCAAAACCATTCTGTTTCTTGATATAGTGTTGACATAGTGCAGTCATCTGAAATACTCTTTATCTGTTTATAATCCCATTATAAACTCGCCTGTAAATGTTCCGAATGAATTTATACTCTGGTCTAACTCATCTTTGTGAACTTTCTTTTTTGTGATTTTATGTCCAGTAATCAGCCACAAAATCTTGCATGACTGCACACAATGGACTCAGAGAGAGGGGAGTTTTAACCAATGGGACCCTTTGTGTTAATGTCTGTTTTGAACTGGGAGGAAAGTCTCTGAATGAAGGCCTTCACTTATATCACATCACTGCCCTCCCGCTTCTCCATTTCCACTCATATTTCCCTGACGGTCCATAAAGAGACAGCCATTTGAGAGGGTGCATTGATTTCTGGGCATATCTGGTGATAAAATGCGCTTCTCCGCCCGCAGCTCCTTTAACTACCCAATTTGAGGGCCCCTGATTTGGCAGGGCCATGCAGGAACTGTAAATAGAGCTGTGAATCAGAAGGGAGTCGGCAGGAAGTGGGGACAGCGTCTTTATTAAAGACACATACAGACAGTAGGGGCACAGATCAAGCCAAAGAGGGTTCCCCTTATGGATTTCAAGCCTTGCTGCTGTTGGGGGAAAGATAAAATGTCCACAAAAAGACAAAGACGAGGCAGTGGACTGTCCTGTAGTAATCAGTCGCGTGTAAGCTCCTTTATATCTTTCCAAGCAGAACTGTTCCTCCTGCAAGTGTTTTATGAATTTCTTCAATGTAAGTAAAAGTTTGCCATTTCTGCTGAGAATTTGCCCTTCACCTTGTGTTTGCTTCAAATTCCTGCCAAGTTGAAGGCGGCCTTATTTCACAGCCTTATTGAGCTGCAGATGAGAAAAAGGGTGTTACTTCAGAAACACTCCCTAGCCTGCGTCCCTTTCTGGCCATTAATGAAGCATTGTCCCGGTCGCACCACTTTATCATGATCTATGAATCTCTGATTTTGATGCAATAGAAAACCAATCACTTGCAGCGAGTCTCCAGGCAAAGCATTAGTCATCATGTCTTTGACACCGCCTAAGAATTGGGTCATTCTTTTAAATTAAAAGCGCTCATTTGTAAATATACACTTGCAGACAAAAAAGACACACACTCTTCTTATTTTGATGTATGAAAGAATAAAGCAACAGTGCTCAGGTGGATTAATGCCTGCCCACAAAGCCGGGAACACTCTCGCACTGCACCTGCGCAAGGAAAGTGAAGGGGGGAATGCAGATGATTGAGCACTTTAGCTTGAATCTGGCATTTGTAAATTTGTATTCTTTATTAGGATTATTTCTCTGAGCCGGTGCATCCTATTCACCATGTCAAAGCACACATTAATGGCCAGGCGCTGTGAGATGCCAATAAGATGCCAATATATCCTCTCTCTTCATTCTTCTTTATCTTATTTTTCATTAAACCTCTCTCCTCAGCATTATTCAGGTATACATCTTTGTTCTCAGCTGGAGGGGCTTAAGTCAAGAAACTTAATCTCTGTTGCTCAATAGAGAGCTTCTGTCGTCTGATGGGGTCTGACGGTTATTGAGCACCTGGGGTGTGTTCAATAAAGCTAAAGTTTGTTCCTGCGTTAGTTCAATAAAGGAGCACTCCGTATCAATTTGCGCATGAGATGTATGTCTCGCATAACCGACGGTGAATTGCCACATGCTCAAGTAATGATGTCTTTGAAGATAAATGCACTTTGTTTTGGACTTTATCCAAATAGCTGCATTCGTGTCAAGCTGGAAGGAAATTCACAGGAGCATTGCAGATAGTGGCATCAACATGATATCCATTAAGCACCCATTAAGGTTGCAATTTTAGGCAGTGGCAATCCTAGACTCTGGAGGGACCCAGGCAAAGAAGCCCATTGAGTCCCCCCAAACACCCTTTGGTGTTGGCCTTTCTCCTCTTACTGTTTTTCTTTGGCTTCTGGTGACCAGAAAGGTATGCTTGTTTCATTCAGGCCCCCGGAAGCGCAGCTCAGCCGTGCTTCCAATTTTTCCCAGTGGCCACTGGCAGTATTGCAGACAAAAAAAAATCCCCTGTGGCCCCAAAACCCTTTTTCCCCATAGATAACCATTGCTAAAAAGATGTCTGTGAAACTGTTGACAGGACACCTGTCCAAAGTCAATTATGACTGTATTCTGTTTGAATTTTTGATCCACAGATGTGTCATTACAATGTAAAGTTTATGAGCCAAGCGGGAACTCACAGGTGGGGCCAGTAGGAGAAACACTACTGCCCATAATCAGGACTAGAAACTTTTTTTGGCATGTGTGCTGGCTGAGCAATTCCACTGAACTGAACAGGAGCCATCTTAACGTCTGGTATCTAGCTGTTATTTTATGGTTATATGGTTTCAATGTGCTGACGGTTACACCTATGTATGACAGTTTCAGGTAGATAGCTGACTATCTTAGCAGACGGAAGCCAGATATTATATGGTAGCTAGAAGGTTTCCCACTTTGGGGACACCTGGGTACGTTGTACAGTGCCTTGTTGGGAGGTTTACAGGGGTGTGTAATTGTCATTGTATTTTTTCCAATATGGTTAATAATTTGGGGCCCCTTTTTAAAAAATAAAGAATAAAAAAATAATGGGGGGGGACCCCAAACATTATCTTAACGGTCAACCTGTTTTTAGGTCAGAAAAAAATTGACCACAACCCAATTATTCTACCCAGATGTCACTTAAGGTTATTTTTATCCAAAGGTTATTTCTGCAGATTCACCTTTTTTCTCTGCTTTTTACTTGCACAAGCAGCAGAAACTCCATCGAAAAATCTGAGCTGTCATTTATCTTTCAATATCTGGTCCAATTCTTGACACCCAGTTCTGTATCTTATCCGTAGTCCCAGACCCAATGAGCGACTAATCTGGTTATTTCTTCCCGATCGATGTCAGTGGCACACCTATCATTAAGGCTGTCTCATTGACTGAGAGGAAAGGCACCAAACCTCAGGGAGCAGCGCACAGGGCCTCAATGCCAATGAGCTTGGCAAGTGTTTTAAGTTCGGCCCCTGTCTGAGCTCATTGTCCCGGGGGGTGAGCCAACAGTCACCGCACAGTCACAATAAGAAAACCTCACACTCAGAGGTGGAGGGGGAAAAGGCCATTTCTTCCTGCTGACAATTATTCCATACTGGCGAGGCACTTTGCTCAATCCAATAGGGCTGCTCCGGGATAGCTGCGAGTGAGCGTAACAGTGATATTTGTAGAGCTCATTATTGGCATAGGGTGGCAGGAACGACTGTCTGAGTAAAAGAGTGAGAAAGAAAGAGAAAGACGGCAAAGGCAGACGTTTACGGTTGTGCCGCCGTACAGTACGGAGGGAGTTGGGGAGTTAGCGGCGGAATGCTAATCGGCCTCTGGGGCGCTGAGCCGCAGCAAATCAACTCCTCAGAGCGGATCATGGCCCGGGCTGACATTAGACCCCCTCCCCACCCCAACCCCACTCCCCCCAGCCCCTCAAACACACATTCTCATCTTACTACTCACAAGGGGAGAGGAGGTGGTGAAGGAGAGAGAGTGAAGGAGTGAGGGGAAGTGAGTGGAGGACAATGTATGATTATGACTGTGTGTGAGTATGTGTGACAGGGATCCAAAGAGAGCGTTAACAGAGGAAGAATAAGGTAGGAGCCAGCCAGTGATGCAGAAAAAAGAACAATACAAACAAGAAAAGGCAGACTGGGAGAGAGTAAGGAGGAAAAAGTTAAAGCTGTGAAAAACTTTTTAGACATCTTTCCAATGGCCTATTAGCTTACAACTCAATTGACCTAGTCGCAAAGCATTAAACCCTTATTGCTACTATCGGGCTTTCCATTTTTACACTGCACATATAGAGTACACTTGTGACAGATTTGATTTAAAAACAAGAGGTCTTGATTTCAGACAGTGGTAGACAAACACTATCTTGCAACAGTTGGACAGTTGCAACAGTTTTTATTTAAGTTGCCAGACACCACCAGCCCAGAGCCACAAAATAATTTGTTCTATGAATATGTAAACAGTATATACCTGAAACTAAAGAAGAGACCCTCTGTTTTTATACACAAAAAACATTTTATTCTTATTCTATTCCTTTTTTTTATCAGCACTTGAATTGGTGCATTTTCATAACAAACATTTCAGACAAAAAGCTTAGTAAAATGCAATTTTTTCAAAGAATGTCATTTTCAAGTACAAATTCAATTTTACATTTACATTTCTTGTTTTTTCCGTGTTTCTCTTTTAGGTTGAGTTTATAACCAAACAATTATTACCATTGAAAATATTAAAGGAGACCCATGGTAGCCTATAGAGTTTCTTTTCTTAGCTAGGCTACAACATGTGGTCGTTAGCTTAGTCGCTAGCAAAAAATCCAAGTTGCCTCATTTCTTTTGGGATTGGTTGTCACATGTATTGTTCTATGTATTGTTATGAGGATAAAAATTTTAATCATAGGAATGACTTTTCTTGATGTTCCTTTGATGCAGGAAATGTGTTGGGTTGCTGCCTTCCAATTAAACATTTTAATTAAAAGTCTTTCTTATGATTGCCTCCATTTTTTGTACCATTAAAATAACATATGGACAACCAATCTTGTAGTGTGTGACTACCAACCCCATGATCGGGATTGTTGTCACAAGTGCACATGATGCATTTGCCAATCCATGTAAAGTCACTCTATTCCTAAATGACACCCCAGGCTTCATTAAAAAGGAATCTACTACGGATACAGTTGTGAAGGATTCAAATTAAAGCAAAGAGTGTGGCGACCAACCATGATCTCTAGGTATTAAGTTAGTCTAACATTTTAACGGCTTACATTATAGCTATGAATGTGTGGTCAACACACATTAAGTCCATTGATAAGAAAGGGATTGAATAAAAGACGTCACCATTACTATAGCTCCATGCACACTTTTTCAACATGGAGAAATCCAAAGCTCGATCAGGGCCTGTGTGCCTAGTCACAGTCGCTAAGCTATGATTGGACAATTGCTGTTCAGGGAAAGGGTTTAGCCAGCGGTCAATTACCTAATGGCTTTCTCCGTAATTGTTGTATACCTTTTCTACAATTTTATTTGTTCCTAAAAAGGATTTTGGGGCATTCACTCACCAAAAAAGTGTTTTCTTTTTTAGGCAAAGGAAAAGCAATTAGAGATACAGACAACGGGACACAGGAACAATACCTTTGGGTCAGGGATTGGATTCAAGGTTGGTGGGAATACAATTGGGGTTCCAGAGCCGGCATTTTGAATCATTTGATCATCTCCGAGCATTCGTGTTTACAATTTTAATCCATTGCCATCTTGTTGAAGTAAATCACTTGATGTTAAATGCTTAGTGGGACAACTCTAAATTCTCCTAATGTCCACCCGCACCAGTCATTGTCTCATAGCTGATATTTTTGTTGGGAAAAATGATGCCTGTCCAAATGCCAGGGGTGATTTGGAGAAAGCGCGGCAGCTGATCAATTAGAGTGATTGCAGCGCTTTGTGTTTTTGTCCGCCATGTCACTGTCCACCCTTAAAGGCACCTGAAGTATGGAGGGTAGGAAAGCCGGTAGTTTCGAAACACACACATAAATGTGCACACAGTTGCCAACAATCAAAGACAATGACACACAAACAAATTACTTTGCTCCGCTCTGTTCTTTTAGGAGACGTGCTTGCATCAGCATGCTGAGCCCACAGCATCCCTTCTCACCTGGGAGCTGTGTTGGACCACTGAGGTGTGGTAAGATACTACACGCTCCAGGGCGCCCGTGACCTTTGAGTTATGGCCGTCAGAAACTATATGTGTGTGTGCGTGTGTTTGTGTGCTGGAGAGCGAGAGAGAGACAGAGACAAAGACGATAGGAGGAACAGAAGGTGTTTGTGCTTTTGAGATTCCACTGACAGTGTAATATTACAAATGACTTTTTGCTCTAACTAGCATGAGCATCAGTTTTTGTTTATAGCTGCATCTACAGTATGACTGCCCTTACCTGTGCAGAGGCTCTGTGCCCTTTCTGAACCATAATCATATTCGTACACCGTGTACTGTTCCCATTTACATTGAGGCCTCTGAGGAATACGCAATTGTGGTGGCTGAGCATCTCTTTGTGGCATCCAAGTACTTCACAAGTGGGGTTACTTTAAGAGCAATGACATAAGGACGTTATTATGTTCAGCCTGCAGAAAGTCTCTTAGAATAGTCGTTACTATGCAGTTTTTTTAAAGGGCCATGCTAGTTTTTGTAGCTTTTTTCATCATTCTTCTCACTTAACATTGTACACACCAAGTTAATTGCGAAGATACTGCAATGAGGGACTATTAAGAAAAAAGTCTGACCAGGCATTAACCACAAACAGCCAGTCGATTATACAAGTTTCAAACAAATCCCCAGGTTAGTCAAACTTAATCAACTATCATATTGTATTATATTTCCATAGTTGTTAGCATACAGTTTTCCTGTGTAGCATTTCCAGTGGTGACTGTGCCACCAAAGCAAGACATTAGCAGCATTTCTAGTGGCAATTGTGCCTCAAAAGAGGTTGATTTTAGTGAGACAAAAGTGGCATTTCCAGCGGCAATTATGCCACTAAAAGAGGTTGCTTTTGGCAAGACATCTGCTGCATTTCCAGCAGTGAATGTGCCATCAAGAGGTTGGTTTAAGTAAGATATTAGCCGCATTTCCAGCTGAAATTGTGCCTCAAAAAAGGGTTGCTTTTAATGAGACATCAGCAGCATTTCCAGTGGTGATTGTTCCACTAAAAGAGGTTGATTTTAGTGAGACAAAAGTGGCATTTCCAGTGGCAATTATGCCACTAAAAGAGGGTGCTTTTGGCAAGACATCTGCTGCATTTCCAGCAGTGATTGTGCCATCAAGAGATTGGTTTAAGTGAGACATTTGCAGCATTTCCAGCAGCGATTGTGCCTTCAAATTGATTGTTTTAAATGAGACATTGGTGGCATTTCCAGCGGTGATTGTGCCACTAAGGAAGGTTATTTTCAGCGAGACAACAGTAGCATTTCCAGCGGAAATTGCGCCTCAAAAGAGATTGTTTTCAGGAAGTCATCAGCAGCATTTCAAGCAGTGATTTTGCCACCAAAAGAGGTTGTTTTTTGCTGGAGGTCAGTGGCATTTTTAGCCGTGAATGTGCCACCAAGCCACTGGTTTTTTAGCAAGACATTGATGGCATTTCCAGTTATGTTTTGTAGTGACAAAATAGCTGCATTTCCAGCTGTCACAAAAAATTTTTTTCCAAATATTATCACTTTCTGGTTTTTGTACTTACACATAACCACACATTAACCACAGTATCATTGAGAAGTAAAGAAACATAAAGTTTCAACACATCGACTACATGACGTACCAATGTATTGTATCAGTCATTTGCAGAAATTTACAATGCCAACATTTAACTAGGCAATAGTGTTTCATGTCCCCACATCTCTCATTAACTTGGTGAGCAATCTTATCAATACCAGCCCAAATTGTATGAAACAGAAAATTTCCTTGACAGAAACAAGTATTTGCCTGTTCCCAAATAACATTTTTCTATGTATTTTTATACCTTTAATGTCATGCTCCCTTGACACATATCCTTGCTTGTGAGGATTCACCTCAACAAGAAAATAAACCTGAATAATATCTTTGCCAAGTCTTCAGTTTGTTGTGAGCATATGAGCAAGATAAATACATTTCTTCTGTACAGCATCATCAGTATGACTTTGACTACTCTGGAAACATGAATCTGTCTTATTCCTTTGATTTTCTGTTTGGTGTTAAGAGGCAGTGTTGTAAGGCTCCACAGGCTCCCTGAAAATAGTTTATGTTTTGTTACTCCCACGCACACAAGAGCAGCCACCGTCTCCCATAAGATGGAGAGCAATCTGATATCTCTGCAAGCCTGCTTCATTTAAAATATGGTAAAGCCTTCTGCTTTGCTTCTGAGAGATGCTCTCTGTCTCGTGTGTGTGTGTGTGTGTGTGTGTGTGTGTGTGTGTGTGTGTGTGTGTGTGTGTGTGTGTGTGTGTGTGTGTGTGTGTGTGTGTGTGTGTGTGTGTGCATGCTCAGGGATGATGCATAGACTCTGACACTTTGACAGATGAACAGATTTAGAGTGCTCGAAGGACCCAGCCTGTTCAATATAGGCAGGAGCGAGAGTGCGAGTATGTTAGTGTGTTTGTGTGTGTGACTGCTTGTTTATATGTGACTGCCAAGATTTGCTAAATGTACAGTTCATGCCGCTTTTATTTCTCTTCATTGATACATAAGGTTGTGTAATGGGTAGGGAAATACGGGTGTGTCAGTCACATTTACTGCCAAGATTGAGCCAAAGTAAATGTTCTTGTGAGCAGCACGGCCATCTGCAAGCTGATGGAGCATGTGTAGGGGATAACTTCCCACTATTACAACCAAGATACTCAAACTCACACCCAGAAACTTTTTTTAACTTATTCCACCACAGTAACTTCTCCAGAAATCCAGGAAGCTTATCCAGGAGATTAAGAATATTATTTGCCTTTCAGCCAGTCCAGTATCTTTAGAAATTACATCCAAATTGGACGATTCCACACTTCACGATTTACGTCCAATGCCAATCTCCAGTGTCACTGCAGGAAGCGTTGTGACCTTTATGTAGCAAGGCAGATTGTAAGGGGAGTAAAGGTTCAGGGTGGTGAATGCATGTGTAATACATCTGACTTTCATGCAAGAAACCGTAACAAACCTGCAAGTAGCATTCACCTTTTTCAATACCGTAACCACAATCCCTCCCGACCTTAAACATGTGTTTGTGAGTGCATTTTAGTGTGTGAAAATCCTTGTCCAACTGTGTGTGTGTGTTTGGTGTGCAGGTGTGACTGATACCCCTTTTCCACCAACGTGGAACTGGTTCAGTTCTGGTTCATATATCTTATTTGGAATTTTTTAAATAAATAAGTTCAGAGCCCAAGAAGTTGGCTCCCAGCTGAAAGCAAAAAATAGCAGGTTTTCTTTGACCTGAATGCAAGTCATGATGTCATTGGTGTGGTTGTCATATTCTACAGGTTGGAAAGAGAGACGGGAGTTTTGCACCTACTTATTTTTGGAGTCTTCTTATCGGTAATAGTTGGTCCAAAAACAAATGTCTGTAAAAGCAGAACAAAATCTTACAGGTATTTAATGCAATCTGCCATCTTGCCACTACTGTTTACGTCTGGTGTACATTGTGCAACGCCCTTCACTGATTGCACATCCTTGATTACAATGGTTTCACTCAAAATTGGTGGAAACATGGGGTGGTTTCCCAGATCGAACCAAAGTCCAAGAATCCTAAATGGAACTGGTTCAAGAACCAGCTGATTTGGTAGAGAAGGTGTATGACTGAGTGCTTCTCTGTGAACATATTGGTCCGAAATATTCTTCACTCTGCCTAAGAAGACACAACTTGGATTATCATTGAAAAAAAACAAGGCATAATGATCTGTTTTTGCCATTGTTGAGCAGTGGAAAAGATATAATCACTGTAAATCGGTCACTGAAATCAAAATTGCAGCCTCAGTGTGGCCGACTGCAGCTCAAGACATAGACAGTTAATTAGTGTCTTCCCAAAGACCACAAGCTTTGCCCGGCTCCAAATTCCCAAATCCCAGCGAAGGTGACATAGTGCCCAAGCACACACATAGTATAAGAAGAATAAAAAAAGCTCTTGCATCAATGAGTCGTCATCCCTACTTTTCTCCCCCGGCTATCGCGCTCCAGTCCCCGTGCCCTCATCCGGACACAATGTTCTCCTGTCGAAAACTGCCGAACACAGACAAAACGCTCACTTTGTCTGCCTAAGCAAATAATTACTCCGATTAATTAGCCATGCTGTGGATAGCTGGAGGCAAACATTCCATTAAAAGAGCTAAAACACAGCAGAAAATAGCTGTAACGTCACCACTGGAGGGTGCTACTCTTGTGACCTTCTCTGACAAGGCCTGGGAAGGTGGATGATGTATAGGAGGAGCTGCATGTGGATGCGAGGCACTTTACATCCTCTTTCATTTGACTTGTTGCCTCTTCTACTTCTGAACAGACTCATTTTAACTGTGTGATTAGTGTGGATCAGTTGAATTGAGGTTTATCTCACCTCTTGCCAGTTGTGTACAAATTTTACCACGGTAGATTTCAAAATAAGTACAAAAACATTTAAGTTAAACTCTGTGGGCAGAATTTTATCAGGGATTTTTTTTTCCAATTTTAAAGCGCATGAGAAGAGCATATGGTTTATCTTTTTTTAATTAGTTTGTCCCTAAATTATTCTTAGGTTGTCAACAGCTGTCAAGAGACTCTCTGTAAAGAAACAGGTTAAACAAAATACAAATTATGTGAATGTAGATCTCATTTTATCAGTCCTAGTATACATATTTTGAAAAAATAAAAAATCCCTTATTAATATTTTTATATCATCAATAGATCAAATGAGAATGTGTAATGTGAAACATGTCACTCATACTGACAAACGCAGAAAATTATGACCCTAATCTGCAGTTTCCCTTACAGCTTTATGGAGCATTTTAGCCCCTTTTAGCTCATTGTTTTGGTCTACGGCCCAGAACTATATTGCTTGGGCTCAGTCTCACTGCAACATCAAAAAGGCTTGACTCCATTAATGACCGTTGAGTGACATTAGCCATGTGCTGCTAACAGTTAGCCCTGTCACAGTGTGTGTGCAGGTGGACTCTCCCAAACCACCCCTGTTGCAGGAGCTCACATGTCAAAGCAATCTCATGATAAAGAGCATGAGCGGGGCAAGGACGGACCGAGCAAATGAATGCTCTGCACACAGCTTTGCAATGAAACAAGATTTAACCATTTTAAATAGTTAAAAAAAATTAGAAGTCTTGTTTAGCAATACCTCCACAGCTAAAGCATCCAACATGCACTATTGATAAATAATGTAACTGAAGCTCCAGCGCCCAAAAATAGAAAAAGAGGGATTGGTGCGGTGGAGGATGAAGGTTTATCAGCCAGGGGCAGCTAAAATAGGGTACAGGCTCATTTCCCCTTGTTATAGCTACTCCCACTTTCAGTCTAATGGTTGAAAATGTATTCAGAGCACACTGTCTTGTCCAAGGAGACTACTTAACTTATTTATCCGGTAGATCTGTAGCATATAAACACACAGTTTTGCGGTTTATCTCCAACATTACCATTCCATGCCTGCTGTCCTTTAACAACTGACAAGGCTGCTTTTTGTATGTCATTGTGCATGAGCGTGTATGTGCAGCATCTGCGACACACACAGCTGGGTATAGTTTTGTGTGTCCGCTTGTTTTGTGTGTAAAAAGTTAAGACTCTAATCTCTCCCATTCTTTTTACCTGCCCTTGTGGTTTTTCCGGCGCCGTCTGGCACCATTACCCACTGAGTGACTAATGAGTCTTACAAATGTGTATTATTTGCATCAAAAGACGGGGACAGATTTCAGTGGCGCGACGCACCAATACCTTAGCAATGAGAGGCACTTACAGGTAGAGCCTGTTGATCTGCCAACAGAGAGGAGGGATGGAATGAGGAAAGGAAGAATGGTGGTATTTGTCCTGCGCAGCACCATCATTTATACAAGAAAGTTTTCTCCCTAGTCTGTGCACTGAATACCATTGTGTGCATATTGATCTTCTACCTGCTTTGTTGTAACCACTTTGCAGCATACCAGTATACGGATCTGCATAATACCACTCAGAATGTGTGTTTTATTTGCATCTGTGTACACAGAGTGTTCATTTATATGTTTGCAGATGTGCTAACTGCTCTCATTTCCAGAGCATGAGCGTTAGGATTAGGATTAACTAATGACCTACCAGATCTTAACATCTTACTATTTACATTTTTTATCAACTACTGACCCCAAAGTTGCTGCAGTGGTCTCAACTGGGGCCCTAACACAACATCATCTTTGCAAAAAGAAGATTCACATTGAGAGGATGTGGAGCAGGCTGTGCAGGACTGAAAACTACCACTCCCCCTAGTGGATATTGCAGGAACATCAGCTTATTTCACCAACCACTATAGGATGTGCCTGTGTGCATACATGCTCTGTAACATGAAGGACTTTTTAGTCACCCATATGTGTGTACATGTGGTAGAAGTGTGTAGGTAACTTTTGCCTGTAAATTTACTCAGCAAGTCTTTATTTCCTGAGTGCATCTGTGCATGTTACCGTGCGGCACTTTAGGATGAGTCCACTGCCAGTTCAGCACAGAAATCCCTCGCAAATGATATTTTCTCCTTTTGTG
Organism: Cephalopholis sonnerati; assembly: GCA_019142605.1. Classification (NCBI taxonomy): domain Eukaryota; kingdom Metazoa; phylum Chordata; class Actinopteri; order Perciformes; family Serranidae; genus Cephalopholis; species Cephalopholis sonnerati. The sequence goes on from JAGQAX010000023.1 coordinate 13,441,939, forward strand.
TGGGCAGAATAGGAAAACGGCCCCATTTGAGCAAGTGACTGCAGTAATTTCATTTCTATTTTCAAATGAGCTTTCTCTTCATTTTGCACCATTTCTAAGTGCTTTGTTGCTGCTTCATTTTCTTATTATTGTTCACTGGAATGGTTTAGACATTTCCACATGCAATATTTTACTTCTGCAACAATCACAGATTGTCCTGGAGCAATGAGAATTTCATCTGTATCTTCTGATGAAGTGCTGATTTTTTTGGACTCCCCACATTCGGTGTTCACATAGTAATGGACTTTAATAGTAATGGAGTCTGTGTGTCGATTATTCTGACGGTGGACACACATGGTTGGATCCATCCTCACAGGGGGTCAAATATATTTGATGAAATCAAGTATCTGAGAGTCCAGTGGGAGCAAATCACCTTCTTGGTGCAACACCACGGGTGGTTGGGTAATGTAACCAAATATATTCGTTACAGTGAGATGCTTGGCAACACTCGCCATGGTTGTGGCAAAGGTAATTTAGAGCTCTAACAGGTATGACAGAGCAAGGAGTGGGCGTGTGTGTGTATGTGTATGTGTGTGTCTGTGTGTTATTACCAAAGGAAAAGGTTAGACTCCGCTTATATAATGAACCATGGGGCAACATCTGGGTTTGTATAGGTCACCTATACTGCATATAATCGAAGCGCAGGTGTCCATTTCTCCTATCTTGCTTTGTATCTGAGATTTTAAAGATGGACGTGACATGACAGGCTGAAATCCACCTCATGACTTGCTCTTCAAGTTGGGATTGGCCCAGTGGGGCAAACCAAGGATAGAATTACACTCTCAGCCCATGTGAAGGGACCTTGTGAAAAGTAGATAGGGCCAACCCAACACCTATCCCCATCCCCATCCCCTCTCCCTTTCCTTCTCCCCCTCCTCTCGATCCATTAGATGGAGCGCTTCTTACACCCGCAGGAAGCAGCAGAGGCCGTCTCGATAGCATCCGCCATCTATTTTATTTTTTCTTATTCTTATTTTTCAATTTGGTGGCTGGGGAAAGGTCAGGATTAGTTATCGACGTGGCTGTGTCTAAGCCAGAGACAGGGAACCACAGCCGCTGCCATGGGTCCCCTAAAGCCATTTTCCTCAGTCCCAGCAGTAGCCTAATCTGAGTGCAGGTGTGTGTGTGTGTGCACGTGATTGTGAAAGCACCTATGTGTATGTGTGTGCCTCTTGCATGTGCACTCCAAATGTGTAGTTCTGTATTTACTTACAGCAGGGTAAATACTTATTTGTGTGTGGCTTGCATTTGTATGCGTGCGTGTGTTTGCGTGTGTGTGCGTGTGTATATATTTTGCCCTACATTATGTTTCTTGGAGGATAAGTCCTCACATTGTGTGTACAATGTGTATGCATGCCCTCACAGAGTTGTATTTGCATGTATTTGCACAGAAATTGAGGAAAGCCGCTCGGCGTCTCACTCGGCAACTTAGCATTCCAAATACATTTCCATTCAAGTGGTTCTCAAATGCTGTTGTGTACAATTTCAATCAGACTGTCAACTCACTCGCCGGCTTTAGTCAGTGGTTCCTTAAGTGGCGGAGTCTAGTCTACCGAACTGATTGCATTCCACCTTCCTGTAGCATCCTACTTTTCTTCTTTTACCACCTCCCATCCATCCCCAAACCAGCGGTGATTCCCACTGTGAGAGGCTGCTGTCTCACAGCCCCAGACCTGTGAAATGATGATAGAGGAGCAGGAGCCCCTTACCCATCAGTCTTTATCTCTCCTTTTTGCCCTCCCCCGCCCCTTCCACCGCCACCACCACCAACTCCCCCCTCATGCTAGACTGAGCTCTGGTTGTGGTCACTCTGACGGTGACGGATGTTCCCGGTCAGACGGGGCTGGAGACCCCCCCAAAGTCATCTCAGCGCTGGCCTCAACCTGCTGGCCGGGTCCCTTAGCAAGGCCTCTACAGGTTAGAGGTCAGGGAGTGATGAAAAGAACTGTGAGTCAGGTTAGGAAAAGGTAGAAGAGGAAGAGAGAGAAGAGAGTTGGAGTGGTAAAATAAAGTTGACTAAATCCTCCTCCTGTGCTCTTAACAGGCTTTGTTTCCTCTGTTTTCCTCCTCTCTAGCAGAGTTTAAGCTGCTGGAGTGTTGCGATTTGTTTCATGTCATCAATTTATTTTGAGCAGTGCATTGCATTATTTAGATGATGCTTATCTCACCCTCCAAATCACTATCTTGTCGAGACTGGCACAGAATAGCATCCGTATCTCTTGTGCTCATCAAGGCATCTCATTTATTAACCAAAAAGGAATTCTGAGGAGAGGAAGATATGCAAGAATGATTAGATGCTCCAAAATTTGATGCTATCTGTCAGCAATTGGTTTTCCTTCATCTCTCTGTAGCCGCTAGATCTTTAAAAGACATTAGCCACATACTGTAAGAAATAAATCAAACAAATGGATTAGCAGAGCTAAATAGTTGTCAGGAGCCTCACAAGGCCTTATGAAGACAGATCTGCCTCTTATGGGGGCAATCAGGTATGGAACTTATCATAACAGAAATTAGGAGTGAGACCCATTTTTTATTCCACAACCCAAGGCTATATTTCCATAAAAACTAATGGCCAAGTATATTATTCAACCATACTGACTTATGTGCTGGCTTCCCTGTATTTAAAATACACACACACACACTTATACATATATATAATGTTAAAATTGCCAAGATTAATGTGGTGCTGCATTTTGAGATAAGGTAAAGCAGAATAATATGAACAGTATGTCATCATTGTGCGATGCCCTTTGCACCTCTTGGCAAAGGAAAAGAGAATGCACTGGGAGATGGGCATGGCCGTTCACGTATGTGCATCTGAACAGATACACATTTCACAACAGCTGCCTCCTCTCAGCCTCTGATCAGGTGATAGATGTGACACAGCATATCCACCATAGGGCACGTTTCCTATGTAGCTTGTCATCCCTTATTTAAACTTAAGTCCACCGACCATCTGCTATTTTTCCTGAAGGGTAAAGGATCAGTTAGGGTAACACATTCGGCCCTGTGGTGGATCTTAAGGTAAGCTCTTGATGAAAAAGGTAAAGAAAAGAGCGCTGATTAGAAATCTGAGAACTGTAATTTAAAAGGAAATTACTGTGACTTGCAACCTGGTAATTATAACATTGTTAAACCTGCATTGATTTTTTTGTTACATAAGGCCACACAACACAAGATTTATTTTTACAAAACATGATAGCAAAGAGTCTACATATCTTAGCAGACATGGCTTATCATTGGCATTTATTTCTTGACTCCTGACAGATGTAAGCCCAGTATTTACTGTCCTTTTAACTCTGTTTTGGTCTCCACCAACTCCTGAGTGTAATATGTGGCCCTTTAGCTGCTAAATGCTCCCCTATGTTTACCAGTTAACTTGGTTACTATGTGCAATGTATCATATCAAACAATTGTATTATGTCTTACGAAAAAGCACATGCAGCAATTCGTACGAAACCTGACGAATTAGCGCCCCCAAATGACATTATATACTACATGTAAAGTTAAGTACTGAATGAAAAGTTACTTCGGTGAGGTTTAGGTAAGTAAAGTTACGTAGGGTTCAGGAAAAGAAACATGGCGATGACATACCTTGAAATAACTCAAAGTTAACTTGGCTGACTGCACAAGAAACGGGTAGTCGCATAAGTATATTGCCTTTAAACAACCTCGACCTTAGCTAAAACTTATTTTGAAGTGAAAACGAAGGTAAATAGAAAAACAATACCCAAAAACTTGAGCCATTACCAAGGACCGAGTGAGGAGTAGTAAAAGAATTGTTAATGAGTACTCCTTCCTGAATAACTCTGATAGTTGAGACTGGTGGGTTGGGCTACGTAGTAACTACTCAGTATGAAGTACTACTTTCCTTTAGGGGCACAAAAGGGGTAGCTAATTAATGATGGGTTGAGGGGTAATGAATGACTGGTTTGTGCTGCTCAGTGGTTGGTTCAAAGTTACTCATAAAGAAAGTGGTCGTTATTGTGATTCACTGATGATTGAATTGGTATTGACTCAGGGCTGTGTAAGTGCTGCTGAAATTATAATGATGGACCACTTGGAGTCGGTCAGAACCGACAGACGTTCAGATACAGGAATTTCTTTTGATTGTCTGAGACGCAAGCAACTCTCAGTACTTACTCACTTGTTCCACAGCAACTACAAAACAATTAGACACCAGTAGTTAGATGATCCTAGCCCAGGTTAACCAAAGAAAGATGAATCCATCACAGCTTACGGACCAAACTTTCTGGATAAACTTTAACTACCACGCTAACCAGTAGTTGTTCACACACAGCTGTTCTGTGTTCTGTTATAAATTCAGACACTTGACCGTACATACATTTGCCTGTGTGTCATTGTATGTGTGTTCTAGTACAGGATAAAGGAAATTTTAGACTCTTTATACTGTATAATGACCTCTGGATGGAAGGAGAGAGTGGTGGATGTTGCTCAAACATCCTGATTTGTATAGGTCACCTATTCTACATGTAACTCTACCTCAGGTGTCCATTTCCCCTATCTCGCCGCGCATCTGTAACTGGAAGACGCACACGCTTCTTCCACATTCCCTCGACCCCTGTGCTGCCGCCGAACACCGCGATGATTGTTTTTGAGAGTTAAACTGCAGAAGGTAGACAGTTGGCATGTGAAAATGTCATCACTGTAAAACTCCCCCCACTCGGAAATGGGAAAGTAGCGGAGAGGGGGGGGGGGTGCAGCAAGCCAAAAGGCCATTAAAATCTGCGATCATTTATTTCCACTCCCTCGTCTAATCCATCTCTCTGGGGAATGGTTCTGTCCTTATCCACCCAAGGCTACCAATCTATTCTCCTGTCTGTCTCCATGCATCAGAATGAACCTGTGAAACAGTCAGACATGCTCTCTTTCTCTTTTACCCCTTTCTCTTCTTCTGTCTCTGTCTCTCGCTGGCTCAACCCTCCTTTTCTGATTTGTTTCTTTTTATCTCTGCTCCTACTCTCTTCCCCCCTCTGTCTCTGATTGTCCCCGTCTCTCTCCGTTCTCACCTTTACTCTCCCCCAGCGCCTGTTCCTTCCTCCCTCTCTTCCTCTCCCCATTTCACTGTGTCAGAAATGTCTACATGAATCCAATTCAAATCATATCCAGAAAAGAGGGAGCAACAACAAGACTTTGTCAATGGCAATTTAATCCACGGTGAGCAAGGTGTATGTAATGCTGTGCATGTTCCAGGAAGCTGTCTGATTGCATTTGGATTTGTGCAGATCTGGTTGCGGCTCACTTGTACAGAGAGGAAAAATTACACAGCAAGAGACAGCTGACTCATTTTTCACAATGTACTTTAATTTCTCTTCTTTGATTTTTCTGGTATTTGTGTAGATTTATTTCAGAAAGGGATGTTTATTTAAGTTTTGATGGATTTGTTTTGCTCAAAGAATGGGTGTACTTGTGTGCATAGGGGAAAGGGTGGTGGGGGTTCTCCCCTCCCTCCCTAACCTTGTATTTTGGGAAGATAAGAGCGAGGGGTCTGAGGCATGCAGCTCATCACTCACGGCCTCAGTAGTCATGAAAAGCAAGCGAATAAAAGTAGTGCCACAAACCAAGGTCCAATTCCCCATCAGGCCAGATCCCCAAGGTTAGCCACACCATTGCGCTGTCACGTCAAGAAATAAAAAACTCCCGTTTGCCTCCCCACCCGACACAAACGTCTTTTGCTAATGGCCGCCACAAAGTCCCACTAAACATCGAGTGAATATTTATAGACCATTAATAACCTATGTGTAAACCGCTAGTGTCACCAACCGGGTGAAGCAGATGATGGGGAATCATGGTCAGGGCATTAATATTGGCTCAGACTTCCCCAAAGGTAGATAAATGGGCCTTAGTATCTCGGACTCGTGTGCACATGGGATTGGCTGCCAGAAATCCCAGACGGAGAGGTCTGTGATCTGAGCCCGTCCAAATTCCAGCGACATAATTGGTGTAATCGTGTGATGAATTGCAGCCATTTAGCTTTTTTTTCCACTATCTGCAAGCTTCAGCAATTTTCCTTATAAAGGTATATCCAGCCGAGTTCATCGGGCATCTTCTTATAGTCGAGTTGGGAGAAGACCGGGGCGATGTTAAATATGTACAATTGGGCAAGTAATTAGATTAATAAGGCCTAAATGAGCACCAGGCCAAGAACTGAAACCCAAAATCCCTCATCCTTTGAGAGTCTGGAGTGAAACACATTACAGTATCTGTTCAAAGTTTAAATGGAGCCTGAAAAAAGTTTCTACGCTGTGGTTCCTGCGCTCGTTTCTTCCCCCGACAGACTTAAATTCCCCCCTGCTCATCTCTCTGTTCACCAGACTAAGAAAGAGATGTTCAGCAGAAGTAATAATGAAGCAAAACTTGTGAAGCTCTGCGAGGAGGAAAAAAATAGAATGAGATAAGAAGAGGCCCTTTAGGGTTACTTAACTCTATTCAGTCTTTGGCTGCACAAGTTTTATGTCAGATTTTCTTTGAATTGGGTAGTTACAGCATGATATAGATTCCTTTCATACCTGAAGCTCTTATTGATTACGATGTATGGAACAACTATGGTGAATGCAGAAAATTCACCCTACTGAGAGGAGGGCAAACGGAAAGCCCAGGAGCCCTGTTACGAACAAGACCAAGAGAAAACATCCATACTGGCAGCTCTGTGAGGCTGTACTGAGGCTAAGCAATGCTTTGAGCTAAATGCTAATGCCAGCAATGCAACACATAAACAATGACAATGCTAACATGCTGCTGTTTAGCAGGTACACTATGTTCGCCATTATTAACCCTTCACACACAGAGATCGGGCCACTACGAAGTCCCTTCTTTGTGCCGCCTTCGCATTTTTACACATAACCAAATAACCACAGCATCATTCCTCTCCCGTGTGTAATTTTTGGGTGTATTCGGCATCGTGGAATCAAAAGGGACATGACGGCTGTGACAAGTAATATAAACAAGAACACTGGCACAACATGGCAATAACAATCATTTATCATTCTTGTTATATAGTGGCTGAGTTAGCCGCTATCTGCTATCAGCTACTTTTTACAACATCCACGGTGGGATGCACACTGAACATGTCAAAATGTCCTACCCATGCTGCCCATGATCCCATCATGCGAGCCGTCCCATTCATACATTTATACAAACATCATTTTGGCACTGTTACTACCGCATTTCCCTGGCTTAGAGGCGAGATAACTCTGTCCCCCCATTCTGCAATTGTACCTTATATACAGGACGACAAGTCAGCAAAACGGTGCGATATTCCCGCTTTGAACAGGCAGTGTAAAAGGGGCTTTAGCTTAGCATCTTAGCGTGTCTTGCAAATTAGCATTAAGCACAAAGTAGGGGAGAGTGGGGACCACTGTGACAGATAGTTGAAATAGCACCACTTTCCCCAAGATGGACCTAAGAGTCATGTGATAGATTTCTTGTATAACCACTGACTTTCTGACCTTGCATTCAAATTCCTTAGCAGTGTGAAATAGCATGCAAATTTTAGAGTGAAAAACACAGATTTTCAGATATGATAGTAATTTTTGGACCAAGTGTATACTTTTGATTAGAAGTGATTCCGTTGACATTACAATTTTGTAATTCATTTATGATTAGATTATTATTTTTTGGACTGAAGTTAGACCTCAGTAGGGCATTGTTAATAGTATATGTATCAGTTTTTCTATGCGTGTTTTTCATCATTCTTATCGTTACAACCTAATGCAGTAGTGGAGAAGGTTGTTACAGTGGAATACCTTTTATTTGACATCAGTTATTGAATTATGTGATAAAGTTGGAGAAGTCTGAAAAACTGCTATTTGTAGTGGACAACTAAGGGTACTCTGTGTCAAGATTTAAGAGCTTGAACACAAAAAATTGAGCGAAATAATAAGGGTCGAGACAAAAGTGCTACAACCATCCCCGGTCTCCCCTACAGCTGAGGTTTATAGGAAAACCATTAGTTTAGGGGATCACTAAAGTTGTTACAGTTCATCCTGAAAGGGACGTGAACGTCTGGACCAAATTTTATGGGATTCATTCAAGAAGGCGCTAAAGAAAAAGTCATAGGATCACCCATGTCATTATGATTTATTGGATCAGAACCATAAATGTATGTTCAGAATTTAGTGCCAAGCCATTTGGTAGACGAGATATTTATTGGGCTTAATGGCGATATTGACTTGGTGGTGAAGCTTCTGTCAAGGGATCACCAATGTCAGTAGAATTCGTCATCTGGGGAACATGAATGTCTGGTGGTGGACAGCCACACCGACACTACCATCCTTAGAGCTTCACAGCTAACACGGCTAAAAAACAACTTAAGGAATGTATGCCTCAGATTTGGCATATCTTATTTATCCCTTACACACTTGATATTCATTTCATTTCATTCTCTCTCACAGACTGAAGTTAAGACTAGGGCATCCAACTCCAATGAATGTCAATCATGTCAGAAAATGCTACCACTCCCATTCAAAATTAGCATTCTTCCATCCTTAAATGCAAGTGTTTGTCAACATGATTGACAGCAGCACTTCTGATGGGGCTAATTCAAGAAGCTATTGAATTGGGTGAACTATCATTATATCACCAAAGGTGGGAGTTTAATGAACCTTTTCACCTCCATTAAACCTGAAAATTGGTTGTAGAGTCTTTTATTCTCCAAACATCATAACTTGACTTAGAACTTTTTGTAGCAGGGGAGTGGATTTTTATATCGCTTTATATATTTTATGTGGATCGTGCATTTTAATTTCAGTTATTTCTCCACTCCTGATTTGATGGTGCGAGTTGAAATTGGGGTTATGCTGTGGTCACATATATAAGCCCAGCATGAATTGTCTTTTGAAGATATATATATTTTGTTCCGCCCCCGCTAGAAGGCTGCCTCTGTCCTATAGTGGAGACAGAGTACAATGGGACAAATAGAGCTTTAGCAGGCTTTAGAAACATGAAAGTACTGTAGGAGGGCCCTCGCTCCTTGGGGGTCCCAGATTTCCTTCATGAATGCAAAACAATATAGCGCAGGCGTATGTGTGTGTGTGTGAGGGTGTGTGGAGTGGGGGCTGCTATAATCAAAGGCACCTCATACTTCAGCTCGTTTCCCCTCGTTTTTCCTCCTTCTTCTTCTTCTCTGACCTGACATGGATTAATTACAGCCCAGCACAATTTACACCCTGCTGGAACTGTGGCAGAGAATAAAGAATGGTTGAAATGTGAGCCCAGTGACAGGGCGTTAGAATGCTGAATTGCTTTGTGCAGCACGTGCCGCGCCTCTATTGCCTTTGCAGGGACCATGTTTACGAGGCCCGACTCAGAGGTGAACTCCCAGGCCTTAAAGTGACAAAATGCCCTCACTTAGATCAAGACAGCCGCAATGTTTTACGGACTACACAGGATCTGTTCCATTTCTGTCTTTCACACGCTGCGACTTGATCATATCAACCTTATCTCGAAATTACAGCGTGCCTCTTAGGGTCTGTCACTGCTGTAATACTATGCAACTTGTTTCAGAAATCCAACGGGACCGACATGACATGTGTTACATACCAGGACGAGAGCATGCAACATTTCTGCTTATAGAACATGCACCATGAGGCATGCTTATTGGGGAGGCAGCAATAGCAGACGCCTCAGCCAGAGTCGGCTTGGCGCTGCCAAGGAGGTGTCAGCAACAACTGGCAAAGCGGGCGCCCTGCCAGCCCGCCTGGCCGCCCTGCCTATGAATGGTGCTTTTGTCAAAGGTGGCAGTGAGGACACTTGAGAGGGCCGCAATTAACACCACCTAAAATTAGAACGCGTGACCCTGTGCATCTGGCCTGGAAGAAAAGCCTTCCTTTCTTTTTTTTTCTTGAATACATTCTGATTTTACACATTTGAAAAAGCAATAATTTCGACAGGGCCGTGCACAGAACTGTGTGTATGGGGGCAACCACACGTCAGAGGCCACAGGGCAATGGGCCCAGGCAGTCACCGAGTCCACTCAGGTTAACTGGGTGGGAGCAAGCGAGACAGGGGGGAGGCCATCTTGGCTAAGAGTGACCGGTGGATCAATGCACTAAAAGGCAGAGCCAAAGGTCAGGCTGCTCAGTGGCAGCTCAGGGATCGACCGTGACAGCCACCAGTATGGGGGAGAGTTACCACCTTCATGTGACCACAGTGCCGGACCTCGCACATTTGGCGCCTTAGGCAAGTCCTCCCCCACAGAAAATAAAATATTATCTTGTATTACAAACAAAAACAAAGATCTAATAAGAAATTAACACAAATAAACAACTTGGCTAATCAGCAATTATAATAAATCAACTATGAAGGAATACGTATTTGCAAATTTCGTCGTACTTTTTTTTTGTACTGTGCTTCAGATAGCTTTTTCCTTTTCATTTTCTCTCACTCTAACGCTCTCCACATACACTCCACTCAACCACACCTGTCAATGCTCTTACATGTTCTGACTGTCATGATCACTCACTACTGAGTACATTAAGGTCAACTGTATTGCCAGGACAAAAAGGCGGTACCCCACTACTACAACTGTTAGCATAAGCATCATTTTTGCCTTATATTCAACTTTTTTTTTTTGTAGTTGAAGAATGTGTGTGTGCGTTTGTGTGTGTGTTGGGGAGGAGGGGGAGGTTCAGTCACCCCAAGCACTCCGTAGCTATACATTTAGACCACAGGCATTGTTCTTAACACACATTATTTCATGCAACTAGATCCTGAAGATGTTTGTTAGACATTTAACACATGTAATTATTTACTTTTTTGTCAAACAGGCCATCTATTGATGACCAAAGGGCTTTCAATCGTTAATTTCATTTCAAAGACGGACTAAATATTACCATTTGTCACAGATAGAGAGTGAAAGCAATGACATTGCCTTTCTTCTTAATTGTCATCTCCCCAGAAAGGCTACACTGGCGCATGGACAGAGCTGTTTACATACTGGACACCTGCTTTGAATACCATTTCTGTTGAGTGGCATACTTGGCAGGCCACACCCAAGGCCACAGCTTTTATAGCGGGCAAAGTGACAGTGGAACATCCTGTCCACAACTCTTAAACTCTGAGTCCAAAAACCATGTTTGTTTGGCACATTGAGCTTTAACCTTTCATTTGCCATATTTTGTACTATGGGCATTGTCTATTGTTCCAACAGACCATGATTCTGAAGTCACAATAATCAGAAAAATGTCCCATTTGTTCAACAATCTCTTACCCCAAAAACACATGCCCTTGTTCCAAAGGTCCAGTGACACTCCCAAACTGAAGCACGTGGCTATTTATTATGCAGAATGATGTCACTGGACTATAGTAAGGGCATGACCTGCCCTGCTCTACCTCTGACTGGCTAGTACTCATTGCCATCATTGGTTAGGTTGGTTAGGTTTGGGCATGAGGAGTGAGATTGGCTCAGGTTAGGGTATGAATATCGGGGCAAACCAAACAGAGGCGGAGTGGGGTCATACCTTCATGACAGTAGGAAGATCTGATGTCACTCTGCTAAATAAAAAGCCTTTTACCTCTGTTTGGAGGAACGTGTACCATATTTTTTGAGAAATGGCCCTTTGGAGCGATGGGTGTTTTTTTTTTCGGGATAACAAATGGGCTTTCGGTCCAATGGGACACTTTTTGGACTATTCAAGCTTCAGGATTACAGGCCGTCGGAACAATAGCATGGCACCTTTTGCTATATATTTCAACCCTCTTCAGACATGACTTCCTTTCAGAATTTATACCACCTTTTGTGTCTTTTATTTTCCCCTCTTTCTTCTTCCCTCTCTCCATCATCCCTCCCCTTATTCTCCTCTTTTAGCAGACTATAATATCAAACTGTCGCATAAGTCCAAATAAATTATAGATTTTCTGAGGGGTGTGTTGGTGTGTTGGCAGCAAGATGCTGCTATAGCAGGAAATAAACAAGATGCCCACCAAATTGAAAAGAAGGAAGTCCCCCTGCTGTGCATTCAAATTGGTTGGCGCAATTTGACAGGCCACTGTCGAGCACGTCTGTGGGATTAGAAGGCCCTGAGATGCTGTTTATGTGTGTCTGCTCGCTCGCAGGATATCTTCACATTTGTCCGCAGTTTATCATCTCCTTCCTCAACCACTGCCGTCACCCAACTCTGCTTATTAATGGCTACAGAACTACTGTCAGGAAGTACTGACCCCTAAATCATCCCCTCCTCTGATGTTTTTTTTCTTTCTTCATCATTGTTGCTCCAAACAATCAAGTCGGGGATTTATCACCGGGATTATCCACACTGCCTGACAGCCGCATTGTGAAGTTGGATAATGTTGAGATATTTAATGTGGAGCTGTGGCCATTTCTGATTTATTTCACCAGTAATGTGAGGGGTAAACTTAGAAATGCTTCACTTTGCTCGCATTTTCGAAGAGATATGGTGTCGTCAGTGATCAGCATTATAAGTCCGGTGTTGCGTATTGTGTTTTCCAAAACACACTGAAAAACATCAAAAAGCATTACTCTCACACAATCTTATGCCTTTTCCTCCAGTTGTGAATAGTGCTGCACAAACACAGAATCACCGTACTCAACCCCCACCCCCCTCCATGCAGCCTCTATTTTCCCCGGGATCGCTGGACGCCAAACAGGCAAGAAAAATGACCAGCATGCTCTCCTTACTCCCCTGAGAAGTGAGTCCTACACACAGGGATGTGGCTATTACTTATCATCATCAAAAAGTGCTTGTTTGGTGATAATAAGGGCCTGGGATAGAAATCTCAGCTAAAGGGAGGGAGGGGACTACCTGAAGTAGCAACGGAGGAATCCTTCCTCTGCTTACCCAAGCATTTTCTGCCTCTCTGTAAAACGGAGGGCCAGCTCTAAGACCCGGCTTAGCCCAGAAATAGGAGAAGATAGGAAAAACTGTTATTAGCCATGGTTAGAGGAACGAAATAAGATAAAGAATAACAGACAACAACTTCAAATGTGCTTACCGTGCAGGAGACAATCGTCGGGGAATACGGGAGGAGGGTAGAGTAAAGCATTAGGTCGTAGCGTCTTGTTTTTATCTAATATTCTTGTGTCTGCGATGGTAAACATGAGCGTAATACTGCCTCAGACAGAAAAGCTGTCAATTTGTGAGGCCTACCTTGAAGGACTAAGAGTAAAAAGGCTTTTGAGTGAACAAGCTTTACTGTGTATTCTATCACTGTGTATTCTATCCCCACAGTATTCAACCTGAAGCATGGTCACATTGCTAATAGCAACATTCAGCCCAAAGGGAAAGTCGTAGCTCATAAATTTCCATCTACCTTTTTATTCTTTTTTTTTTTTTTTTGCAGTTGGTCAAGACCGCGCACCCTGGGGGAAAGCAGGGACAGCTCACAATTCAACATGAAACATAACTCATGTCATGCTACGTGGGGAGAAAGTTCATGCAATACATAAATTTAGGGTCATATGTTACAGTTCCAGCAGGGGTCACGCTCGATAATAGCCCAATTGTGATGCAGGGCTAGCGGGCCTCATCTGTAAAAGTTCTCGACAGTGCTGCGCGCATCTCCTTGTCTCCCTCTGCAAGCGGTTCACGTTCCTTGTTTGTTTTATCTATCGCCATTCAGCTATTTGAGTTTGACACTAGGTTCATGACCACTTCAATTCACCTCCTGGTATCTGATGATTCCGTCGCTCACAGTCCTCTAATGTATTCTGAGCAGAGAGGGGGGAAACGTGTTGGAGAAAAGGCACACGTCCCATCTGATTGCAAGGTCCTCCCTGATGAATCATGCCGCAATGGACTTCTCGGCTTTATCAAAGGGTGCTTTCCATCTCACTAGTGTGATTAATCAGAAAGAGGACTGTATTGTTAGCACAAAAAGTCACTGCAGATCACCAGAAGACTCATAAAATAAAGTATTCATTCACTCCGTCTGCCGATGAGACGAGACCTCAGCATATTGGGGTGATGCGCCTGATGAAGTTGTCTTTTTTTGTTAGTTTTGTTTATAATAATTTGGTAAATTAAAGTTGGAAGGGTGAGATTGCTTTTTAACAAAGGAAGAAAAAACAGAAACAAGACAGGTTTCCCTTTAAATAAGTGAATGGAAGAAGAAAATGGGGAAAGAAAAAGTCTCATGGATTCGCGCTGACAGAAATACCTGCCTTGCCACAAGCGTTTCTCCGTTCTGTGCAGATTTCTCCACTGGTCACAAGCGGTAAAGCTATACCTGTAGGACAGAGGGGAGAGGGAGGAAGAAAAATTGAGAGAATGAAATAAATATCTATTTAAAAATAGCCTCTCAGCATGGCAAGGAGAGATTTGAAGATATTATCCTCAAAGGCTGCTGTGAGTGAGGCCGGGAGAAGGGAAGGCTGTCTACAGTGAAATATGAAAGGCACATACTCCCTGACAGCCTATGGCTTTTCCTGATACTGCCAACACCAGCCCACTGGAGTGATCCATAGACTCTTTGTGGAGACTTGTGATATAAATGCTGAGGGCTAGATGTTGAAGATCCTCAGCTCGCTGCCGCTCCACCCTCCCTCGTCATCCTTCGCCATCGCCTTGCCCGCCGCATGGGGGGAATTTGTTATGTTCCCTCTCGTACGCCTGCCTCGGAAATATCAGGACGGCGGACGGGGGGCAAGTCGACTGACTTGTCCTTGTCCCTTTTCAATTTGACAAGGCAAGCAGCCTTGGGGACTTTCCAGTCTATTTTCAAATTGACCATTTATAATCAGTTTTCTAAAGGAGAAAGAGAAGGGGTGGAGGAGTCGAGCCGTCCCTGTGTTGTTGTGGAAGGTATAGAGCTGGGGGTTGGGAGATGATAATACAGCAGCGTGTTGTCAGATGTGTCAGCAGGTAAGACGAATGAAGAATAGGGAGTGGGTGCATAAAAGGGAACGCACAGTGGGGAATTGACCTCTATTCAAAAAAAATAAAAGGAGGAAAAAAAGGGAAGAAATCTATATCCTCAAGCAAATAAACATATACGGTCTCACTTTGAAATATGCACCACCTCTCAATGAACCCAAATCGCAGGAAAAAGTTGTGCTTGCGGGGCTAAAAGCTTCCACAAAGAAGCGGCACCCGTTGTCCATTTTTTGACACCAATGTGGCTGCATATATCAGCACCTGCAAGGTCAGGCCGACTCGGGCGTGGCAAGCGTGGCGAGGGCCCCAGCCCGGGAGGCGTTACAGCATTCTGTCACACTGCTTGCTCTGCCGCCACCACACGATGACATTTCCACAAGATGGCTCTTCTGAATTATGCGGCCCAGCGGAAGGGTAAGAAGGGAAAGGGGGAAAAAAAGCTCATTTTCTGGGTGTCTGCTTCCGACCTGAAACCGCCACTTGTTTTCATCAGCGCCTTTTGCCGCTTATGCAAAACGCCGTGCAGGGGTAATAGGGGAACAATCAAGCCGGCCTGCTGCTCCTGTTCTCCATGCCACAGCCGCCTCTCTTTCTTCGGGGTGGAACGACACGGTGTCACCTCTACACTGGCCCCCATCCTCCTCAAATTAATCCCAATTTGGCCATCAAGCACAAGGCCGTCCAAAGGGGCAGGCGGCAAGTAATTGACATTCTCAGGTGCATGAGTTTTGTTTATGTAGTAACGCTGAGCCAAGGCCTTTCGCCGTGGATGACAGCAGACCCGGTTTGCATACACCACTTGATTCGGGAGCCCTGCATGAGTGACTGCTCAGCAGCCCGTGGCCCTGTGGCATTTCAGCAGAGGACATTTCAGTAAAGATCGCCTCAGGTGTCAAGCGGCTTGGAAGGTGCGGGAGGCAGCTGGAGGTCGTTTGTCCAACGCATTGATTCCACTGTGACCCCATCGCTCTCTCTAACTATTGATCCATCCCCCAAGACCCCTATACAATGCCCATGCCACACTGGGGAATTAGACCTTTGGCGTCAATGTGGCCTAACCTTAAACAAAAGAATAGCAAATTTTCAATAGGACATCACTATATGAAAATGGCATTGCGCTGGCCACTTACCTCCGAGGTCATTCCAACGTTAGGTGGAGTCCATTTTGGTTATTGGGATTCCATGAATGAGGGGAGTGGGGAGTTTATAAACATGAGAGCATGCTGGAGGCAGGGAATATCCGTAAGTCATTACAGGTGGGGGGTTCTGTGTGTGTGTGTGTGTGTGTGCGTGTGTGTGTTTGTGTTAAAGTGGGGGTGTTGGCGCTTGTTCATGGAAAACCCTATCCTAAATGCTTTCCTAGGCAGATCTCCCATGCCTTTTAGCATGTCACCCAGGGCCATGAATCACGATTACAGCACCTACATTTTTACCTGGGCACCTCTAAGGCTTTTTCATTAGGGTAAAAGGGACCCCACGCTTCAGGGACAGGGTTGTTGAGGGGGTTGGCTGTGTTTGTGAAAGGGAGGGTCAGGGATTTGGGTTGGGTGGGTTAATTACAATAACAATGGGGGCGGCCAAAAAAAAAAAAAAAGGGAACACACGCCATGGCAGGGCTGAGCTGCTCTCATTTGTTTCAATAAGGTAAATTGATTCCTATGTCCTCTGGTGCCATTTGCATCGCATCCATTTAGCGCGCGCCTCTCATCCCACTCTCCTCCCACCCTTTCGCCACCACCTCCTCCCCCTCCATTCACTTCACGTGCGGAGGGCAAGACAACATCGATGCGGACGCATTGATCTTCCTGGACAGCAGACGCATGAGGACACTCACACGTACGTCTACACGCATTCATGTATCCCACCTGTGCATGGGCGTGCATATATGTACATACATGCACACATGGAGTACACATGTGAGCGCTAATAAAGTTATTTGACATTCAGGATTCTCGACCTACGAAGTCAAATAATTATCTGATTAAAACAGATTTTTCCATCATCATGCATCAAGTTGAACCCGGTTTTTGGACATTAAAGACTAAACTTTCTCCCGCTAAGACAGTGAATCTGACAGCATGGTACTTTGTCACATATGCTTAACTTCAGTTTGACTTAAGTGTTTGCTTAATGAGCAGCACCTGTTTTTCTCGCCTTACCTATAAAAATCTGTCCCGTCTACTTAACATTTCATTTACTTTCTGAAGAATCTTGCAGACAGAAATCTTGTTATCCCAGGCTAGCCTGAAAGCACTGTTGTTTGTTTATTGTTTCAACGTGAAACAGATGAATTCAACTTAAAGGATACTTCACCTCCCAGATGACCATTTGTATATTAATTACTTACCCAGTGCTGTGCTGAATTTGTAAAGAAAACTTAGTCCTACTCGCCTACACTAAATAGAGGCCATTAATTGTAGAAATTTTTTTGTCATAGGGGTCCATGTCAAACGACAGCAAAACTACATCAATACATCCATTTACAAAGTCTCACACATCTCGCTCAGCATAATCCAAGTCTCATTTATCCAGTCGTATGCTCAGTACTTCCCAAACAAATAGCGTAAACTGATCTATGGTCTGTTCAGAGCCAGACTCCATTGACAAATTAAGTAATTTTACCTTTAATGAACACAGGTGCTGCTGGTCTACCGCTGCCTCAGCCTATAGTTTGTGTTGCTGTGACACTTTAGTGAATCTAAACAAACACCAAAGTCACACAAATACACAAGCTCACTGATCGAGGCAGCGGTAGACCAAAAGCTTCCATGTTCAGCAAAGGTAAAATGACTGTTTATGTCAATGGAGTCTGGCTTTGAAATGAGCGTAGATATGTTTCACTTCCAGAAAGGGCTCTGTTTGGGAAAAACTGAGCATACACCTGCATAAATGAGACATGGATTATACTGCAAGAGTTATGTGAACGTTTGTAGACTGATTTTTTTGATATAGTTTTGCTGTTGTTAAACATGAACCCATGTGACTTCAATTCATCAGGAATTTTCTCAGTTTTTGGATTCTTTAATTCCTGGAGGCAAGTTTATGTCACCAGGGACATAAGTGCTCTTTAAGTTCCATTTTATTTCACCCTCCTCTGGACCTCCACACCAAAGTCTGACAACCAGTGTTTTAGAGTAATAGTAAAGCTATGTGTGACAGTTCCTCCACTCTCCTGGTGAATCTGAGCGACATCACATCTTTTTTTGTTAGCCCTCTTTGCCATCCAGCTCCACAGTGCCAACCTGCCAACTCTTAACTTTCTCCTCAGTGTCATTCTGTCCATGTGACAACTGATCCATCTCACCAACACTGTTGTCCTTGCTTGGCTGCAGTGCGCAGTAGCCCCTGTATTGCTCACAGGCATGGTCAGTGAATGCAGCACTGCCCACTGGCCTCTAACCCAGCCCTCAGTCAGGGTGGTATCCATCTCACCTCCCTCACCGCCTGCCTACCTGCCACGGACCCCCCCCCCAATCCGCCACCTTCGCTACAACACACTGTCTGGTGCTAACACATACACACTCCCACCCCACACTCCCATCATCAGTCACCGCCAGGGCAGATAGCGGCGTCCGTCAGGCAGATGAGTGACGACTGGGGCTGTTACCTGAGCGCCTGCATGACAATGGGGCCTGTGGGCTGAGATAGAGAGACAAAGGCTGCAACTCTGCCACACACACACACGACACAACACACCAGCTGATCTTTATTGTCGGCTGTACAATTAGCTGTCAACCAGCGACATGTAAAGGTGAGCTACACAATGCATCCGACCTCGTAACACAGAATTAAATACTGTATGTGTGTGTGTCTGCGCAAGACATCACTACAAAACTTTTCACTTGCCATAATTAGAATATCCTGACACTAGGTGTGATCACACACAGAGCAGTCAAAATACTGTCTGCAGTGATCCAAACTATTTGAAATCAGGGTGCTGTATATCCATATAATAGGGAACAAAACTGAAGCTGCATAATAATGTATCTAATCCCGTCATTATTGCAGTTTCAGCATAGTATCTGTCAGCACTACCTTCAAGATGACAACAAAAGAGCTTATTCCCTTAATTCAATGCTATAACTTAAATATACATTGCAGAATGAAACTGCAACCAAAGGTATCGCAACCACCTCCTTGAATCAAGAATAAGCAAATCCTATTAAATCCCTTTTAATTGGGCCCCATTCAGGCAAATCCTGACTGCTTGTGAACAATATAAGAATATAGATTCTAATGACTTCAGGGAGGCGGAAAGACCTCGCATATTAGACTCATCAATACTTTTTTCCCCTCCCTATCCCGACACACTTCTGTATGCTGCAAGTGTGGGATGGCTGTGAGGCCAGGAGGGTGCACTTGCCTTCTAAACCCCTATCTGAAAGTTTACACAAGCAGATGTTGCACCCAAGCTCGCGTTCGACTCCCTGGCACACGCGGAACACCAGTCACCCAAACATACACGCTCCGAGTACGCCACAAGATTTATAACAATAAAAGTCTCCCCAAAAGGCACTGAAACGCACCGACCATTTTCGCGAGCAGCCTTGAACTCTGGCTGATCTGCTATTTGTTACCTCGAGCACTTGGCAAAACAAAAACGGCTCCAGCCCAAACACTTGAAAGGGCTTATTGCTCATGTTGCCCACAAGTTCTGCGCTGTCTGGCTGAAACAAACCATCACAGTTAAGCTCGCTACACAACAAACCGAAAATACCTTGATCCAATTTGAAACACAGGCTTACTTGCCAAAGTATAAATGCTTAAATTGGTAATACCAGCAGGTAATTATTAAATTCCCCCAACCCGCCCCCTGCAGAACATTTGTATTGCATTTGGAAACACTGTGAGCACAACAATTGAGTCACAGGTTTGGGCACCAAAGGATGATGATTATGGTAATCCAACAATGCCAAAGCTCTATTGTATGTCACAGATTTTTGTTGCAAACTCATGACCTTATTAACCTTCTTAATCCTCAACTGGGTTCTCATGATAAGGGGCTTACACGCACACACGAGCATGCACACGCACTCAAACACTTTCACTTTGATGCCCGGCAAACACTTCAGAAGCCATATTCACCTGTTTTATCCCGCACACCTGAGGTTCCCTGCATAATATCAGCAGAGGCCCTTGAGCCATCCAAGACAATTAACGCTCTCCCTTAGATCAACAGTGGGAAAAAAAAAAAATGGATGGCGGCGTTTGGAGCAGTGGGCCCTCCCACTGTAGGCACATGAGAAAGCAGGTCTGATTGGTATTAAGTGGTGAGATTAAAAAGCCATCTCATAGGTCAGGTCAGCTGGTGTTCATTTGAATGCATTACCAGGGTCCGAGGCTAGATAATTCTCTCATTAGCGCCACTCAAACCCTGAGTGACAACACGGGTGAGAAGGGAGCATGTCTTACAACACTTAGAGTTAATTAGTCCGCGCGCACTGTTGCTCTGCGCCCCATGCGTCCGCTCTCTCTTGAAATGGCTTCAACCTAAAGCGTCTGCAGTTAATCAAAGATGAGCTGTGGAGTTTTCCCAAAGAAACCACCTGTTGTTTCAGGAAATACCTCAACTTTTTTTTTTTCAAATCCTCACAACTGTAGATGCACGTAAATGTAATATGGCACAGTGCTGTCCCTTAACTGCTTTGCTCTTTGCACAAGACTTTTTAATTCCTATTCTATTCTGTTGGTTATATCATCATAGCAAGAAACTCAAACAGTCTGTAAACAAGCCCACAATTTTGCCAAAATATAAATAAACCAGGGTAAACCTGCAATTATCTTCACTAACGCTGGGTATTATAACACACACATTAGACCTTTATCTCTCTTACCTCCCCTAAAGAGTCTCTGCAGCTCGCTCAAACTCTCACATGCTCAAATGTTTAGGTTTTACTCATGTTAGCTAGCTTGTTGCAAGAGGAACACACGGCACATAAAGCAGCTAAGTGGGTGATGACGGACTGATTATCTCACATTAGGATGACTTGGTTCAGTTCAGATCTGTATCCTACTGCTGTGGACATAGTGGAGAGTGGAGTGATGAAGAAAAATGCAGCACAGACAGGCTGTGGCAGAGGTAACTACCGGATGATATTGTTTCCTTGCAGCCCAGGAGCGAATTTTTTGTGACCAGGTAATGGTCCAGGTCCTGGGAGTTTGGGACCAATGATCTAAACCACTTTATTTGGACTAGTGCAGTGCCCGATCAAAATGTGTCGTTCAGAAGGCGCTGATTGCTTGCAGCTTTCTTGAACCACCCCTCCAGGCAACACACTTGACAGTGTGCTTTCTTGGGTCGTGAGAAATACACCAGTACCAATCATTATATATTTGTGTCCTCTAGCAAAGCCATTTGCTAACAGCTAGCTTATTTAGGACCAGACTATTTCCAGGAACAAAAACGTTCTGAAAGTTACATTGCTGATGCTTGAAATGTTTGAGCTTGCTACAATGTAATATTTCTGGTCTCTCTTTCTTCATCTGTTGTTGAATGCGCTTTAGCGAGTGCCAGTGAATGAGCTGTACCTAGTATGCCGTTCAATAGGGGTCCCCTCTCAATACACTACAGTGAGCACATAATACAATACTAATAAATATGTCCCGTATATTTCAAGATCTTGGGTCCTCAGCCACACAGTCCCACATGTGAAGTCAATTGGATGAACAGTCATTGAGAAAATCAAAGGACAAACAGACAGACAGAGACTTCTTCTATTTTAGTTAGATATTAGCAAATCACTGTAAACTGATATTTACATATGTATGCTGAATCTGTAGGCAACGGGACAAGATTTTGGTGTTGGAAGCATTCTGGTTTCCGTTTGTAGTCTGAGTAGTGTCACATTTGAGAGAAGCAGAACCCACTGACCGAAATGCAGTCACAGAACCCATCAGCTATCGTTCGATGACAACTTAGATCTAGATTTTTTTTAAACGTATCTGCATTGTTATGTATAGAGATTAGCCAAAATGAACAGTGCTTGGAAGAGAAAGTCTTGGCACTGGATATCCAGCAGTTATACCGGATCTTCCAAAATATTGGCCCCCAGAGGCTGATCGTCATCAGACCAATAGCCGATGGGTTCTGAGATTGAATGTGAGCATATCCAAGAAATAGTCATAATCCCTCATTGCACAACTACAGTAAATACAGACTGTCATATTGGAGCAGGAAGGCATTCTTTAGTCTGTGATAGACATTAACAGTTAGTTGATAATATACTGCTCAACTCCGTTTGGTTAACTTGCAGCAGGTTGTATGAAACTGGAACCTTTAAATGTTTGATTGAAGTAGGACATGAAAGGCCGAGGTAAATGTGGGATCAAGCTTATACTGTATGTGGCCCCCTGTATTCCTTTCATTATTTCCAGACAGATAAGTCCCACAGGTAACCACTTTCTGTCTGTAAAGTTTCCGAGGAGATTTCGAGCAGATGAATTTTTCACTCTTTCTTTGTTGATGACATTGTGTTTGCATATTGGGAGCATGAGGTTATATCCACGTCATTAGTCTCCCTGCTTGGATCCGGGCCTGATAACTACACCGCCATCACAGTTATATTCACTTCCCTTCTAAAGGTTCCATAAATTGTCTCTTTCTCTTTCTCACTTATGTTCACTCGCACTCCTACCACTGTTCCCATGAGACACGGCGCTCGGCTCATTGGCCACCACACACACGCACACGGAGGGGGGTTCTCTCTCGCCACCACCGCTGGGCTTACCCACCACATACACACACGCACACAAACCCTGAATACCAATCTCTGCATGTGCCCCCCAATCACCACCCCCAACCGAGCGCACGGGGTTAGCTGAATATTCTAGGAGCTTTCAATTTTTCAGGCAGGTCTGCGAACCCCCTCCCATCACGCGGCGCCATCACACTCAAGGGAGTTAGAATTTCAACAGTCGTTAGCAGGGTCATCTGCAGTCCCTCAGGGAGGGACTTAAAAGAAAAAGATTTGAATTGCCTTTCTCTCTTTTTATTCTCTTTTCGTCTCGCCGCTTTAGTTCTCTGTATGGGTCCGTCATAATTCCACTTCCTGTCTTCAAGGCCTAGCAATATTCATCCCCCTCAATCTTGTCTGCGCCGCCAAATTCATCAATCAAACACGAGGTCTTCCAAAGCGCTTTTTATAGCTCCGATGTCATGCTTCTTATGCCACTGTCAAAAGTGGCGACAGAGCTCCAAACTGCTGGTTATGCCACGGTAAGGCGTTTATCCACTTGTATAATGTACTGTAGTGGTCATACAGGATCAAACACAGGATGTGAGGAAAATGGCTCCCAGCTGAAAGAGAAAGAGGAGGAGGGAGGTTGTGAGGAAGAAGGGGGGGATGAAAAACATTTCTTCTTCTAACTCTTTTGCACTAATATGAATTCCCACTGAAATGTCTGGCGAAGTAGGTCAATGGGATTTAGAAAGTTTGTGCTGTTTTTTTTCCCCTCCTCCCTCTCTCCTCATACTCTCTTGTCAATGGAAAATGAGCAATGCGATTAGGAGAGGGAAAGATGATGAGCTACAGAGAGTGAGTGAAAGAGAGCAAGAGAGAGAGAGAGGGAGAAAGAAAAAGACAGAAGGCAGGCTGAGTGGTGGTTTGGGCCTCTCGCGGGTCCCTCACCAGCTGACTGAGAGACCCAGACAAAGAGAGCGAGAGGAAAGGGAAGAGGAAGATTTGTATCTGTGCTCTAGAGGAAGGGAGTGGCTGATGTCTCTTCATCTTGATATTGAAGCAACAATCTAATTATACAATTTCTCCAGGGAATATGCATATGAGGGTAATCAGTAAATAGAAAAAGGTAATTATTTGCCAGAAGTCATACCCTTTGCACCTGTAAGCACTGCACCGATACACAAGATTGTGCTTTCCCAATAATTCACAATGAAGATAGTTTATCAGCAGCTAAATTATTTAGTTAATTTATAATAAGTAAATGAATTTCCCAGTTAATGAATATTTCATAGTGTCTGTCAAAATAGAATGAGTTAAGTTTGGTCAAATACAAATGGGCCTCTCTTGGTAATTTGCCAGAATTTTCCTCGGGGGTAAATCTCCGCCAGTGATTGAATGTTACAATTAAACGTACTAATTCATTGTCAAAAGCAACTTATCTATACACATGATATATTTGGCGCTTAATTGGAAAGCACATTTAGAAATGGTTTCTTCTGCGACTTTCTACATCACGGCCTAATCAGAATAAATTCTGCCCGCTGTAATGAATTGAAGTTGAATATTCGTAGTTGGGGCTATTAAAGAGACTGGAGGAGTGAATTATTTAAATGCTAATTAATGTTTTAAGCTTTCCAACCTGCAATAGGCACATATTATTCCTCAGTCCCCCCCGCAAAAGGCTAATTCCAACATCCACTAAGTGCAGAGGAACTTCTTGCTCATATTTCATTCAATCAATTCAGCTGCAGTGGTGCTTCTTTCACCCATGCAGCTACCTCCAGCCAGGGAAGATGGAATCCATCAATACTGGGAGACAGTTGGTGGAATTACTAATCAACTCTTAGCTGGGAATTCAGTTGCCCATGGGAAACATGATTCAAACCTGCTTTAGTTCTGATTTTGTCTCTGACACATGCAGGTAAGGGGATTGTGAACTGCTTTTAACTTTTTTTTAATGATAAAAGATTGAAGTTTTATTAACACATTGTCTGATTTTTAATCGTCTGGTGTCCCCATCTGACAAGCTGCATATTACATCTGTTTAGTAAATGTTTAGCGCTTTGTGCTCTGTCACCGTCACTCTGCAGAGATTTAAAGCAGCTTCTGACAGAGCCGCAGATATTAGATGAACTTCATTAGCGTCAAAAGAGTGTGAAGTGTGGTTCAACTTTGCGTTCAAAGCAGCCTGCAAAGGAGTTCTAATGTGAGCGGCGGTGGCATTATTCATGTTTTCCACAATAGCTTGTTATTCATCATAAGACAAAGGAGAATCTCACTCGGCTTGACATAGATGGAGGAGGGCCACAAGGGTATTACTCACATCTGTTGAAAACAGTATGCACAGCCAACTGGATGTCACGATACACCATGCTTATTAATGCAAACAAAGTCTCCCAACACAGAATATAAATGACATTTTCCTTCACATCGGAGCATAAATATTAATTGTGTTAAATCTGTGATGTATTGTGGTTAGGGAGCTGCTTTAGTTGTTTATTGTTACACCAACAGGATGCATTTTATTAATCAAAGCAGCACATCTTGTGACACCATAATGTGAAGTGCAGTGCAATTCAAAGTTGTAGTTCCCCTTTACACCACAAGGTGGTACTGTAGGCTTAAAAAACAGGTGCCATCATACTGCTCATCCTTGTCTGCAGTTCTGTATACTGAAGAGCAAAGATCAAGTTGGTTTTAATTGCCATTTTCTTCACCTTTAACCTGAAACAGTACAAATGATTTACAATATCCCACTCTCTCTTGTATGTTGAATACTCACTGTGGCTCTCCCAGCCTTGTGGATCTACTGTGCATTGTTCAGCACTCCATATAAATAATCCTACCTTAACCACAGCATGCACAACGAATCAACAGAAGGCCTCCGGGAGGCTTTTCGCCTTGTTCGCTCTTTTCTTTCTTTAAGTAGAGAGTTTGCACAGCTGTCCGGGGAACACAAATGGCATTACACTCTCTTCCTGTGGCAGGACATCTGTTGCTTTCAGCTGGCATCCCTTCTGAGTCTACTGGAGTGTGCTTTATGCAGCCTGGCGGCATTATGATAAGTGAGTTTTTGATGGGTTCTTTCCAGTGTGATAGGTGAGGTGGTACAGGAGTTGTGTGTGTCGAATATAAAAGGGATGACCAAATGGACTGTGTAATTTACTTTCCCTCGTACTTCAAATACCAGATAGTACAAAAAGTACAATGCATAGTATTGTACTGTTTTTTTTGGTTTTTTTTTAGATTTATTGACTCACAGGTTAAAGAGCAGATCTTAGAGATGTAGATGGACTCCTACCATGCATATTAACACTATACACGCAAAGTGAATGCTTGTATTCAGTGCTGTTATTCAAGACGGTGCCAACATTAATACTGCTATTAATCACTGACAAATACAATGCATTCACACACATTCTCTTGCAGCAGCTTGGTCTTACAGCTGCCTTGGCCCTCTGAGTGAGGAACTCTCCATAAACCTCCTAGTAAAGATTGACTGGGAACTGGGCAGGATAGAATACTAATTTGCATCCCATTGAATCAACACTGTTCAGCCATGTCCTCATGTACCCTGCTGAAGTCAGATTTTCTATCAATCACCCCGGCCATTTTCTAAACTGAAAAGAAATCCAGACACAAAAGTGGTGCTTTAAACTTTGGATCTACGATAAAAGGAAGCCCGGTTGGTTAGCCGAACTAGATTGACTTGTCTGATTTGTGTGAATGTGTGAGTCAGACAAAAAGCAATGCAAAAACTGCTGATTGGAAATGTTTGTTTTTTTAATCAACTCTTTTCTTCTTGACCACATTTGTATTTTGAGATCATCTTTGCATACTCCCGTCCAGACTGGTATATGGTCCGGCTTAGCTTTGCGTCCGCGAAGTTCACGTGAAACAATCCAAAACGAACACTGAATCCATCAGCCCATTCAAAGTTGTCGAGCAGCGACCAGGCGAAATATCCACGGACGTTGACTCCATCTTCTTGTATAGCTATACACGAACACAGAGAGTTGAAACATAGAAAAGATCTGTCATTTATAGATCTGAAAAGACTAAATCCAAGCACACTATGAATCCTAGAGCTCCTGAGCTGACTTTCAATACGCCCGGCAATAAAAAATGCACAGATTGGCCAGATGGTGGTGCCAAAACAAATGCTTTACATTTGGGCAATAACTCCAAAGCCCTCAGGTCTGGGAATAAAATAATATGAATAAAAATAACGTTTTCATGAATCTATAAAAATCTATTGTGCATCCAGATGTTTGTTTCCACCATTACAGTTTTTATACCAAATTCAGTTGAAACTATTTGGCTCAAGTTTTTTTTTAATTGGGATGAAAGCTTGCAGGGATATTTAAGTAAATTACTACAGATTCTGGCTTTAGATGCTGCAGACAGCAATCTTTGCATCCCAGATTTGTGACAAATGTATCAACAGGTGAAGGTGTAACAGACCACATTTAAGCATTTTAGCATTAATTTAACTAAGGACAGTTCATCAGGCAGTTAGTCATTGGCAGCTGTAGGACTTAAACCAAAGTGTTATGTTGATCAGTGTTTCGCAAATGGGAGTACAGGTACCCTTAAGGGTACTTTGGAGTACTGCAGGGAGTACATTCAATTTTTTTTTATGACAGTTTAAAACATATTAATCATGCATACTTCAAAATGTAAATGTAAGTTCTATAAAGCACATTTTATGTTTGATATTTCTATTTTTAGGGCAATTGTTAACTGCCATTAACTGTCAGCTGCTGCAATCACGTTCATGTTTATGTTTGTTTACTCAGTGTTTCTACCAAAAATGTTGCACTGGTCGGCGGCTGAAAAAATATTTCAGAAGGGGTGTATTTCTGAAAAAAAAAAAAAAAAAGCTGAGAACCACTTATGGAAACTGTATCAAAAATGCTAAATTAAGATAATATTTCACGATTGTTTTCCCCACTGGCTTGGAACATACTCCTGTCTGCTAATTTGCTTGTTTCCATTGCAGATTTAACAGCTATTACCTTTAGCCACTTCCAAGATGGTGTCCTTGTAAAACTCTGATCGCTGGGCATCCTCAATCTGCAGCGGCCCCACCTGAGAGAAGCCGTTCTCTGTGATGTAGACTGCAGGGTTGTTGAAAGTGTCCTGGAAAGTCACGGGGCAAATATTATTGTCAAACAAGGCATCTCAGCTGTCAGACATTCCAGCGAGAGACAGATTGGTCCACAGTGTGCCGTTTAGCTGCATTTCACCGGTGCCAAGCTCAGACTAATGGCCTGTGACAAGGCACAACAGCAGGAAATTGCAATTGCAAACACTTTCAGCAAAGTAACTGTTTCATTCAATGTGACAGCACTAATGAAGCATCAATGTGTTTCTGGAGGTGTTAAAAGGAGATTACCACATACAAAATCAATAGCAAGACACTGTACAAATGTCAGGGTGTTCTACTCGTTTGGTTGAAGGCGATTTGTCTTGTTGTCGGTCAATTCAGTTTGATGCCAAGAGAAGAAAGAAAAATGACTTCACATTTCAGCTGATTGAATTCACACTCAAAATAAAGGATGTGTTTGAGTCTTGTTTGGGGATACTTAAGTGATGTGGAC
This sequence comes from Cephalopholis sonnerati, assembly GCA_019142605.1. Taxonomy (NCBI): domain Eukaryota; kingdom Metazoa; phylum Chordata; class Actinopteri; order Perciformes; family Serranidae; genus Cephalopholis; species Cephalopholis sonnerati. The sequence goes on from JAGQAX010000023.1 coordinate 13,470,112, forward strand.
TGAGGGAGACGATACAGAAAATTACCCCAAATGATGGACCTGTAGTTGTAGTTTTACCTTGATGTACTTAAGAAGTTTCCTTAGGCCATGGGGCACAACAGCGAGCCAGGACACACCACAAATAGGCCAGGATGGATCCAAAACTTCTTCTGTATGCCGGTCGCTTTTCATACACAGCGTCCTCCCACACTCTTCTCCCGGCTTGACTTTACGAGACGTGTAGTAGTTCAATGCAAAGAAATCAGCCGTGCCCAAAATGGCAGGCTCATCCTTTGAGAAACTGGGCAGCCTTGAGCTACCGTTGTACCCCAACTTCTTACTTTGAGCGTTGATGGCAGATCTCATTATTTCAGGATAATCTCCAGTCACAAATACAGGCCAGGCAAACCACCCTAGTGTGAACGCAAGGTGGCGTTCAGTGGCGGCGATATCCTCAGTGTAATCTGCGTGTAGCGGCTCAAGCCAGTCGCTGTTGACAGCCAGAGACACCGCCCCCTTCTGCTCTGTCCTGTAGAAGGAGTTGTAGCTGTGCCAGGCCATGGCGTGGGCACGCAGCATGTTATGGCCCACCAGGTAGGCAGCAATCCCCGGTTCTTTTAACCCAGGGGCATGGATACCGTCTTCGTGGCCGAGTTTGGCGCACACATACGGCTCGTTGATGGTGATCCAAAGTTTGACGCGGTCACCAAATGTTTGGAAACAAAACCTGGCGTAGCTGTCAAACAGAGTCGCTACATCTGGTGACTTCCAGCCACCTTGATCTTGGAGAGCTTGAGGCAGGTCAAAGTGGTAAAGTGTGACCATAGGTGATACATTGCAGGCCAGCAAATCATCAATCACCTTGTTGTAGTACTGTACACCTGTTGGACACATATACAACAGTGTTTTTTTATGGATGATAAGGTAAAATATTGTGTTGTTTTAAATTCAAATATGGTACAGGTCCACTGGGGATATGGAAATACCTTTTTGATTGACATGTCGTGTGGTCCCATCAGGCAGGAGGCGGGCCCAGGAGAGAGACAGACGATAGTGCGTCAGTCCAAGCTGCTGGATACACTCCAGGTCCTTCTCCCACAGCTTGTAGCTGTTACAAGCCACATCTCCATTCTGCTCCCCAAACACTCTGCCTTTATCGTGACAAAATGTGTCCCAGATACTTGGTCCCTTGCCGTCTGCCTGCCAGCCACCTCGGTGCGCACACAAAGGTTGTTTCATTTCATAAAAGTATGTAGGATGTTGACATTTAAAAAAATCACAGTAATGTTTCTATGGGGACTTCAAGTGTGCCTGCGGATTTTACTGAATTCATTGTGGCTGTATCTTTGGCTGATCTCCAGCGCCATTTATTGTTTAACTTCGCTGCATTTGTCCTCCTGTATAATAATAACGGTCTGTAGAAGTGTGTCAGCGTTACATTAGGACGACCTATGAGCTGATTGACGTTGGTCTATTGACTGTGTACAGTCTATGAGTTGGTCAGACATGACAGTGGTGAAATGTCATAGTTATGTCTGGGTTATAATTGAGTGTCTCATGTCATTAATGCATTGCCTACTCCAGTAGGAAAAAAAAAGGAACCCCTGCTTTGTGTTATTGTCATACTAAATGATAAGCACATTTGGATAATTCATTATAGAATAAATCATAGATAAATCATGATTCACTATGGGATTTTTTTTTAATAATTTAAACATAAAAAGGTGCCAAAATGTTTTTTTTTCCCTTTATTTAAATTAAAAATAAGTGCCCAGGGTGTATCCCCTGACAGAGGTCTGGGCTAAGCCCCCACTGTCCTCAAATCCTAAAAACGCCCCTGTGTACACCTCACCTGTACACAACAAACGTCGAAAGGTTTTAAACAGGCAATTCATTTATTATATCCACTAATAAATATTATTGTTTGTTTTTTAAGTACCCCCTGGTCTCTTAACAGGTTGCAAAACTGCCCCCTGCCAATATAACACACGAGTATTAGTACGATAAAGGTTTCACAGTTCATAAATGTCGTGGTTGTGTTTACATACCTTCTATTTGATACGCAGCAGTTCCTGCTCCCCACGCGAAGTCTCGTGGGAACATGTTTGTACACCTTTAGGACACTGACTCAAAGTAATTTTAATGTCTTGCTGCGTTTTGCATAGATGTTATGTGTGTGTCTCAAAGAAATCTTGCTTTAAACTGGTTATTTTCGCGCATAATGTAACAACGCATGCAGTCAGTATACTGAACCAGGAAACACTCGTACATGTAACGTTGAGGGGACGTGAGGGTTGTCTGTTACAGTATATTTTCAAGCCGATGTGAACTCAAAGCACGATCACTCAATTTACTTTTTCTTTAATAAATTACAGTCTTGCAGCACTACTTGAATCCTTTAGCTCACAATTACTTTAGTTACTGGGGTCTGTATGTTGACTTTCCCTTGAAACTTGTGTTCACGACTTGGGATCTGCAAACTTCCCAGGAGCACTTGAAAGCAGCACACGAGGCTTCAGTTGCGTCTGCCCGCCGAGGTTTGCAGGCACCTCGCGGGGGCGCGCACAGCCTGAGGCGGCGTTACTACTAGACGTTGTAATGATTTCTACGGAAAAACATGGTTTAAAAACGATATAAACTATTTTGTGGGGTTAACCAGTGGTGATAAATGACCTTAGATCCATAGTTAATGATGGCATCAGTGTTTTAGAAGTTGTATTCTTGAAGTTGAAGCGAGGTTCCTTGATTAATTTAAATTATGAGGGCGAACTCTTCTTTTTCTCTGTTTTTCTTCAGCATTTCAAACTGTTATACTAAACTGTTAAAGTAAAATGATCCAAAGTAGGCTATGTGCACTTATTTCGTAGATCTTTAGTCTAAAGTTCCAGTGTGGGTGCATTAGTGGGGCAGAGATTTGAGGAGAATTGCATCCCTACATCCTTTCTCAGACCAGGTGAGATGGATGTTAAGGGGAAATTATATTTGTGCAGCAAACCCTACCCTGTAGCCTATGCGTGTGGCCTATGCCGTTGTGAGCATTTATACTTGTGCGTGGTACGTCTGTCTGTGTCACTCTGCAGTTACACCTCCAAAACACTGTTTGGCAGCTAAGGTTTCTGTGAAGTGCAGTAAAGTTTAGTTGAGTCAAAACACACATTAAACACACATTAAGCACGGCTTAATAGAGACAGTTTAAAACTGAAATACACAAATCAGCTTTACTTTAACTTGCAGCATTCACAGACAAACACTTGTCTCTATCTGGACACACTTTCCCCACAAATACAACATGCTAATGTTTTTAGCACAGGCCTATGGCATTTTACATTGTATAAATTAGCAGACAAAAAAGGTTAAAGTGTGTCAAGGTCCTGAAAACCAATAGACTAGTGGAGGTAAAAGCTGTAGCCTGAAGGTATATGTTCTCTGGCCTGGGATAACTTCAATGCTATCTTGTGGTCTAGTTTTCTATACAATGAAGGGACTCACTTGACCTGATCATAACAAAGAAAATGGATTGTTTGCTTAAGGGCAAAAAAAATCCTCGCCAGTTAAACTTCCTCTTCATAGCTATAAGATACAATTGGATTTTTGTGCCTCAATCTTTCATGGCTATTGTGTGTACAGCAAACCTGACTGAACTTGTTCAGAGGCAAACTGAGGAAAAGACCACGGGTAAAGAAAAGATGTGATCCTTTAGGCTGCTTCTGTGCAAACAACTGTACAGAGGCATGAAAACACTCAGTTTTATTCTGTAAAAGTTCTGCATTAAAAATTGCAATTAACTAAAATACAGACCTACAATCTAAATTTAATCTGAAAGTGTTAGAGTAGGCTTAGTATGCAAAGTATTTCTGAGTTGATTTTTTAATTATGTCTGTGAGCAGCATTTAACTGGAGTGGCTGGCAGTGGTGGAAGAAGCAATGAGATAATTTACGTAAATTAAAAAAGTAATACAGCAGTCTAAAGATACGCAACTACAATTAAAAGTCCTGCATTCAAACTCTTAAATAAAAGTGCAAAAGTACTGGCATCAAAATATACTCCAAGTACAAAAAGTTTAAGTAATTATAATGCAGAATAGCCCATTTCAAAATCATAATATACTATATTATTGGATTATAATGTATTGATGTTCAACACTTTAATGTTGCAGCTGAAGGTGGAGCTGATTTGAATTACTTTATAAGCTACTGCTCATTAGTTTAACCTATATGTCACCATTTTGGCTATTCCTTGATTTATATTTTGTATTAATAATCTGGATCTGTAATGCTGTCAAATAAATGTGGTCAATTAAAAGGGGCAATATTTCCCTCTGAGATTAATCTACCTCAAAATAGTACTTAAGTAGGCTGACAGTATTTGAGTAAATGTACTTAGTTACATTCCACTACTGGTGGTTGATCAAGAGGGAGTTATGATTTAATTACTTTATAAATTGTTGGTTAAATGGTTTTGTGTCATAGGGTACTCTGCAAAGTTATTTTAAACTGCGATAGAATAAATGACATGTAGTTAGTATTTGACTCCCAAAGTGAAGTATACATAAAGAGTAGCATAAAATGGAAATACTTGGGTAAAGTTTGGGTCACTTTTAAAAGTATTTGTACAGTACTCGAGAACAGACTTTTCAACAGTGTGGTGTAATGTAATAACTAACTGTAGTATTATAATATGTAATGTAATATAAAAAAGCATTACAATCATACATGATCACAAAAACGCTTCCGGTGGTGCTTTTATTTTGAAATGCGGACCGGATATGGTATGGATTCCGAGGGACTTGACAATGGTGGAGCCCGGGGCAGAGCTATGGGAGGAGGGCTTCTCAATGGACAGAGAACTGGTTTTGAATACTTTCCAAAGACTCAGTGGAGCTAAAAGAGACACAACAACCACTTTTGGATATTCTCCTTTAAGCTACATTTAGCTTTTTACTTTGTTTGGAGCATTTGCAGCACACTTTGACCCGAGAAGGTGTTGTTGTAGCGCTTTTGTGTGTTTTTCCCTGAGTAATTTCCTGTTGGTCCCTGGAAAAGAGAAAAGTTTACTAGCTGTTGTTTGGTGTATGGAGTCCAAAGTACAGGGAAATTAAAGTGGGTGTTTTAAAGAGCCTGGCCGCGTTTCCCGAAGTTGGTGTGGATAACCTGGGACTACTGCAGCCGCCTCCCGTGGAAAAGACAACACTGAATTGGACCCACGCTATGGGCAACAAAGAAAACCTCTCAACAACTGGACAAGTTATTCAGTAACCAGCGAGCACACGCAGTGTTTAAAATTTGCGGATTTGTAGACTTGGAGGAAATGAACACCACGCCAGGATGGAAAGGGAATTATAAATGAGTCGTTTGGCAAACAAAGAAGGACACCTCTGTCGGACTGAATACCGCGGAGCAAAGGGGAAAGCCTGGCGAGAAATGGAGGAGGAAGGCTCGCTTGAGCCAAACAAGATACTGGCCTCATTTTTGTCTTTAACGGGGTCCTTTTCATAACAAAGCTACTCGGTATCAACTCCCCGTCTGCCCCGCTTTTAGTATCAAAACATTGTTCCCTTTGCCAATGCTGCAGTGGTTTTGTGGTCGCGTGTGAAAATGAGGGTGGATCTGTTGCAGTTGTTTGTGATTTTGCTGCTCGGTGGCGGCGGCGGTGGCTCGGCGGTATCATCTGATTGCAAATCATATGATGAACGCTCGAAAAGCGGTGGGAAAAGCCTGCCGTCCGACAGGAAAGTGGTCTGCAGCAACATGGAGCTCCATCAGGTGTTACCCCCGGACTCCTTCCCCAACAGGACAGTCACACTGTGAGTACACAGAGGATCCATAGCATCCATTTCACATCATTAAATCACATCACCCTACCCCTATCCACTAAATCTGCTTTACCTTAAACTTTAAACTCAGCTTTATAACTCAGCTTTAATAGGTATCTGCTGCTGAAGGCTGTATGTGAACTACTACTCATATTCCCTGTGCTGCCTACTTCTAAATAGTTAATTTGATGTCACCACTTGGACTTGAACATGGATTTTTGACAATATCATTAAAACTACAGTTTCCAGTATCTAAATAAATGTGTGATTAACTGCCATATCACCCATCTTCTTTATAGTAAATTTGAAAACTACACAAAAATGGCTTGACAAGTACTCCTAATATATCTGTGTCCATTCCATGCCAGCCGTAGATCACTCTTTCACAGCTGCATACTGTAATGGTGTAAATGTAAACCCTGTGTAATAGTAACCGCCTCTCTTCCTGTAGTGATTCACACACAGGAAGATATTTTGGCTACCAAATCAGTGCTCACACAAGTCACTTATCTTACCATACCTCCAAGGCATTTTAATGCAGCTAAGAGGTCATTAGCGGTTGAGATAATCTTTGTGGTGTTTCTATCCACTTGGCTGAGATATACACTCTCAGCTTGGGTTTAGATCGAGTTTGTGTGGTACTTTGTTATTGACGACATGGTAAATTTTGTGTTTTAAGAAGTCAGCAAGTGCACTTGTATGTACAGTGATTATATTTAATATTAAATTGGTTTTTGATTGGTAAAAAAGTAAAAAAGTTTACTTCATAATTCAGATGCAGCAGTTGTGATTGTTTGTCACCCACCCACAACACCACATCAGCCATCTGTGTTATTGTACAGTTGTTTTTGTGTGGCAACCCTCACAACCCCAAACACACATGAATACAACTGCCTGAGCACAAGCTGATTTCATACAACACTCTACACATGACCTCATCGATTTAGGTAATAAAATACTACTATACTGACTGATTTTCAAATCAGATCAATCTGAGATCAGATTTAATCCAAAAAGCACTCCTGACTTTGGTTTGTTAGAGACTTATGGGCACAACAGAGCAAATGACACCAACAAAACCAGCATAAAAACAGAAATTCAAAGCTGTGCGTCCACTGCACTTGTGCTTTGTGGTGGTGGTGAGGGATGGGGGAAATATGAGAATACCAGGGCAGGGTGCAGGAGTAGAAAGCAAATAATAGACTCCCGGGAAGGAAAGAAAGGGATAGGATTGGCTGTTAAGTTAAGTGAGTTTGCATGTTTTAACCTGTTTACCACAAACCACATGCACATTTCTTTGAAACTCTTTCCAAAGGAATAGCTTTTAAGATTTTTAAACTGCCTTCCATGGCCTACGTATTGGTTTGTGCTATCAGGACAGACTTGCTTGAGCTAGATAACTCATGAGAGATTGATATTTCTTGGAAAAAATACACAATTGCAGTATGGAAATGCAGACACAACCACACTGATTTGGTAGATTGTAGACATACATGAACATTGTAATATTGTGTTTCTGCAGGCAAGTTGTGAAGCTTTGAATTTGGGTTTATGTTAGCCAAAAAATCCAAATTAGGCCAGTGTGGTGTAGCTTTGGTGGAGCTGAACACCTGGCAGCCACTCAACTGAGTGTTAAAGCCTGAGAGACCTGTCAGTAAAACAGACGATGTGCCTCTATTTGGGATTAAACATCCCTTTAAACAACAATTTTGCTACTTAAGTCCTCAAGTAACAATCAGTCATTAGGAGTGCATCATAAAGCACTTCGAAAAATGCGTCAACACTTACCTTTTGAGATGCTGCTTCTATTCAGGAGCTGATTCTTAGATCCCCGATGTAGTACCTTCCCACCAACACATAAATGCACCACACTTGCAGACTGTTGAAGAAATCAGCCCACTCATCTCTATTACAATAAATATAATGTTCACTGTGTTGAATTACCTGGGTCAAGCAAGTATCTGTCTCTTTGAAATAGTAACTATACAGTACTATCATTAATTGAAACCATTAGCTTCCTAGATTGTAAAAATGTCACTGCATTACATTTAAAAACAAACAAGCTTTTGCTTGCGTTGACAAATGGTGAGCCATGATGATGAATAGATTACTAGGAAACTGGCAAAAACATGCAAAGGAGGATCTTGAACTTTCATTGCTCTTGAAGTTTTTTTTAATTCTCTATTACCTTCCTCTTTGTGGTCTGGAATTATTCTAGTGTCCTCTCTGGTATTTATAGAATTTGAAATATGCTGATCTCTTTTAGCTGTGGTCTGCTTTAAAGTCACTTAGTAAGCCTTCCATCTTGTCCTTGTATTTGCTCAGTCTGTATGTCTTCACTGAGCTTCAAGTCTGTCATCTTGTTCTGACAGTGATGGATTGGAGGTTCCTCGTGATTTAGCATTGAGCTTAAGCAATGTAATGTGGAGGATGGCCTCCAAAGTACAAGAAAGATATAATTAGAGAGCAAAGACAGAAAGCAGAGCAACTTCCAGGAATTCCTTCCAGTCTCTGCTTTTGTATTTCTGGACATTTGTTGCTGTCCATTGTAGGAAAACAACAAAACTGTGGTGCTGTCCTCACAATTCCCTGTAGACATTAGTGGCAATGAAACAGCAATTTATGTTGACTGCACAGTTTTTGGGTGTTAATTTATGACCTGTAAAATCGGCGCACCCTGTCAGTAGGTGTGGTGGTCCTGTTTTTACGACTCCCCCACTGTCTTGTGGTGGGGTTGACCGTGGCCGAGACACAGCTGGTCTGGACTGCAGTGAACTGAAGACGGGGTCTCAGCTGCTGTGAGAGACCTTTCTCAAGCTTGAAAATTACCAGCCATTATTTCTCCTTGTTAAACTAAAGCAGGTCCCACCCAGTTGAGCTTTTCATGTGAGCACATTAAATTTTGCTGTCACATTCACAAGGCCTTGTTGTGATTTGGGTGTTGGTGACTATTTTACCAAATATTAAATTATGGAACACTTAAAAGGAATATTCACATCCCTCAAATTACCATTTTTACATCAATTTCTTATCCCATGTTGCGTTCAGTTTGTATAGAAAACTTACTGGGGTAGTTTGTTAGTTTTTTTTTTTTTAAACAGTTTTTCAAGAAATTTTCCTTTTTTGGGGGGGGTCATTTCTTGTAAAGTTGCTTATTGCCCCTTTCTTGTGTTCTTGAAAGGAATCAGGCCAATTTGCTCAGGTTTTAAAGGGTTAATTGAGTGTTAAATGCTGATATTTTGGCAAAAATGCATGGTTTGTGGAAGAACTGAGCATATGAACGACGAAATGAGACTTGAATTATACTGCATGAGCTGTGTGAGAGTGTGTAAACGTGTGTAAACCGATGTTTTGATATAGTTTGGCTGTTGTCAAACCCGGCCCCCCTTTACCTAAATTCATCAAGAACGTTTGCTGTTTTTGGATTTTTCGTTCAGCGTGGAGACAGTTTTCTTTACTTATTGGTAGATTTTGTGAACTTTCATGGAACAAGCATCTTAATGTTTCCCTTTTGTAAAAAGATGTTGTACGAATTGCAACTAGTCCTTTGGGTTTCCCTGGCTATGTTCTGCGAGTTCGTGCCCAGCTTTTATTACTATCAGCAGATGCCCAAAATTTCCATTTTAAACACATCATACACAAATGTCACACCTGATATTTTAAACTACCCAGTTTTATAATGTTTTTTTCGCTGATGTGGTGACTTATGGCAGTATAGGATGTTTTTCAATTTGTGTGTAGACACGCCTTGTTGTGTGTTAATTAAAGGCCCTGTCAGAAATAGCAGTATAAGCTAGGTGTGATTAGAGACCCATTCAATTCATCATACTCGCCCCCCTCCTTTGTACCTAAGCTTTCCTGTTTTCCTCTTCAGGGGTCTGGATTCTATTGAAAAGAAATTTTAATCAGACTTTTCTAAGAACATAAAAAAGAGCTTTGAACCACAAGAACACCTCTGAGAAATCTCTCATCTACTCTTTAGCTTAGTGAACTTATTGAACCACTGGGATAATTGTTTTGACGCCATGCCAGACAAAGTACCCCAGGTACTGTCACGATGAGTCTGTTACCACAGCCTTTATTTTAACCGTGCCTAACTGTACATGAGCAGTTACAAAGTGAAGTAACTTTTTTTTTTACTGGACATAAATGGTTGCTGGTACTAGTTTACCCTGAAATAAAGTATGTAGATATTCAGTGCAGCTCTGCTCTGAATGCCTCTCTGTAGAGGAAAAATGAGTGATGCATTCCCGGCATTTGTGCTCTCCGAATGATACCGCATGCCGAAGTAATCCGAGAGGAAATGACACAAATGTGTTTACAGCTGGCCTGTCCTCCCATGTTAGTGTAGGCCTCGGCTAAAATACGAGGGCTTGACTGTAACCTTTGCCTCACACAGAAGTATAAATCAGACTGTGTGAGTCGTCTCTATGGGTGTGTGCATCAGTGTTTATTTCTGTGTATCTGTGTTAGTTTCAGCCCACAGACGCATACAGACAGGAAAAGACTATATTTAAGCCTTATGTACTCACGCAGCTCATATTTCTTCTACAGGTCTTGTTTAGTGTAAGCAGGATCCGTTCACAGGAGCACCTGGGTTGGACAGTGCAAATAAGCGCACCTGGTTTGGGCCTCTCTGGAGCAGCACAGGATTAATGTCAGGAAGAAAGCAGGGATTTCCTCCCTCGCTGCGGGAAAAAGTGCGCACAGTTTGATGACACATTGGAGTGCAGTAAACGGTCTTGTTTCACAGCCTTGCAAACTGGCAGTTAGGGTTACATTCTCATCTGGTTTCCTCGAGACTTCACTTCTTTCAGGCTTGTGGAGAAGTTTCCCTTTGGATTTAAAAATCTCATAGTAAATACAGATGCATCAGTTTGGAAGGCGTGATCAGTCCGTATGTCAATCATCTCATATCTTTGTTCTCCTCAACATTAAAAACCTACTCACGCTGGGAGTCTTCAAAGTGTTTGTGTAACTAGGACACAGGTGCCTGCTGTCATCCGTGCCCTAAGAGGATTTGTTTTTGTTGCTTTCCAGAAAAGCCACTGGTCTAAAGGAATGCTCCTGTGTTTTTCCACAGTACTTCTGCAGTGTTTGCTGAAGAAAACAGAATCCCAAAGGCGAGGCACTGACAGCTGCACATTTAGTCAGTTCGCAGCCTTTCATTTCACAGACCTGTTGAGCTTTGACTTTGCCAGGTTGCCCCAAGTCTCATTTAATCCCAGACAAGCAGTTCAGTTTAGTACGTAGACATGAGCTAAGGCTGTGCAATGCCTTCTCGTCTGTGTTAACTCTACTGCTCATCTGCTTTTATCCTGGTGTTTGCATGGTGGATCATTTTTCCATTCAAGCAGAGAGCTATGAGGTGAATACCTTGCTCTAATGGCTTGGCCTGTTGAATGTTGAAAGAGGATATTGCAAGGCCTACTGTTTGACTTACAAGACTGAAGGGGCAATAACAGCTTGTATGACAAGTGCCCTTTTTTTTTAAACTTGCCCCAACGTAAGTGAATCCCTTCAAAGGACTTGATATGAAAAATGAAAAATCCTCACTGCAGACTTCTTTACCCATTGGTGCCCATTCTCAAATAAAGCCAAATGCTGCAGAAAAATCTTTGGATTGTTAGTGGAAAAAGAAAGTGCTGGATAACTGCAAGAATTACCTTGGCAAGTCCAAGCACCTCAACTATTGGACCAGCTCACTTTTCCACCTGAGCTGAGGCCCACTTTTCCATCCGCCATATTCAGAAGAGGTCACTCTAGAAGGGTTTTTATGAGCTCAACTGCAGCCTGAAACTTATTTGAAAACCCGTTGAAGGGTTACAGCTCTGCGCTCTTGGGAGTTCTTTGTCTAAAAGCCTCCTGAGCATAAAGAAAGTGTTGAGAGAGCACCAGTTGGCTCTGTCCTTAAAACGCTATGTGCCTGTGAGGAGAGTCTGTAGTGGCTGGCCATTTTTAGTCCTCCTCTGTATAATGTGCCTGCAGCCGGAGGCGTATGCTTTCGAAGGTGTATTTTTCTTAAGTGAAAGGGGGTCTACCCTCGACAGTGTCATATTTACTCACTTTGAAGGCAAGATGAAATTTAGGCCAATGCAGTTTATATTACTCTTTGACTCAGAGTAGATATTCTGGTTTCAGACATAACTTTTCCATGAATGTCGTTGAGATTTATAGCAGCGGTATCAGGAGACAGGATGTGAGATTTGGTCGGATCCCCCTGCAGCTTGTTCCTGGCTTGAGCTCAAGCAGGTCTTATCTATGCATCAAGATAAGGGAGACTCCCCTCGTCTGTTGTTTGAGGCCTAGCCCTGAAGAAATTCCATATACAGTTTTTCACTCTGGAGACCTCAAGGCGACGTCTAGAGACAGACAGTAAGGAAGCAGACGGTCTAGTTACAGACGTCCTGAGGGCGGTGGAGATGCGGGTGGTTAAATGGCCCTCCATACAAATTTGAGGCTTTGCTTTATGTTTATTGCTTGTACAGTCAGTAGTGGTATTTCTTTCTCACCAATGAAAGTGTAAAAGAGAAGAATTTCGCAGCCGAAGCAGTTTCCAGCTGACCAAGGTCACACTCCTGTCATGAGGAAGAGGGAGGGACAAGGCTAGTGACGGAGGTGAAAGCATGCAAAGAAGGGAGGGATGGAAAGAGGGCAAGAGGAAGGGCTCATGACTCTCAGGAGGACTCTCTATCATAGATTTATTTTGACGACCCATGGAGTCACAAGGCTAGAAACGTGTATTTATGCAGCCAGACTCGAACGATTCCAGAGGCATGTTGTTTAAAATTCATAATCTATTCTGTAAACCTAATTATACAACTTTCCGTGAAGATAAAAGGCCTGTTTGTGCTGTACGCAACCTCAAATAACTTAACGTCAGTGTTGGTGAGGGTCTACTTGTGACCACTGTGCATCTTTCCTAACAGATTTTTCCTGTTTGGCAAATGTCTTTGAGATTTGCCGTACTTTCCTGTCACCACGTCACATGATTTAGCAGTTTTTCTGCCCTCTTTGTGCCTCAGCAAATTGGCTCATGATTAAAAAAAAGGGTGATTGCCCAGCTCAAATTAAAGATGACAGACAGGGTGCAAACGAGGTCGTGTGGCTCAGTTCCTGTCTGTTTGGCGGCACCTGGAAGTTGCTTGACATGCTCCCGGAGCATATTCTTTAAATATGTTTACAATCTAATTATACTACAATATGACTTTGTCATCTTGTTTTTCCACATTGCAATTTTACTATTTTAGACCAACACTGTCAGCCAAAAATTATGAGCTTCCCCAAACTGGTATTACTGCAGTTCTATTGTTTTGTAAGGTGCTTTCGTGTACTCTCCATATTATGTGGATTGAGTACCACATTCCTTATTTCTCTCAGGCCTCTTGGTAAATGCGCCTCATTGGTATGCTAACTATTCTTCAGTATAAATGAGACTTTTGTGACCACAATCTTGGGAGGCCCAGCGTCTCTGCCTATATCATCAGATCATGTGTACACAGGCAGTGATAGAATTTGCAGCCTTGTACATCACCATGTTTTACCATCTGCCATTTCAGCATTCAGGAACCTGCAAAACTCAGTCGGTGAAACACAGGAACCGTTTGTGCGTGCACTCTCTCCGAGCGGCAGGGAGCCAAGCAGCAAATCTCCAATGAGTCTCCACTGTCCAACCCTGTAATAAAACAACCCCTCAACACCCCATAATGACTCCAATCTGGCCCCGGGTTGTGGGTGCAACTAGCATGTATGTCACCCACCACATCCCCTCCCAGCTGGCCAGAAACATATGCTAACCACAAGTCCCCGCTCGAGTTTTCTGCCGGGAGTTAACAGTGCTATTGATTCCGCAGATCCCTTAGGAGTAGTTAGGGGAGAAAGACGGGAACTCTCGGGGACTTGGGCACAGAAAGTGGAGTTTTACTTTGCAGCTTTGTGTGCAGTGTATCGGCTTGTGCTGTGTAGGGGGAATAAACTGGATAATAAAATGTGGTTTATTACCCAGGGAGGAAGCAATCAAGAATTCACACTTGGACTTGAAGATTTCCAAGCTCGCTTTTATATGTGTGTTGATGAAATTGAAAACGGTGACAGATTTTCGTCTGTAACAGGTTGTGTACTTGTTGCTTGTATTGCAGGAGAACGTAAGGAATACTTCAGGGTATGTTTTATTATCTACATTGTCATATCACATATCACATTACACTTCATACAGTGTTAGCTGTAAATATGGTTGATAAGTCCTCCGTAGAACACTTATCTTTTTCCTGGTATGTAGACTTTGGGTTTTTGTTTAATTGTGCCTCTATAAAATACTCTGACAGATCCTTTTAAGAGATTAAACCCTTATTAAAGATTTGCCTAGTTTAGTTTACTGTGTTGTTGTGAATAAGCATACAGTGTATAACTGTGTCAGTTCATTCCAGCAAGATTTAAGCTGACTTTGTGTTTGATCAAAAACACAGATGTCTTATTGTTAGACTACATCTACCTAACGTGGCAGTTACGGGAAAAAATCTGCAAGTGTATCACCAGTGAGTCATTGCTGCTACAGATCAGATTACGACCCGTTTACCAGGTGAAGTCAAAGGGGCTTCACAGAAAGATCACTCTTTATCTCATTTTGGCTGCCTGTCTCAAGTGTGCTCAGATGCTGCCAATTTAACATGAAAGCAAATACCCAGCTGAAGTTCAAGTTGTTTGTCTTATGATCTCCTGGCGATGAGGAACATTCTGTGATTGGACAAAGTGACAGTTTATATTGATATCACGAGACGTGGCAGTATGGCACTGTTCCAGTTGTTGAAAAAGACACAAGTTTCATTTTGAATCCACTTAAAAAATTTAATTAATGCACATTCCTGCTGATGTTTTGAGTTCTGTGGCTGGTTTTAATAATAATTAAAACAATAATTTGATTTGTACAGCACTTTTCTAGCTTAAGCACAAAGTTCTTTCCATATTAAAAAATAAACAGAATAAAAGTTGAAAAAAATCATACATCCACGAAAGCTATTTAAAATTGGACTATTACACTTAAGCTGCCAACAATGTGTAACATAATATGCTCTGGTGAAAAATCACACACAGGTATTACACACAGATATTATCAATTAATATGATGTAGGGCTGGGCGATATGGCAAAAAATAATATTGCGATAATTTTCCCCGCATTGATCGATATTGATATTTATCATGATATATAATTTGATAATGCCGTGAGTTTGAAAAGTATCCTGAAGAAACCAAATGATGTTCCAGCTCCCCAGGGCGCTTGTCGTAAAGCTGGGGTAGAGCAGTTTGAGAAAATATTTCCTGCCCAGGAGCTCATACCTGCAGTTTAGCACTTAAATTAATTTCTTAAACCAGTCTTTCTCCATGGTGCTCATGAGCGTCATGTCTTTAGCTAGAAAGTATGACACTGCATCTGTTATATCTCTGCTCCTTTTCGATCGCGTCTCATACGGGGTTACAGCGCCAAAATTGGATGCTATTGGTTGCTGTTTCGGTGCAGCCCACAGCAGGAGAAGTGCTAGACCTTTGAGCAACACTTGTTGGTGGACTTACTGCAGTTTTGACCTGGATATTCATGCTCTCAGTGTAGTCACTGGGATGCCGTCTCTTCAGGTGATGGAAAAGGTTTGTTGTGTTTCCTGTCCTGGTTGGCACCAACTGACGACATATGTCGCAGGCCGTCTTTGTCTGTGTGTTGTCAACTTTGAAGTAGCCAAACCACTTCTAGTTATTGACATTGTGTCGACGATTTTGTTCGTTTTTGAGAATAACGCGGTTTTTGAGAATAACATAAGCTCTTCCTTGGCTTCACCACCCCTTTGCTCCTCACGTTCACCCATTTTCCCCCTCTTTTTGTTATGTCCACGCTACTTTCAATTCCTCCTCACCTCAGCACAAACTTTGCAGTGAAAAATGGGCGAGTACCATGACACACATCCCCAACACTTCAGATTGACTGTCTGTTATCTGTTCATGCATGACACGCTGTTTGAATCTATCTAGGTCTATCCATATCAAGTAAAAATGACAATACTTTATCATCATCATCAACATACATTTATTTATTGCGATCCCATTTCAGGATCACTTTATCACCCAGCCTTAATATGATGTGCATAAAATGTCATATTCTTTTCTGTTGCTTTGCAGTCATTCATATTTTTTCTCTTCACAGAGTTTTGAACAACAATAAGATTCAAGAACTAAGAAATGGATCCTTCTTTGGATTGTCTACTTTGGAAAAATTGTAAGTATCATTACTATCATGTTGCCTGATCTGCTAGTGATATGTATGAGCTTTTGTTTCCAGTGCATTACAAAGCAAAACTTACCTTGACTGTTAAACTTTGTGCTTGGTTTAAGAAATCTTAGCTTTAAAGAATGATGTTTTCTATCTTGCAAAGCAGATATTAAAGCTGTACGTATCCATGAAATATCGCCAGTAGACCCTCCAATGGCCTGGCTTCTGTTGTCAAGCACCATCACAACATTTCACATTATATCTACCAGTGCATTAGCAGGAACCATCCATCACTCCACAAGTGGAGCTCAGGCTTGTGGAGTAGAACGATTGTAAAACACACATTGGCCTTATGCCAGTGGAACATCCAGGTCATAGAAAATGAGTCGGCACCCACACAGCACTTAGCCTCACTCAAGATTATCAGTCTATGGTGGAAGACTGGAGATGGTACTAGAAAAGGCTAAATATAGGTAGAGCCCCTAGGGTTGGTTGTTGTCTGCCTGGTGACATACTCTCAACATACAGCTGCTTGGTTATTCTGAGGATGGGGCTCACTTTCTTCTTGAGGAGTTACACAGGCAACCTCATTGCTTCCCCAAGATACACCCATACTTGTTTAGCAAAAGCTGTAAAGTCTTTATCTCGGAGAAAAACCTTTCTGAAGGAAGTAACATGGCAAGGAGGTGACAATGGAGGAAAATTAGTTTTAGATGGTGAATTCGTTGGTATACTCTTACATGTTCTCTGAGGTTTCTTAAACAACGGAGAGATGTCTTTTATGACATGTGACTCTGACTTTGGAGACTGGAATGTCATCACCCGTGTTTCCTTCCTACAGAGATTTCCAGAAAATGGCTCTGGGCCCGCACATATGGGTGATTTATCACTCTGGAATGGCTTCATGCAGATAAAATAACCAGACCATTAATGGCCGTGCTTTTACCCAAGGCTACGATAACACATGACTGCATCGATATGGAATTCTAAGGGCATGTTTCTCTTGTCATTCTTCTCGGTTGAAAAGACCAGAAATGTAGAAGGTATCTGACGTTAGATTGCCCACCTTTAGCCTCGGGGTATCAGTTCAAGAAGAAGATTTAGGTTCAAATATGTGCCTATCATCTGATATAATTGATCACTGATGCCAATTGGTGTTATTTTTAACAGAAAACTGTCAGACTTCCTGTTTTTCTGGGCCAAACTTGCACGAAAAATCTGTATTTTTGCAAACTACTCCAGACTGTTGTACAGTTTTGCTGAATTTTGGCGTGGAGAACTGTTATGACATATCAAGCTTGTGACTCTAGAACTGTCTTCATGCTTGAACCCTGCTTATTAAATTACCCCCATAGCTGCACTTGCAAAGTTTGATTTTGCACATTTCCAGTAAAGGGCACCTGCAGCATTTCTTCCTCTTTTCATCTTGAGGTCGTAATTTGTTGTGAAAAACGGTCCTGTATGACTTCTCTTAAGTTGACTTCCCTTTAATAAGACATTCACCTGCTTAGATTGTTTATAGATTTGTAGGAGAATTCCCTGTCTACTCTTGAATTGGGTCAGATGTTAGCTCCTAGAGCTCAGGTCTAGAGATAAACAAGAGCCTGTGTGGTGAATCTGTAAAAGAGCTTTGATCTTTCTCCACATAGAAGGCCCTTAAGGCTCTTATGTGCTTTGTCTGTGAATGGCCAGTCGATTTGGTTGTAAACTCGGTTCTGCCTGTCGTCGCATCAATCCGCAGGCAAGTTTACCTCCAAAAGCAGCTCCCATTGTGCCTCAGAGACCCCACCCCACTCCTGTCCACCCTCAGCCAGTGAAGTGAGATCACTAGATGGCTTGCTCGCTTTTGTCATTGTAATGAGGCCAAGCCAAGGCCAGAGGTGTCAGCAGTACGATTCCCAAACACACTCTGAATGCTGAAGCCTCTCCCTCTCTGCAACGTCCCTACACCCTCCCTCCTACCTTCAATCACACTCCGCTTTTCTCCCCTAACTTTTGAGTCTGTTTGAATGAGCTGAGGCTCTCCATCTTGCCTTCCACCCCTCCTTCCTCCTGCCTTCACAGCTTTTTTTTTTTAGTCCACAAAGAAACTCTCCCTCATTTGGACTGCCTGTATGCAGTCGAGAAGACTGAGACAGCAGCTGGCTGTGAGTGCCGGAGAGGGGCAGAGAATTGATTACGCCTATCCGGCACTCTGCGTGAAATTGCAAAGTAACTGTGGAGACCGCTGTGTTTTGTCGGGGCCAAAGGTGCCCCTGCTTGGAAATAAGCCACACAGAATCCCCATTATCACTCTACTCATAGAAATAGGAGCCAAGCTAGGCGACCGTCACATGCTAATTCCTTGCTAAATCCGCTGCTGTGGAGGAATGCTTATTGTGGAAAACGGAGCAAGGATAACAGCTCTAGTGTGCAGTGTTACTCTGGAGAACTGATTGTTGTCTACTCACAAATAGCACAATACTAGTGGCAGACACTGTGTAAGCATATTATACATAAAGTTCATTTAAAGTGGATATTGTAGTGCTCCTTTTTCCTCGTGCACCTTTTAAAGTAGCTGGTGTTGACATAGCAATAATTTTCTTAACCACTGAGATTAAAGCAAAGCTGTGAAACAGTTTTCCTTTTACAAATGAAAAGTTTACATCATAAACAATAAAATGCATTGCTGCTCAATTCAGTACACTCATTAACCCTTTGAAACCTGAGCAAACTGGCGTGATTTCTTTCAAAAACATGGTAAGAAGACAATGAGCAACTGAACAAGAAATTACCCCAAAATTAGCAAGAAAATTATAAAAAAGTTACTAGAAAATGAAATGGAAATTAGCACAAGAAAGAACGAAAAGTAAAAAAACAAAAATTAACAAGGATATTACCTGAAAATTATCCCCCGCAAAAAGTAAAAAACAAAAACAAACACAGAAATTACCTGAAAATTAATAAAAAATGTAAAAAGTTACGAGAAAATTACCCTGAAAATTAGGAGGGAATAAGTAAAAAACAAAAAAAAAAGGAAATTACCTGAAAATTTGCTAAAGAAAAATAAAAGTAAAGAATGAAAACAAACAGGAAAATTACCTGAAATTCTGCACACAAAAAAAGCAACAGCATTATCAGAAAATTACCTTAAAATGATAAAAAAAAAGTAAACAAAAAAATCAAAAACTAACAAGGAAGTTACATGAAAAAAGTGCTACATATTTTTTTCACAATTTGTATATTTTTCCTGTATTTTTTTAAAAAACATTTCTAATAATTTACTCTTTCTAAATCTCTCTTTAAAACTAATTTTAAGGTTGTTTTAACTTATTTCCTAAAATCTGTGGGACCTTTATTGCCAAGTTTCTCATCACCTTTTTTCCAATTTTTTCAAAAGAAATGAAACCAATTTGCTCAGGTTTCAAAGGTTTAATTCTGTTGCTACAGCCTTACTTTCTGGAATGGCCAGAAGCTTGTGGTGACTAATGTTAGTGAATGTTTGGAAAATTTACATAGCTGTTGTGTAACTGACATTAGTGAGTAAGTTATCAGTCTGAATGTCTTTTTTTTACTATCATCACACTATGCAAGAGTTGCAGTGTCTTCATAGAGCAAACTTTTTCGAAACAGCAGCCATTGTGTCTCCAAGTGGCAGTTACAGAATGATGGTAAATGCTAAAATGTAACAGAAGCACAAGCAGAGAGGCATAACATAGTAAGTATGATGACTCAGTAATGTGATTAACATCGCCGTATCTAGCTCATGTTTGCTAATATTAGACAAACACTGTCGCTCACACCACATCATGTAAGGCTGTCACAGTCCCTATCACAACTGAAACAAGTCAGGGTGTGCTTTATTGATTCTAAAATTGATGTTTTATTCGTAACAGAAAGTTGGGTTGACGTAGTCTTGCTTAAAGCTGGATTTTTGCGGTGAGATTGTAACGTAAAGAGGGATATATTTTTCTATGGGTTTTGTAGTTCTTATCAATGAACAAGGAGCCATCCATCAGTCTTTGCAACTGGAGGCTTGTTTAACACACGTCAGTACTCTCTTCTCAGAGGGAATGTCAGCATCATGCCAGGAACCTTACACACATATACAACCCTCCATCGGAAAATGATGCCAAAACAAACTTGAAAAAGAACCCTAGTTCATCTTTACTCCACGTCACATGTGTTTTAATTTTATCATGAATAGCACCTTTTGGAAGGTAGTGTGTGTGCCCCTAAAAATGGCAGCAGCCACAAAACCACCCTTGGGATTGGGGCCAGTTCAAAAGCAGTTCAGGAGCACACCAAGAAATATTCAAACCAGCTATTTCAATTTAAGCATGTCCAAAAAACCTGGCATTTTTCTCTGCAAGCAGATTTAAAAGGTGCCAGGTCATGTGTGGTCAGCGGTCTTTGGAATCTGAAACGCACTTATGGATGGTTAAGCATGGACTGACTCCCCATATTTTATCCACAAGTAATGGAATATCAGAGAGCTGCAGTGTTCTTTTTTGTCATTAGTTGTAGTGGTTACTATGGACAATTTAGCAGGTTTCCCAGCGTGACTGATAGCTCAACTGTAGAGACCACCTGCATATATCATTCAGTGACTCCATCTTTAAGAATTGGTTAAAACCTAATAAGATATTCTTCTTAATGTCAGAACATTGAAACAAACAAAAAAAAAACACCTAAAAATGACATTAAAACCTTGAATACAGTAAATGTAATTCTCATGAACATAAATGAGTATACGTGTCAGAATTTCAACATTGTTCTCTGTTATTTGTTTAAACCTCATGTTGTGGCTAGGACATGTGACCCGTGAGTCAAACTGGAGCAGGAGAGCTTTTCTCTTGACTCATCAGCCGGTTGCATTCTCAGCCTGGAGAGAATGGACAATGTTGTTTGTGTCCTGCTTTCCTTCAACTGCAAACTCCAAGCAAAGTTTACATAAACGTAAATTAGCTTCAAATTAGTAGACTCAACATGGCGGTTTGTGCACCCAGTACACACTCCCAAAATTGGCTCTCACTGGCAATGAAGGTCTTATAGGGATGTTTTTGATTTCTCAGTTCTGCCCTCTCATTTCTCTCTCAACACTCCTGCACAGAGAAGCCCAGCTCTGCTAGCTCACATCAAAAGCCTTAACAAGCAACAGGGTTTTTTTTTTGTCTATGACTTATCTATGGCCACCTACCCACCCTCAGATGACAGCTCCTCGACATCAAACGGGCAGAGTTACCCAGAGGCCCTTTGTGTGGGTTCAGGTGGTGACTAGAAAGCCTCCTGAACCTCCACTGTAATGAGTGACTAGGCAGTGCCAGCGCAGGTGAGCGCCACAGGAATTTGATGACCGCAAGCCTTTGAACCTCAGAGGAGGGAAGTCTGAGTGTGTGTGTGCGCATCTGTGTGTTAGGAAGTGCGCAAGAGCTACAGTCAGGTCACCAATGACAGCGGTTGGGTAGTAATGATCAGTGGGGGAGGCTGGTGGGGGTCTGGGTGTTCCAATTAGATAGGAAAAGAAATGCATGTAGAAGCAAGAAATGCTCTAGCATGTAATACTGTAACCATAGTACTATTATGGGCGACAGGAAATTTGTATCATTATGTTCTTCTAAGGATGGTAATCCAAGTCTTTCCTTGCCACTTTTAATTGCTTGCCATGTTGATGCTTGCATGAAATGTTAATTTCAAAGGTCCAGTGGTTAAAGTGGTTCCTGTGCAATTAGAATATTTAATGATCAGTCTGCAGAAAACAGAACCCTGTCTGCTTATATTTAGAAACTCATTCTACGCGTCTTAAAACATGCTTTGTTCCAAGGGTTGCAACTAATGATTATTTTATTTGTCGAGTTATCTACCAAAATTTTCTTCTATTAATTGTTTAAGGTACAAAATGTCAGTAAACAGTGGAAAAAATGCTCATCACAAGTTCCCAAAGCCAATGACGGCATCTTCAGATATTTGTGATGATCCCAAACAGCAACAATAGCTTGTTAACTGTCACAGAAGAGAAAGACAGTCAGGAAATATTTGCATTTGAGAAGCTGGAGCAAGTGAATCATTGCCAGTTTGTCTTAAAAAATTACTTTAATTAGCAAATTTCTTTCAGATTCAGATTGTTGCTGCTTAAATTGCTCATGTAAATTCTGTTTTTTTCCCCCCCACAGGGACCTGCGGAGTAACATGATCAGTCGTATTGAACCAGGCGCTTTCCTCGGATTGCCAGCACTCAAAAAACTGTGAGTAGTGGTGGAGCTTCTGCAGCCTCACTGTCTTTTTTTAATGTGGTCTCTGCAAGTGTGTGCATACTCTACATCCACACATTTACCCCCTCCGGGATTTCACTGAGGTGTCTTTTATATTATTGCGACCAAAAGATCTAAACTCTTGCTTTTTTTAAAGGCAGTTAGGAGTGCTTGCTTTAATTACTTGCCATGTGAGAATATGAATATTGTGAGTGAAGAGGCGCCTCTTGTTCAGTGTGTCCTCTTGTGATTATTTGTCATATTGAAATGTGGTCAAAGCCATTTTCTTTTGGTGTATTAAAAATTGTAGAATTGTCGTGTTGTGGCTCCAATGCTTTTACAAATTCTCTAACAGTTAATATAGGGTCTGGGCTGTGCAGGCTGTATGTGCAAGTGTTATTTTTAATAGCATTTAGTCAGAGACTGCTTCACTGCTTTCAGCAATGACGCAATCATATATTGTATTTAAAGCAGCTGTTGTTATGTGTGTGTCTATGCAATGTGTAGTGCGTGTTCTAGCAGGTCCACAGTGTATCCAGTGTCCATAAGGGAGCATGGTCAAGCAGCAGTCTATTTCTACTGCCTTGTTTTCTCTGGCCCACTGCCAGAAACCACTGCAGACAGCATGAGGCCTTATATACTTTCACACACTAGAGGAAAAAAAGGAGGCGGATATATAAATGTGTGTGTGTGTGTGTGGTGTCTACAAATGTCATGTGATGATAATTCTGATATGCAGAGAACACAGTCCATCTGGGATTTGTGGTGTGTAAGTGTGGGAGGTCAGAAAGTGTGTACACAAGCGTATAGTTGTGTGTTTCTCTTTGTGTATGTGTGTGTGCATGAGAGAGAACACAGCATGAATTGGAATCATCCGACAGTGCCCAGCCGCTGCCAACACAAACTTGAGCTTGGCTGCTGCTGCGGAGCAATAAGAGCGAGACAGGAAGGCAGTCAGCTCCTTGGCTCAAGCCTGGCCTCATTTCCCCCCCTCATCTTCACTCCATATTCATGCCACACTCACGGATTCATGAGTGCCTATATGTCTTCTGCATATTAAAATCTTTACCCCCCCACACACACAAGCTATTCATGAGGCTTTCCTTATCACCACACAGCGATCTGCAACCTCAAATGGACATGTTTGTTCCGGAGTACAGTTTGGTTTTGCCTGAGGGTAACAACGTTTAATTGGCCCCACCGCCCGCCTCAGTTAATTTCAAAGGGTAGTTGTCACTCACTCGACTGTGAAAGGGAGGGAGCACAGAAATGGGATGATGAGCGAAGGAGAGGATGAGGTAGTGCCGGACCCTGGGAATGTAAACACAGAAGCCCTACATCAAAGGTTGGCATCCTCCGCTACACATCCACCCCACGTTTTTTTTCCCATTTTTGGAAAATGGGAGTGGAGTTAATTGGCAGCAAGAAGTACCTAAAAATAGATCTTTACCAAGTTGTTATATCACATTTATTTGACATACCTTTGGCACATGCTTCTTTACATTTCTCCTTGTCCTTATCTTTGACTCTACTCCAGACAGTCTTTGATTTCCCTCAGTATTGCCTAATTAGATTACTTCTCATTTCAAGACGTGCCATTTGGAGGGGCCATTCATCTTATGTGTTTTGTCACAGAGCAGTGACAGGGGCATTTAAAGAGAAGGCTGCAGAAGTTTGGGTGAAGTGGGTTCTACACATCCAACACATTTGTCTTTTTGACACACTCAAAGGCTAGTTGTATTTCAGAGGCAGCTGTAGTTAAGTCGTTGTAAACAAAGTTAGTGAGTCGTGTTTTCATACTGCTTTGGAAAGTATGGGTTTGGTAGAGTGGTTCAGAAACACTTAAGCTTCATATGTGCCATACCTAGTGCAGCCATGTGCATAGGCTGAGAAGTTTCGTCATAGGCTCAGCAACAGATGACGTGCACCTTCTCAAAAATGTAACCATGAAGATACCACGTGGGCGTTACAAGAACGATAATTGGTCAGCACGGGCTGCTTCTGATGCCAGTAGAGATTATCGAGAGTGAAGACAACAGTTGATAAATGGCTCCATTTTCTCCTGCTTTTCAGCAGCACACATCTAGCAAAGTCATCTTCACTGCAAATTTTATGCCCCCCCACACATTATCACAGTGAATGAAACCATGTGACCTCCTTAGAACTGTCTCATAGTCAGTAGTGAAACAAGTTGGAAGTTCTAACTGTTGCACATCAATGAAAGAGTGTAAACAGAGTTACTGTGGGGAATATAATTAAAGCATGATACAGCCTGATCATGTATGACGAATTTATCTGGCGTTGCAGTGGTGCATCAAAGGGAAATATTAAACACTGAACTATTAATCAAAAGTGATGTTGTCAGTTTCTACAGCGTGACTCCAATTAACCCCTTGCGTCAGTGCCTCAGTCCCCATGAAAGGGTTTGACCTGAATTTTAAGTCAGTTTTAAAGTTAACCGTTGAAACTGAAATGCAAAAAAAAGATCAGTGTTTGAAGAACCAGGCTTCCCTCCCCAGTAAATGTATTTCTGTTTAACACACATAACAAAAATCTAATGAAAAGATCAGTTTTTAGTGGTCAAACTTGTTGAAAACGAAGAAAATCATATGTATATTCATGAATTTCCACTAGTTAAGGAACAGTGCAACCTAAAAGAACGGGTTCAGTGGAGTTTGTTTTCCTCTGATTTCCAGAGGAGCTGCTTATAAGACCAATGCTCAGGTCACAGTTCTGTGCACATGTATACTAATTTAAAGTCAAACCATGCTGAAAAAGAAACCTCTCCCTGGATTTATGAAACAAAAGTACAGTCCATGTCAAGTTAAAACCAGGTCTACAGATGAGAAAACTAGCATAAAAAGAACTCTCAACCTGCACCGTTACCACAGGACTAACATCTGATGTACAAGTAGTCAGGTGGTCCCACTCGTCTGGGGTTTTTTATTCGCTCAGGGAGCTCAGATGTAAGGTGCACTGTTGGTCACACCCTCAGAGGGAAAGACAAGTGCATAACTTATTTCACTTTCCATACAGTTCAAACACATTTTCCGCACACAAATATATTCAAACACCCCCGTCTCTGACAATATACAACACTCTAACCCCCGGGCCTCAGCCCTCTTTACTCTGCATTCCACCAACAGCTGAACAGTCTTGAGCCTAATCACATCGGGCTATTTTTGCTGCTGCCCCTCGTATCATTCACAACAACTTAAGCACTGCGCTGAAACAGTCCTACGTGCTGTTAACGTGCCACATGCCTGTGGTTGGAAGATGCATTTGAGATTAGTCTTTGGAAATGAAAACTAGTCGACTAGTAAAAGCAGATGGGGATAAAGCCAGAAAAGGTGGATTCATTTGCAAAAATGATGTTAGTCTCTTACAGTAAAAGTGTGTTAAAGCAATTCACCACCTTGCCTTTAGTCCCTTGATGTAGCTGTAACTTGAAGATTTGAATCCAGGCGATAAAGTGAGATGAAAGTATGCCTTTAGCTAGGGGAGCCCCCTCCCTCCACCCGTTCACTTCTCCTGTGTTATCCTTCCCCTGACACACAATGCTCGCACAAATTGGCAAGCCTGCAAAAGGCGGCTTTTTCTTCTCTTCCAAGTGGAACTAATAACCTCACACAGTAAATTCCCCAGCTGGTACCTTAAGGACCAACACCAATAATTACATAAATGTTCGGATGTTAGCATATGCCCGACAGTCATTTTCCAGGTATCATTTTGCGTCGCATTCCTCGAGCACCCCAGGATACAGTTTAGCTGTTCTTGGGTTGAGGTAATCTTTCTTTTCTCCCAGGCTCTTGTTTCTCTTCTTGGCACTTTTTCAATGATTGGATCATTCAGAGAAGAATACGTGTTACAGCTAATGTGGAGATGGTGTGTCTGTGAACCTTTGAGTCACTGGGAATGGTTGCTTAAGATTATATCTGTCTGGGAAGTTAAAGAGCTATAAATGTGATTGTTGGAAAATAGCCATATTGGGAAACTTATCAAAGCTATTTAGGTTTCAGGAATTTAAAAGCTGCACTAGTATTATTATCAACAACAGATCAGATGTTTTCCCTTATTTCTTATCTTGGTAATCGTGAGAGGTCAAAACTAGAGGTCTTCGCAGTTCCAAGATGACAGACTTGAACCCAAATGGGCCTGAGAAATTTTCTCCGTGATCCAATTTGACCCGATGATTTTAAAAAATATATTTACCCAGCCTCTTTTTACCCATGTTAGAGGTAGATCGTCGTTGTTATGCTACACATGGTTAGATTGGTGAGAGGTTCAGTGTATTTTAGGGAAACCATGAGCACCAAAGTATAACTCATTCAGATTTACTCGCACAGTAAACAAAAGGAATGGACCCAAACCTGTATAAGTCCCAAGACGGGCCTTGGGTCCAAGGGTCTGGGTAGACCCATGAGGACCTCTAGTCCAAAGTCCAGCAACACTTTCAGTATTAGAAATAACTTAATTGTAAGACCGATGCACGTCCACTTGTTGGGTAGGGTGTGTGCTTGGGTGGGGTCCTAACCCACCGGTGGAGGAGCACTGTATCAGAGGATGGTGAACTTAAGCTTACCTCCAGGAGCCTGGAGCCTCCAGTGAATATTTCCTCTTTGCAGCCACTTCTGAATGTTTGCACATTGACTGTAATTCACAGAGGCAGGATCAG
Source organism: Cephalopholis sonnerati (assembly GCA_019142605.1). Taxonomy (NCBI): domain Eukaryota; kingdom Metazoa; phylum Chordata; class Actinopteri; order Perciformes; family Serranidae; genus Cephalopholis; species Cephalopholis sonnerati. Next base: position 13,497,065 of record JAGQAX010000023.1, read on the forward strand.
TCTTTCCCGTGTTCGGTCGTGGACTCGCCTTTGATTCCTTCTGAAAGGCGTCAGGAGTCTCACACACTTCCATCTGATGTTTGCCAGAGACATCATGTTAGGTCACATCCAGGGGAGAAACACACACTTTTGACGTTTTTGACATTAATCATAGGTGATTAATCATCTCCCAGAGTGTTACTGTGCCTTTGATGTGCAGGTTCCCCCCGGAGGCCCACACAGACACATTATCTAAAAATCACCTTGAACGTTGTAAACCTGTCAGCTGAATTTTTGGGCTCTATGCCTCAACCTGTCTCTGTTTCTTTTTTCAAAGACCCTGCTATACTTTATCTCAGTGATGTTTTCCTGTTTATCAGTTTTTCTCATGATACAATCAGAATTTCGTGGCTTATCATGATGTCCCAGCCTAGCTGATGGTCTTTTGGACCATTGTAGCTGTCAGGTTGTGTTCATTCTGAAATGTGGAAGAAATAAACCTGAAATTTCTTTTTCTGTGTGCTACAGGGACTTGTCCAACAACAGCATCGGTTGTCTCAACGTAGACATCTTCAAAGGCCTCACCAGTCTGATCAGACTGTAAGTCATTTTTATGAATATATTAATTGTTTGTCAAACCAGGTGTTAATATAGTCATGTCTTTGTAATCAAATGTGATGAATGATTATTGTTTTTCCATCTTTCTTTTTTTCCCAGAAATCTTTCAGGGAACATGTTCTCTTCATTGGCTCAGGGGACTTTTGACAGCTTGGTGTCTCTGAAGTCACTGTGAGTATGATGACAAGCATGATGTATGATGCAAGCATCCCTGTGTGATTGTGATGTCTAAATATTTACATGAAAATTACTAAGATCAAAACTGTTTTTAATGAATGGTGTTTAAGGCTACATCCACACTAATACGTTTTCATTTAAAACACCATTTTAAAATGGAAACAGTCTCAGCACACACAGGCGTTTTAGCACCATCTCTAAATGACTAATGACAAACACCCCTGAAAACACATATCACTTGACTGTTCACGCACACTGGGCATGTGCGTGCTGACTTAAACAGGAAGCAAAGTGTGTGCTCTGCTGTTGGTTGCTTAGTTACAGATAATACCACAAGATGGCAAAAAGTAAGACCAGAGATTCTTTGCTTTGACCAATGACGAGTTCCAACCGTTACTGAAAGTAACACATGAGTATAAACCCGGTGTTTGTGTCGTCATCGTTAAAACGCATGTTTGTTTCTGCCTGTCTAAACTAAAATGCAGCCCTGGAGTTTTCAAACTAAAATGGGTCAGCAGTGTTTTCAAAGGTCTTTATTTTAGAGGTTTCAAAACACCAGAGTACTGTGGACACTGTCAAAGTAGCTGTAGTATCAGTGTGGACGTAGCCTAAGTCATAAAATGCGTGTTTCTGTAAATCCACAGAGAGTTTCAGACACCTTACCTGCTGTGTGACTGCAACCTCCTGTGGCTGCTGCGTTGGATCAATGAGAGAAACATCATGGTCAAGAACACCAAATGCTCCTTCCCCCAGTCTCTCCAAGGCCAGCTCATTGCCTTCATCAGCCCAGAGCTCCTCACCTGCGGTAAGAACACACACCCCTGAGCTACACAGAAACAAAAATTTGAACATTTGTGTATACAGGCTTGACACAGCAGAAAGATGTCACCCTAAAAAAGTAGTTGTTGAATCATTTGCTATTTCAGTGACACCATCTGATGTGTCATTTGTCCAGTCTCAGACATTTTGAAAGGTTGAAATAAGTCATGCTGAGTTGTCACAGAGATTGTAGTGTCAAAATGGCACGCTGTCTCTTTAATTTTTCTATTTTGGTATCAGTGAGGCTGCTGGTGTTTGGGGAACGGGGGCTTGTGCAATGACACGGGAGATAAGGAAAGGGCTGCCCAGGCCAGTGCTGCCTTTGTTTGTACTTGCTCATGTCTTATCAGTTTGGCACTCATCACAGTGAGGGATTATGAAATACATGGCACAGATCTAGCAGGAGCCGCCGCCTGACATGAATGACAAATTACCCAGAATTCAAGGCACTGTTTTAGTTTCCCCATGTGTCCAGAAAGTGCCGAAATTGAAACAAAAAGGCATTGTGTCCAGAGAAAATGGAATTAAAAAATATTTGTGACAAATATGAACTAAGTAACAATATTTTTTTTCTGGGAGATTCGACTACCGTGAATCTCTTCCTAATTTCTGTGTGGTGTCCTCAGATGCTCCACTCGAGCTGCCCTCCTTTCAGCTGACTCCGTCCCAGCGTCAGGTCGTCTTTCAGGGGGACAGCCTGCCATTCCAGTGTCAAGCCTCTTTCGTGGCCGAGGACATGCAGGTGCTGTGGTACCAGAATGGCCGTATGGTCAAGCCCGACGCCGCCCAAGGGATCTTCATTGAGAAGCGCATGGTGCAGAACTGCTCTCTAATTGCTAGGTACGGCAGTGTACACTCATGCTTAAGCTAACTGAAGGTGGTGAGTGTACTGTCTGTGATAACTGGCATTATATGAGGAAAACAAATCATCATTCATTGACACTATGTTGCATTTTCTTTTATCCTATATTTCCCTTTGGGATAAATGAAGCATCTCTGCGTAGCCCTTTGTGTTCACCATCAGACTGACAGTTCTCTGGTTTCTCCTTCATGTTTCCCATCAGTGCGTTGACCATTTCAAACATCCAGCCCGGCTTCACTGGGAACTGGGAGTGCCGAGTCAGGACAAGCAGGGGCAACACCACCAGGACTGTCCACATTGTGGTGTTGGAGAGTTCTGCAGAGTACTGCGCTCCTGAACGCGTCTCTAACAACAAGGGAGAGTTCAAGTGAGTGCACGCTCACATTTACATGGACAATAAAGAGAATATCAGATATCATTTTTGACCAAAAATCTCAATATCATATGGTGAGACAATATTGTAAAGTTGGTGCTTTCACAAAATGTTTACACAGTTTGATTTTTGATAATTATCAGTAATATGGATGTCACGAAGAAGTGAGTAAATAATAGAGCAGCTACAACAGTCTGTTAAGTTCAGAAAATGACTTCACTTTGATGTAATGCAGCCTTTAAACAACTTTATTATATCCAAAATCTAAGACAATATGTAATCCCATATCACAGTATTGATATTATGTCCATTTTGCTCAGCCCTACACACACACACATCAGCAGACACAGAAGTACTCACGTATACCAGTCATCTAAAGATATGAGTACAACTCTATGCTGTGTAAATCCTAAATTTTATGTTTAATTTTATGTAGTTTAAAAGCTTTGTTTTACCTAGGCCTACCAGATCCAATCATGTCACACATCCAGCTTTTATACTTCCTTATATTGCTGGTTATTTTGGCTTACAATGGCTTATTGGGTATTGCAGAAATTAAATTACATTAGCAAACATTAGCTGTATTCATATGTTAATCAGACCTTGTTTTTTGCCAAACTGCATTCTCACAAAGTAAATACATACTATGAACTAGTGCTTAGGTATTACATGTTCAGCATGCTGTCATGTTAAGCACTCTGGCTCCCCCTTGTGGTGTAATATATAAATTACTTCAAGGCTCAGGCCACAGTCAGTACATCTCTGTGTTGCTATTAATGTTACACACATCATGACACGAAGTAAGGAGAAAACTAGGAGGTTGTATATATTAGTTAACGATGAATAGAAACAGCAGGACTGTGTTTGTTCAACTCCCTCTAGGTGGCCCCGCACCCTGGCCGGGATCAGAGCCTACCTCCCATGCAACAGACTGCCGTCAAGCGCAGGCACCTACTCAGGCAGCTCGGGCGAAGAGCAGCGGGCGTGGCGCTACTGCGATCGCAAGGGGCTGTGGGCGGAGGAGGACTACTCCCGCTGCCAGTTCCAGAAAGATGTCACCAGATTTCTATACGTCATCAACCAGGTCCGTGTCTGGTTAACGAGACTGTGATTTTCTGCTCTGTAACCTCGTTAACTGTCTTTGTTTCAATATGAATTCACTCCTTTGAGTTCATCTCATCCTGTCTGTGTCTCCCTCTTTGTTTGGACCATTTCAATCACATACTGACTAATCGTCTATCTCTCTATCTTTCTGCCAGATGCCTCTGAACGAGAGCAATGTGGTGGCCAGGGCTCGACGTCTGTTGGTCTACACAATAGATGCTGCCAACTTCTCGGACAAGATGGACATTATTTTTGTGGCTGAGATGATTGAGAAGTTTGGCAAGTTTGTTGAGAAGTTTAAAGATGTAAGTACTTTAGTGGTTGCCTTTCTGTCTGTGTACTTTTTGCGAGTAGAATGTGATGCATGTGTTAGGTATTTCCCCCTTTCAAGGACAAATAGATTAATGCTCAACAGCTGTTTGTTGTCATGTTGTTTAATGAGAAAGGATGTCTTGTCATGACTTTGGGCACAGCTGTAGGCCCACGGAAAGAAAAGTTTTCAAAGTAAAGGAGCTCCTAGCATGTTGTAAATGCTGTAAGCAAAGTTTAGTTGGGAGACACCATGCTTCAAATGTAGTCACCTAGCTTTGAGTCTCTCCCTTGAGCATGTGTTAAGGGCTGTTTGATACAAACAAGATGCTGGCTAAAGATATGTCTTCTAAATCTATCCATCCATCTATCCGTAGAGCTGCTGGTACGTGTAGTCAGACAGTCAGTTATTATTACAACTTTTCCAAGCCAGTGCCATGAATTTCCTAGCTGTTGAATTCTTTAATTTGTGTATTCACTCGTGCCAAATTTCTTGTCTCCCAGCTAGGTGAGGTGATGATAAGCATGGCCAGTAACTTGATGCTAGCCGATGAGAGGGTGCTCTGGATGGCTCAGCGTGAAGCCATGGCCTGCTCCCGCATCATTGCCTGCCTCCAGAAGATTGCTGTCTACCGTCTGGCCACAGCCCAGGTCTTCTCTCTGGTTAGTCCCTTCAACAACACTATAGGCCTTATTCTTTGGCAGTTTTTTGGCACTTTGGTATTTTCCTAACCTTGACAGGAACGTGGAAAGTCCACACAGAGATGCCCTGGCTGATAGGTGCTGTCGTGCAGCGGTTAGCTATCCTTATTGTACCAGTGTTGGGCAAGTTACTCCAAAATGTAATGTATTACTGTGAATAATTTTATAATTATTGCACTCTGTTTAGAGACACTACTTTTGTGTTCACCAAAATGACCTCAGAAGAACGACTCAGAATTTTAAACAGATTAGGGTCATGTTGTTTCACAGCAGTAATCAAAGCAGTTCAAGTTCAGTTTATTACAGTTCATTTAAGTACATACAGTGATTAATACTACATTTTAAAATCCCCTGCTTTTAGTAAAAATACTGTGATAATATAGAACAATTAAGTAGCCTAGACATTTAAAATAAATGAATAGCTGGAGAAAGAGGGAGGGTCAGGCAGAGGATCAAAGTCTGATCATTATAAGATACAGATAAATATTTGTGAGCTTATGATATGAATCACAATAAACAAATGTTGAGGTTAGCACAATAAACAGAATGACATGCAATTAAGTCACTATGATGAACGCAAAGTAATGCCACAGAGCTGAAAGACCCACCTGCTGCTGCCAGGTGTGACAGTCAGCTACAGTAGCAGTGGAGAGAGTGGAGTGGAGAGCAACGGGGGATGTGAATGGAAACATATCTAACATATAGGCTACTAACATCACCCACATGCGCCCATCTCTGGGATGAGGAAACAAACTAACTGAAGGCCAGCTCCTTATCCCCTCTTCTTTCTAGCAGCCTTAGGAGGCAAAAGCAGAATAGGATACATTGTCGACGTTGTAGGTTTATTAATGGAAACACACCAAACATTTAGTATTTTTCCTCCTATGTGTAGTGCTATTTATCAGTTTAGATTGTTTTGATGTGAGCTGCAGGGTGTTTGAGATATTAGCCGTAGAGATGACTGCCTTCTCTTGAATATAATTGGCACTCGGCTTGTGGTAGTTAAAGTGCCCAAAGAATTATTTCCAAACACTCAACAGCAAATTCTCTTTCCAGAAAAAACTACAACCACAAACCAAATTAATATGCAGAAGGAAGCGTGCATCTTGTCAGAGGCCGCACGAGAGCTGTAACCTTAGCTAGCTCAGTGGTGCTAGGTGAGTAGTAGATGCACGCTTCCCTCTGCCCAGTGATCCGGTTGGCGGGTGTAGTTTAGTAGGAAAAAAAGTAGTACCTGCATGAAACCGCTCACAACAAGGTCTTTGGATTATCTTCAGTGCAATTTAGTTCCACTAACCTGGAGAGAAGGCATACATCTTTACAGCTGATATCTCCAACACTCTGCAACATGCACCAAAACAATCTAGACTGATAAACAGTGCTACAAGTAAGAGGAAAAATATGTTTGAATTTTGGGGTGAAATGTCCCTTTAAATGAATTGAGTCAGGTTTCATTGTTCCTGTTGTCCTTCCAGACATCCCCCAACATAGCACTGGAGGCTCACGCTGTCAGGGCCAACGACTGGAACGGCATGACCTGCATGTTGTTCCAGAGGCTCAGCCCCACACCTGGACAGGACCGCCAACTCACCTTCAAATGCAACACAACCAGCTCATTCTCCAGCATCCTTCACAAGGTCAGCTCCTACTAGAAATAATTAGAACTCGTCAGCAGGTTGCTTTGGGCAAGGTTTTCTCATGGGGTGTAGTTTTGATTGCAGCAAACATATAAAAATCAACAAAACACTGAAAATATGGAATAGACTTTTATTTGATTGTGTCTCTTGTCCCTGTAGAGCACCATTGTCGAGGCTTCCTTGCAGCTGCCTCAGTCTCTCTTTACCCAGGCTGCACTCCCTGGACAGGTGGAGGACACGGTCTACAAGCTCCATCTACTGGGCCTCCGCAATGGCAAGTTTTTCCCCTCCACAGGCAACTCCTCCCAGCTGGCTGATAGCGGGAAGAGGAGGAGTGTTGCCACCCCTGTCATCATGGCCAAGATAGGTGAGTCATAATGTTGTGGTTTAATCATAAGTGTTTAACATGTTTATTTTTAAAAACAGAGTGAAGAAATCTGAAAATACTCCGAGATGTAATAACACTGACTCATAAAGCAGACACATTCTCACACAATAAAATGAAGCCTTGAAAGCACATTTTCACTGTCAGCTCTCCTGTCTGTGTTTTACCATCAGACGGCATGTCTTTGCGTGTCCTGAGGACACCAGTTAATATCACCCTGCGGCGGTTTGCCCGCGGCTCAGACGCTGTGTCCGCCTGCTGGAACTTCAGCCTGGCAGGAGGCCACGGAGGATGGCAGAGCGACGGCTGCCGCATCCTGGGCCATCATGACAACTTTACCACCATATCCTGCAACTCTCTGGGCAACTATGGCCTCCTGATGGTAGGCTGGGTTATTGATTTTGGCCGTTTGTGAGGTGATGGCTTCCATTGATCTGTATCAGTTAAGATGGAGATGGTGATGTGAAGTAACAATATTACTTTAAAACCATGAATTTATCTCCTCATTTGTCACACAGGACCTCAGCAGTGTGGAGTATTTCTCTCCAAGCATCCAGCCCCTGCACCCAGTCATCTACGCCACTGCAATCATACTACTTATCTGCCTGTTCACCATTATCATCAGCTACATCTACCACCACAGGTAAGACATTACTTTTGTGGTGTTATTTTTTATGTTTTAAGTCATATTTGTTTTGCTGTTCTTCATATTTACTACTCTGCAGGACTTGTTTCTCTGGTTTTGCCCCAAGTCCTCATTAATTTCTGCTCAATAGACGATGTTTTCTTTAATTATGATTGATCGTGTTAATGTTTATTTATTACAAATCTTTTTAGTTACATTTTTCCTTTGTTAATATGATGATACTGTTAATAATGGAGCATGACAATGATTGAAGGATTGTTTAAGTAAAGGTTTGTGTAGAGCCTGGTGATGAGGAATATCAACATTGTGAAATATGATTTTATGTCATGCAGGATTTGGATATTGTAATAAAGTGCAAGATTTCCCACCACCATTTTTTATTCATTTAACTTTATGTTTTTTTAATTCTGTTATTGCAAAACTATCTTCTGACACCAAAAGTTAGATTTTTTTTTCAATATTATTGCCTAGCCCTGGTGGGGTAAAGATATAACTGTCATTGTCTCATCCATAAGTAAGAAAAGCTTGCTCATCAGGGCATTTTAATTCTGTACTCTGCTCTTTCTGTGACCTCAGGTCTGTCCGTGTGAGCCGCAAGTTTTGGCACATGTTGGTCAACCTCTGCTTCCACATCTCCCTCACCTGCGGGGTCTTTGTAGGTGGCATAAATCAGACGCGATACGCAAGCGTGTGCCAAGCAGTGAGTATACGCCACCCGCACACCTCCAACACTCCCGCTGTGTTTGCCTCCAAACTTCAGCGCTGAAAAATGAACAAGCGCTTCGGATGTTTTCAAGGAAATAATGTTGGGAAAAGTTGCCTTTGGCAAAGTTCACTTGGCTCGTAAAAAAAAACTTGTGGAAACACAGGAAAAGATGCATAGAAAGATACAGTAGATCGTTTCCATGGCTGCAGGCGATCCTGCACCCTCCCCTCATGGTGCGTTGTGCTGAGACACATTACTTATTCATATTTCATTGCACAAAGTACCTGGATGAAAGATTTTGGCAGAGAACTTTTTGTTTATTTATTTAATCCCCTCTGGCATAAAGATATATCTCACAGGGTGATTTTTCAGCTCAGGCCGATGATGACATACTCAATACAAAATTGCTCAAGGATCATCGTGCCATTTAAAATACTCTTACGCACTGCAGTCCATCATTTTTATTTTTATTGGGGAAATTTAACAACGGGTGCTTTTTATCATTCAGACGAAGGAGATTGATTGCATTCCTTTATGCTTTTGTAAATGTCAGGTATATTATGGTGCAATCTCTTCTAGGTGGGTATCTTGCTGCACTATTCAACCCTGGCTACAGCTCTGTGGGTGGGCGTGACTGCACGCAACATTTACAAACAGGTAACACGCAAGGCGAAACGCTATGAAGAGCTGGACGAACCTCCCCCTCCACCACGGCCTATGCTCAGGTACGATATGCACACTCTTGCATTACAACAGTACGCAGCAAAAGTGATGCAGCTGGGTTGCATTTGCAACTTTGACTTTGCTGTTCAGGTATCATGTAATTTGTCTGTAAACTACCCGTGCCTCACTGTGGCGCAAGGGAGTTGTAGCCTGCTGCTGTAAGCGAAGAAGTGAACAAGCCAGAGTTAAACTTATTCCTTTCTGTCCTCTGTTTCTTCTGCGTCAGACCTGGATCTGCATAAGCATGCCAGTACAGATAAAATCACAGCAGTCTGCCAGTATAAACTACAATTGGATTTCTAACTGCTCAGAAGGAATAGGGGAATGTTTTAAATGTTTTTCAGAGGATGTTTTTGACACAATCAGGTCGTGTGAAGGTACCTGACACCTATCTTTATCTTTACTGGCAGGCAAGCCAGAGCAGGCAACATTAATGCTATGCTATGTTTTAAAATGACATCAGGTTTACATTCTTTGGATATTTTTACTTGACATGCAAGTAAGTGAGAACAGGTCCTTGAGCTTTCTCTTGTTATACGTGGTCATGTTTGTTGGTGAAACTGCCACATGGTGTCAGTGTAGAGGCCTGAAATACCATAGGACATGTGTGTCCAGTTCATGCCCGCTTGTCGTCCCGCAAGCAGAAATACTGAAACAGAACCTCCTCTCTGTGCTTTCTCCGAAAGGTTCTACTTAATCGGCGGAGGGATACCCATCATTGTGTGTGGGATCACTGCAGCAGCTAACATCAAAAACTACGGCAGCCGGACCAGTGCACCATAGTAAGTAGTCCCTGCATGGAAAGCAATTAAAGCTCCTATCTCTCAGTATGTGCTCATTGCATTGCAGTGTCATTTTATCTAAACAATAACATTTAACAAAGGAGCATCCAGGCTCGTTAGATTCTGTCCTCAGGAGGAGCTGGCTTTAGTTATCGACCGGCCAGGCTGCATCGCTTTAGTAAATAATGGATATTTTTATGAGGGTTGGAAAAGTTTATTCCCTGAAGTTCTGATTATGGAGGCCTATTAATGTTATGTGCATCCAAGCAACAAGCAACTGCTGCCAGTTTACAGCGAACTCCTCCACCCCGCTTCTACAGTAGCAGCTGTTAAGATTGTGCAACGTGGCTGACTAATTGAGAAATCTGGACCCGTATCTGTCTGAAGTCTTTGGAGTTTAATTAATTTCTCGCAAGCAAGACGAATCCAGCCCGTGTTATTAAATGTAATGGGACAGTTATTCTAAAAATGAGACGCAAAAGTTTTTCAGAGAGTCGTTCTAAGTTTGTGAAGTAAATAATGATGGTGACAGGTTAAGATGAGGAGATGTGGTATTGTTTTAACGAGCACTGTTGGCAATTTTCCTTTTAGGATGTGTTGTATAATTTCAGTAATTGCTAAATGATGAACTTGATATAATTAAGGGATGAAACATCTTCAAGAATCTTAAAAGCTACATCTATTATTAAACTGTAAATTAGATCTTTGATTTGTCTTGTCTGTCTGTTCCCCCTCTAGTTGCTGGATGGCATGGGAGCCCAGTATCGGGGCTTTTTATGGCCCAGTAGGATTCATCATCTTTGTAGACTGCATGTACTTCCTTAGCATCCTGCTCCAGTTGCGCCGCCACCCCGAACGCCGCTATGAGCTCAAGGAGCCGACAGAAGAGCAGCAGCATCTGGCTCCAGCCAACACAGAGGCAGGGCCAGATGGTCCCAGCAGCCACTGCCACCCCCTCACTCTGCAGCTCCAGCCTCACGAGGCGGCTTCCTCTATAGTGTCCGCTCCCCACACTGTGCCTCTGGCGGCCTTGGAGAATGAGCACACCTTCGCTGCTCAGCTGATGGGTGCTGCAGGGGCATTGGGGCTGTATGCAGCCCTGTGGGTGTTCGGGGCCATGGCTGTATCACAGGACCACCCCTTTGACTTAGCTTTCACCTGCCTGTTTGGGGTGGCCGCACTGGCACTCGGGGCGTTCATGGTGGCGCATCACTGTGTCAACAGGCAGGATATGAGGCGCTATTGGTCCCAGGCTTGTTGCTCTGGGAGACGAGCCTACTCCGCACAGGAGGACGTCCTTCTGCCACAGCCAGGCGTGGCAATGACATCCACAGCAGGGTCTGCAAGCAAGGCAGATGGGGAGTCAACAAAGTGTGGCCACAGCAGTGCAGACTCTTCTTACACAAACAAGAGTGCCCCGAGCATGCGCCACTCCACCCATGGCAGCAAGCTGACCAATCTGCACGCAGAGGCAGCGCAGTGCAAGTCTGCATCGGCCCCAGTGACTGCCAACGGTGCAGCCATTTTGGACAACAGCCTGACTGAACATTCACTAGACAATGAAATTAAAATGCATGTAGCACCAGTTGAGGTGCAGTTCCGCCCGATGAACAACATCAACAACCAAACAGCTGTCACAAACGGACACACAGGCAGGCATCACAAAAACAGAGCACGCGCGCACAGGGCCAGTCGGCTAACTGTGCTCCGAGAGTACGCCTACGATGTCCCCACCAGCGTGGACGGTAGCGTGCAGAGCGCCCCGCACAGACGTCACCACCATTATGACGTAGCAGCACGCAACAGCCGACGGGCGGCCTACATGGCCTACAGAGAGCGGCACCAGAGCCAGATGCAGCAGGACAGCAGTGACAGCGCAAGCTTGCCACGTCGCTCCCGCTACGCAGACAAAGGCGGTGGCAGCACCCTGGGGAACGGGTCAGTGGTGACGGAGGAGAGTGAGCGGGTGACTCCTGCTGCAGTGTCGAGCTCAAGTAAAGACTCTGATCCTGTACAGCAGCCCAGCGGTACAGAGCTAGAAAGCCAACCCAAGTCGTACGGGCTCAACCTCGTCACTCAAAATGGCGGCACACTTAAAGAAAATGGACAGGCAGTGCCTTTGATTAACGCAGAGAGTACAGCCAGTATAAAGACTGGCTTGTGGAAACATGAAACTACTGTGTAGCGACAGTTTCCGTCCCAAAGACTGCATTGTGTAATGCTCTCGCCTTTAAACTGTGAAATGTCTTTTTTTGGGTTGTATGTTAATTTTACGTACAATCAAACCATTACTGCCACTGAACTGTCTTTGTAGATATGTTTTTGTAAATGGTCTATTTTTATAACTGTTAATCCAAACCTTTTTATTCCGTTTTAAGAGTTCTGTATATAAATCTGCATGGTCTGAGCTGTGGCCCTGTGCATACCCTACCCTGGGAAATTTTTTTTTTCCATTTTCTAGTTTGTCCCAACAATAATAAAAACAAAAAGTTCTGTTCACTTAATTGAAAGTTTTTATTCTTGTGATAACACCCACAATCTCCTCTTGGGTCTCTGCAGCCAGTGCAAAGGTGAGTCAGAGCTGTTTTGTTTCCAAGAATTACTCTTGCTGACAATATATGACAAGCTGGTAATTGGGTTTTTCGCTGACCTTCAGGTGGCCTCAGGTTTCTTTCTCCGCAGTGGAGCAGCGCTTTAATTGCAACTGGCTGGTGGCTTTGGGCTCTATAGGTGTTTTCTCCCTGCCTGCTGGCAGATTTGATGAGCGCACCGTACATTCTGGGCTCCCGCTGACTTGATGCCCGGGCTGTGATTGACAGCTGACTCACAGGGCATGAGAAGAAAGAATAATGAGAGGAGTGTAGCTCCTGACTCCTCCACAGCCTACAGCTGAACTGGAGTCCCACTCACAGCTTGACATCGCTGTTGGGCAGAGAGCATATAACAGACATAAAGTATGATTCGACTGCTGAGTGCTCTGGAGATGGATTAGTATGAATGTTTCTGACATGGTAGTTGTGTCAACAGCCACGGGCAGCTCAAGTTTGACGTCGAAACAGGTCTCTGCATTTGTAGGCTTTAAGGGTAGTCGAACAGTGGTGGAAGAGGTACTTACATCCTTTACATAAGTAAAAGTACAGTGGCGCCTGAGACAGGCACAATATATTACAATATTAAATTGTAAATACTCACATTTTTGAAGGTCGTGCTGAAAAATATCCACCCAATCTCCACATTTAAGAAATGATCAGTAATCGTCGCCCACTGATCGTCCCAGTCACAGAAGAAGCAGGGGGACGGCACAGCTCCAATAGCTCCGATTTTTCATTAATGGCATATTAATAAAACACACATTTCACTCAGGCAAAGATATATTGCCCGGCCATCTTGGATGTGACAAATTATAATAAGACTTTTGAATTATGTAGAGAGCAGTTACGCCTTGATTAGTGGCAGCCTCACTGATTCCCTCGAGGCATGAAAGAGTGATCTTCAAATAATTGCCAAGGTTCTTTAGCGCTGCCATCTGTTATAAAGTTCATCTAAGGTTGTCAGCGAGGCAGGAATGACAATCGGAAGATGTTTGTGCAGTGTGTGTGTGGGGGGGAGCTCATCAAGGCAAATAAACTGATGGTATCTCCGCTTTAGGATCACAGGGACACCTTGGGCAGTAATCGATAATAAATTAAGATAAAACAAATTGAGTCATTTAGATCTTTTCTTAGCCTCATTCAGAAGTCGTAGGGTCAGATCAAACCTCCCAGAAATAATACATCAGAGAATCATATTCAAACAGCCAAAGCATCAGTTGCTGATAAACAGTCTATTTTCGGATACAGTGACGATCCCTCCGTGACGTGTCTTCCACTTTTCCACCCAGTTTCCACTTAGTGTGCTCTGTGGAGCATATCTGAGCTCTATTCCTTACCAGGAGGCCCAGGGACGACCAGCGTCAGACAAGTGATGTGTTGTTTACATTTTCCAATCGCTGCTCGTGGCGCCCGGAGGAAGCATCTGGCTCTGTTGTGGAAACTTGCCACTGGAATGAAGATTGATACTTTTTAGAGAGTGAAGCCATCTGACTGTGCTGATTGTAATTAGGTGGCTCTGGCTGTCCAGGGGAACCGAAATATTTTTTACCTGCAGTGTGTTAATCAGCCCAAAAACCTCCAAGGCCTGACATATAGATTAAAGCATTCATTAGCATCCAGGGTTTGTGATGATCACTGTCACTGTCAAGCAGCTGTCTGCACAGATAATTGTTGAATTTATGTGGTTTGCTAAGTTATTTATTTAAATATCTGCAAATGAGGCAGTGTCACATCAGTATGCAGGCTGTGTTTAAGGTCAGAGCTTCTGCTAATGTTTGCATTTCAGCATTTACATACACACATAACGCTGAACGCCTTTCTTCTTTAAGACAAATGAACGATTACTAAGCACAAACTGCCGATTGATGCTTTGAAATTATTAATAGTATTTTTCATTCTTGCAGGATATACTTGCACATCATTTCCTCAAAAATAGCTTACTCACATCGTCACCGAAGCCAAAGGATGTGACAGTCTGCAAATTTGCATTTCTCCCATGCCAACTTGGTTTTTATGCTGATAATGCTAAAGAGGCATTTTAGGGAAACTAAATCAGAAAAAGAGAAACTTTTCTGTCCACGTTATGCATCTGATTCCAATGAGTGAAAGTGGAAAGCATGGAAATGACTAAGGTAAACTGCAGGTTATTTCAAAGAGAAGGGAAGGTGTTTCAAGTGTCTTTAGGTGGTGTTTTCAGGGGGTGAACTCTTTCAAGATTTTAGATTATAGTGACCTTAGCTGTTCCCTCATCAGCCACAGCATTAAAACGACTGACAGGTGAAGCAAATATCATTGATTATTTCTCTACAATGCAATGTTCTGCTGGGATGTCTTGGGTCCTGGGCCTGACATTCTTGTGGTTGCCATCCATTTACCGTTACAGCTGAAGTACAGCCCTCGTGACAACGACCTTCCCCAATGGCAGCTGGACAATGCACCATGCCAAATCACAAAAACTGCACAAGAATTGCCCAAGGAATGCTAGATACCAATATAATCGAGCATCCATGGGACGTGCAGATACCCCACCTTGCACCCCAAAGGTCTCAAAGGATCCTCCACCAACACCCTGTGCCAGACCCCATAAGACACCCTCAGAGGTCCTGTATCCATGCCTCTACAAGTCTGAACCCCACCATGGATCAGACTTCGCTCTGACCTTGTGGCATGGACACAGGACTTCTGGGGCACCAGCACGTCCCATAGATGCTTGATCAGATTGGGATCTGGGGAAGTTGGAGTCCACGTTGGCACCTTGAGCTCTTGTCACTGTCACTGACTAAGTATGCCCCCTCATGGCAACAGCACTCCCCAATGGCAGTGACCTGCCCAGCACCAGAAAAGCTGCTCAGGAGAGGCCTGAGGAACATGACGGAGCTTAAGGCACCTAATTACTCAGATTCCACTCCGATTGAGCATCTGTGGGACGTGCCGGTCCCCCAAAGGTCCTGTGTCTACATCTCAACAGGTCAAAATCAAGTCACTCAGTGGGGCCTCTCACCTGTAAAAGCATGGACCTCTGTGGGTGTTTGGCATCAGGGCGTTCATGATGGATACTTTAAATTCTATTTGTTGCGACGTTGGGTATCAGCACATCCCAAGGATGCTCAATCAGATCAGAATCTTGGGAATTTGGAGGCCAGGTAGAAGCCTTGAGCTCTTGTCACATTGCCATAGTTTTTTTGTGGTGCAGTGTCCTGCTGCAGGGGTCACTGCCATTCTGGAGTGCAGTTGCCATTAGGGGGTGTACTTAGTCTATGCTATTCACTTTACCTTTCAGTGGTTTTAATGTTGCGGCTGATCGATGGAAATTGCTGATGGCCACCTCGATGTCAAAGGCGTGTCAGGTTGTAGTTATTTATTGACCCGCTGGTGAAACACAGAAAATATATCCTCACTGAAATAAATCCTAGTTCTGGGGATGTGTCTTAAATGTGGATTATCAAATGTCTCCTCCCAGTTAAACCATTGATCTTGAATGTATTTTTTGTCTCTACTGCAGCTGGCCATGCCGTGTCCTTAAAGTTTAAACTCACATTTGACAGTTCCATGACTTCTCAAAGACAAAACCAGAAAGATACAGAGCCCATTACCCCTTTAAATTACATTGGTAACTGTACATTAATCGCCTTTATGACATTCAGTCCTGTGCCTGAATAATGCTTTACCTTTCTGTCTTATTTCATTCAAACTGATTAAGGTGTCTTGGCAGAAGAGCTGGCTGTAAGTGTCATCCTAAATAATCTGCCTGTCAACGGTTGGAGAATACAACTCCACATCTCATCCTGTCAAATCACCCAAGACTGCTAAATCAGCTACGATTTTCACCTCATCATTGACTCTTATATTGTAGAGTGCCAAAAAAAAACTGCGATGTATGTGATGAAGGTATTGGGTTCATTTTTTAACTCTGAGTTTGAATTGAAGTGACGGGGTTCTAATATAAGCAAAGTCTCCTCATTAAACACAGCGCAGAGACCTTGTGCAAACCAAAATATATCATGATTAAACTTTGGGCACTATCAGAGAGCAGGACAGAAATAGATGCTCATTTGGTGATCTCAAGGGAGAGGGCAGTGTGAAGAGAGGAGGGCTCTGCTACTGGTTTGATATCATTAAATCAGAATCACTTGAGTGTGTGTGTATGTGTGTGTGTACTAAAATAGTTATCCAAAGTGGTTCCAAGTGATAATTTCTTTTCGTATTCAGACTACCTGCACTTTAATTATGTTTAAGTAATATATATATCATTCACAAGACTCAAATCAAAGATCCAAATCACATAAATATGTTGCCATTTTTAATAGTTTAACATCATTTTTTCCCTCTAAATTCTTCCCATTATTATCAGGAAAAATGAGGTTCAGTTCCATTTTCCGTCTTTTTTTCCACAAAGTCACAGACATACACACATTGCCATATAATGATGACATCAAGCCATCTGCAGAGCTCTCATCCCCATGTGTTGGTGGACCTGTGCTCTCATTAATGCCCTCACACTGCCATCCATCTACCTGTGCCAGTCTGTCTGAGCAGATTTTGGCTTCATCTTTCTGTCCAGGTGCTCTGTTAATTATAGCCTCCTCAAAAACAGTATCACTCATTGTTCATGGTGACAGTTGCAGACAGTAGCCGCCTCACACACATATCTTGGAAATTGAAGGTTGTCTATTGGAATGCATCTGTCTTGTCTGAGCTATGTGGGGCTTGTGATGAGGCTTTAGACATATGGGGATGGAGGGATCCAAATATTGAACAGTGTGAGGAAATTTTCTCTGACTTATTTGTGTTAAAGGTGTTTTTTTTGTGCTAAATACAAGATACAGAAGCAATTGATTATACAGTTAAAGCAAACGTAAAGCAAAAGTTCGACATTTTGGAAAATATCAATAGGCTACCACTCTTATATTTGTCCATTAAATATAAGGCCATAGCCAACTGGTTAGCTTAGCGTAGCACAAATTTGATGACTTTGTACTTGACTTAACAAAATAACAAAAATCTTGCAACTTGACTTGGACTTGACACCGATAACTCATGATAATTTAACTTAAACTTGAGCCTTTTGACTTCAAAATACTTGAAACCGTTCCCCAGCTAACATAAGCTTAACACTTATGTCAAGTAACTATAGCAAGCTTGATTTAACAAGCAAACTGAGGAGCAATTGTAGTTTATTGAGGACTCGAAACTCAAAATTAAGGACTTGGACTTGACTCAGGACTTGTCTGCCTTGACTTGGGACACGAGAACAAAGACTTGAGACTTAACTGTGACTTGCAAAACAATGACCTGGTCCCACTTCTGATATGCAGATTTAGTTGTTCTGAGTCAGGCTAGCTGTTTTCCCATTTTGTGCTATGCTAAGCTAAGCTAAGCTAACCCACTGCTAGCTTCATATTTAACAGAAAAATGTAAAAGCAGTCTCGATTTTCTCATCTAACTTTCCACAGAAACACACAATAGTATAAACAAACTGTCAAACTTCAATAAGTAATTTGATTTAACGCTTTAATAAAAGTAGAAAAAGACTGTACAACAAACTAATGTGGCCTTTACAAGTGAGACTGTTTTACTTTAAAAAAAAGAAACACCATATTCTTCCCCCTACAATTTTAATCTTTAATTCATAAGCAATAGCACACCCTCGCTGAATTTAATAAGCTCAGGCTTTTTACTGCTGTAGCCTTAGTCGGTGTGGTATGACCAGTAGCTTACAGCGGCTAACGTTCGCAAACTTTACATAGATATTACTGTGTAGTCAGCTCACTAACTTTATTGCTTCTCCCTGTAGCTACTACTGCTACACCACGTCGTAGCATTTATTATCAGCATTTATTAAAGTTAAACAGATTCGCTTAAAGGGCTAAACAAGTTTTATTGCAATTCCTGGCAATAATCTCACAACAGTAAACGCTTTGAATAGAAAGATGCTTACAGGGCATAAAGACAATACATCAAACATTAAGCAAACTGCTGTTTATATGCACCTTTAACCTCGGCCGACACTTGTCTTGATGAGTTTATACAGCTCTTTTTATTTTCATAAATCTGCAAGCACCTGGTTCATACTTTCTTTTGCATCTGCTGCATATAATTCATGCATATTCCAGAAATAAGTCTGTCTAAAAATATACACAGAGCATCAAAGTGGCTACTTGCTCTAACGCGCACATCAAAATCGTTTAAGGAAGAAGCTCTTGTTTATTTCAAAGTGTCAGCAATTTCCTATAATACCAGCTGAGTAAATCACCTCCTGTTTGATGATTAGTCTAAAGCTGTCTATTGTGTGTGACTGCACTGAGTGTGTGTTTTACAGTGAGACAGGAAACTCGATCCTTTGTGGTATTCTTGGGAGACAGTTGAACAATCCTTTGCAAACTCTCCTTCTTTGCTGCCATGAAACAGATGTGCTATGTTGTTAAAAATGTTCTAATCTTCAAAATAGCTGACAGTTGTCTTGGCTTGCTAAGAGGAGGTCTGATTTATTTCGGGTTTATCTTTTCATCGTGGGCTTTATTGTCAGCTGTATTGTGTGGCTACAGTATGTGTAGAAAATCTCCACTTGTTTTTTTTTTTTTTACTGGCCTGTTTACAGACACACTGTTCTGTCAAGTAGCTGACATATTGTTTATCCTGCAGTTTGCCTGCATGCAAGATAGAAAAAGAAAAATTTAGAATACTGTGCGTTGACTGTGTGTGTGATTCCTCTACTGTCAGTAGCCTATGTGTGCATTTGTCTGCAGACTCCCGTTTTATCAGGCAGCATCCCAAAGTGATTTGACTTGGCGCAGAATTATGTAACTGTCTAAACTGTCTGTGGTGAGTTGGGAGAGTGGAGAGAGTTATGATGAAAACACTGTTAAAGACCCCTGGTGGTCCCTGAGCCACACTTTGGGAACCACTGCTTAAAAGTTTAATGCAGCCTATGGCATGCCAAGCAAACCACACAGTAATCGCGACATCATGCATTCAGTTTATGCCAGTGGATGGAAGTGCTACAGTGTTAGCCTGGAAGTGCTGTATGTGTAGAGTGCAGCTCTGAAATAGTAAAGGATGATGATTTAAACATCTGCTGAAAAGTATGCGGACACCAGAACATTATATCTTTATGCGCTTGTTTAACTATAAGCATAAATATGTCTACTGGACTCCTCTGGGAGGGATTTCTGTGGATTTTCTTCAGAATTAACAACTACAACTACAAAAAATTCTACTTCTTCTTCAAGTTGGTGGCTCAGTTAGAGATACTTATATAATAAAGGCTGCAAGTAAGGATCATTTTCACTATTAACTCAACTGCTTTATTATAAAGTATAAACAGAAGTGGATACAACATTAGAGGCATGACCCTGCTCATAGCTATGAAAGTTGGTCAGTGGCGCATGAAGCCAAAGTGCGGCCCATAGAGCAGGCACACTAGAGACTCTCATGCATTTGTTTCAGATTTCCTTCATTTTCAGGCTGGTTTTGTGGACTTAGTACTAAATGTCGTATGATGATCGTTACCTGGAGAGGATGGAAGGAGATATACATTTCAGTCCCGTTCCAAAACCAATATCAAACCCTGAAAATTGTGTGGTTACCCAGCTAGCTAGCTACTGAAGGCATAGCCTTTTGAATTTATACACATGCTACTATTGCTTTTTAATTAACACTGAAAAAAGACCCATCCTGCTCTACAGAAACCAGTGAAGGGAAGCAGGGAAACTTTGCCAATATTCAGCCAGGTATGTGTCAGTGTGTGCACATGAATGATGTTCGGCTTTCCCTAGAGTTCCCTGCCTGTCCACTGGTAGAGGTACGGTGGCCGGCGGCACAGGGGGGAGCAAAACACTGTTGATTTGCACACATTACAATGACACACAGCTGGTTGAATATCAGCGAAGTTCCCCTTTACTTTCATTGTCTACTGTCTATATCACCGGTGATATGGTGGTTCACTTTTACACTGTGATCTGTAGCCTATATTTCGGCTTTAACTTCTAACTATCTTTGTCTTTGTAACCTGTTTTTTTTCTGCTGAGTCATTTCTAGATCCTGGATATATCCTTTAAATGCATATTGTAGACCAGATTTAAAAAGAAGTTGCTTCTTCATTTTTTCCAAAGATTTGATAATGTTTCTTCAGGGCGTGTAGTTTGACAGTGTGGGCTTCATGCTCGCTTCAAAAGCTTTACGATCATCACAAAAGGGCGGGGCTTAGTAAAGGGTCATTTGCAGTTTTTGGCCACTATGAAATTAGACTTTAAATAGCTTGATGCACTTCCTTTGGAGCCCAGTCTCATTCTGCAGTCGTCGAAATCTAGCGCCTGGGTGGTGATTTAAGGTGTAAGAAACTAACGAAAAAAGGCGTCCTTTAACGGCAGCATGACACACGGCTGGTTGCCATTATAGTTTAAGGGTGCCTAGCGGTGTCGGGGGGAAACGCGGCAGGACACGGATGAAAGTCTGACTGGGGCGGGCGACTTTCACCTGAGAGAGCGGTGTTGGTGTCCTTAGGATTCTAAAGCCAATCCCTGTTCTTTTTTCCTAAACCTAACCACGTGTTTTTGTTGTTGAAGGAAAAAATAAAGGTCAGTTCACGGTGTTGCATCAACGTTGTGTGTTTATTTTTAAAGAGACTGTATGTAAACAATACATTTCCTGTGAAAATGGAAGGGTACTTTAAAAAGAAGACAATGCATGTAACAGGCAGAACTTGACATGGTGTCCCAGAACATCAAAAACCAACGCACCCAGAGTACTTTGCATGTTATATTTTTTTTTACTTTTATATACTCTATTAATCCCGCAAGGGGAAATTCAAGGTTTACACTCTGTTGTCAGATACACACAGGTCCGAATACACACACATGCACAAACGGGACCTATAGATGCATTAAATGAGAGATGTCAGAGTGAGGGGCTGCCCATGGACAGGCGCCCCGAGCGGCTGGGGGGATTCGGTGCCTTGCTCAAGGGCACCTCGGCAGTGCCCAGGAGGTGAAATGAGCTCCGAGCTGGGACTTGAACCGGCGACCCTCTGGTTCCCAAGCCAAATCCCTATGGACTGAGCTAGTGCCGCCCCATATGTGGACGTGGAAAGTCCATGACCAAACGTCAATATGTGACAAGGTCCGAGTGAGATTGTGTTGTCCTGGGGGCCCGGTGCTGACCAGGAAGAGACTCAAACAGACCATGAAGAGACACAAAACCACCACAACATCTATGTCTCTTGCTCCTGAGTAGGAGAGGTGGTGGGGCCCTTTGCAATCTGTGCCCAGGGGCCTATTATCTCGTAATCCGCCCATGCTCCGATTAATTAATAATCTCTGCAAAAAGGTCACTTGTTTTGCTCACCAACAATCCAAAGCCCAGGAACATAAAATCTGCAATCATGCAGCAGCAACAACAGCAAATATTTTGTTATTTTCTTCATAAATTATAAACAATTAATCAATAAATCTATCCAAACTGTTAGTGGCCGATTAATCGACTAATCGTATTGGCAATACATATCATAATTCATGAAATATTAATAAACCAAATGCATTTTTTTTTTAATCTGAGACACTGAGACCACACAGACGCACCATCCCCACCACCGACACTCACCCATATATGCGCGCTCCCGCCGCTGGGTGCACGAACAGGGCTCCAGCGCTCCCTCTGTCTCACACTGTTTAACTTGGGAGTTGAATGAGCAGCAACTAGTACCAGCCGTTAACAAGTCGGCACCGACGAGCTCCCGGAGCTGAAACGAGGCTCTCTCGACTAAATTAAAAGTCCTCATTCGGGAAAACTATGGACACAAAGAGAGTGGAGACCATTTCCGGCCGGGTGGATGCTGCTGTCTCTTCACCTGGTAGGACAGTGGTCGCATGTTTTGGCGTTCCCGATAATTGGGTGATTAACGGGTGCATGGGGAAAACGTCAGGCAAAACTCCAGGCAGGAAAATTACAATTTAATGTAGCCTTGCTTTGCGGTCGAAAATAATCACGGGATACAATGAAAATAAGTTTTTTGTATAATTACAGGGCCACTCCTTAATTCGGCTTTCAATTAATGTAAAAATGAACACGTATTTTTTTTAAAAGCAGCGGTTAAGTTACACAACTAGCTAACAAAATGTTAGCCTTAACTTTAACTAGCCTATCTCACACTGTCCTCTTAACGTTCATATATGAGCTAAATAGACTGGTCATGGCTTGCAATTTAATTCGGTTAAGAAAGTTGAAACTTTATATAAATAATTGACATGTGATGACTACTTCCGTTTATTTACCTGTAATGTTTTTGGAAGGCAACATTAAATTGATGAATTTTTAATGGAGTTTGGCGTAATGTTTTCTCACTCCAAACTTTAGCTTGCATGCTTCTGCATCATAATGTGTTTGCTTTCTTTTTCCACTGTGAGATAAGTGTAGAGTCATGTCTTGACTTTTGCCTTCTCTTGAAAGGAAAATATGCTTTGTTGATGCTCTTCTTGTGTGGGCGACTATGTTCAATTTGTCAGAAATTCAACAGGGCAGCAGCAGCAGCAATTTTTGTTTCTGCTAAATAATTTTACCTCCAGGCATTCACATTTTGTTTTGGTTGGTAAGGTTTAGAAATCCCTGTTGCACTAAAGATAGTTCGTTTTTTATGTTTATCTGCAGCCCACACTTTGTATGCAAGAAACTTTTGAACCCCCTTGTGATAGTTGAATTTGAGTATATGGCACATGGGTATCAGTGGAAGAAAAAAAAATAGTATAATGGATTCAGTAGAACAAATCCTCTCCTGGGTCCCCCCCTCCACAGTACTTGGCTGGCATCCAGAATAATGATCACTCAGTTATAGTCCATAGGTTTCCCCTCAGGCTCCTCACTGCCTCTCTCAGAGCCACAGGAGCAGTTAACTGCTCATCATTCCTGGCTCAGGTTAATGTTTGTTTGCAAACCTAATTGACTTCTAATTATCCTTTGTTAAGGATACCAGTCAGGATTTTGATCTGCTGAGAGGCATTCCTCTCAAACCTAATACCCCTTCAGCAAATGTTTTATTCAAGCGTGTGTCCGGGATTTAGATTCTCTCTTACCAACGGCATGAAAAATAGGAAACAGTATTGTATGCTGCTCAAATAACTGCTCTTGAGTGGTAAGACTTGTTCCAGCTAATGAGAACATGCAGACTTTAGCAAATGCTTCTAAAGGGGCTGAATAATCCAGATCATTGTGGATATGGGCCCAGAGAACATCATGTTCAGTTTTTGACTAGATAAGTCATTAGTTGTGGTGAAGCCATCTGATGGTTACAGTCTGTTATCTTTAATTTCTCAGTCATAGGATACTGCAGGATTAGAGTGTAAACAAGTATTGTGTTATTTATGGATATTGATTGCTGTTTTCCGCCCAGAAGTAGTTTATTTTAAATTTTTATGACTGTTAACTTTGATTTTTACTTATTCTGAAAGGTTTGGGGTTTAACTATAGTTTGCCTCCAGCAGCCTCCCTCGCTTGCTGTAATTGGCACTCCTGACCAAGTTTCTCATTGTTAGAGGACTTAAATTTCAGTCGGTCGATGGAGGGTTAATTAAGGGGGCTTGAAATATGCACTGCATTTGTTTCTAGCCTTATTTCTCAGTAATCACTGATTCTTGTGAAAGAAACTATATGATATTTCTTTCTCATTATGCTTGTTTTCTGAACATCCTTTTCTCTTTCCTCGCACTCTAAAGCCCCCGCCGCTTTGTCCCCAGTGGGTTACCACATCATGATCCCTCCCCAGGGAGATCTTTAAATGTAACGATCGCCCACAAAAATGCTACAGCCACCCAGCCATGAGCTGATCCTCCCAAGAGCTGCTTCCTTGGTGCAGTGATTCTTTGCATCAGTGCCTTGGAGCTCTCTCAGATCACCATTGCAACTTCTGTCGGTGCGTGCCAACGGCTCCCCTAGACATTTCTTTCCTTTAGTACCGTATCCCTGAGTTTCAAAAAGGCGATATATGAAGCGCAGCCCCGTAAGGTTTATTGTTCCGAATGAGCTACTTTCAGCACCACGGCCAGCTCCGTCTTTTGTGCTGAAATTGTTGAGAACAAGTCCATTGTGGGTTACTTTGGGTCAGTATGAATTATCATAGCAAATTATGCCTCATATTGTATGTCCAGGGCTTCGAAAAGTGCTGAACAACACTAGAGTAATCAGTGTTTTACTCTGATTTTCTTTTGCATGTTTAACCTGCTATGTGCATTATATTTTCCCACAGAACTGGCAATACACCAAAACTGTGCAGATTACTGTCAGTAAAGACACAACCTAAGATATATGCAATTTTAGTACACCCGTAGGGACAAGTGCAAGCTTAAGTTGGAGCGTTAAAGGTCCAGAAGGTCAGCCACAATACAAATCTGCATATGCATGACTGAACAAATTACACTGAGGACAAACAGACCTTTCTGAAATAATCAATATTTAGGACTACTGAGTCAGGATTTTAATGTTTGAGCCACTGAGTTATGCACTTTGACTGTGATGCAACCAAGGGCAACAACCCATTAGCAGCATTTATTAATGTTATCACTGAGTCATTGAGATTTCAGGAAAGAGTTTACAGAGTTTGATGGTGCAATTTAGGACAAAAGCAGCTACTTTATTGAACGTTAGCTTCCATGACATGGTGATTGAAGATGGCCTAAAAAATATAGGTAATAAGTTGTTTGAAAAAACACATATGTATATTTGCATGTGGGATGTTTCAGTTCAGAATGCCATTGAACAATGTGCTGCAGTGCTTGTGCTAAACTCCACGACTTTGTTTTGCAGAGGCAAGAAAGGAACCATAGTGTATTTAGTTTGTTGTTAGATGTCAGCTTTGAGGTTTTGTGACGTGGAGAACTGACCACATGCGGTGTGTGTTTTCTCAGCAGCTGTCAGCCAGTGGTACCGAGATCACAGCGAAGTAAAGATACAGATTGAAGAAACTGCTCTAAATCTGTCAGACAGCAGAATGGTGTGTGTGTCAGTTTTTCAGAGGAAAGTTTTGACAGTGCGCTGCGCAGGATCACCGATCTGAAAGGTTTTCGGTCTTTGTGTTACAGCTAAAAAAGAAGTGGCGTTTGATTTGTTGTTAGAATAAATTACATTGTGCCGGTGATTTCAAAGTATGACGGAAAGATTATTCTAATGAAGGCACCCTAAGGAGACTCATAATTTGACATTTTTAGGAAGTGGCAGCTTTATAAAGGACCTATTTTGACAGCATGAGGTAGCATTGTTTTATTTCTAATTGTGAAAATTACAGAAGAAAATGTGTGACTTTATCCAGTCTTGCTTTGCACCTCTTCATGAAGAGAAATCAATAAATGTTTTACAATAAAGAAATCTGCAAGGATCAGTGATTTTTCATATCTGTTTTATCGTCACTGCGTTCTATAAATAGATTCAAATTGGACTGTTTGATTTATTAAACAGTCAGATTTGGCACGTCAGATGGTCTTAATGGCACACCAACTGCCGTGAAGTTAATTGTACTCCTTAGCATCAGGATGGGACCCAGAAAGAAGTCTTCATCATTGGTGGAATGTTTTTGTGACCACCTGTGTGCTTTCCTTCTACCTGTCGATAAAAAGCCAAATCTGGGATTAATTGTACCGCGAACTTCCTGCTTGCCTCCTGGGCACCTTCCAGCAGATTTTGTTTGCTTTGGATCCAGCCTTTGTTTTTCCCTTCGAGAGGCTGGGTGGGGAGCATCTGCTTGCATGGACCATCTGCCTTGGGACTCAGGCCAGAGAAGAATAAGGGAAGGAGGAGTGGAAGGAAAAAAAGGATGAGGTTAGGATACAGGGGACAAAGAGGGAGAGGTGGAGGAAGACCGTGATTGAGACACAGGGTGGCTGATAGGGGTGTAAAAGTATAGCTCGTGTTGGGAGCACCGTTGCTGTGGCAATAACTATAGGCACAGCAGAACATAAGGTGTTTGTTTATGATTGCTAAAGGCTAAAAGAAGTGGCCGGCCTTTCATGTTTATACTTCCACCCGCAGGCTTGTTTATGCCACAGATTCACTCCATTTGACTTCCTTGCATAGGGTGCCAAACAGCCCATGCCAACTGGGTGGCAATGTTTGGCCTCAGCTTGCAACCGCGTCTTTCTTTGTTTGTGCCAAGGTCATATTGAAGATAAACTGCATTCCCTGGTGCTCAGAAGAATAGCAGAAAAAAAACCTGACATTTCTCACCTTTCTGTCCAGAAATTGATGCTTTTCAAACAACTCTACTTCTATAAAGCACTACATAGTAAACAAAATACCTCTGAGGAAGTTATGTTCTGCGAGTCAAGCAAACGATCAATGACTTTTCTCTGCACACATCAAATTTTATCTGAGTTCAGGACTAATATTTCAAGGCATCATTAACATTTCATGTGTTGTTTTATCTACAATGTCTTTATAGACATTTAATAATATTGTTTACTGTTATTCTGACAGAACGGTGAATTAAATTTCTGGTGAGCAGAATTTGCTTAGATATGCAGTGAATTGACTGACCTGCTAAGAAGTTTGTGGCATTTCTTCAGACTGGAAGGAAGATGGAGGAAATGCCTTTTGGAGCTTTAAGCTACTGTGAAAAATGTCCATCTATTTTTAGTTTAAGTGTGCCACTAACATTCTAACACAGTGTGCAGCATGAGACAGTTGAGTTGCTCTGTAGTCGTTATATTTCCAGTCTGATAAAGGATCGACTGCATAACATTCTTTTTTTTTTTGTCGTTGATGTCTGTTGTTGCATTGCGACAGAGTGGCTTGCTTGTCACAGTCACTGTCCCATGTACAAAAGTTGCAGGTTTGATTCCCACATTTCCAAGTAGTTTATTTGAAGTGATTTTTCCCTTTGTGACCTCTAGGTTGGGAACCCCTGCTTTGTAATTGTGTTTAGCAGGACGCTGAACTTCCACAAACAAACAAAACTATAAGCTACATTACACAAGAAGAAAATGTAGTATGCAAAAATGAGCGTAGTGATAATCTTGCATTCCTTGGTGCCCTGTTATGGGCTGCCAACCTGTCCTGGATGTATCGACCGATAGTGAGTATAGATCCGATACCAGTGTTTAATAAGCTGTATGCCTCACTGTGTAAAAGTGACTGGAATCATGCTGTGTTCACACTATGAGCAATACAGCAACAGGCTACAAGTCATTTTCAAAGGAAGCTGGTGACAGAAAGCAACAAACCGACACCCGTGTTTGTCGCTGAGGATGGGTGTGACGCTTTACAAACTTTTTCCAGTGAAGCTTCAACCAATCATGTTTTGTTTGTGGCTTTGGTACTGTGTTGTTTAGCCTAATTTGCTGACTCTATGCTAGCTCAGACACTGATCAAAAGCATATTTGTGTGACCGAATACAACCTTGAGATGACGTTCAGTCCAGGTGCTTTGTTGAAGTAGCAGACAAACACAAGTCGTGCTTGAGTAACACTTCAGCAGCGACTTGGCGACAATGTGGCAGGCAGTGTGAACACAGCATGGATGTAACCGGTGAGCTGTTGTTTGCTACTGAGGCTTGACGTAGTTACGTGCACGTGTATTCAGACGTAAACAGAATAGATCGGCCCCATTGCCACAGATATCTGATCTAGCTATTTTACCAAGAATCACTGTGATACTATCTGTATCAAACTGGTGCATCCTCTACTTTTAAGTGCATGCTGGGTAAGGCTGCAGCACCTCACAAATCCATAGGATAATCGGCAATAGAAAATGAATCATCACCGGCAACTTTAGTGTCCTGACTTATGACTTTGTTTTTGCATCAAGGCAGTTTAATTAGTTTTATGATATGGATCCGGCTGTTGATGTTTTCCCACCATGCTCTGCTCTGTTGGAACATTCACATCCTGTTACTGAGTTCAGCTCGTATTTTGTCATCTTCCTTGCTGTTTTGTTTCTTTGAGAGAAGATATCCCAGGACTTTGAACATTACCTGCACAAATTAGTAATCATTTGTATTTATCACTGCATCTGCTTTGATTATTATCATTCTACAAATTAGCACAGACAATGCATTACTATGTGCTTTTAGAGCAGTTCCGACTTTGTCACACCTCGCTCCCCCAACATTACTCTGCACCGTGCCTCAAAAAACCTGAACAAAAGAAGAATTATGGAACTAACATTGCAGAAGCAGCAGTATGTCTGGTAGGGTGAGTCTTTCCAAGGAGTACTTGATGAAATGGTGTCAGAGCTGAACATCATACAGGCCATATGTGAAGGCAGGCCTGGCACGAGTGGCCAACTGGAGGGTCCGTCTGTCTTTCTTCTCGTCCCAACGGGAGGGGGGGGCTCAAAAGCCTATTCTGGGCTTTAGTCCCTCCAAAAGTCCACGTCCTCCGGGGTAGAACTGCCAGCACTTAATATAGACTACACAATGCTAAACATATCAGTCGTGCCGATGGGAGATTATGACATGTAAAGCATACAGACGTGAGCCATATGCCAGCCTGAGTCCATCTTGTTAATTGTGGTAGGCCTGAAAATAGATTGGAATATAACAGCAGTTGGTGCAAAATAACAATGACTGTCAGTAGACTTATCCACAGTGGCTAAAGTAATTATCTGTAGATATTTTTCAATGTTATGTCAACTAACATTCAACCTTGAAAATCATAGGAGTGTGTCTACTGTGTGGTAGCTGTGGGATCCATGCAGTGTGCAAGGCTGACACCAAGTGGTTATACAGAGAAAATGGTGTCTCGGTGGTAAAGAATCAGCTTTTCACACACTTTTTTTTTTTCACACAGCCGGTTTCAGTGTTTATCGTGTAACTTAATGCCTACTTTGTTTGTATTGACTTTAAAGGAGGGTGCCTCTGTTCGCTCTTTTAGCTGTTATAGCCCATTATATCTCATATTGACATCAGGTCAGGTGTTGGTCTGTGCATATCCCTTATAGTCGAATATGGCTAGACATGTAAAAAGTGTTTTTCTGTTACATAATGTACCTGTCAAAACAGACACACCAGGTTAGGGTGATATAATTACTGATGCTAAAGCTGTTTTTTTTTCATTATAGATTAATTTGTCAAGGGAATATTCACAATTAAGAGGCTGTAAACTGTGAATTTGAGCAATTTTGCTTCAAAAAATATTTACAATGATGATAAAATTGTTAATTTACTGCTGCCTTGTCCTATTCAGCAAAAGCAAAATGTCTTAACATAGTTCACTGCAGACCAGGTAATTAATATATTGTTTAAAGGAGTATGTGGCAATATGGATATAACATGGATTTAATTGTTGTAAGTGATATTTAAGTGTACATAAAACAACAAAATGCAGGTGTGTAAATATAGATAGTGCTGGCAAGGTGGTTGCAACAGGGCCCCTGGGGTGAGATAGTTGGCCCTCCAAGAATATGTTAGGCCCTTGCAAGTAATTCAGATTTCCACCTTAGGAATATGCCTGTGTTTAAAGAAGAGCTCACATTATATTAAAAATTGTGCCACTTGCTGTATGTGCCATTGAAAAGGCAAATCTATCTCCATCAGTAGCAATCCATAACAAGATATGATATAAAATATATGCTTATTCAGCATAAAATATATATCTTTAAATAATAATAATTCCTCATTTTGTTTGGTATTTTTCATGTTTACATATATGTAGTGATGATTTCTGGGTGACATGTATGTATGTTGCTTTTATGTCAAGTCTCTGTTCATGTGCCAGTTTAGGTACCTAACTGGTATGTATTTCATGATTCCCATGATGTTTTTGGCACACATGTATTAAGGATTTCTTGTCAGTTGTAGATTTTTTTCCTCAAAGAAACTGCCTCTGTCCTCAGTACTTAAAACAAATATAATTGGCAGGTAACTTTCCTGATCTTTAGTCCACATTAGTTACGCACTGGCAAAAAATGGCCCCATGTTTGATGAGCTGAAAATGAGAGTACCCCCAGAGAAAATGAAAGTGACCTTACAACGTAAACCTGCTGATAGACTATATTCCATTGTATGCTTCACTGCCACAGTGACACGCATCCTTACACAGAAGGTGTCCCAAATCCCTCTAGGTGCTTGTATAGTCACCGGCGCAGTGTCTCTGTACACGCTGACCGATAAAGAACCACTGTTATCTTCAGATAGCAGGCGCTGCGGCTGAATAATTTATGGAGGCATTCCAACACATTGACTCAGAAAACGACACACACGCACAGAGGGCAGAAGTGGTAAAAGGTTTCGACGCGTGTCTCTGGGGGTGTGTGTGTGTGGGGGTTTGTGTCAGGTTTTGCTTGTTTGAAAGTGTGCTTCTTCAAAGATATGTGCCAGTGTCTGTACATATGACTTTCTCTTAGCAGTATATGCTGTGTGTCGGACTTCTCTTACTTTTTTATTTATTTATTTTGTGTGCTCTGAAACTGTCTGCTACAGTGGCCATAATGCCACAGTCAATTTAACAAGTGGAAGAGGGAGCAAGTCTGAGAGAGACCAGGGAAATGTGAACTGATGGACTGTCCTCACTATTCATTTTCATTATGCTGAGTCGCTTTCTCCCAAGAGCTTTGTCAATTACCTATTTAAAAAGTGCTGAACTTTTATTCGTGCAATAATTAATACTGGTGCATAATTGAAGTGTGATAATGAACAAATGCTGTGATTGACGCATAATTGCATCAGCAAGATTGTTAGGTGGGTATCGCAGCCTTTTTCATTATCTTGTGTGACCTTTCGATTGGTCTCTGCAACCGAAGCTGTTGATAGTTGTAATTTGAATAAACCAGTTGCATTCTGGGGCTGCAGGACTCCTTACGTACAACCAGGCTGGGAATGAAGCTTATCGTAGTGCAAGGTAACATAAAGAAACTATAGAGACCTTTTCTTCTGTAAATCTGACACTGATCTCGGCGTTCTCAAGGCCGGTATCGGACTACTATCAGGTTACTCGGGCCATGGTTCAAGAGGTGATTGTATCGATTTCAGGTCGGCTTAAGTAAATAAAGGAACAACTACTGTTTCCGCAAGGACGCAGTTATGGAGCTCTCGTGTTTCAAAACGAGAAAGAAAATGGATCCGGGATATACTGATATGTACTGTGACTTCACCAAGATTAGCCTACATTTCCCATCTTTAAATACTGCATTGCAGTTTATTTAATCCACCGGGCTGTTTCCCCTCATGCATTCTGCTAATTTTAGCCGTCACTTTGGAGGACAAGGTCACTGTGGGTGTGTGAGAAATTGGGAAGGGAAATTGCGTGTGTGATGGAGGAGGCACAGAGACAGCCAGCTTCGATGCACATAGTTCAATGTGTATACTGTCTAGCCCTGCTGTGACTACCAACTGACCGGCTAACACCAGACCGTAGGGTTTCTGACCACCATGACATTGGAGCTGGGAAGGAGAGATGGCATCGAAAGCAGCGATTCATTTCAAGCTATTGCAACAGTGAATAATGAGCACTCTGATTTATGGTTCAGGCTTGTGGCAGCATCTTTTTATAGGGCTCTGCAGTGGCTGTAGCTATTGTGTTTGTGTGTGTTGAAAGTTTGACTGGGGCAAACTAGGATGAGGCAATAGTTTTTAAAGGTTTAGAAATCCTACAATTAATGTTTCCCGTCTTTGTTTTGGAACACTAAATTTATGCATTTATGCCTTTCTGACAAGACAGTGCTAAACAAAGCAAAACAAAAAAGGAGACTGACAGGGCTGAAAAATGAGTATTTCAAATGAACAAGTTGTAATTGTGAACTCCCCATGCATACTTCAACTGTAGCATACAGTATATGTCAGTGGCAGTACACAGATGTAGAAGCATACTACAACAAGGCACAGAAGTAATGTAACTGATTTATTTCCTTGTATCTTGACATTACATTTATAAAGGAAATCTAATATTTTTGCCTCCTTCCGGCTTCCATCCACTTCTCTTATCTTACTGTAGCTTCATATTAGACACACAGGAATTAAAAAAGCCGGATTCCCATGTAAAGGGGAACCTATTACAATGATTAAATGAAGGCCTAATTAATGTGTTAATTTCCAAAAGACTTAACATATAGGAGCCTCCTCTTTACTGCTCCAGCCCGAAGCATTAACATTATACCTGAGTAGTAAAGGCAATTAATGAGCTCGACTTACTAATGTGGAGGAGAACATAAAAAATAAAGTAAAATAAAAGGGGCTGTATGCATGTTATGTTGCTGATGCTGCTGGGCAGCAACCTCCTTTGCTACGGGTAATGGCTTCTGTAATGGGCTATTGCGTTATCCTTGCAAGGTTTTATGGAAATGCAGGGCTTGGTTCAAATGAGCCTGTTGTCTTGAATGTGTGTCTTCCATCATTTTATACTGAGGCAGCAGGGTTGTTAATATTCCTTAAGCTTTTCCAAAATCGCCTGCAACACTGAGACAAAAAGGCCAGAGTCACGGTATGCCTTAAAGGGACCGGGGGAAGTAAATGTATGGGACGCACTGCAGGTTACTTTGGTGTTTGACTGGTTCTGAATCTGACTGCATTGAACCTCTGTTAATTAAATACACTCAAATACCTATTTAATTTCATTATTATTTAATTACAAGTTTTGCATTTTGGCACCCTGGAACAGCATTTAAAGTGTTTATGTTCAGTTGATGTTCAGCATGGATTAATAACGAGATAATTTCACAAAAGTATCACATTCAGCTCAGTAATAACCGTCAAGGTTCATGGACATGCCCATTGTTTTTGCTAGTCACCCATTATTAGCTTGAGCATGTTTACATTACATGAATTAGCTTGACAGCTAGCAGACTTTTCTCCATTCAGTCAATGTTTTCACTTTTCATAAATGACACTGGATTGTTAACCATTGAAGCGATATATCGATCAGGATCGATGGATCATTACACCTCTAGTTTCCACAGAAACACTGCTTACAGCAGAGCTTGAATTTGAGTAAAAAGTCTGCTGGGATGTCAGTTATTTAATGTGTTTGCTGCCTGTAATGGGCAGCCTATTTTAATGCAGAAGCTCAACTGAGGATGTAAATCTAAGTGCATTTTTTAAAAATGTGACCCAGGCCAGGGACACGCTGAAAAAGGACTTGCTAAAATGGAAATGACATGATAATGCTCTCTATTATTCAGTAAAAGGTGAAGTTGTTTGTGTGTGGGGCCTCAGGGTGTGGTAGTGTCTTTGTTTACATGTGTATGATGAAATAATGCATGCAATTTGAAGTTGTTTACAGCAGCATTTTTTTTTCTTCATGCACAGCAGCCATCCAAATCAAAGCAATTATAATCTGAAGCTTTTATTACCCAAGAATAGAACTGAGGGGCCTGAAGTGATTTCACAATGTATATCAGCAAATGGCTTCTGGCTTGATCAATATATGTCTTTAATAGAGAAACAATTAAGCAATTTTTTTTTTTACATTTGTTGCTGCCTCTGCTGTTTATGTAAAATGCCATAAGCAAGCTTGCCTGCCAACAGTTGCATCTTCACTGCAGGATGGTTGTGAGAAGGATTATAATCACTATTGTGCTGTGCTTCTTGCTACTGCTGCCTCAAATTCCACTTCAAGCAAGCTTTCCAGTATGTGTTGGCAACCTGGGACCACAACAACTCCACCAAACTTCTCCAAAGCTTGCTGAGATGCCTGTTCTACTGAACATAGCTGCCTTGGCTTTCTTTAGTTGGTGTAATTTTGCTTGGTGGTATCATTTACCTGTGAGACTGCTTGTGCACATCAGCTGGCCGCCAATTTCTGCAATGTCTTCTGTTTGTTGCTGTCACTTATCTCTATATAAAAGGTGCGCTGGTATTAAATGTGAATTGCTTTCTTAGTTGCTGAGAATAATATTCTTTTAGTTGTTTTCCATTCTGACTTGAGATGTTTTGGTGCTCTTGATTTACCTATAGTGGTGAAAATAAAGTAATGTTTTCATATTATATGTGTAATAGGCTGTTTTTTTTTGTCTTTGCATGTATTGCCCTATATGATGTTGCCTGGTTTGGGGCGGTTTCCTCTTGGCTCTGTGGAGGGTAATCTTGTACGTTGACTGTATGGATGGAAATATGACTGTTGCACATAACTAGAGTCTGACTGATACTGGATTTTTGGGGCAGATACCAGTTTTAGAGACTAAAAAAATTTACTTTATTCCACTGCCTGCCATTAAAACAGGCAAGTATTTTATATTTTTTTGTTTACCTCTCAGAAATTTTATCTGTAACTGCGACCTAAATGAAGGAATAAAGTTTAATAGAGTTGGGCCAGTCCAAAATTCTTTAAACCAGTTTGATGTTAAGAGCTGGACCAAACCACACTGTATCAGTACACCAAATTGTATGTAATGTGACAAAGACCTCAAAGTGTCAACCTGGCTTCCAAATTCTCCAGGTCCCAATCTGAATGAGCATCTGTGGCACGTGCCATTAACCCACCTCACAACCCACTGGACTAAATGGATCCGCCGCCAATGCACTGGTGCCAGACTGCACAGAACACTCCCAGAGATTCTGTCTTCATGCCTCGACAGGCCAGAGCCAAGTCCAATCCAAGGAGGCCCCACCTTGGATTAAGGTACATCTGGGGCACCGGCACATCACAAGAATCCTTGAGCAGATTAGGACCTTGGAAATGCATAAGCCAGGTCAACACCTTTAGCTTTTTGTCATGCTCCACAGGCCATTTCTAAACAGTTTTTGTAGTGTGGCATGCTGCTTTTTTTCTGTATTTTCATGTCATATAAACTACATAAATATCAGCGGTGTGCTCAAGATCAGACCATTAAACCACTTAAAAGATAATTAAGTACCCTACTTACCATCTTCCTATCTTTGTAACATTACTTTTTAAACAGAAAACAGGACTTATTCTGTGATATTTACTCAAAATGACAAACAATGTTGCCATCAGCAAGTAGCCTTGCTTGTTGTTATCAGCCATGATCATTTACCTTACCAAACACATTAAACTCCCTGGCAAACCTGCTCAGGCATGCTGACACCAATAGTATCCTTTTTGTGAAATATTGAGGAATCATGTAGATCATTTCTCAATTCCACATGAATCAGCTGTTCCTCGTCCATTGCGGTGCCTTCAAAGTGAACGACAGGTAGCCTATAAATAGAAACAGGCTGTCCAACAAAAAAAGTTCAGCTCTAAACAATGTACCGCAGCCAGTTAGGACACTTCTTTTGTCAGCTTCAAACCCAAAATCTTGCCATATTGGTGCAGTTTTAATTTTCGTAAGAGACTCCACCATGTCTGCTTTCATCACCATGAAGACATGAACTTTCTAGTAAACAAACACGGCATGCGCCACCCTGCCCCTCCCACCTCCACTGAAATTTAATCTCCATGTTGCCATACTTGGGTCATAGCCTGTCAGACACTGCTGTCTCCGCTTGTTCGTTATAAACAAACATAATATTATGTTCATGATGTTGTTATATTGCTTATTTCTAATGCAATACAAGTAGCATTTTGGTGACAATGAACAACAAAGTCAACAAAGAAACAGAAACATTGCAATATGAGGTAGAATGTGAAGTTAAAACAGTTGCAAGTGGGCATACATGTATGTATGTGTGTCTTTTTATTGTGATCTTACACTGTCAGTCAAAACAAATGAGGTTCTGTGGGCTATAGTGTTGTTATAAAGTTTCTTGTTGAATTGCATCATATCACACTACATTGATGCATTGATCTGAACTGACTTACTCTTGCTCACACAAGTGTACCACATCTTCCAATTATTGACCATTAATGTTGATGATTCCAGATGGTCATTTGGTGTCATGTAACAGTACTGTGCAGTCCTAAATGTCAGTCATATGTTTTTTAAATAATTTATCATATTTTTTTTGCTGTGATTTCCCTCTAACTTTTTAAAATAATTTTTCTTAGGATTTCTTTAAAGACTCAAAATATTGGACGTTCATCAGAGAAAACAAAACAAACAGTTTATTATAGTGTAGAGTAAAAACAAATGTCAACAATTAATGACAGCATTCACATTAACATGCATATAATTGAATGCTTGTGAAATCTCACAGGAGAGATTTCTGAGTCTGTGGGTTTCTGCCTCTTGGATGCTTGCATTACTTGGTGCAGCAGCAGTTGTTGTGTTCATCCTTGCAGACCCAAACAGAAATGAAACTGGAACATGTTTTGTCTGACATGTTGGCAGCACTGGTTGTAATGGCCCTTGTGATTGGTCCGTTATTTACTGGTGTGATTTGTTGTTTCAAATCTGCATTTTTCTTCTGCATCATCATCTCTGCCTCTTTGCTCAAAGTCTCCATCATCCTCTGGAGGTCTGACTTTTCTTGAATGTAGGTCTTTCTCATGTTTTCCATGTCATCCTTTTCCATCTGGAAGGCCTCCCTCTCCTCACACATGGCATCTTTTTCAGCTTGAAAAGCCTTTCTCCTCCTCTCCAAGTTGTTTTTCTCCAACTGGAAAGCATCTCTTATCTTCTGGATGTCTACGTTTTCTTTGAGGTAGGCCTTCCTCATCATTGCCATCTCTTCCTTTTCGATCTTGAAGGACTCCCTATCATTAGCCATAGCATCATTTTCGTATATAAAGGCCCTCTTTTTCAGACGTTGGGTCCTGAGTTCTTTGTTGAAGGTTTCTCTTTCTTGTTTCATGTTCTCTTTCTCCAATGTGTAAGTCTCCCTCATCCTCTGGATATCAGACTTTTCTTGAATGAAGGCCTCTCTTGTCTTCTGGATGTCTGCTTTTTCTTTGAGGTAAGTCTTCCTCATCATTGCCATCTCTTCCTTTTCGATCTTGAAGGACTCCCTATCATTAGCCATAACCTCATTTTCGTATATAAAGGCCCTCTTTTTCAGACGTTGGGTCCTGAGTTCTTTGTTGAAGGTTTCTCTTTCTTGTTTCATGTTCTCTTTCTCCAACGTGTAAGTCTCCCTCATCCTCTGGATATCAGACTTTTCTTGAATGAAGGCCTCTCTTGTCTTTTGGATGTCTGCTTTTTCTTTGAGGTAGGCCTTCCTCATCATTGCCATTTCTTCCTTTTCGAACTTGAAGGACTCCCTGTCATCAGCCATAGCATCATATTCAGCTTCAAAGGCTTTCCTTTCCATATCTTGGGTTCTGATTTCTTTGTTGAAGGTTTCTCTTTCTTGTTTCATGTTCTCTTTCTCCAACTTGAAAGTCTCCCTCATTGTCTGGAGATCTGACTTTTCTTGAATAAAGGCCTCTCTTGTCATGGCCATCTCTTCCTTCTCCATCTGGAAGACCTTCCTTTCCTCACACATAGCATCTTTCTCAGCTTGAAAAGTCTTTCTCCTCCTAGATCTTTCCTTTAGTTCTTTATTGAAGGCTTTTCTTTCTTTTTCCAAGTTGTTTTTCTCCAACTGGAAAGCAGCGCTCATCTTCTGGATGTCTGCTTTTTCTTTGAGGTAGGCCTTCCTCATCATTGCCATCTCTTCCTTTTCGATCTTGAAGGACTCCCTATCATCAGCCATAGCATCATTTTCGGCTTCAAAGGCCCTCCTTTTCATACGTTGGATCCTGAGTTCTTTGTTGAAGATTTCTCTTTCTTCTTTCATGTTCTCTTTCTCCAACGTGTAAGTCTCCCTCATTGTCTGGAGGTCTGACTTTTCTTGAATGAAGGCCTCTCTTGTCAGGGCCATCTCTTCCTTTTCCATCAGGAAGACCTTCCTTTCCTCACGCATAGCATCTTTTTCTGCATTAAAGGCTTTCCATCTTCTACTTTGTGCCCTGAGTGCCTTCTTGAAGGTTTTTCTCTCATTTTGCAGTTTGTCCTTCTCCAATTGAAAGACATTTCTCATCTCAATCATTTGAGCACGCTCTCTTTGAAAGGCCTCTGTCTCTGTGGTCAGTCTTCGCCTTTCCATCTCCAGAGCCTCCTTCATCTTGTTTGTGTGTGCCTCTTGACACAAAGGTTTTTTGGCCTCTGCCTTCATCTGTCCCTCCAGTATGTCTTTCTCCAGAGCCAGATCAAAAAATCCTGCTGCTCCACGCAACAGAACCATGTCATCTCTGCTGCTCTCTCTGATAGTCTCAGGCTGGAGGTGATGATGTTCTTTACCATCATTGGTAAGGAGACAGTTAGCCTTGTTTTCTAGAGGGATCTTGTCTCTCTGAAGCTGCTGGGCATTTTGTGTCAGCCAGTTGGACTCTCCACCCTGTGCTTGCTGGTGTTGCCGAAGCGCAGAAGGTGCATGGAGATTCATCTAGAAACACAAAAATACAACATTAAGTTGATAGCGAGGGATAATAAGGGCTGAAATGATACATCAGTGTGGACTGATGTATCATCACTGATGACTGAAATCAATTCATTCAATATTATCTATGCAAATCGAAAAAATCAGAACATATCACTATATTTAAGATACGCATTAATTTTGAAATTCCCAAGGCACGTATGTGTCATCACTTCCATCCCAGCACACCTCCTGCCTAAACTTACAAACTAATATTGCACAGCATACCAATACTAGAAAGGTATCACAATCCCTCACTGTTAAAAACTATACAATACTTCATTTTATTAGTATAATTACTCGAAGAATGACTGTTTTAATAAGAGCTGTACCTCAAGGTGTTACATTAATATACGGCAGCGGTTCTCTGCACACTAGAGCTGCGCAATATCAGGGAAACATAATATGCAATAACTTTGTTGTATATTACAATGACAGTATAACTAGCGATAAATAAATATCAAATGTGATCAATAACACATTGTGCTCATGCCCTCAGATACAGGTGAAACAAGTGTGATTTATTTTGTGACAAGCTAACCTATTCACCATCTTAGACTGACGAGGCCATTAAGTACGATTATGGACGTTATAGTATGGCTTTATCTTTATAGCAAACTCAGCAATGTGGGAAACATGTTTATATGCAAACACAACACTCACACTGGTAACGTTAACATGACCATCACTTGCAAGCTGCTAAAATCGGGCATTTACAGTTATGCAGATCAAGAGCACAGTTATAAATGATGAATATATACTCAGACAGTACTGGTAATGGTAATCATGACACGAACATTTTTGTCATCAAGTATTTCTGCTACTAGAAAATACGCTCAGAAGAGTGCAGACATTTGACAAGGAGGTGTAGGGAGCCAGTAATAACTGTTTGCATATATAAAGTTGATTACATCAGATTAATGAATGCCATTTAAACAGTCTAATAACAAGTGATATAACACTTGCCCTTCATCTATTTATTCACATTACCCTTTCATTAATGTTCTCAATGTACTTATGTATTGTTAGAAACACACCTACATGAATGAAACAACAAACACTTAACAGTACATATACTAGGATTTTGGTATGATATCAGTGTTTGGGTTGATTTTCAGGCAAAGTCATAACTTTTGGTATCGTGTCAGCACTAATTCAGACAGTGCTAACAGCCAAGCACCAGGTAAGAAAAGACAATATGGATATTTACTGGTATTGTCTTAAAGTAGTTGCAGGCCCCTGAATTTAGTCAAATCAAATCAAAGTTGAATCTTGCTCTACAATAAGGCGAATATGGGACAGTACTTACCACCAGAAATGGTGGGTCCTGTAAAAATGCCATCTGTGAAGTTTCAGAGGAATAATTGCAAGTGCAATAGTTGTTTTGCTTCTCAGTGTCTCAGTGTGACCGATCTGCAGTGCTCTCTGTAGTGAAATGACTCATTTCAGCACACTTGAGGTATATTTGAGAGTTCTGAGCTCTAGGTTCTAAGTTCTAAGTTCTATGCATCATCAAAGCTGAAGCTGTTGCCAAGGTCACCTGAGCATAACAAACTTATACAGTTAGTTTACAATTAAATCAACTCAAAAAAGTTTGCTAAATGTTGTTTAAGGGCCAAACATAGATATTTTATCATGTAGATATATTATGATGATAAAAATACTTATTTATATTATCATATAAAAGAGTTGTGTTTATTTTCTTAATATGATAAAATGCCACAGTTTGATTCCCTTTACACCCTCTTCACTGCTTCATAGCTATATTTCATCAGCTTCAGTTGTTTGTCAATTTCAGCTGTACTTTGTCACCTTAATCCTGAAATACATTCGTTTACAAGAGGTTTTGAAATTGGTCTAAGATGAGCAAGAGTGCTGCAGACGGCAGTTGTTAGACAGGCTGTAATATTCAGGGCAACAATGCACTTTCAATGTGACAGTACTTGTTTTTGCCGCTGACAGGCTCAGACCGTTATTATAAGTGTCTGATAACATTATAGAGAGGACCTTGCAAGAACAATAATATGTTGTCCATAATGTT
Organism: Cephalopholis sonnerati; assembly: GCA_019142605.1. Lineage (NCBI taxonomy): Eukaryota > Metazoa > Chordata > Actinopteri > Perciformes > Serranidae > Cephalopholis > Cephalopholis sonnerati. The sequence continues at coordinate 13,537,725 of JAGQAX010000023.1, forward strand.
TTGTGTCATCTGGTCTGTTTGTTATTGTGTCTAACTAAGAGACCTATAGCTGGCTAGCTACCTCACTGACAAAGCAAACAGGTGTGATAAACCATGTGACATGACAACGGGCAGGGACAGGATTTTATTAGTGATATTGAAAAGTGAAAATGATGGGGTCATTGTTTATCAACTTTCCAGCAATGTATTTCACAAAGTAGTTAGCAGCTTACCGTGAAGACATGACTTGACTCCAGACCACCATCTGCTCAGCTGTGATGAGCACTCTGCCAGCGCTGAGAGTATTGTAATGATAGTGACAGCCCTTGTTTCCCATCAAACCTTCCTAGTGCTGGCCTGAGTAGTTTGTCACAAATGCTGTTTATTTTCCAAAATGCAAATGTTACTTTTTGTCAGTGTTTGCAATGTGTCTGCTCAGAACATAGTGGCATATGTTTGTAACTGTTGGTTTTGTGCTGGCTTATAGTAGGGCTCTATTCGGCCCAAGAAAATCTTGGAAATATGACCTGCTCTTCAATCGATTGGTTGATGGGGGAAAATAGAACTGATACAACTGCCTGTTATATGAAGACTAAATGCACACTACCTGGTATTGTTGTGTGGCCGTGAAAGTGTTTTTATTTGCAGTGGGAGCTTAATGTATTTACTTTTTCCTACAAATGCCAGAAGTGTGATGAGGCACTGAGCAAGTGTTCAGTGCTAAGCACTGATCATTTGGTGTTTTTTTTTTTTTGTTCTTGCCACTTAGAGTTGAAAAATGTTCAACCTTGAGTAAAACACTTCACCTGTCACTGTCACTCTTTTCACAGCCTTCCAATCCCAGTGAAGGAGGGGCGGGACAATTGCTAATTCATATTTACTTCTGAAAGTATCATAGTAACTCTACGCACCCAATTGATCTCAGCTGAAAAGGATTTTTTCTTATATTAACCCATACACAGATAGCGATATATCTGTGATAGGCCAATATTGGCTAATGAAATTGGCTCAATGATAAATTAGTCAGGCTCCACACACAACCCAATGAAAAGTAGTTGTAGTTTTCAGTCTGTCTGCTTGTGATCAATTCAGTTTTTGGAGGAGAAATTTAGTATTACTCAGTCTCCTACATGCTGAACTTGGTGTGTGTTTTCAGGGAGTGACAAGGTCAGAGGCTTGATGCCAAACACTAACTCTGGACTTATAATATAATTTAATATAATATAACTCTAAATCCATTCCACATGAGCTGGCTGTCTGAATTGATTTCAGAATACATTACAGCAAATTGCTTCAGACATAATCAATAGGTGTCTGTATTAGAGGAGCAATGAAGATTTAAGTGCGCAAGGAATCCAAAAGCTCAGTCGTACGTCTCATGCACAAACCACATAGCACCTTAAAGTCTACATTCAGCTAATGTGTGTGGATTGTATTTCAGTAATATTTCATGGATTGACTTGGGCAGGACAGATAATCGTAACTGAGTGTGATTGGACCAGAAGACCAATCCACCCTCACTCCTAACAACATTCAGCAACAACAATGTAGGGGCAGCACAACAAGCTGTGGACACAACATATTAGCAAACTATTTACACATTAAGCATATATGGAGTACCATAAGTTGTGATTAATCTAAGTGTATATTCACCCTCTTTCAAGCTATGATCTTGTCTTCACCAACTCATGAGAAAGCTCTCTGATCTTTAGCTGCTAAAGCTCCACCATATTCACCAGCAAGTCACAACTTCTGTCTGCTGTTGAGTGCTGGACTAATGGTGTTTAGTGGTTGATTACATATTTGCTAAAGCTACATCTGGAAAACTGGGATGTGATTGTTCAAAAAAAGTAAAATCACTGGTCATAAAACCAAAACAGTGCGCTGCTAACTCGTGCTTGACTAAGGTGGTCTTGAATATCAATAAGAAGCGACTTCTGGAATATAAATAATTCAGTATATTAGGGACAAAGCGTTCAAGCTGTCTCCCTCAGGGTGTGGACATACTTCAGGATGTGCTCACCTAACAAGTGTTAGCGCGGGATGCATACATCATACCGTAACACTGCGACCAATCTGTTCACTCGTTTTAATCGGGCGTGTGACTCGGCCTGCTGGGAAAGGATGGCTCTATTCCCAGCTCTCTGTCCAGGGCCCCCCTTTGTCTTCTCACGTACAGTACAGTATATGCTTTGCTCATCTCAGGGGAAGCAATTAGATTTAGCTTTGCTGTCTCCTCTTAAGCATGGCCATCTATCACTGCTCGGCAATTAATGTTATGTGAATTTAAACGTAAGCTTAAGCCCATTTGGCAGAAGACCAGGGACGAGTTATTTGCATAAGATGTATGTAAATTTACTGTATGTCATAGCATAAATAAAAGAATTGCTTAAAGCAGTGCTGCCAATGTATTCTGGAAGACATCACCACTGTGGTAATAAATTCAGGGCAGTAAAGTCTTTGCTATAATGGCTGTGCTGTAGTATGCATCATCTTCAACCACCTAAGGACAGGGTTTGGAAGGGGTGCAGAAAATGCTTAGACGTGCTCTTTAGTTAGACTGATTTGCAACATCATTTTTATCTGTAATAACATTTTAATTATCTGACATGATTGAATGTCTTGTTAATTAAAATGATAAAAAGAATTTAGTGCACAGAGATCAGAGGGAAGGGTCAGGTACAGAACAGTTGAGTGTGTACATTCTGCTGCGCTTTAACTTTTAACACATCTGTTGGTCTTTCTAATCGTTGCCGCCCTGTAACCTGTTGGTGCAGTAATGATCTTCTTAGAACGTCTTTTTCTTCTTTTTTTCCCCCAAATGATTTTCCTTCCCCGTGCTGTACTCAGCACTACTGTTGCTTTTTGGATGAATTGAATCAGAATTGGGGTGTGTTGGACTCACGTTCCTTATAACTCAGGACATATCTCATTTTGTCTTTGTGAGAAACTGATTTATAGCTGCCAAAGTGTTGTAAAACAGTCGGTCACAAGATTTATGGTGAACACATGGCACCTGCTAATTCTTTCTGAGAGCTGAGAATCATCTTTAGGTACGACAACCTGGGTCATAAATTGTTATTGGTTGCGACAACTTATTAAGTCACTGCCAGCAGTTAGTCAAAACTGCTCAGGAACGGCCCGAGGAGTGTGACAAAGAGCTCAAGGCTTCCGCCAGGCTTCCTTATTACCCAGATCCCTATCTGATCAAGCCTCTGTGGGATGTGCCAGTATCCTTGAGGTCCTGTGTCTGAACTTCAAGAGGTCAGATCCCAGGTGGGGCCTCTGAACTGTAGAGGCATGGACACAGGAACTGTGGGACCGTCCTGTGGTGTCTGGCAGCGAGACTTGTGGGTTTTGAGGTGGGGTGCAGGCACAGCCTACGAATGCTCGATCAGATTGGGATCTGAAGGCCAGGTGGATCCCTTGAGCTCTCAGTCATGTTCCATGCTGTACCATGAGAGGGTGTCCTTAGTCTGTATTGGTGTTTGTGTGGGTGGTGTGTTTCAAGTGGCATTCACATGCATTGCATTGTAACAAGATGATCAGTGTGGTTCGCTTCACCTGTTAGTGGTTGTTATGTTGTGGCTGACTGGTGTGTTAGCAGAGTGTTCATGAGCATGTTGGTATTCTGATGTTAGCATTAACTCAAAGCCCTGCTATTTGTAAGTACAGCCCAACAGAGCCACTGGCATGGCTATGTCACTCAATACTAGTCATTTGTATATATATATAATGTAGATATGATACAAGCAGGCATACAAGGAAAAGATCAAAAGTGTTTAAAATGGAAAAATCGTGATTCAAATCAGGACTTATGTGGTGTAAGCTGGCACCAAAAAAAACACTGAGGTTTAATACCAGCCCTTTTTCCTCTGGAGTAGTTTTACAACCTTCTCAGGATGCTGATAAATTGCAACTATAGATTTCTGTGATTGTGAGACAGATCAGTTGCAGGGAGTGGGCATGTAAAGTATGTGTGTGTGTGTGTGTGTTGAAGGCTTTCATGTGTTTTAAGAGGCTCAAGGAGGACGATCAAAGGGATCTACTGTGAATGCTGAGCCACCAGCATCTTGGACTGCCTCCTCTTTTACTGATACTTGAATAAAAACACACATGGTCCTCTAAGTTAAAGCCAAACCATAGTGTCTTCAGCAATCCTCTCTCTCACCCATTCACTCTCTCTGCTTCACAGAGCGGTCCTAGCTCTCCTCCTCCTCCTCCTCATCCTCCTCCTCCTCCTCTTCCCACCCCCCTTTCACACTCTGTTGATCAGCTCAGGAAAGGGAAAGTGCTCGTGTGAAACCTGAGGATCACTTGCAGACTGAGGAAGCAGAGAGAGCGTGCACATCGTGCTTTATCCTGCAAGGTAAGATGATGCTCAGAGGGACAATTGATAGCAGTTAGCACTTGTACTGGACATCAATTTCTGTGCATTGAAGGATATAAATTTGGGATTTGAGGGCAAACTAAAAGCCCTTCAGTCAGAGCAGCTGATGATCTGTTGATGTTTGGAACTTTTGCTCTTGAAATGGGACCTTCAGGGGAAGTGTAATCATAGTTCTGAAGGAGGTAGGGTATTGCTAGGGCATGTTTTATTTAGTAATGCCATAAAATTTTGTTTGTTTTACTCAGGGATGATTATCTGAAACAATCAGGATATTTACTGGTTTAATTTGTGTGAGTCAGCAAAGGATCATTGCAGACCAATTTGCATTAAAACAATCAACTTGGTGTATTTGCTCTTACCATCACTAGTCCTGGAATAGCTGGAAGAGTAGCTTGGCTTGAAATAGCTAAGGATACATAAGACAAGGCTTTTCCGGCTCCAAAAGGGCACGCTGAAATGTCTTGCATTTCATTATGCCCATGCATAACTGGGGGCAAAAAACACACCAAATTAGCATATGTTCTCAGGTGTCTTGCCTGAACTTGACAGTTTGTTTCCGGGGCTGTAGCTATTTGTGTTTGAATGTTTACCAGAGGCCATGAAGGGGTCATTTGAATTATGAGGCTAATAATCATCACGTCTGTGCTACAATTTAGAATAATCTGTACTGCAGATTCACAGCCCTTTGAGAAGTACCCACATAATTAGGCCTGTATCTGCACAGAATTTACTTCAGCAAAGCAAATAATGCCACGCTGTATTTAAAAATAGAGAAGTTCCAGCCATGTGTACACCAACCAAGAGGACCCAGTGGAGGGAGGACCTGCAGCATTTCCGTAAAGACCACGGCTTCTCCAAGAAAGTCCTGCTCAACTGCTGCCTGGTGCGGCGCATCATCACCTGGGCCTCCCCAAACCCAAAAGGTACAAAAACGCACAGATCTGTGGCTGCAAATACCAGCTATGAACGTAGGTGGTGGAATGCGGTTTGATTGCCTCTCATTTGTAGGACGATTGGTTGTCAACTTTGTGTTTTAGTCGATCTCAGTATTCATTGTTCCCATGTCACTGTTGTTGCTAAAGATGAGCAAGAAGAAGATGAACTGGTCTGGCTAGTTATTACAGTGTGTTTTGAAAAAGAGAAAGTAGGGTACCTTGACATTTCAAGTAAAGGACTAGAGGACAATTTTTGCATGAAACAAAAGTGGCATTTTAGTGGGCATTGAAGCAGAATCAACTGTTGTTCTTTTGTACTTGAAACTAATTTGTTTTTAAGATTTAGATGTACTCTGTGGTTTGCAGCAAAACAGTGTGTGTTTTTAGGGCTGTGTGTTTCCTTTTGCTTAGGTAGCAGAGATGATAAAACCATCAAGAGTAAATTATCAGAGGAAAACAACTTTTTTTTTAAGGCTAAGTAGTGAAATTTTGTGCTTATATTTTTCTAGAAACCAGTGCCAAGTGAATTTTAGCAATTTCAAAGACCAAATCAAGAATGCAGGGTTGATGTGCATATTTATCCCATTCTCGCAGCTTTATTTGTCACATTATGTATCACAAAAACAGATGGAAAATGGCGTTACTGCACTCAGCTGGCAAATAAAAAGTTACCCAAAACATAAAGATAAAGCTGTCAAAACTGGAGTGCAGTGTGCGGGAAGTCTTAGAAGTACAGCTTGCACTTAAGAGGACTGCAAAAACAAATGTGTGTAATCTAATTACACATATTTGAGATTAGATTTAACTGTAACACTATACACTCATTTTAGTCCAGAATGTACTTGTCCAAACAGCGGTCGGGCTGTCAGCACCATTGAAAACATATTAATGTGTTATTGATCAGTCATCCTTTTACCTTTATATGAACAGCAGAATTTATGATTTTTCTGCAGTGACAAATGATCAGGACGCGTTGCACCACAAGTCACACTAGACAGCTTCAGTAAATGAATTCTCTTTGAACCTAGATCAGTATTGATTACTTCTTGGGTTATATAGTCAAAATGGTCTTACAGAATAAGATTTATAGCTACATTTCCTTGCCATTGGAGCAGGCAACATATCAGGCGGAAACATACAGAATAAGAACCCTAGGCTGTCATTGGCTAAGGCCATTACATCACATTTTGATACAACAGAGCTTGAATTAAGCCCCTTCTTTGAATAAGGAATCATTGAATGCTTTTTTTGTCCTTTGAAAAGTTTATTACAAGTAGCAGATTTTTGAGAACTTGATAAGATGGTGAAATGAAACTTTGCTAAGCTATTTTTTTTTCCACAAACTGCAGGTATGGACTTATTTTAAATCCTGAAAATGAGAAGGATCTTACCTTGGCTTTTTTTTTTTGTTTGTTTCTGTAGCTATGTGTGCACTTTATTTTCTGTAATGACAGCAAAGCTTTTTCAGTTTTTGTTTTATTGTGAGTGTTTATTTGGCTGCAGTAAAAGTTATGAGATTGCAGTGTCTTTCCTCATCCGTCATTGCTGTTCATTAGTGACACTTGCTTAGTTCCCTTGATTGTTTTATCACTCAGTGACATGTCAAAGCATTACCATAAAACCTGGAGCTTTTTGTAATTGGCAGGTGTTGTTCCACATTGATATGGCTTGTCAGATAAATGGGTTGTGTTTGGGTGTGATTTAGGATGCTATTAAACAGTCATGAAAGTCACCGTAGGGACTAAATGACATCTGCAGTGAAGATTTTTTCTGCAGGGGGGAAAACAACAGCAGAAGTACTCCCAAACAGCTGTTCTTCATGAATAAGAGAAGCGAGATTATGCATATTCACCTTTTGTAGGAAAAGAGAAAACTTTTCTCATTTTGTATTGATTACATTGGTGTCAATGGGGCAGGTGCAGTCTCTTGATCACATAATCAGTGTAGTCTCTTCTCGTGCTTAGCCCTGGGTTGGCCTCCCTCTGTGTGTGCTTGTGTGTGTGCACCTGCACAGTTGTCATTTGAATCTATCCCTCTTATAACATGCGAGCTGGCGGCCACAGCTGGAGCCACACCGGGACCCAGGTGTTTGTGTCAGGCACATTTGAATTAGACAGAGTGTTTGTTTAGACTTTCATTCTATCACTGCTCCGTTTTTATTGGAATCATGCTGCCTTCATCCCAGGACTGGCTGCTTTTCATCACGCCTTAAGTTTTACCTCAAGGTAGAGGAAACCGGATCGCAGTGGTACTAAGAAAGAAAAGTTTTTACATTCAGCCTTTATTCAGGTCTGAAATTAAACTTTTACTCACTGAACTGCTGAGCACTGCTGTCACCTTTTCTTTGCCTAGTGTCTGTATTTAATACAGACATCAGTAAAACCATGAATTGCAGAGCACAAATTCACACGGTGATAATAATTTAACGACTACATTGGATTTGAAGCCTTCTCCCCCAACATATGCTTGTTTATAGGTGTTCTCGTCATTAGGTGACGTTAAAACTAATACCATAATCCCCTTGTGTTGCTCAGAATAACCTCCCAGCATGCAGATGATCACACTATAAACCTGCCAGGTGGCAATCGTACCCTCCGGATGTTGGAGCAGTCTCCAGAAAATGAGCATGCTCACTAAAGCAGGTGTTTCTAGAAATACACAGGCCCCATGTTGTGCCCACAGGACAGACTTCTGCTCTGATAGAGCATGTTACAAATCCCTGCTGTCTCTATGATGATAATAATGACATATAGTACTATATATCCCAAAATTTTTAACGCCTGTTTTTGGATAGACTTATGTGCACTTGTTGATAAGTTACTATTAAGGGTTTAACAAAGACTACATTGAAGAAATATTGCTTTTGCTTCAATGTGGGGGACCAAAGCACCACTTACTGTACACTATTTCTATGTATCATATTCACAGATGACTTTTGCATGTTTTAGCTGAGTCTTATTTTCAATATAGTTAGATTATGTGGCAGAATTAGACTCTGAATTTACCAGTACTTTGGTCTTGTGTTAGAAATCCATTTCTGTACCTCATCTTTCCTGCCAGGAGAGGGCAGCAAGCTACAGAATAAATGAATGACTAGCATGATAACACTGTTTGCTGCATCAGAGCAGTTAAGTAACAGTGCCTTAAATAATATGTAATTGAGCCAATTTGAATGTGAAGTAATTTAAAGTAATCATTTTAGAAGGTTATGACGATAAAGCATAAACATGAACACTGGACATGTACATTATTGCTGCAGCAGTGCCTGAATAAAAAAACAAAAACAACAGTCAGCCTGCAGGCCATTTAAAGATGACAATGCTTATTCTTAATAATGCAGCATGCTGCAGTTGTTAACCTGGCTTACATACAAGTGTGAGCACACTATCAACACGGGAGCAGTCCAAAATAATCTAATACAACAACCCTGCGTGACAAGACTCCCCCTGAATACATCACATGTCCCTTTAACACTCAGGTAGTGATACGGTCATAAATTCTGTGAATGCCTGCACTGCAGTAGTCATTCAGTGGCCCCAAATGCACTCACTATAGCTAAGATGTTTCTCTTTGCCGTGCATGGCAGCACAATATTAACATATGATGACAGGCGTGTATGAATATTGATGCTCAACTTGCATTCTGCTTCATGATTGGACATTAAAGACGAATCGTAAAACATATCATCAGCAGCAAATGCCACTCATGGGATTTGCCTACTTGTTTTTTTTTCTTTCTGGACGCAGTGAGCGTGGATTACAGTAAGCCCTATTGTATTTTCTACAGAAGACATGATGGAGAGCTGTTTGATTAGCTTGCTACTTGGCCTCCTTTGTATGTTTTACTGTTGAAGGTGAAGAAGATGAAGGGAATTCATTCCAACAAAGCATATTGCTCAATGGAAAGTCTACAGTGCAGAGCCATTTAATACCCACTCCAGCCAGTATACCTTTCCACTCTCTGGTTAATACTTTCCTCAGATCTGTATCAGATCAACATAGCTTTAGACATGCAATCTGGACACACTGTTTCCCAGCTATATATACAGTATACATATTTATATTATCCACCTGCATGTACCACGTCTCTCCATAGCTTTACCTGGGTGAAATCCTACCACCTTAAGACTGGCTTTCAGGGTCATGTCCTTTCTAACAGCCCAGAAATTGCCTGAAAAATCCATGTTCTTAAGGTTTCGCTGAGTCAACAGTATTGAATCCTTATGAGGAAGTTGTAAATTCAAGGTTGCATGTGTTACTTCATCCATTTTTGTGTAAGATGTATTGTGATAAATCCCACCGCTTCTCTTTACTGATTTGAATTTAACTGCTGAGAGTTAGCTCACAGTGTGTTGCCATATCCAGCAGTGTGACACCATAATGAGAAGCATTGCTAAAAGTACCCTTAAACCTTGAGAAACAATACCAATCACTATGATGCACTATTTTGAGGGTAATGTTAAATCTCATTAAGAGAGTCCTGGGGTGTGTGTCCTTGATGAGTGCAATTCCTAACCGTGATTTAGCAGGCAGGATTTCTTGAATGAAGTTCACAAATTTGCCCACAGCTTTAGGTCATATGGCTGCGTTCGGTAAAGCAACTTGCTTTCCATTTTAATCTATTTTCCCACTTGGTCAAGAGTGCAGGCCTCAGTGGATCTAAGGTGGAAATGGGAAACGGCAATGATGGATTAGAGGGGAAGTTGAGGCAGCATGCAGCCTCTCAGATCGGCGGAGAGGGGAAGAAGAGCGATTGCCTGGGGACCGCTGGCTGGCTCAGATGCAGACATGTCCTACTGTTGTCATTCATTTGATTCATATGTTGTGAAAATGGTTGCTGGAGAATGGGGGGGGTGGGATCCAACAGTGATACCTTTCCATAGCATTAATCTTATTCATAGCACTAGCGAGTATCGGTGACAGCCAGAGAGAAAATATTTCATGTTGTTCACAACTAATGGGCTCAGAGATGACGAGAGCAAATTTTTTTTAAATGCAGCGGCCAGCATGTTTCGCATCTCTGCATACTTGTAAGCTTGCATATATTTCACCTGTAGAGCCTTGAAAGTATTAGCAGGTTAGCTCTATTCTGTTGGATACACTGGTTTTTATATTATCCAATCCACACTGGCTATTAGTGCATTTTTGCCTGCATTGAAATTCATGTTTTTTAGAGCTGAAAATAAGTTAATAATCATCATTGCTTTGTTATGACCAGTAGAAAAGCTTTTTGCTGGCCAATGTGCAATGCAGTTAATACTTTCCCAAACAATTCTATAAATGGCTCAAATATCACCCAGCCAAAGACCACGTGATTCGAGAAGCACTTTCCATTATGTCACACAACACTGAGCCTGGCGTTCTCTTTTTCAGACTTGGCCATGACCTGGACCCCTCTGTTGATAAACAGGGATTTGCAGCTAACAGCCAGGGATTAGTCAGAGAATAGACGACCCCAGCGAACCATGTTGTTTGTAAAACACCTTAAAGTAGCCTGTTGACAGACGAGAACACTCACACTCCATCCCGTCAATTGGATACAGCTAACTGAGATGCCGAGCCGCGCAACATGTGACCGTTTGCCAGGCATCTTTGTAACCAAGCCGGGTCCTTTTGTCCATGCTATACGGGAACTCCTTCTACACACGATTAAATATGCATTTGTTGCCACATGCAGGTGTTTTTCCACAGACTTTGTTTCTGAGAGGAAGCCACATGTGAGCACATGCAGTGCTTCAGTTGGTCAACAGAAAATCACCATTATGTAATCAAACCCCTATTTTTACTGCTGTTTAAAGTTTCCGTAACTTTAGAAACAGCAGTTGATATAACAGTCTCACATAACGTCCGTTCAGTAGCTGTTCTGGAGCTTTTGCACTTAGTTTCATCTTTAAAAAAGTACTCAAATAAAAAAAGATAAAATATCTTCCAACAGGTGTCTTTGCTCTGTGTTTAATGGAGCAGGAAACACACCATGGAGGAGTAAAGGCTCCTAATATAGCTATAGACTACAACATTAGTCTTGGAAAGGTTGGTGTGAAGTTGTCAATGTCATTAATCATCAACTGCTTCTGCATAACTTATCCCACACCTGGCTAACTTTCTTTTCCTCACACGTCCTCCTTTGTCCTCCTGTCTGCCGGTGATACAGGCGTCTGCCGGTAACCTACTTCAGTCAAGTGTTTGTATTCTAGCAGCGGCCCGGGCCCTCTATAAATAGGCCCTCCTGATTGATACCCGGTACAGTGAAACCTCGTAAGCCTTGGGCTGCCGCAGGGCAGAAATGACTTTCTTGTGTCTGTGTCACTCGGCTTTAACACACCTGTCCCTGTCACGGTCTAATTTATCTCCCCTGCCTGTTTGTCAGCCAGCATCCAAGCAGCAGGCAGAGGTTCATTGCCAGGCCTGAAAGACCATGCAAATTCATTCATATCCCCCCACAGAGATAGCGTCTGATAAGGTGTGATGTATTTAATGTTCAACATGAAGGATAAGCATCTCCAAGCTACTGTTGCTAGGTTTTTCTGGATATATTATCGCGTTGAGTAAAGGCATTTTAAAGTAACCTGTCGCATGTGTTCATGACTGCACATTTTCCTAATCGAAATGTCACTTGTCTAATCTATACACAGTTCATGACATTTTTACTTAGCTTTTCTAATCTCCTGACTTTGTGCAGGCCTTTGCTGGAAAAAAACACATACACAATAACATTACTTGCAGCAGCAACAGCTTATTGACATATATTAAAGAACTGTAGGTACCATAAGCAGAAATTCAAAGTTTAATCATCTGGAAATCAAAGGACAGCAATGTCATAATGCAACGTTTCCAAGCTTGAGCCTAGGGTTCCTAATAAAAATTTGAAAAAAAGATTGGCAGTGCCCATGCACAAGATTTTTATCGCATTTATTAAAACCCTACTTTAATAGGCAAAACTGCAGACAGAGCAATACTGCTCAGGACATCTCTATCACAGTATATTATGAAAGATTACTTTGACATTTTTCCATGACAAACGTGTAACATGACATGTTGGTGACGAGTATAGCACAAAGTGTGGGCACTGTCCCAGATGGCTGCATCAACCTGTCACTGTGGGAAGAAACAGAAATAAGATTGAAGTCCTACTGGGAGCATTCCTGTGAAACTGCCACCTGACAGTGCCGGTGTCTTCAGATTGGTCCCACATGGCAGGGTGCTCGCTGAGATTGTGTCTCAGGAGTACACGATAGAAAAATGTTGTCATTTACATGCCATTTTGTGTTTTAAAGTTACAAGCAGATTGTGATTTTTGGCTCCGTTTTACTGCAAACTTGATAGGCATGGTATTGGCATTTACATCTTTAAAAGAGGGTGTTTACTCCAGCGCTTTTACTTTAGCATTCCCTCAGTTTTTCAGTTGTAGATTGACTCTCTTCTGATCAGTTTCCATGGTTAACTATCAACAGGATCCAAAGGAAGGTACTTTTTAAAACAGTGAAAGTAAACTCAGTTGGCAAATTTGAATGTGATTTAATAAAGACTACTTAAAGAACTGAAGTTAAACACCTCAGAATTAACTGTCTGGCTATCACAGTTGTAATGTTCTTCATATTTGCTTATGTTAAGACATTAGCTAAAAGCTGTTCCATGGCAGGAAGATATTTGACATTTACAGCCTTGCTAATTGAGATCGTGATTTGAAACAAGCACCAATGTCAATGTAATAAAAAACAATCCATTAGGAAGTAAAAGTTCTGGTTGCTGTAATATCGATTCAGTGTTCAAAACAACAGGAGCCTGACTTAGAGTGGTGCATATAAGTTTGTTTTATCGTTGAAAGGGTGTGCTTTCTTTTAACCTTTGCTTAAGCTCTAATTGCAGCTCTTTGTTTTTAAGAACACATATTTGCTCTGCACTCCTGACTGAGACCAAGATGAATAAATGATGGTAACTTTGCAACCTCATTAGGAAGGCAAATTACCACCCAGGTAACAGAAGAGATGGGCTGGCCTGAGTGTACAGCATGTCCTCACTGTCTGATGTACACATGCTTTCCTGTTGCCAGACATCATTGGTAAAGAATGGCAAGAGCCCAATAACTGCGCAGGAAAGACTTAAAAATGCAGTGAAAATACAAATCACATTCTGAGAAGCTTTGAGGGACCGAAGTTTTGCCTTCGAGGGGGTTTTTAATGCTGTTGCCGTTTGAATGCTCTCACAGTTTTATGTGCCAGTCCCCCGCAGTTGAGCCTGTGAGTCTAGTGAGCAGAGTTAGATGTCGTGTAAGTGGAAGCAACCTCTTAAGGCGAGCATTGCAGTCCGCTGCAGCCAAGAGGGACATCTGTGAGCATAGTGGAAGGTGAAGAATAATAGACGGTGAGAGAGACATTTGAGACAATAGATAATTTGAGAGAGAAAGGATGGAATAATTAGCAGGAGAAATGGTGAGAGGAATAGAAAGGGACGGTGCACGTACAGGAATAGAGACAGAGACAGATGGCTGAAGGTGGATGCTCTGTCCGAAATGCCAAAGAAAAGTTATTTTTTGCAGCTTGAATCTGGCAGCCTGCAACAGAATAAAAACCTGCCCCTCTGAGACACAAGCAGAAATCTGTTGAACAGAGCGGAGCCTGCTGCAGCTGGACTGATAAACCTGGAAATGTTTGACTGTAACTAAACCACTGCCAAACCTCTTATATTGGTGTTTACTGAAACATTAAATTAGAAGTTGAAAGTTCATATTACGATTATAGACAGTGTTTCTGTTACACAAATTCACCACAATACCAAAGCTTACTCTTATCCATACTATTCAGCATGCCAACTATTCAGCATTGTCCAATTCAGACTTGGGATGTGATAGTATTGGTCAGGTTTTAGGAACATCCTTTAGACATGTATACAGCACATTCAGAATATTTGTCTCAGTTAGAGTTTTTACCACAGTTTGTGACACACGGCTTCCTGCCTGTTTACAGTCTGTGTGTTGTCATACATGTGTCGTACACAAACTAATAGTCAACAGTTTGCAAGGCTGGATTAGAGATGCATGCCCAAAAGAGGAGCCCACATTTCTGGTTGGATGAAGGAAACCTACCTACTGTTATACATTATGATAGACTTGGATATCAACAGGTTTTGGGATATGCGCCAATACCAAAACACAGACCTGTTATATTTGCCATGCTCGCGTTTGATTACAGTACCATGTTAACATGCCGACAGCTAGTTGGCACTCAACAAATGGTACAGCTGAGCCTGATTGGAATGTATAGTTGTATAGGTTTTTTATTTTAAATATGTTTATTGGAAGCCTTAAAACCTTAACATATACAGAGTTGGGAGCTGCTTCAGTTTTTAAACTATTTCCCAAAAATTGTTGGGAAATGACATGAAATAAAATTAAAAAAAAAAGAAACACAGATGAAGAAAATAATTATTGCAATTAGCCTATAGGAGACAAAGTGTTGTTGAGAAGCAGTCAATTTATTAATTTATTTATTTGCCTCTGATCTTTCCAGTATAATTAGTTTTGAATCTGACTCCAGTGGGATTTACAGTCTAAAGGCTTTCTATTATTAGGCAAAGTACAAAACTGTGGGTTAAAGTGATTTCTTTTGGACTGGCAATTGTGACACTGGGAGAAAACTTTGGGGAACATTTTGTTCAGTTTAGATTTTGAATCGTATAATCTGTGTAGCACTTAAAGGAGAAGTCCAGTATTTTGCACTTTGAGCCCCGTTCCTGCGTTGTTTATGATGAAATAGAGTGGTTAAGACCAAAATCTTGATGATTGTTCCTTCTCTGAAAATTTGAGAGAATTTGGCTTTCCCCTGCCTGGCTTAACAATGCTGTCTATGGCCATGTGTAAATCTGTCCTAAAACCACCTTAAATGTTCGTTTTCAAAGCCATGAAACTCACCGAGTGGTCAGTGGTGTTCGTTGATGTTCCGACATTAAAATCGTAGCAAATTGTGGTTTCCGTGATGATTTATTTGACATTTTGTCCATGCATTGATTTTCTATAGGAAGCCTCATTGTCCGTTGGTAGTAATCCGCCACCGGAAAAGTAAAGGGGGTTGTTTACGACAAGGTTATAGTCATTGTAGTCTTATAGCTCAGTGAAAGTGCTGGCTCGACAGTGCTGTGTGCGCTCCTCCTCTCCGGAGGAATTCTCCTGCAGTCGCTGATCACACAAAACTTGCCCACTATAACTTGCTTGTAAAGAACCTTCGCAGTACGATGCCTTTGAACACAACGCCAGCCTTCTTCTTCTTCTTCTTATTGTGTCCCATTACATTGCAATGGTTTCCTGCCAGTTGGTGACACTCACGTAAAGGAGCATTATCGCCATCAAGTGGGCTGGAGTGTATAACGCTTCAGGGTCAAACGAACGATCAAGCGGAAGTTTACACACAGGTGTGAGGCAGCTGAAAAAATAGTTCCACAATAGAGATGAATAGTGAAAACACAGATGGAAACCACAGTTTGCTACGATTTTTATGTCGGAACATCAGTGAACACCACTGACGACTCGGTGAGTTTCATGGCTTTGAAAACGAACGTTTAAGGTGGTTTTAGGACAGATTTACACATGGCCATAGACAGCATTGTTAAGCGAGGCAGGGGAAAGCTAAATTCTCTCAAATTCTCAGAGAAGGAGCAATCATCAAGATTTTGGTCTTAACCACTCTATTTCATCATAAACAACCCAGGAATGGAGCACAAAGTACAAAATACCGGACTTCTCCTTTAACTGTATCAACCAGTGTCTGGTATTTTTAAATCAAGTGTGAAGATATTGTAAGCTGTTGTCCCATCCATCATCTGGACTTGTTGACCCAGGTCACCTTCCCATGCATACACATTTGTAAACCTCAGATGAAGGGTGTTTGGTAGAACATTGTAAACGTCATTCACTGAGTTTATCTGAGCTTGCAGTGTTTTAGTCCTGCTTGTACATTTTCACTCAGTCCCTAACCTAAATATATCTGAAAAATTTGTTGGGTATTCAAACTGTATTTCTCCCACAGTTCTTGGGAAGGAGGAAAAAGTCGCCTTTAAATATAGGCCACCCACAGTCTTAATTCCTTGGTACTTTTATTGGGTGAAAACACCATCTAAACTAGAGGGGTTTGAAGCAGGGGTTGTTTGGAGGGAAAGATGTGTCTCTCAATTTGAGACTGAAGTTTAACTGTCTCCAGATATGAACTGAGCCATGTATTATAGGATTGTGGTTGTGTGTTGACTTACTCAGAGGACACATGACATGTGTGCCTATAGAGAAAAGCAAGCAATCTATTCTCTCCATGTTCAGCAAGTTGGCCCGCTGGTGTGAGTCATCTGTCCATAAGATTATGGTCTTAATATTCCTTGCCCACTAGTACAAGGGGAAATTAGCTGCTCAGGAATTTGATCATGCAGGATTCGACTAATTAAAATGTTGACCTGATGCTGCTACTGGGTGAAAAGTGAACATTATTACAGTTTCAGCTAAAGGGAACATGAATGTCTTGACCAAATTTAATGGCAATCCATCAAGTAGTTGTTGATATTTCACTAAAAACCACCATATGAACCTCACAGTGGTGTGATAGGAAAAGTTTGGGGATGACCAAAGTCATCAAGATTAATTTTAGTGATCCAGTGCACTGAAATGTATGAGCACAACATTTTTCTGCCAAACCATCAAAGAGATGTTAAAATATTTCAATGGATAAGTGAGAAATTATACCTGCTATTGGCACAATAGTCTGGTAGGCGTAATCCTCTGGGCACAGTTGTTTAGAAGTAATCTAATTGGATTCCAGCATTGGATTGGATCAAATCTTGAAAATGGGTTGTTCAAAAAGACAGAAAATGGTTCTGAAATTGGATGAGATCACATACTCTGGTCTTGGTTTTGATCTCAATCAAACCTTCAGTATGTGTTGTTCAAAAATTGTAGAAGGGTTGGAATACCTTAGATCCAAAATATCCTGATCCCAACAGAGGGCTGCATTCATGGTGGATTTTAGGAACAAAAAGTCATTAAACTTTTAAATTGGTTGAATGGTTATGCACATATTTATATTTCACATGTGATTTGCTTAACTGTCACAGTGATAAAGTAGATTTTATGCAACGTATTTAACATATATAAAGGATTTTGACTCATAAATTAACAAACAAAACAAAAATTACTTAATTTTTAACTTTTATTTATCACTTTGTATTAATCACAATGACAGTCAAAAGTAGTTTTCTCTTCAAATAAAAACACTTGTAGTTTGAATAAGAGCATTAGTTATCTGGATTTGTTATTTGTGAAAAGTTTGTGTCTGGATCAGGGTGATCCAATCCAATTTAGCTTTGACAAACCGATACAAAAGTCAGATAGATTAGTTGGGATTTCAAAATGTGGATCATTCTGAACCAGATAACATTTTTATACAACTGGGCCCTGGGAACTGTGAGTGTGTCCATCCATTAGTTGTCGAGATATTTCGGTGTGGACCAAATTGGTGGACCTACCGACATCAACACCCAAGAGCTACAGTGCTAACGTGGCTCAAAAAGGGTTTTATAGAAAACCTTGCTTAAACTAGTAGGGTTCTGAAAGAAATAATGTCTTGGTGCCAGTACAGGAACTACAGTATGTACTGGCAATATTATTTAAAATGTCCAAATGATGCTTAGCCCTGTGTTGCCCTTGATCAACCTTGGAGACTGACTTTGTTATCTTTATGTCTTAGTGAAGGTCTTGCTGTTCATCTAGAAATTGGCGTCCTATTAGTTCCCTGGTAGCATTGACCCAATCCAGAACATTCTTTTTAAATAGCACCTCTAGGTTTTTCTCACTTTCACAGAGAACAAGGTTGGGAATTTCTCACCCTTGCAGCTCCACATTAAGGGCAACCTCTATATGTGCTGCTTCACTAATGGCACCAGTCCCATTTGTTCTCACTTGAGGAAAAAACCAGGACTATCAGTGCTCCCAGAGGACGAGGCCTATCCTTCTTAAGTAACTGTTGTAGTTTGTGCATGTTGGTCTATCGGCAGACGCGCACCCCACAGAAATTGGGTCAACAAACCACACCAGGCCTCCTGCAAGAAACCAAACAAAATGAGGTCATGGAAAAGCGGAGGCTCTCAGCTGGCCTGCAGAGCTTTTTAGCATGGCACAATATACGCTTTGTTATGACAGTTAACTCGATCTTAACACTAACAGAGTCACTCGCAAGAATAAATTGTCTGCATGAGTTCTTGCTGTGTGTTTGTTTGACATTATGGAGCTGCTTAAGTAACAGCACCTATTTTGGAGTAATAGTGCTAGTTCATTACACTAAGACTGTTGTGTAGTGGCTTGGATTGGTGCAAAAAATGTTTAGTATCTTTAAACTATTTAAAGGATTGTTAGATCAAAGAGATAAGTACCATTCAGTTCATCAGTCATATCTCTAAACTCAAAGTGCTTGTTTACAAAGACACATTGACTCTTTTTCAGGAAACACTAGTTGGGAAACAGCTCCTTTTTCTAAAACAGAGGACATTAGCCCACCACATAATCCCCCTGTGATGCATTTCCTCGTACTTCTAGGAGTGCTTACTGGCAATCCACTTCTACTGATGAATTTCAAACATGATGGCCTTCCAATAATTACAGTGGTAATGATCATTTGTACTGCATGGTGGTGGGTGTAATTTGCCTATTCCCATGGCAGCGACTGAGTTGTTTTATTTTTCTCATCTTCAGGGCAGTCATTCAGTAAATAGCTTTTTACAAGAGAGAATAGTGCTGTGCCCCCCAGTGTTAAAAGGTTCAAGGGAAGCCTTCATGTGTAGCTGTAGAATAAGTGAATTAAAAGTTTGTTAATAGGATGAACATGTGATATTTTAACTGCAGTATATTTCTGTCCTGTCACGTAAGACTTTATTCCATGGTACATTCTTTATAGGTGTTCAAGTGATATTCGAGCTGTGGAATAATCTTACTTCAGGGAACACCTTATGGTTGATACATCTATATAATGACTTGTCTATAAGCTGACACTGCGATGGAATGTATTTCACATCCTCAAAACAAAGAAACCAGAGCTGCTACCTGCGAGCCATTTTTCAGTCAAGAAAAATCCCAGCTTGGGTTGCACAGTAAGGTAATTCTCCCACAGTAGTGTGAGGTAGGTACTTTGATTTGCTCAGTGTGTTTTTGCTCTGGGCTGGTTAGTAATATAGGCAACCATATGCAAAATCCTAATTGTTCCCTGGGGATTCTGAACGACTTGACTAGTGATGTAATGGCAATTGTGATTTGAATATTAAGCAAGGTTATTTCATGCCGAACCTACTGTACATAGCAGACCCCCATCTGATTTCTGTAATGATGTGGAGCATACTAGGAACATATTTCCCTCCCAATTGCCATTTCGAACGTTATGCACACTGTGAATTATTTTCTGGCTGTTGGTATTTGAGTCCATCATGGCAGTGAGTCACTATGAGTAATGTGTGACTATTTACATCAGCTGAGCACAAATACTGCTAATGAAATTATTAAGATTAATTAACATGTTTTGTTCAGTAATGACAAAGATTTAAAAAGTTTTGAGATAATTAAAAGAACCCTAATCATCCCCTTAAGGTAGCTTCTGCCCCGTTCGAAGGATCTCCAATTAAATAGGCCTCATGAGATAACTGTGGGGGAATGTACCAAACAATTAGCTCTTTCTCTTTGATAATAAGCAATTGTTCAAGCACATGTAGGCTTTTTTGTGAGTTCATTTGTGTTTTAGGTAGAAGTTAAATAAATCTTTGATGAATTTATCAAATTGTAACATCTGTTACATGGTTTCACGCAAAACGTTGTACAGTTGATCACACAGGGGTGTGGATGATACTGTACTGACGTTGCTGCATGGTGCTTATACTCATCTCGAGAAGCCCAAGTCATTCATCAGACTGGTGTTTGTGGACTTCTCAAGCGCCTTTAACACTGTGCAACCTCACCTGATGGGACGTAAGCTACTTCAGATGGATGTCAACCCGCACCTGATCCTCTGGATCCTCTCTTTCCTGACCGACAGACAACAGAGGGTCAGAGTCAATGGTCACCTCAGCTCATCCAAATCTGTTTCCACAGGAGCCCCACAGGGCTCTGTAATCTCACCTGTTTTGTTCACTCTGTACACTGATGACTGTAGGAGCACTAACCCAGGCATAACATACATTAAATATTCTGATGACACTGTGATCATGGACACCACAAACACACCTGGACAACTACAGTCTGAGATGGACATTTTTGCAGAGTGGTGCAGGCGGAACTGCCTTGATCTCAACTCCTCAAAAACTAAGGAAGTGGTTGTCGACTTCCGCAATAACCCCACCATCATCCCCACTCTGTCAGTCAACAACCAGTTGATAGAGAGGGTTGAATCATACAGATACCTCGGGACAATAATTGATCACAGGCTCACCTTCCAATCAAATAGTGAAACCATCTTTTCCAAATGTCAGCAGCGTCTCTTCTTCTTGAGAAAGCTTCGCAGACTCCAGGTTCATCAGTCAGTCTTGACAGCTTATTACAAATGCTTCATTGAATCTGTAATCACCTTCAACATATCAGCCTGGTTCGGTTCACTATCTAACATCCATCGCAACCCACTAAACAAAATCATAACAATGAGCAGTAAAATAATCGGACTGGAGCAGGAATCACTCATCAACATTTACAACAGAAGAGTTAAACTAAAAGGTACACACATAGCCTCAGACATCACTCACACACTGCATAGCCACTACAGTCTGCTACCTTCAGGCCAGAGATACAGATCACTTGCATTCAGGACTAAGAGAGCCATGTCAAGCTTTGTACCCACATCCATCCGGCTCATGAACGCCTGACTCATGTGTGCATACGTGTATGTATGTGTACATGTATGCATATACATGTACATGTACATGACTCATGAATGCCTGACTTATGTACATGGTTGTTTACACCACTTTTTTTTTTAACTTGACCATGGATTGCTTTTATTTATTTATTTATTATCTGCCTATGTATGTGTATATGTATGTATATATGTATGTATATATATGTATGTGTATGTGTATGTGTATGTATGTGTGTGTGTATATATATATATATATATATATATATATATACATACATATATATATATATTTACTTATGTATCTATTTATTTACTTATTTTAACATTTGTTTTATCATTACCTATTCATCATGTATCTATTGTGCTGGCAAGCTTTCTTCTTTCTTCTATCCAATTGTGATGGTTAATTGTTGGTATTTGTTGAGGCATGTGGTATATTGTGTTGTGTTGCTGGGTATGTGACCTGTACACGCACTGATGCTCTGCACAAATGAAGTTCCTAACGGATAAATAAAGTTCTTTGAAGTTGAAGTTGAAGTTGATTGTTCCCTGATGATGTATCTTAATGACTCTATTGTTCCTTTTCATGTAGTGTCACCATGACTTAGACATTTATGTTTTTATAGTTAAATGTCTGTATCTGAACAACTACTGTATGGATTGTCATGGAAATTTGGTACAGACATTGATGTCCTCCTAAGGACAAATTATAATAACTTTAGCAATCCCCTGACTTTCTTTCTAGTGCCATCATCAGGTTAAATTTTTATATTTTTTTAATATTCTGACATTCCGATCAGCTATACTTTGCATTTTGTTCTAATCAGAAAATAATAGCATACCCACACCCTAAATTCAGATGGTTATCATGCTCAACTTTACCTTCTAAACTGCTAAACATTTACCTCAAAGCACTGCTGTGTCTACAGCCTTACAAAACCTCTAACATGACTGTAGACTCTTGGGCCCAATCCCATTTCTTATTTATACGCCTTCCCCACATTTTCAAGTGCCACCTGGCCCTTTGGACCAGAGTTACAAGGGGTAGTAGCTAAAATATTTTTCCATGAAACCCTTCAAGACCCCTGATACATCATCGGTAGTCATCAATGCTGGCGTGTACTTAAGTAGACGCGATGAGTGTTTCCAAATCTTGGAATAGTGAAGGAATAGCCTGACCTACTCTCCCTGTGATTGTCTACTACTTGTTGCCTTTATTGATTTGAGTGGTTAGGTTTAGGCAAGAGGAGTTGGATTGGTTAGGGTTAGGTTAAGAATGTCAGGGTTAGCCAGACAGAGTAAAGCAGGCCATTCCTTCGCTATCCTAGAATTCACAAATTTGCTTGCAGGACATTGCAAATATGCTGTCTTCTTCTGTGGTGATTTCTCTTGCAATAGGCTTCTTTTTGCAGTCGTCAGCCCTTGCAGTTAGTTTAAAACTACCAATTGATAACCAAGTAATCAAATAAAAAAGGACACTGCTTCATTACAAGGTCGTCAGTTATGTCAAAATGCAGGACTGTAATGCACAAATTAGTAATAATAATGTAATGTAAGCCAGCAAAATCATTAGCTACCAAGACATCAGCATACTAGTGATTTCTTTTGTTATATATGTTGTCAAGAAAAAGACCATAATACCTTGAAATGACATTAAACTAAGATAATTCACAGATAGCTTTTTCATGAGAAACCCATTTAGTTGATAAAGAAAGATCATTTTCCTCTAACACCAGAGGAGTCGCTATATTAATAAACAGGGCCACTCCATTTGTACTTAGCATGTGTAAAAGGGACTCTGAGGGCAGATACGTCCTTGTCCATGGTACAAATTAGGTATACAGGTCACTATGATGCACCCCCTTCATTTTGGACTTGGCAGAGCAGCAGACCTAGAGGAGCACAAAAGCCCTTTTACAGCGCTTTTGTACCACCACAGATCATAGGACAAGTGATCACATGCAGCGTAACATCTATCTGCAGCAGTGATCATGCCCCACTTTATTTAGAAATGATCGTGAGAGAAGCTACATCTGGCACACAAGGGTGGCTATTTCCATCATATTTACTTAATGACAATGAATTTAAAAAAAGATGGAGGCAGAGATAGAGATATTATTCTTTAATATGAATGGCAACGGTGAAACAAACATTTAATTTCTTTGGGCATTTGCAAAGGCTTCTATTAGAGGATTCACTGTCTTATACATGTCACACCAAATGAAAACACTGCTACTGAAGCAAAACCAACTGGAAACAGATCTAAAAAAAGGGGGAGTTGGCTCATGAATCTAATACAACTAAAACAAACCTCATTAAAATACATACTATTAGAGCGGTGCTAAATTCAATTCTGAATGAGAAAGCTTCTCAGGCATTATTTTACCAAAGGCAGCGCCTGTATGAATATGGAAACAAACCTAGTAAATATTTGGCACACCTGCTTAATCAGAAACAAAATCATAATACCATAGCAGGGATTAGGGATACAGGAGGGAAAAGACATTTTGACAGGAAAAACATTAGTTCTGTTTTTGTATCATTTTACAAATCATTAGATAAATCTGCAAATAATAGCACCAAAGAGGATCTCGACAAGTTCTTTTCTGAAATTAAAAATTATCAGTATTAACAGAAGAACAACAACAATCTCTGGGGAAACCTATCCAGGAGATGGAAATATTAGAAGTGATAACTCTGATGAGCAGTGGAAAGCTCCTGGGCCCTGAAGGGTTTCTGGTAGAATGGTTGAAGGTCTTTAAAAATAGACTCACTCACTCACTGCCTGGTTAGAACCAAGACTACCATTTCAACACTGCCCACCATTTACCGGGAACAAGGTCTTTAGCCAACATCTTATCTTAACAAAAAACAAGGACCCTAAAGACCCAGTGTCTTATAGGCCTGCATCCCTCATTAATGTAGATGCAAAAATTTTGGCTAAGATCTTGACTTTAAGACTGTAACCATTTATATCAGTATAAGTAAAACCTGATTAAACAGGCTTTATTGAAGGAAGGACTTCCTTTAATAGTATCAGAAGGCTTCTGAATATAATACAACTTGCCTGGGATAATGGTGTACAGGGTTTGTTGGTATCTCTTGACTCATTAAAAGCTTTTGATACTGTTAAATGGCCCTTTCTTTTTTGTGCTATAGAAGAATTTAAAGTAGGGGTAGGTTATATTGATTGGGTAAAGCTATTGTATTTGTCCCCAAAGGCAGTGGTTATTACTAATCCCTCCTGCTGAGATCCTTTTCCATTAAAGCGTGGAACACACCAGGGATGCCTGTTGAGCCCCATTCTGATTGCTTTGGCAATTGAGCCTCTAGCAGGGCTCATTAGAAATACCTCAGTGATTAAGGACTTCAATGCCAGAGGTATTGTACATACAATTTTGCTATATGCAGATGATGTTTTGCTGTACTTAATTGACAGTGGTACTACCATCCCTTGTCTGCTTAAATGTTTGCAGCAGGTTGGACACATAGGCTTTGCTCCCCCTAGTAGCTTTCCTGTTCATTGGTCACTGAGGAGATTACATGCCTTCTGATACTAATTGGTCCCTCACTTAAAAAACAGGTTAAGATAAATCTTAAACCAATTGTAATGCGTATTAAGTAAGATTTGCTGAGGTGAAGAACTCTACCTGTCCCCTGGTTAGGCAGGATAAGTGTGCTTAAGATGAATATATTACCTAGGATGTTGTACCCCTACAGATGTTGCCAAACTCAATTCGCAACAACTTTGTTAATGATTTTAGATGAAATGTTTACACAGTTCATTTGACAAGGTAAAAAGGTTAGAATGAAAATATGTAGATTACAGAGAGGCCAAGAACAAAGGGGACTTGGGGGTCCCAGACTTGCGACTATACTATTGGGAAGCTCAAATGGGGTATGTTTACGAAAGTGTGAATGCAGATGCT